>CM024239.1:107257074-107882074 GCA_013421045.1 Propylea japonica
GTCCGTTTTTATGTGGCGTCGTATATGTGTTTTTCATAGGAGGTAGATTGATAAGAAAAAAACAGTTGATGTTATTTGATCCATAAATACTGTGCATTCTCTATCAAGATATCGCCTGCAGCGCTACAATACCTTTGAACAACATGATTTAAGAAATGCCCTGAGCAGGAGCTTTCGAGCGCTCGTTCTTTGGTAGAGCAATAAGACTGTAAACTCAAATTTTATATGGAATTTGAGATTGATACCAAATATATAAATGCAGAATCTCATTACAATCGGAATTATAAGCTGAAAATTATTCAGGAAATGAAATTTGTAAAAATAATAATTTAAATAATTTAATTTTATGGTTCTGATGATGCGATCCTCCTGAAATTTTGATGAACATTAAGTATATTAGTTTTCATTCTCAAAATAAATTTCACGCGAATCGGATATTCTGTTTTGGAAATATAAAGATTCCTCTTTCAATATTCCAATTGAATTTTGTATGTTTCTCTGACACTATGTCCACAAAATTCTGTATGAAGATTCAATATAACAGTCTTCATTCACAAAATGAATTTCAGTCCAATCGGATATCCTGTTATGGATTCTTCTTTTCAATATTCCAATTGAATTTTCTATGGATGAACATTCTGAATATCTAACTCCATTCACAAAAAAAATTCACTCGAATCAGATATCTTTTTATGGAAATATGAAGTTTTTTTTCAATATTCCAATTGAATTTTCTATGGTTCTGTTCACACTATGACCCCAAAAATTTTTATGAGGCTTGTTATCAGCATCTTGCATTTTGAATGGCCATATTTTATGGAACACCCTCTGCGATTTACCAAGCCATTTAGGATCCGAAAATTTCAAGTCTCTAGGACAATTCTTTCGAAAGTTATTGTGCTAACGGACGGACGGACGGCCTCACGGACAGAATTGAATTTGACCACGAATTCATCATCAGGGAGTGTAACCCTTTCGTTTGAGACCATTTTCGATTCAACATTCGAAAATTACAGACATTTGGGCAAAACGATATAGCACTCGTTTAGGTAGAACGAGCCCTCAAAATATCGAGATGATAACACCCCAGCAAAGCGCGCACGAAGCGCTAATATGTCAAATATAATATACAGGGTGTTCCTAAATTGAACGTACAAACGGAAGGGGAGATTCCTTAAGTGAGTCTAAGAAAAAAAAGTCCCATAAACATGGGGTCGCAAACGTTTCGTTTTCGAGATACAGGGTGTTAAAGTTTTAATCAAAAACATGTGTTGATTATACGAGTTTATCGAATCTTTATGAATCGTCGCTACAGATCAGGAAAATTTCCATAAAAACTGACACTGAATTCATTCATCACAGTCTACAAAGTGGCCTTCCCAACATAATTTGGATTTTCACGAGGCTTTCGAGAGAATCGTTCAAAATTTTTTTTCTCGAAATCGTTGGTAGATACGACAAAACTACAAGAGACCGAAAAGTTAGTATAAGAAAAAAACTCCTTTTTACATTTTTTCAAATTAACAGTTGCTCACCAAAAAAAAGTTCTGCAGAAGAACAGGTGGCAGTTATCCAGAAAAAAGATCACCCTGTAGATCTTTTATCGAAATTGCCATGTCACGTGGTGAGAACTCTCAAATGTAATATCTATGCCAAATTTCAGTTGAATATATTGTGAAGTGTAAATACTATGAGAAAAAAACTTGAAAAAAATTCAAACTTCAACACTCTGTATCTCGAAAACGAAACGTTTGCGACCCCATGTTTATGGAACTTTTTTTTCTTAAACTCACTTAAGGAATCTCCCCTTTTCGTTTGTACGTTCAATTTAGGAACACCCTGTATATTGCAGTTGAGATAGAGGAAAATATTCATCTCATTTTCAAAACATTTAGATTGCTCATTCCTTGGGAAACCTAGGAAGGGCAGTACTTTCGACGATGTGTGTAGTAAGTGTGTCTTCTCTTTACATCCCGAGTGGAACTGGATAACTGTTTCGTTCATATTATCTGATATTAATAAAAGTTTAACATGTTTGAAAATCAAATTTGCAGAGGTTTAAAATCCACTTCGGTAAACTATGTTGATATCAGCCTACTGAGGTTGTTATAATGAATTTCATACAAAGTGTTTGTGTTCAGTTATAGTGAGTTTGAGAATTTTTTATAAGGTCAAATAATTGTAGGTAATTCGAGATAATTGGTTACAACCCCTTGGTGTGAAAAACAATCTCTTCACGATTCTTTTACACGATGGATTGAAAAATATTTCTACATACCTGTAGTTGGTTCGTCCAAAAATATGATAGGTGAGTCTCCAATAAGTGCTACAGCAGTACTCAACTTCCTCTTATTTCCGCCACTCAACTGCTTAAACTGCTTGTCAAGATGTTGGCTGAAATCAAAATCTTTGGCTAGTCTTTCAGCAGTTAAGTTGCACTCTTCAGTGGGTATTCCTCTGATCAAAGAGAAAATTTCCAAGGTTTCCCTCACAGTTAAATCATCAATGAGGGCATCAAACTGCGGACAGTAACCTATGTATCTCTGAACTTCTTTCATTTGACTCTTTATGCTGAATCCTTCGATCCAGCCGTCTCCATAGCTGATTCTCTCGTCTCCAGTCATCATTCTAAATGTTGTAGTTTTACCTGCACCATTGACGCCAAGCAAACCAAAGCATTCGGACCTTTTTATCGTCAAATTCAAACCGTTTACAGCAGTAAAGTCCTTGAATTTCTTTGTCAGTTCTTTCAAAACAAGTGCGTTCTGATTCAGCAGCTGAGACAAGGGGCTATGGAGGACAAGATCATTCTCACATTTGACATCTTCGTCAACGAAAGAAGGTGGTGTAACAGTAATCTCCTCTGGAAAAAGTTTGCGTCGAAGATCAGAAAGTATCTTGAAGTCTACAAGGAAAATGATGCAGAAATATAAGACAGTGGTTATGTATGACATAACCATTCCGATTGCTAATCCGTCGTCTTCGAAGGTTATCAAACTTGAATCATCAGATGTCTCTGAAAAGAGTACTTCAGTTAGAGTATATGAATCGTTAATGTATCTGAGTAATAATTAGTTAAAGAATAATGGTCAGATTGCAGTACCTCCAATCAATTGTAAATTATTCCTGAATTTTTTAATGGCACGGCAAAACCAATTCTTCTTTCAGCCACATCGCTAGATAGGTAATCAAATTACCTTTCATTTGATCTATCACAATCCATATATTCTCATTTGTAAATAAAGTAGAGGAATTTGTGAATAAAGTAGAGGCTGAGAAATATCCAATTCAAAAAAGCATAATATAAATTGCTTATGAAATTAAAAAAAAAACGGGTCCTAGGATTTAAAATTCTTTGTACAAGAATTATTGACAAGTTTTTGGTACGCTGTATTTTATGGTCATAGCAGAAATTCCTCTTTTGACGCATAACGTCAATGAAAAAGTTAACTTCTTTCGATTTGCTCTGAAAGTTCAACGATAATAATAAACGATAATATGTTTGTAGTTCATTTGAATGTTACTGGTGACCATATATTATTCGACACAGATTTTTTCTCAGTCGATGCATAGATTTATAATACTAATAGTATTATAGGTCCATGAGTCGATGACGTGTTTTTCATATATTTATTTTTTTTGAACTTGACAGTTCACAGAAAATTTCCTAGAATTCAGTAATGAGTTTTACAGTAGTAAGTATTCTAAACAGAATGCTTATATCATCAATGCCAATTAATCGATTCCAGATTTGTTGTAACGATACTTATGTTTACTTTCAAATGAAAGGCATTTAATTTTGAACACCTACCTAAAACAATAAGGTCACTCCATTTGAATTCATTTATTAAAAAAATACTAATTCAAGAAGCATTTACAGTGTCGGTGATTATCACAACACCACGATAAGAAATCTTGAAGAAAAGTTGAATACCTATAGTCCGTTCACGAAAGGTTGAGCCGTCGGTTGGCCATGGAAATTTGGCATATTCCACTGTGTATATTAAAATCAGGTTAGTTCTTGTCAGATTGATACGCAATGTTGTCAATATTGCATAGAGTTGTCTGATAAACTCGCAATCTCGTCGAACGAGGCCGGTTACATTCGGCAACGTTGACTTTATTTTACGTTATGACAGCAAATACTGCCAACTTCAGATAAATTAACAAAACGCCTACTATGTGCTCAACCTCCGTGAACGGACTATATGTTCAGTTTCAAGTGTTGTCTTATTAATTAAAAAGTATATTTCTTCCTCAAATCAATGATTAGTTGTGTATTTTATTAGTTATAATATATTTCTAAGTGTTCATTATCAATGAAATAAGACTTGTCCAACACAATGCAAATTGTCTTACTGGATGAATAAAGATTATGTAGGTACTGCATTGCCATAAAATCAGATTGAAAATGTTCAAAGTTCTAGCATATCTCATACAATAGACTTGCAAAAATTATTTTCTTCAATGAATAAAAAAGATACATACTAACTTGAACCAGGTTGCTCATATTCAACAATTTAGCAATTCCTTCCGCCAAGACGTAATGTGGTAAAAATCTGAGAATCCATTTGGTGTAAACAAACCCACTGTCTATTGCTTTCAGTATCAATATGACAAACCAGGCAGGAAAACCTAAATAGAATATATTTATTGAAAAATAATCGAAGCAATTCAATAACTCATTTTGCCATTTGAATGAAAGCTCACCTGCTCCAAAAGCGATGAAATACATTCTTGCAAATCCAGTGGCAGCAACGGTAAAGAAGTAACCAAATATGTAAGTGAAAGGCAGTAGTACAATTCCAAAGTCGAAGAGAATAAGAGTAAAATAACCTGAAATTATAAAATTAAAAAAATTGAGATAGCCCTGACGTGAATTTCAGAAGACATTTAGGGAATTTCAACTTTGGTCATTATCTCCTTTCGTGTTTGTGCCATAAACTTGCAGCAAAAACATCATGTATACAAACACTTTTTGTTGAGAATCCAGTGAGTTAATCTCATTTTTGCTGAGGGAAGGAAATTAATGTATGAATTTTACAATTTTGTTCAGCATATGCCATATTCCAGGGGACAGCAATCATTAATTTAAGGGTTAGTCAACCCTCATAACCCTAGGGTCGACACTAATCTGAGGGCGATATACATATATTTTGAAACGATGAAAAAAGGGTTTTAAGTAAAAATAGAATTTAGTTGGCATAAGAAAAGACAAAAGTTCATGTGATAAATCCGGAAGAAAACCTATTAGGAACAGTTAGATTAAGCCATGAATTTATATCAGAAAACTGTTTATACAATTTTTCTATTCATACAGGATCATTTCACAAACATGAACGGAGATAATGACCAAAGTGTAAACTCTCCAAATGTAAATTTTGGCTTAACGAGAGGAGATAGAGTAACGCTGGAGATATCATAATGAGTTTCTCGAAAAAATTAATTTTTCTCTATATCATGTAGTTGAAAAGTTAAAGTTCAGGAATCAGCAAATCTGGCTACCTGTACATAATAAGTTAAATCTCAGAAATCAGTAATATAATTTGAACTTTACAACATGCGTAAACTAGGTACCTACATTCAATAAAAAATTCAAACCTTGAACAGATGCTTTTGAGCGTTCGTTCATGGTGGAGCAATAATGCTATTACCTCAAAATCTTATATGGGACTTGAGAAATGTTAAATCAGCACGATCGGAATAATATTCTGGATATTTTTCGAAACATGAAATATGTAAAAACTTGACAATTAAAAAACTAAATTGTATGGTTCTAATGACGCGATTCTCTTGAAAATTTGCATGAACATTCAATATATCATCTTCATTCACAAAACAGTCGACTTGGATATCATGGAAATATAAAGATTCTTCTTTTAAATCTTCCAATTGAAGTTTCTTTGGTTCTGTTAACTCTATGATCTCAAAATTTTTGGAAGAGGCTCATTAGGAGCATCCTGCATGTAGCCATGAAATTTAATTTCGATCGGTTGTACGATTTGGCTTGTTAACAAACCTAACCGCGGCATTTGGAAACCGAACTCAACCTGGAAATCTCAAGTCCCTAGGACAATCCCTTTGAAAGTTTTCGTGTTAATGGACGGACGACCCCACGGACAGGGACATAATTGAATTTGACCACGGATTCGTCATCCGGGAGTCGAATCCTATAGTTTGAGACCATTTTCGGCCCAAAATTCGAAAATTACAGACATTTAGGCAAAACGATATAGCACTCGTAGAGCGAGCGCTCAAAACTAAAGGGTTTTCCAATAAGAGGTGTTGTTTTGAATAGCCCGCTAGTTCGGTAGATGTCATTTTTGAAGCTGTCATTTTTTGACACTTGACAAGCAAAAACTACGCCATTACTATCGTGCGAGGGGAAAAATAGAATCCACAGCTTACTTGACCACGAATTTTTTTGAACGCACGTTAAAAATGGAAAGATATACGCTTCATACGAATATTTTTTGGTCGTCGTGAAGCACCTTGTCAGACCGCAATAAAGAAATTGGTGTAAAAAGTCGAGCTGTTGGGACAAGTTAGTGATGTGAATAATAAAAACCGTGCACATCGCTCAAGAACAGCCGAAAATATTGTTGCTGTAGCAGAAAGTGTTGAAGAAAACCCAGGTTTGTCCATTCCTCGTCGATCTTTTAATTATGCATTCCACAAACGTCATGGCACCGTATTTCGCATAAAGATCTGGGTCTTAAGGCTTATAAAGTTCAGTTAACACAAGAACTCAAGCCGGCCGATCATCAACAACGTCGTGTCTTTGCTGATTGGGTCGTTGAAATGATATGGAATTCCATCGAAGAATCATCTTGAGTGATGAGGCCCATTTCCTTTCCACCTCGGTGGCTTCGTCAACAAGCAAAATTGTCGCATCTGCGGCTCGGAAAACCCAAGAGTTATTGTTGAAAAGCATCTCTATCCTCAACGAGTGACTGGTGGGGTTTATGGTCCGGCGGAGTCATTGGTCATTGGACTGGCTGGAGCAACAGTTACGGTGAATGGATTGCGCTATCGAGAGACGATTTATGATTTTTTTATGGCTGAAATTGGATAGTATTGATCTGGATAACGTTTCCTTTCAACAAGACAGCGCCACGTCTTCGGACCATTTTATCTCTCGAAGAGGCGATCACAATTGGCCACCGAGATCTTGTGATTTAACACCTTGCGACTTCTTCCTTCGGGACCACGTGAAAGACACCAATAGCCCAGCGTCGATTCAAGACCTCAAAGATGGAATTCGTGAGGCTACCGTGAACATGGGCAGTCACTTTGCGATTTGGTTATGGAAAATTTCATTAAAAGGATATGGTCCTGTAAGCGTGGTCGTGGTTGTCATTTGCCTTATGTTATTTGCTACTATTAACGGCATAGCTTCTTCTTTAAAATGAAATAAACATCCGATCATTTATATCGAAAAATGGCATTTTTTTCGAATATCAAAATGACACCCCTTATTGTAAAACCCTTTACACAAAATAGAGTGTCTTCACTTACACCATGATTTGAAGGTTGAGAAACCAGCTGGTTGGAGAATCGCAAATGTTATAACCATCGCAGCTAAAGGAAACAGGAGTGTAACGAAATCGGCAATGAAAGAGACGAACCAGAATATAAACACGTTGATCCCCGATACAAACTGCAGGTGTTTTGCTTGACACATCCTCTCTTTTATGATGAACAATATATAGAAACACCCAATGAACGCTGCTGATACTGTGATGGCAATAAGATTGTTAGAAGATGATGATACTTCTTGCAGCGTCTTATCCTGAAATGTAACAATTTATAATTATTTCCGTTCTTTTGATATCATATTGGCAGAAAAGCTGCTGTTATCGAGACTTGGAATAAGTTTAATTCTTTTTAGAATTTATATCCTATTACCCCTTTCATCTCTTATTATGTTTTCCTTCCAACTTCTACGCTAATGGAGAAAGTATTTTTTTCCCAAAAAAAGGTACTCCTTCTCACGCGCTCTCAAATTGAAGAAAAATCAAATCCAAAGTTGAAAAAGATTGTCAATCTTATGACTTTAGTAACAAAGTTTTAAAAAAAATATTTAAAAAAATTGACTTTTTTCGACAAAACCACACTGCACCCATTAAGACTTGAGTAAAAAAATCGGTAGCTTATTACAATATGATCATAAAAAGCTCACGAAAAGTGTTTTCTTTACTATGAAAGTATAATCTAATAGAATCATCCGTTCATATTTTCGACGAGTTATAACATTCTGAAGTTCGTCGCACTTATCCACTTTTTCTACTTCGATTTCAATCTTTACGAAATTGAACATTAAAGGCCCATTTTAATATTCAATTCATGCCATTTTAATGTGCAATTGTCATAGGTAACCGAACAAAAAGCATTCATAAGCAATACGAGAAATGTCATAACTCTACTGAAACATAGAAATTTATATTATGTCTTGTACTAAATAAGAATTTATTTCAATCAAGAATTTATTCTCAATTCACAATGAGGTCGTTCACCTAACCCAAACATCCAACCCGTGTTCGGAAAGTACAATGCTAAATTTATTCACTCGATCACTGGACCCACGTTGATTTATCGTAACCCTACACAAGAGCAGGGTCGTAGAGTCACCGCATGCGTACTGCAGTTCAATTTTGTATTTGAAAAAGCGGGAATAAGTTTTCTACTCTTTTCTTATTAATTTCCTGAAAATTATGGAAAGAGTAAAGAATTTGGCTCAATGTAAAATGTGTGGTTCTATGAGCCAAGAAAATAATGTAAAACAACTTCTTCATTACATTGTATACAAATCTTTCGGCGCTAAAGCAACAGCCCTCTTTACTTCTTCAACAGAGTTACTCAAAGATAACATTAAACATGGGAGGGCACACCAGAAATTTTAAGCAGCCAATAAATGCAAGCGAAGCTATAAACCGTTCACTAAAGGTTGGCTATGACAATTTGGCATATTCCACTGTGTATATTAAAATTTTAGGTTATGTCCTTTATTTTCTTGTCAGATTGATACGCAATGTTGTCAATATTGCATAGAGTTCTCTGATAACTCGCAAACTCGTCGGACGAGGCCGGGTACATTCGGCAACGTTGACTTCATTTTACGTTATGACAGCAAATATTGCCAACTTCAGATAAATAAACAAACGCCTATGCGCTCAAACTTTCTTGAACGGATTATAGAGACAATCCGAAAATAAACTGGGACTGAAAAAATAAATTCATAAAATATTGATACGTCTGCCTCTTCAAATCCTAAACCTGATGTGTTCGTAAACTTAGAACCCGGGTCCGTGATCCGAGTAGATCTGTCACGTGACCCATTGGATCCAGTTAATAACCCTTTTCGAAAACGCCTTATCATTAAGAAGTATAAGCTCGTTGCATAATGTACTATTTTACTTTAATATGATAATATGAAACATTTATGTTCCAGAAACTTAGAATATATATTTTACCTTATCATTTAGAGACTTTGGAACTGGATAGCTGATAAAATTAATTTGAAATTTATCCTTTGTATAAGAGTTCATCAGCATCTGCAGTGAAAGTGGTAATGTGTGGTAACCTTCGCCACTGTACCAAGCTGTGATAGTGTCAGTAAAAGAGGCACCAATCATGTATGTATATTTAATTAAAGATGGATCTTCCTTTATCTGAAACGAGAAAACAAAGATTAAGAAATCAGTCAAGTAGTTTCCGAGCTATTCAAGTTCGTAACCACACCTCCGATCCTTTCGAAATTTCATATTTTATAGAAAAATAATGTCGCGTGAACTTCTATAAAATTTCGCGAGGAAAGTGTCATAAGAACTTTATTTTAGTATTTCGTCTGTGATTGGAGATTGATGTACTGAATTTTCATGGAAAACTTCAAGAGTATCGTATCATCAGAACCATGGATTTTTTTTTCATTATTGATTTCTTACTTATCTCATTTTTTGAATAATTTTCAGAATATTATTCCGATCGTTCTGAGATTTTGCCTTCATTTAGTCAGCATGAATCCCAAATCTTATAAAGAATTTTGAGATAGTAGCCTCATAACTCCACCAATGAACGAGCGCTCAAAAGCAGCTGCTCAGGGCTTTTCTTAAAGTATTCAATTAAAAACGGCACAACCAATTCTACTTTCAGCTATATCGCTGAATAGGTAATCAAATTACGATTTATTTGATGTATCACAATTTTTTTACTTTTATATATATGAAGTTGAAATGTTTATGTTCTATATATAGCCGTTCACGAAAGTTTGAGCCATCCGTTGGCCATGGAAATCTGACATATTCCACTATGTATATTAAAATTTTAGGTTATGTTGTTTATTTTCTTACGCAATGTTGTCAATATTGCATAGAGTTCTCTGATAACTCGCAAGCTCGTCGGACGAGGCCGGGTACATTCGGCAACGTTTACTTTATTTTACGTTATGACAGCAAATACTGCCACCTTCAGATAAAGAAACAAACGCCTACTATGCGCTCAAACTTTCGCGAACGGACTATAGATTTCTATTGTAAACGTTATTCTTCATTGGAGTCAGAAACCAAGAAACCGTGTTCAATGATATTAGACGAACGATTTTTTTATTCCAATTTCCTAATGTATGAACTCGACTCACTATATTTAAACAGACCCAATAAGTTAGAGAATGAAACCTCAAAATATACCCGACTCGAGAGTGTATAATTGGTTGGCAACTTCCACCTGTCCGCTACAGATTCTAACCTGGGTTGCAGTATCAAATTTTTTTTTAAATTTTTTTTCTACTCATTTAAGTTTTTTGAGCATTGTTTTCTTAATTATACGATGTGAAGTCCAGAGCTTTTGCACTCATGTTCATATTGGGAAAACGCCTACAGCCGACTGTAAGTAAACACGATAACGAAAGGAATAACTCTAAATTTTCCGGCTATGCAGTTTCAATTTGAAAAAAAGATGAATTCATTAATGAATAGAACGAAATCAATAGCCCTCAGGATATTAAAATTTTATTTATCGCTTTCTCTATATGACATGAGCGCAAAGTTTCTTACTTCAAGTCACTGCTTTTTTGAATTTTCATTATTATATTGATTCAACATTGAATAATTGTTATATGATTTGTTATAGCGGAAAAATCAATAAATTTTGTTAATCTCACCTTTGACAAAATTGCATCAGTGACATTTTCCACCTCTTCATAGTCTTGATTCTGATCTTTCAGTTGCTTTATATATTTCATATTCATATTATCCGTAGTTTTTTCCACAAATGTTATTGGACTGTTATAATCTGCAAGTGTAAAGTCTCTGGATGCCTCACTGGGTCCTGAATTTGAATTACTCGATGATGTGGAATTTACCAGAAGGATAATATAGAGTACTGGTAATAGTATTTTTATTACTTCCGACATCCATGATCTAATAGTCACAAGGTATTTCTTCAAAAACATAGCTTTTATTTGATTTTTATATAAACCTGCGCCAGTCTCTAGATATTGTGAGTTCATCGTAACTAAAAAAGGGAAATAAGAATTATGACAGAAATCTTTATTTGAGAGCATGTGTTCTCAAAAATGAAAATGATGTGCAATATGAAAAACAACATCCATCCTGAATTTTACTTTTGATGTTTTAAAAATATTTTAGCTCTTCAGTCATTTTGGAAATTTGACTACTTCAATGTAAGTTTTTGCAGGTTCAGTTTGTATTGTACAAAACAATACAAAGTTAATAAACAAGTGAGACTTCTCGGTTTTTTGTCTCCCTCCTCTTCGCGTCGGGAAACAACATAACCTCGAGCTAAAATCTAATCCTTTATTCCCTTGTATAATAAATAACTATACTTCAGATCGAAAAATACTCTACCGTTAGTGTAGCCTTCAACTCTGTAATTGTCATTATCCTTAGTGATCATTTTGCCAGTTTCATTCGTTCCGACCCTGTTCAAAAATGAACCATATTACAAAACTTGATTATAAACTTAATTCAATATAAAAGGAAAATTTTTTGACCATTTCAGAGTTCCCGATTTGGTTTATATAACATTATACAAATTAACAATCCCCAAAGGATCCATCATTCTGCATTACTGGCTTTTGAAAATCATTTAGAAATAACATATTTGAGTAAACTCACTTCATGAACACCTCCTCAAGATCGGTCAAAGAAATTCCAATACTTCTTATACCCAAACTCTTGGTTTTTTCTTCCAACTCTGAGAGTAAACTGGGGAAAGTGGATGAATATTTTTCCGGTAGGAGATATGTAAGCTCTGTACCAGCATTTGATTCAATCTGAAACAACAATGTTAATAATATGTCCTTTGAACAGGCGGTGGTTATCGTAAACGCGTTTTTCATGATAAAGAGCCGTATTCATGAAACAGAAGGATGTCCTTCTAAGTATAAGGTAAAAGTATAATTTTTGAGTTGAAGAAAAAGGTAGGAGAGTTCTTCACGTAATCATAATGATTACCTTGTTTATTTATAATACATATTTATTTGTTATTTGTATTATTTAAGCATTTAAGCGCTGCTTGTAGTGTCTGATCTCTCTCAATGGACAACATCTACCATCGCTACCACCCATCACTGCAGGAATGACTCTGCTACATCACACTTTTCATTCAGAGTAAAAAGATACATTTATGAATAAGCAAATACTTCTTCGCGAAGGATATGCTCCTTCTATACAGGGTGTCCCGTAATTAGACCGACAAACTTCTAGTGGACATTATAGATGATATTTTAGACAGATTCGACCCAAATCATATAATGCAAAATTGCTTCGTTAAGGAGCTAGTGCCCTTTGAAGATGACGTCCTGTCCACACTTTTGCCACATATTCGCTAAACGGAGTCACATAAATTGGCTAATATCAAAAATACGCATCAATTAGATTGAGTGCATTTCTTTCATGTCAAGCACAATCCTATCATTTTGAGGGGGGGCGAAGGGTATTTTTAGTTGAAACTTTTAACTTTCCTATTTTGCAAGATATACATCATATTCATTAACTCTGCTGTTTTTTCTTGAAAAAAGATGCCTAAGCATTATCAAGTGAAAATAAATTCAAAACTAAAGTGTACATTGAGTACTTAGTGAAAAGAGAGAAAATTTCAAATCTATTTTTTTCAGAAATGGTGCATCTGGGCGTTATTATACAGGAGCATCTTTTTTCAAGAAAAAACATTAGAGTTTATGAATATGATGTAAATCTCGCGAAATAATGAAAGTTAAAAAAGTTTCAACTAAAAATACCCTTCGCCCCCAAATGATACGATTGTGCTTGACATGAAAGAAATGCACTCAATCTAATCAATGCGTATTTTTGATATTAGCCAATGTGTAAATTTTCAGCACTTTATGGGACTCCGTTTTGAGAATATGTGGCAAAAAGTGTGGACAGGACGTCATCTTCAAAGGGCACTAGCTTCTTAACGAAGCAATTTTGCATTATATGATTTGGGTCGAATCTGTCTAAAATACGATCTATAATGTCCACTATAAGTTTGTCGGTCTAATTACGGGACACCCTGTATAAGTATAAGGTTTTACTCAGAATATTATGAATGAAAGCTGAAGGATTTCCTTCATTTTCTGAAAAGTATAAGCTTAACCTTTTCTTATGAATACGACCCAATGTCTCAGGAAATAAGGTAGCAAATGGAAAACTGGTATGTAAAACGGATAACCTGTGTGCAAAAAGTTTTTCACTCCTTTCAATATTTTCGCACTTTTTTGTGGTGTCATGAAAATGATATCGATAACCACTATTATCATCAATTTATTATGACTGAAAAAGGTACTCATAAATAGTGTATGAAGATATACTCACTTGAATGCCTGGAATATATTGCTCTAGTAATCTTGTGATAACATGTGGCACGCAGGTTGGGAGTTGATCAATAATCAAGTGATATCCAGCACCATATTTCTTCTTCAAGAAGAAACTCGATCCACAACATTTCAACTCACCACCCGACATAATAGCGATTCTATCTCCTAAAAGGTCGGCCTCGTCCATAAAATGGGTAGTTAATAGAATGGTTCTGCCTGCAAAGAATAAGCCAATTTACTCAAAAATGTATTGCGGTATGTACCAGTGCGAACAGTCTGTATAACCATTGTACAATATATAAAAGCAATTTCAAGCGGATAACCAATAATAACTGCGGTTATCATTGGTTCAGCGGTCAGCCCTTGGTTATTCCCTTTTTGTCCTTAGAACGAATAACCAGTCCTCGGCTCTCGTCGCTTGAATGCAGTTCCTGGTTATTTGTCAATTTTCGATATATGTTATATTTATATTAAATTTTTTATGTGTCATGCATTAAATACAAAATTCGATTTGCAAATATAAATTATTATACTTTTCAAGTTCAACTCCATGCATCCCAAAATATTAATGTTTGAAACGTGGATTCAATGTAACGATGACATATGTTTTTCAGAATGTTCTGCTTGACAAAAAAAAGTTTTTTGTTCTAACAGAAATGATTCGAAAGGAAAATATTGCAGAAAAATATATAGGAGGGCACTATCCAATAGATTTAAATTCACTTGTGTTGATATCGCTGTGTATTTCACTACATCTCACACACCACAATAAAGTTTGCTATTAATAAAACTTTTTTTGGAACTTAAACACAAATTAATAATTCTTCCTAACAGTAAAGAGCTATTAATTGTAGCACAAAGCTTTTCCCATTATCCAGGTAAAGAATGAAACTTTTATTATACTCAAACAATATCAGCATTCTTTCTTTAAATAATATTATACAAGTCAGAAGCTCTTGGATACGTTAATTTCCGAACCTAGCTTAGAGATTTCAATAGGTAAGTTGAATTCCTGAATGAATGAAACTAAGCCGATAGTTGAAATAGTTTTCTCAATATAAATCGTAACGTGGCTAAGCTCACGAATACATATCTTCTTCAAGCATGCTTCGTCATTCAACAACATTTGAAATTTGCCGCGTACAACCCTACTTTTCTAATAACCAGAAGTTTAACCCAGCTCTGAAGTCTGGTCATTTGCGGTTCAAATTAATGACGTCAAAGGGCTAATTCCTGACGTCATTACTTTGAACCAAAAATAACCAAAATCGCTTGAATGCAATTGGTTAACCAAAATGATAACCGGTTATCCGCTTGAAATTGATTTAATTATACAATGGTATAACCTTACGTCATCTCGGAAACGTGTCACAGATAGATAGATCTGATCTAGAGATAACGCGTAATCCAATCTAATGTTTATAACCATTATCGATCCTGTTTATCAATTGATGATATTTGTATACACACAATTATCAAACATGTATTAATAACATATGGTATTTGGCTATGGACAGTAAGAATTTAATTACATCATACAATTGCCGATTCAATAGGTATATCCAATTGAGTATTGTCTGTTGTGTGTTCAGAATGTTCTGAGTGATAAACACCTTCTATGAATCTGATGAGTATTATTCGCGGCGAATCTGCTGATATTGAGTGTCAGTCGAACAGTAGGTAATGAAAGCACTTGGATCTTGTACATTTATAAAAAAAAACATTCCGATACTGTCATCAGAATTCTCTAAATGAGCTCGGTGCGAACAATAGAATAACTTAAGCTCAAAAATCTTAGAAATCAAAGAAGCAGATCGTCTAGCGCATGCTACCTCTTGTGGTTTTTGTACCATTCCTGGTAACTCGGCATGACGTAGCTAAATAGGAAATATCAGACAGAATCATCTCTAAACTAGACACATCATTTCTGAAAAACTTTATAGGTTTTCAATTCCAGTCTCTGAAACAGAAATAATTAAAAAATTTTAATTAAGATGAAGTGTTCCCGCGAAAATCTTTGCACTTATTTATCAGGAGCAAATTGGTCTTGAAAAAATTGTTGCCTAACTGTAAAACTGAAAAAGGAAATGAATGAAAAGGACGATGTAACGTTTTGGTGTCTATATCAGACACCTTCTTCAGACAAACCTGTAAAATCTTCAGAATTGTGTGTTTTCAATGTCAATTAGACTGCAAATGAGGAAACACACAATTCCAAAGATTTTACAAGTTTGTCTGAAGAAGTGTCTGATATACAGATGTGGAAGAAACGGATGGAAACACTGGAGATTTAGTGTTAAATTCTAGTAGGCTCGGAGTCCAGTGGAACAGTGGAAGAATCGAAACCTCGGAGCGATGCGATGTTGAATAAGCGGCTGGTCTGTTGGAATGGCAGTCTGTAGTGAGTGGGCAAGCGCGCAAGCAACGATCTAGGATCGAATATCGAATCAGTATTCAGTAATACTCCAAACGGGAGATGGATAACATCGCATGTCTATTGAAAATGAATACGACAAATTTTCTCCACTCTTATGGGCGCCATGGGCGGAAGTTATTTGCCTCAATAAATGAAACAAATAATTTCCTGTGAAAATTAATATTCAGGTTCTTTTTCGCCATAACTGGTTCGAAAATAAAATAAATTCTACGAAAAACAAAAATAAATTCAACGAAAATAAAAAAATGAAAAACAAACAGAAATTAATTCTACGAAAATAGAAAACGAATTAAAACATTTTAAATTGAAGAAAAATTCAAATCAAATGATCAAATAATCCACCTTGTTGTGCCAAACAGTAGCAAAATCTGTTATAAAGATTTAATCTCATATCTCGGAGAAGATTCGGCGTACTTGCTATTTTGGAACAAAGTTGGATTATTTTGGACCTTAATTCAATAATGTTCGTCGCTCTTTCAAATTTCTTGCCCATAGACCATATTTTTTAGATATCCCCAAAGAAAGAAATCACTGGGAAATGAATCTGGAGATCTGGGGAGCCATTTGATGGTTCCGTTTGTGGTCAGAAAAAGTCGTTCTTAGATATTGTGTGACTACGCTTGCGTTATGGCTTGGGCCGCCATCCTGTTAAAACCAGACATCATCAAAATTAATTGGTAGCTGTCGAACTGTCGGAATAAATTTATTCTGTAATCAATTCAAATATTTTGCAGCGTTTAGGTTACCATCGATAAAAATGGCCCTATCATGTAATTACCCAGCATTCCTGTCCAAACATTAAGTTTTTCAGGATGCTGGGTACGCACAGGAATACTCAGGTGCTTATTCTCCTTAGATCAATATCTTACTACGGATGGGTTATGTTTTCTATGCAATGAAAACGATGACTCATCCGTGAATAAGATATTGCTCAGAAAAGAACTACTCTCATTCTCTTTTTCCATCATCTTTTTCCAGAATTCCATTCTTTTGAAATGGTCTTCTGGAAAAATTTCCTGAAAGGTTTGCACCTTATAACATTTGTAACCATTTATTTTCAAAATATTCCGAACAGTTCTATCGCCCAAATCGACTTGCTGGGCAATTTTTCTGCTAGAACAAGGTGCACTGGTTTCAACAGCAGCACACACATCCACTTCTCTTGCCAAACGAATTCTGGGTAATTACATGATAGGGCCAGTTTTCATCGATGGTAACCTAAACGCTGCAAAATATTTGGATCTATTACAGAATAAAATTATTCCGACAGTTCAACAGCTACCAATTAATTTTGATGATGTCTGGTTTCAACAGGATGGCTGCCCAAGTCATAACGCAAGCGTAGTCACACAATATCTGAGAACGACTTTTTCTGGCCGTCTCATTTACACAAACGGAACCATCAAATGGCTCCCCAGATCTCCAGATTTATCTCCCAATGATTTCTTTCTTTGCGAATATCTCAAAAAAATGGTGTATGGGCAAGAAATTGAAAGAGCGACGTACATTATTGAATTAAGGTCCAAAATAATCCAACTTTGTTCCAAAATAGCAAGTACGCCGAATCTTCTCCGAGATATGAGATTATATCTTTATAACAGATTTGGCTACTGTTTGACACAACAAGGTGGATTGTTTGAACTTTTGATTTGAATTTGTCTTCAATTTAAAATGTTTTAATTTGTTTTCTATTTTCGTTGAATTTATTTTTGTTTTTCGTAGAATTTATTTTATTTTCAAACCAGTTATGGCGAAAAAGAACCTGAATATTAATTTTCACAGGAAATTATTTGTTTCATTCATTGAGTCAAATAACTTCCGCCCATAAGAGTGGAGAAAATTTGTCGTATTCATTTTCAATAGACATGCGATGTTATCCATCTCCCATTTGGAGTGTTACTGATTCGATATTCGATCCTAGATCGTTGCTTGCGCGCTTCCCCACTCACTACAGACTGCCATTCCAACAGACCAGCCGCTTATTCAACATCGCATCGCTCCGAGGTTTCGATTCTTCCACTGTTCCACTGGACTCCGAGCCTACTTGAATTTAACACTGAATCTCCAGTGTTTCCATCCGTTTCTTTCACATCTGTAGACACCGAAACGTTACTTGTTCTTTTCATTTATTTCCTTTTTCAGTTTTACAGTAAGGCAACAATTTTTTCAAGACCAATTTGCTCCTGACAAATAAGTGCAAAGATTTTTGCAGAAGCACTTCATCTTAATTAAAATGTTTTAATTATTTCTGTTTCAGAGACTGGGAGTGAAAACCTATATAAAGTTTTTCAGAAATGCAGAATCCTCCCAGAATATATTTCAATCGATATCTAGAAACTTAATGGCTGAGCCATCCAGGCTCAAAGCTTTCATTTGAAAGACTTCCAACCATAAGCTGGCAGATCTCCTGCTTGGTCTGACCACATTAAAATAGGCTGATGACGCATTCACATTCAAGAGTTCTGGTCGAAGATGATGAATGCAGACTATTTCTCGAATTTATCAGCTTTGCGTATCGTCTCGAAATGCAGAGAGTTTTATCAGATTAGAGATCTTCAAACTGGTCACTAAAAGTTGGACTTGAATTGAATTATCACCGAATACCTTGAGTACTTTCCCTCAGACCAAACTAGGGACAAAAAACACTGATATTGGAGCAGTAATGAAGAGCATTCAGAAATATCTTTCATGCTCAAAATTCATTTCCTAGACATTTGTACATTATATTAATAAACCCGCTTTAGGAACTCACCTTTTTTCTGCTGTTGTAAGAACTCCCAAATAAATCTCCTGGCTGTAGGATCCATACCTGCTGTCGGTTCATCAAGCATTATAACTTTTGAATTACCACATAATGCGATTCCTACACTAAGCTTTCTTTTCATTCCCCCAGAGAGTTCATTCGATCTTGCATCAGCCTAGAAAATAAAAGTCCAATATTATTTTCGTAATCACCAGAAAAAGAATCCAAACTACCACCGGATATAAAATTAATAAATAAACGAAAAATAGCAAAATAGCAAATCTGGCACGAAGTTTGAAAAACTACAACCTCACATTGAACCTCTGATGAAGCCACACGGAGCAGTGCCGAAAGCTTAGGCATTTCAAAAAAGAGTAAACTATAAAATGGGCCTTTAACACTCCTACACCCGAAAACCGCCCAATATTACAAACTAAGAGTCGATAACCGATCAATAATAGTATAAAAGTCCATATAAAGCTTAGTAAAAAGACATTTACAAAAACGCATAAAATACTATTCAATATAACTTTATCTATAACATTCAACATTTTCCGAATGAATATAGAAACTTATTAGAAACATCAGAAAAAATTTAAGAAAAGCCCTGAGTAGGTGCTTTTGAGCGCATTCATGAGTTGAGTTCATTGGTGGAGCAATAATGCTATTATCTCAAAGTCTTGTATAGTACCTCATGCTAATTATATTAATGCAAAATCTCAGTACGATCGAAATAACCCTTCATTCTGAAGATTATTCAAAATATGAAGTTTGTAAAAAACCTATAATTGAAAAGATTTTTATTCTATGGTTCAGATGATGCGATTACTTTCAAATTTTGCATGAACATTTAGTACTTATGTCATGCTTTATTCACAAAACAAATCTCACTCGAATCGGATATCTTGTTATGAAAATATAAAGATTCTTCTTTTCAATATTTATGGTAATTGCCCAAAGACCCGAAGAATTGTTACAAGCTTATTTATTGTATTACCTTGTCTTCTAAACTTAAGAGTGTTAAGAACTTCTTGACCTCAGCTTCAACTTGATCATCTTTACAGCCTTTCAATTTACTGAAGAAAATCAGATGTTCTCTAACAGTCAGATCGTCGAAGAGAACATTGTGCTGAGGGCATAAACCCATGCTGTCTCTCACTTTCATAATCTGAGTTCTGATGTCGTATCCATTTATGGTGGCCGTTCCTTTAGATGGCGGAAACATTCCTGTCAACATTGACATAGTTGTGGTTTTTCCTGCCCCGTTATGTCCCAGCAACACCGTTATTTGGTCTTCGTAGAGCGTCATAGAGACTCCTCTGACAGCATCGTTAGCACCGAAAGTCTTATAAAGGTTATTAATCACAATTCCTCGCTTTAGATTCGTGGGTTCTTCTTCGAAGTACTCCCCTTTGATTGTTGATTGACGAGCATCAGCTGAAATCAAGTTGCATTCCTGAAACTCTATCTACCCAGAGGTTCCATACAGCCAATGTCTCGGCCCTCATGCAGGTAGAAAGTTCAAACAAAAAGCGTGCAGCCAAAACTTCATCAGGATCCGTTGTTAACATTTTTTTCGAATTACCCCCCTCAAAAAAATACCCCCGATATTTATTTTTTTTAAATTCTCTCTTATATTTTTTCCTTCGAAGGATTCCCTAGTTGAAAAAAAAATTTTCAGTATTTTACTTTGAAAATGATATTTATTAATTGAGACATATCCACTTCGTTTTGTAATGATATCTGATGCAATTCAATTGATTTTTTTATTTTAAGTTGTTCCATTATGTTTCAAGGAGTCTTTTGTGTTGATTTAATGATTTATTGTCTGTATTAAATATCTTGAGACATCATAAATTGCAAAATGGAGAATGCGCCACATTTTATAGTTATTTAAATTATGATGAAAAATTATTTCAACATATTTTTCTTTCAGTGCGGAATCGTTCAGAGGGAAGAAAATATAAGGGTGCAATTCAAAAAAAAATCCGGAAGTATTTTTCTAGGGGTTTGTCATCAAATACGAAATTTCAACGACAAATTCTGATCGAGTTTTTACTGTAATTCAAAAAACTTTCTGTTGGGAGTCGAGATATTGAAAGTAAGGAACATCTAGGAACACCTTGCATAATTGCAAAAAAATTAAAAGTGAAATGTCAGTGGATGATAACTGTTTCAAAATTAGTATTTCATTTTCTTTCAGTTTTCTGAGAAAACTGATTAAACCGCATGGGATTTTTTATAGGAATATTTTAAAACACATTTCATCACAATCTTCCCAGTACTCTGGTCCATTTGAAGAACAACATTTGTCTGGCTGTCGCAACATACCCAACGGAGTTATAAGCGAACGTCCCATAAGAAATCAGGATCTCAATTTTTTCGAAAATGTTCGACGGGAATTAAATGAAATCTGATAATGGTTCTACTTCGAGGCCATTTTCCTCCTCGATTTGGCAAAGAAAATGTTCTCTACACAACAACCCCTAACGGAGTTATGAACGCAAATCTCAACCAAAATCAGGATTTTAATTTTTTCGAAAATGTTCGACGTGAGGCAATGAAATCTCATTGTGGTCCTAATCTGAGGATATTTTCCTCTTCAATTTGTCGAAAAAAACTTCACAAAACAACAACTCCTAACTGAATTATGAACGAAAATCTCAACCAAAATCAGGATTTTATTTTTTTTGAAAGTGTTCGACGGGAAGGCAATGAAATCTGATTATGGTCCTAATCTGAGCCGATTTTACTCTTCAGTTTTTTTTTATTCTTCACACAACAACTCACAACGGGGCGAAATTCTCAACAAAAATGAAAGCGAGAAATTTTAATTAAGAATCCATCATGATATCTTCCACGAAATTCCAAGAGATTCCTAAAAATCACTTCTTCATCACTTTTTCTTCGAAAATGTTCACAGCAGTTCGATGAAATCCAAAAAAGCTATAAATTCGAGCCCTTTTTCGTACTGAGTTTGGAATGAAAATACTCAGTAACCGATTGAAATATATTCTGGGAGGATTCTGCATTTCTAAAAAACTTTATAGGTTTTTACTCTCAGTCTCTGAAACAGCTCCTGCGAAAATCTTTGCACATATACAGGGTGTTCTGATTTGTTTCCGACAAACTGAAATGGGTGATAGATCATATCTTTTTAAGCGAAAAGGTTCCTATGAACATGGGTACGGAAATGCTTCGTTTCCGAGATACAGGGTGTTAAAGAAAAAATAATTCGCGTTTTCTTTAATATCTTTCGACTGATTCCAAATAATTGCATGAAAGTTGATACATAGCATACCACTTCTACTTATAAGTGCGCAATAGAAAATCCGCGTACATTTCGCCTTAGAAATTTTCAAAATGAATTTAAATTAAATATTTGAATGGGAATAATTTTCGGAGAAGTTTTGGGACCCTTTGTCTTTAAATGCATTTTTCTCTGAAACGGTTGCTCCTAGCGACTTCGATGAGGTATACCTTTTTTGAGTAAAAAAAATGAGAAAATCGATCTTTTAAGTCCAAAACGGTGTACAGGGTAGCACAAAGAAGTTGCAACGGTTTACATGGGTTGAAATGGTTGCCGGTGGCGCCCTCTAGAAAATACAACTAAATCGGCCACAAATTTGAATTTATCGTCCCAAAAAACCCCTGTATACGAAATTTGATGGAAGGATTTCGAAGCAGTCAAAACATATTAAAGAAAACGCGAATTATTTTTTCAACTTTAACACCCTGTATCTCCGAAAGGAAGCATTTCCGGACCCATGTTCATAAGAACTTTTTTGCTTAAAATGATGTGATCTATCACCCGTTTCAGTTTGTCGGAAACAAATCAGAACACCCTGTATGTCAGGAGCACATTGGTTTTGAAAAAAATGTTGCCTAACAGATAAACTAAAAGAGTAAATAAATGAAGAGGATAATGTAACGTTTCGGTGTCTATATCAGACACCTTCTTCAGACAAAATTGTGTGTTTTTTCATTTGCAGTCTAATTCACTTTTTTTCTGAATTAAACATTTTTTAATTATTTCTGTTTCAGAGACTGGGAGTGAGAACCTCTTAAGTTTTTTAGAAATACTCAGTAACCGCCCACTTCTTTCTGACCTAAGATATGAATATTCTGAATATATTAACCAAACTCAAATGATTTCATCAACCGATCTTGAAACGTGAGATTAATTAGGTATATCCTGAAATTCGTCAGAAGTTTGGATACGTTGCCTACAAATTTCACCTAAGGTATACCGAATTGGACAGTCTCTACGTCAGAAACCGTGGCTTTCAACATATGTAAAGTAAAGGCATACAAGAGGTTTACGGGTTAGATTGAACAGTACACTTATCAGTCTTCTGGATCTCGCCTTCTCAATTTTTGCATATTGATAGAGTTTGTATTTATTTTCGATGGAATAATTGAATAAAGACCTTATTGTTATTATTATTATTCAAATTGAAAAAAGTGATGGTATTTCTGGTCCAACCGGAAGTATATTATCGAGAAAAAATATATATCTTCACACGAATCATACTGGGATAAGTCAGTGTGAAAAATCCTCAGAGTAAGAAGTAAACTTTTTACTCTGAGGAAAAATCTCTATACATGAGCAATTTAATTCTGTGGTTCAGATGATGTAATCCTCTCGAAATTTTACATGAGCATTCAGTACAACACTCTCCATTCACAAAAAAAATCACTCGAATCAGATATCTTGTTATGGGAATATAAAGCTTCTTCTTTTCAATATTCCAATTGAATTTTCTATGGTTTTGTTTATACAATGGCCACAAAATTTTGCATGAGGCTTACTATGAGCCATGGGCGTACCCAGGTAGGAGCAGGGGGGGGCAGTTGCCCCCCCTAGAAGATAATATTAACGTCAATTTTCGTGGCAAGTTTTTTGTTTCAATATACCCGACCGACCATCTTCTCGAAACAGGTATGAGCTGCCCCCCCTAGCTGAAATCCTGGGTACGCCCCTGCTATGAGCATCTTGCATGTGGCCGCGAAATTTTAATTCGGTTGGTTCCGTTTTGTTTGAGATATCGAGGAATAAACATTTTGAATGAACATATTTCATGGAACACTGTACGATTTGGCTGGTTAACGATCTTAACCGCATCATTTGAGAACCGAACTCATCCTGAAAATATCAAGTCTCTAGTAGGGCAATCTCTTCGAAAGTTATCATGCTAACGTCCGAACGGCCCCACGGACAAAATTGGGGAGTCGAACCTTATCGTTTGAGACCATTTTTGGCTCAAAATTTGAAAATTACTGTAATATATTTCCGTTAAAAGCATCAAACCTAACTTAAGATTATTCAGACGATGGCATAACTCACAGCTGAATAATCCGGAACTTACATGGAGCATATGAATGAAATGAATATCAAAAAAATACCTTTGGCATAACTTACACATTGATATCTGCCCTCCAAACCAGAATTCACGTGTAAATGGAAAATACCATTTTTGAGGAACTCCAAACTCTCCAGGGTATATTTGCTCCACGTATAGTGCAATAAACAAATAAATAAATATGCTGAGGAACATCATAATCATAATTTCACCAAGACACATGCCATTTTCAGGAATGGAATCGAACACATTACTCCATTTCACTCCTAGGAACAAGTCAATGGTATCAAATGGTTTTCTAGCAGTAGTTTCATTATTAGGTGTATCAGTAAGGAATAATGAAAGCAGAAATACAGGGTCTCTATATATGATTGCAGCGCAGTTGGCTTTGAATTATTTTCATTTTGCCGCTTCCTATGCAAACCACAGAATTCTATGATCATGCTATGCTCTGATTGGTTAGATATTGGTATTCTGTAATCCAAAGCCAACTGCGCTGTTACAATCATTTATAAAGACCCTGTATTTAGAGTTATTATTTAATCAACCAGGGTATTAATGATAACTTCTATGGTCAAGATATTTTAACGCGCTAGAGGAGCGAACGCGTTAATAGTTCGAGACCATAAGTCGCTTGATTAATAAACGAGTTGTTCACAAGATTTTTCCGTCGATATCAGAAAGAATCGAGAATAAATTCTGAATCAAAATACATTCTTATTTTGTACATGACATATATTTGACATAATATTAATTTCTATGCATCTATGTACCGGTAGAGTTACTCGTGTATTGCTTCTGAATGCTTTGTGTTCGGTTGCCCATGACAATTGCACATTGAAATACCATAAATTGAACATTAAAATTGATCATTAATGTTCGATTTCGTACACATTAAAATCACCTTTTATTTCGAGGTCGACGGAAAATAATATAAATCAATTAAAAGCAATCAATATTAAACTTAATCTTCATAGCTAATTTCGTCAACCTTCATCATCAGTAGAGACCGGACTATAAGTATGCAACATAAAAACTTTGTTATATGCATGCAAATATGCTCGAAATCGAATGATGAATTTTAGGAACTCAAAAAAAAAGAAAAGTTATTCTTATTTCAAAATCAACATATCAATTACTTTTAATACTATAGTATTAAAATTTAATTTAATTTGATGTTTTTAAAAACGTTCACAATTGAGTTTTGTTCCAAATGTTCAACTGTTAAATTTTGTCTACGATCATTTAGAATATTTTTGTACGTGGACTCAGCGTAAATAAACAAATACTGCTGAAGATGCCTTGAATATGCAATTATGCAAATATGCATATGCCGGTCTCTAATCATCAGTATAGAGTTACTCAATGATAGAGGCATTTTAGAGACCTATACTTAGATCAGGGTTCCGGGTATTAACCGAAACAAAACGCCATCTATGAGGATCCTTACGAATAACCTACTCCCGCTGCTTGAACTTTGAACGGAGTAGAGAGATGGATAGTTCGAGGAATACAGACAGAATAGTCATGTTTTCACAGAAAAGTTGCACAGAATGAAAAGAATTCAGAGCGTACTTTATCGAAGATTATATGATCTTTATATTTCCTTCGATTATTGCGCTACTCTGCGCTCGAAATTTCTACCATTTACTGTGGTTTTGAAATGGGTGTGAAGAAATTTACTTACCTATGGTTCTATACTCATATGTTGATATCACATCAAACCCATAGGAAATTGCACTGGGTGCTAACAGAGACGTGAAATACTTCAGAAATAAGCTTATTTGTTTATAATTACTACATCGAATAATTATATAAGGTACCATAGATAAAAACCAAATCAATCCAGATAATGAAGCAGCCCTATTCGCTGAAAAATATTGAGAAATTAAAATGTCATGTAACCTATATCTATATTACTTAGGATCAGCAAATTTTGATCGCTTGTTCATCAGCTTATTTTCAAGAGAATTTAAACAGAGAACAAAATCTATATATACCTACTTTGCCGAACGATTTTTGGCTCAAAATTAGAATAATATTCCTGGTGAAAATTATAATTATCAATTCGATTGGGAAATTATTCATTGTTTTGCTCCCGATAAAAACTATTGCACATAAGATGCAATTTATATGTAGGTCATCAACAATTTCAATGTAACATTTTCAAAACTAAAAACGGAATACTTACTTGAGAACAAGCTAGAAGATTGAATTTTAGAGTAACTGATTCCATCGACGCTCTATATTTTCAATCCAAATTTCCGTGATATACAGGGTGTCCCAAAACACGACGTCAACCCGGAACCGGGTAAAAAGGCAAGTAATGTTGGTAGTCAGAAAAATATAAAAAAAATCTAAGTTGCATGATTTTAAAATAATAGGCATTTAAAAAACACGCAAAATCCCATACCCTGTGACAGTCTTTTCACTCTTGTTGCCACAAATATCCACATTTTCCAACTTTTTTTTAAATTCGCTTTCGATTGCCTTTGAATACACTTTTTCTTTAACTGCTTCCCAGTAAAAAAAAGTCCAATGGATTCAAGTACGGTGAACGGGCCGGCCACGAGATTGGACCAGAACTTAAGATCCATCTTCCGGGAAAAAATGTTTCCAGAAAAAAAAATTACAGAGAAAATAATTTTTCCAGAAAAAGTTTTTCCGAAGAAATTTCTCTGGAAACATTTTTTTCCCGGAAGATGGATCGGACGTTCTGGTACAATCTCGTGGCAGACCCGTTCACCGGTCATGAATCCATTGGACTTTTTTACTGAGAAGCAGTTAAAGGAAAAGTGTATTCAAAGGCAATCGAAAGCGAATTTGAACTACGGCAGCTGCAATTTACGAAGTATTATACCATTTTGAAATCCTTACTAATTGCGCCAACTTTTAACAAAACATGCCAAACTTTCGAAGTGCATTTTTTTTTCAATATAGTCAGTTGAAACTAGGTATTTGTTCATTTTGAATTTGTTTTCTGAGAAGCCCTATTTTTATGAAACCTAGGGCAGCTGGTATCAAAATTTTGATTACAGTTAGACAAGCATTACTCAGGGCTGCACAGCAGAAATAAAAGTTGAAAAAAGTTGATAATTGTGGCAACAGCAGTGAACAGGTGTGAAATTTTGCGTGTTTTTTGAATGCCTATTATTTTAAAATCATGCAACTAAAATTTTTTTCATATTTTTCTGACAACCAGCATTACTTGCCTTTTCACCCGGTTCCGGGTTGATGTCGAGTTTTGGGACACCTCTATACCTAGGTCTAACATTTTCTGAGGAATCGATCAAAAGAATATGTGCCACTGTGAGTATTGTGGACATTCAAACAATGTTTTATTCTTCACATAAATGAGTCCTTGTTTAATTTTAATATTAATAGCTTTGCCTACCTTTGCTGAAGAAGACACTGATAGCAAAAGAGAATGTAATCACTTCAATGGAGTAAAGAAAGAAAAATATGAATAATAAACTGCCATCAGAATGTTCGAGAATTTGTTTTCCGTCCATCGGCAGTTTCATTGCTACAGTCATCAAAATCACAACAATGAAGAGAGGAAAAAACATTTGAAGAAACCATGCAGTCCAATGCAGCCATGTAGGAAGGCCCATGATTTTCATAGATTCCTGAAAACGTCAATATGAAAATACAAAATCATAATATCCTGACAGGATGAACAAAACAATTGTATTTAAATACATAATTTCAATGAACATTGTCCGGAAATGTGAAGAAGTTGATTGTGATTTTGAATAATACACTGCGCAAAAATTAAATTAAAGTCTCAATTTTAACTTTATAACTTATTTTTTATGTTCTCCCGGGAAGGTTTTGAACGAAACATTAAATGGAAGAAAAATTCAGGATTTCACCGAATCTTATGTGAAACAAGAGAAATAAACAATTTTCAAAATACTGGAATGCTGATAAGTGATTTAATACTTGGTATTTCCACCCCTTGCATTAATTACAGCTCGGCAACGACGGTTCATACTCAAAATGAGTGATCTCAAAATGTTCTGATCTTATACTTCCCAGATATCTGTGAGTTGGATTCCTAAGTCATTAAGAGTAGCTGGATGATTTTCTGAACTTCTCAGCCTTCTATTGAGGTTGTTCCAAACCTGTTCAATCGGATTGAGATCTGGACTTCTTGCTGGCCATTCCATTCGAGAGACTTCAACCTCTTCAAGGTACTCCTGAACGATGCGCGCACGATGGGGTCTGGCATTATCGTCCATAAAAATGAAATTTTCCCCAATGTATGGGGCAAATGGCACTACATGCTCTTCAAGAATGTTCCTTATACAGGGTGTCCCATTACTCGACGTCAACCGGAACCGGGTGAAAAGGCAAGTAATGCTGGTTGTCAGAAAAATATAAAAAAAAATCTAAGTTGCATGATTTCAAAATAATGCGCATTTAAAAAAACACGCAGAATTCCACACCCTGTGACAGTCTTTTCGCTTTTCGCTGCAACAAATATCAACTTTTTCCAACTTTTTCTTTGCTGTGTAACCTTGATATTGCTTGTCTAAACTGTAATCAAAATTTGGACACCAGATGCTCTGGGTTTCATAAAAATAGGGCTTACTTCTCAGAAAAAAAATTCAAAATAATCAATTGCCTAGTTTCAACTGACTGTATTGAAAAAAAAATGTACTACGCAGGTTTGGCATGTTTTTTCAAAAGTTGGCGCATTTAGTAAGGATTCCAAAATGGTATAATACTTGTTTAATTGTAGCTGCCGTAGTTCAAATTTATTTTCGATTGCCTTTGAATACACTTTTTCGTTAACTGCTACCCAGTAATAAAGTCCAATGGATTCAAGTCCGGTGAACGGGCCGGCCACGAGATTGGACCAGAACGTCCGATCCATCTTCCGGGAAAAAATGTTACCAGAAAAAAAAATTTTCAGAGGAATTTCTCCGGAAAAATTTTTTCTGGAAAAATTATTTTCTCTGGAAATTTTTTCTTCTGATAACATTTTTTCCGGAAGATGGATCGGACGTTCTGGTCCAATCTCGTGGCCGGCCCGTTCACCGGACTTGAATCCATTGGACTTTATTACTGGGAAGCAGTTAACGAAAAAGTGTATTCAAAGGCCATCGAAAATAAATTTGAACTACGGCAGCTACAATAAAACAAGTATTATACCATTTTGGAATCCTTACTAAATGCGCCAACTTTTGAAAAAACATGCCAAACCTACGTAGTACATTTTTTTTTCAATACAGTCAGTTGAAACTAGGCAATTGTTTATTTCGTATTTTTTTCTGAGAAGTGAACCCTATTTTTATGAAACCTAGAGCAGCTGGTATCAAAATTTTGATTACAGTTTAGACAAGCATTATTCAAGGTTACACAGCAAAGAAAAAAGTTGGAAAAAGTTGATAGTTGAAGCAACAGGAGCGAAAAGACTGTTACAGGGTGTGGAATTTTGCGTGTTTTTTTAAATGCGCATTATTTTGGAATCATGCAACTTAGATTTTTTTTTATATTTTTCTGATAACCAGCATTACTTGCCTTTTCACCCGGTTCCGGGTTGACGTCGAGTAATGGGACACCCTGTATACCTATCAGCATTCATAGCTCCATTATCAACGACCACTAGGTCTGTGCGAGCAGTCAAAAATATTCCCCCCGTACCATAATCGATCATCCCTCGGAACCAGTAATATTCAGGAAATTGCACTGAGCATATCTTTCATGTGGACTTCTGTATACAAGGGAACGTCGATCACAATGGTAGAGGCAGAATCTAGACTCATCTGTGAACAGAACTCTTTCCCAATCAGCCTCTTCCCAATGGATATGCTCTCTCGCAAAATCCAAACGCGCCTTTCGATGGGCTGGGGTGAGGGCTGGGGTAAGAGCTGGTCCTCTTGCCGCTACACGAGGCCTTAAATCATATTCTCTGAGGCGATTTCTTATTGACTGAGTGCTAATTTGCACAAGCTGATTTTGAAGGAGGCGAGCGGTTGCAAACCGTTGTCTCAACAAAGAAACTCTCAAGTAACGTTCTTGAATGGCAGTTGCTACCCGTGGTCTACCCTGTCCTGGTCTTCGGACATTCATACCTGTCTCCCTGAATCGCTGCAACATTCTGGACACACCTGTATGGGAAACTCCAAACCTTTCTGCAATTCTTGTGTATGTCCACCCTTCTTCTCGCAAAACTACCGCTTGGGCACATTCCTCTTGGGTCAAATTGCGTATTTCGCGTTGCATAGCGATCGAGTGTAGAAATTCAAACGAAAGAAAAACTATTGATCACTAGAATTTATCGAGAACAACTGATTTCAGAATGGAGCCAATACATTCAAAATCTGATAATCTCCTCTTTTTTTATTCCTGCTGGGAAAAAAACATCGGTATTGAAGAAAAACGTTGAAAGTGAACATATGCATACATAATTCTGGTAAAAATGATTATCATTGAGAACACTTTCAGTTGTAGAATGAATTCGAGATTTCCATAATGTGCTTTAGTTTTTTTTGCGCAGTGTATTTCTAAATGAAATAAATTATTTCTCATAGTTTTGAGAGCTTATTTTTAGGGAAAAGGCCTGTCATAGTTCTTCCCAAAGGAAGTTGTGGCTTTCGAAGTTTCAGCCGAGTAAAGACTTTGTTGTACTAATCAATAAATAATTTTTGGTCAAAAATAATCTGCCCGACCGAAAGTCCATGAGCACTACAAGTTCCAGAAAGATAGACATGTTTTCAGGGTAGGTATGGGTCCGGAAAGGCTCGGTTAAGTTCGTTGATAGGCTAAATCGGTCGAAAAATTCTAGTTTAATAATATATTTTTCGAATATTTTCAAAACTAGATAATCCGGATGACTCAAAGTTATATTTAGCTACCCAATACAAGGACTTGTGAAATATTTCGGGACTATTCCGAAAATTGAATAAATGAAAAGTTACAATTTTGTAACGGAATGAGAAAGAGATTTGAAATTATCACAGTAGGTGTGTAGTAAAAATGAATTTCATATTCATATTCAACTAATCAGTAGATAACGATGACTGAAAAGTGTCGATTAAATCAAATTCATAAAAATTTAACCCTATAGCTTGTACGCAAGAAGAAAATATTCGGAATTTTCGATTAGAAAAAGGTTTATTTGGCTTATAATTGCAAAAATATTTAACGAAAAGTCCTTAATATACAGGGTGATTCATTGGTGAATGGGTGTCAGCTAAGGGTGGATGAAGCATACTATACTGAGTCAGAATAACCCATACTCAAAGAGTTTATCTATCTTTATTATAACGAGTGTTTTATTGATTATGCCGGTTTCTTCGATTACACATAACTTTCGCACCACCCTACATATTTCGATGATCTTTGGCACATTCATTATTTACAACAAACTAATTCATTGAGACGTAGTAACTAAAACCTATTTCAAGCGGATAACCAAACAGAGTTGGTAATTACTATTTCTGTTTGGTAATTACCACTACGTTCGAGCGGGAGAGGTTATGAAGTTTGGTTATTAATTCGTGACGTCATGAATCAGCTGTTGCTGTCTCAATTATAACCGCAATATTTTGGTACTTACTCTACTCTGGACTTGTTTTTCATTTGCGGTTATAGGATTTTGACGTAAGAATGTAAACAACAACAAAATTGGAGTTTGCTAGATTTATGAAAAGATGGTTTTTACTTATTTGTGGTTTTGGTTTTTGTGTGAGTTTGAATAAAGGTTTGATATTTGAGTACCATAATATACGTTTTTTTCATTTTTATTATACCTACATCCATTTATCTGTCTGAAATAGATTAAGATGGAATAATATTGTTTTTTTTTCGATTTATTATTTTGTTCTTCAGAGAATTAAGTGGTATTAGAGGTAAACTCTTTTATTTTTCTAGGGAGAATGTGCTTCGAAATACGTATGCTTTGGTTGAGAAAAACATTCGGAAATATAATTAAAAATTAATTTATATCTTGGTATTCACATTGAAGTAGGTATGAAAAATGAGGCTTATTATGAGCATCTTGCATGTGGCCGCAATATTTCATTTCGATTGGTTTCGTTTTGTCTGAGATATTGAGGAGAAAAAATTTTGAATGACCATATTTTATGGAAAACCCTGTACGATTTGTTTGGTTTACGAATTTAACCGAGTCATTTGGGAACTGAACTCACTCTGAAAATCTCAAGTCTCCCTTCGAAAGTTATCGTGCTAACGGACGGCCGGCCCCAAGGACAGAATTGAATTTGACCACGGATGCTTCATCAGGGAATCGAACACTTTCGTTTGAGACCATTTTCGGCTCAAAATTCGAAAATTACTGACATTTGGGCAAAAGGATATAGAATTTGTTTAAGTAGAACGAGCGTTCAAAATCTAATGGCACTTGGAAATTTTGAAACAATGAAAAACCAATGAATATCTCGGTAATCGTGAAATTTTTACTAATGTCGAAATTTAGGGTAAGGGAGAGCACGACAGTGTCTATCAATAGTTACAGGTTCATCCGTTGTTTTAGGGACAAACTGTATATGTTCAAATGTTCATTACCACTAGGTGTAAAAAGAGTAGATAATGTTTTTTCTGTAGTCAAAGTCATCAAAAAGAGGTTATAATAATTGCTACTTACTTTCAATTGTTTCTCTTTCTCTAGAGTTATCGACTTGACCATGTTCGAGCAGTTGTACAAGAATGCTGCCACGAACATAAAACCGAAGAAGAAATAGTGACCCAAGTACGTCAGTAAATCATCAACATAATAACTTGGATAAGGAAATCGGCGAACTTCCATAGGTGGAAAACTTCCCATAGAAAATGTTTCGTAAAATTTGGATGTCAAACGGTACATCACCTCATCGAATCGTCGGAGTTCATATTCTGGAATTAACTTATGTTTATTATAATAGGTACAGGCACTATCCACGTCGATGTTGACCATTTAAATTAGGGATAGTTAGATTTCGATAAGAAGAATATTTTCTGAGATAAAAATATTAAAATGCAATTTGATCTAGGAAAGTTACAAAATTCTTCGAATACTTCCCTAATCATTTAGGCACAGATCAAGCCTTCCATTTTTTGGACAGGGGATATCCACACAATCAGTGCGATTCTGTGGCATAACCATATTGCTAAGATGAAGATATTGCTATCATAGCAAGATCAGAAATATTCTTTCTGATCGACGATTCTGTGGCAATATAATCTGTCAATTCAGCCATAACCTTGCTATCAGCATTGTTATCTTGGCAAGATCAAAATAGGACTTGCCCACACAGATAACAAAAAAATTTTGCTTGTGGCAGCTATTATACGGGGTCTTTATAAATGATTGTAACAGCACAGTTGGCTTTGGATTATTTTCATTTTGCTGCTTCTTATGCAAACTCAACACATTTATCAAATCTCTCTCTATATTTATTTCTATCTATCTATGACATTTATAATTCCAGCCATATAATTCGACACCCTAACCTGCGTAACAGAGGGATATAAATAAATAAATAATCCAAAGCCAACTGCGCTGTTATAATCATTAGAGAGTTGAAGTGCTGCCAAGGACGTAGACGTAAACGTTACAATTGACATGTGCTCATGCGCACTCGTCAGTTTCTTACGTTCACGCTTGGGCCGGCTTTACGTGCGACGTAAACTAGCTCTAGCGTCCTCTCACGTACGTACGTAGTACGTACGTACGTAACCGAAAGTTGAACGAATCCGACCGATGAAGGGCGAATGCTGGAATTTTGAAATGAATTGCTTCTAACCTTAAAAATTTTAAAATAACTTTGTTTTGAGAACACGATTAATTAACTTTTTACTTAATATCTTCCTTATTATTTATAAACTGTGATTTTGCATTTTTCTGAGAAGTGTCGAATTTTTTTCAATGCAATACTTCTGTTACGAGATTGCATATAAGTACCAAGAACTAATATATTATTTCGATAAGTTACAAATGTGGAATTTTCCTTTCAAATGAGAGTGATATTTACATACAAGCAACTCATTTGTGATGATTTCCTCTAGAATTCCTGGTTTCGGCAAGAACTCAAGTTATAAAAAAATTATTTTCATTATTATTCATTTTGAAATTCGAATGTAATGAAGGAATCCTACAAATATATGTTCACTTCATCAATTTGTTTATAGGAAACAGACAATCTGAATCGCTAATATCAGAAACTTTCTGTCAGAATACAACAAAAAGAAATAATAGGTTAGCTTTAGTCTCTAATGGTCTGCCGTACGTACGTATGGCAGCACTTCAACTCTATTTTTACTTCAAGACATAAACGTTATATTTGACTGTTTTTCTCACGTCTACGTCCACGTTCGGGCTTACGTGCTGCGCGCACTTCAACTCTCTATTTATGGAGACCCTGTACTATAGTTGGTGAGGACTTCAATCTAGGAAAGAGCCAACTAGTTATGTGAAGAGTAATACGTAAAATAAGGACCTCATATCAACAAATTTATCACCTCGATATGCAACATTTCCTTCGAGTAATGAGGATGTGAAAAAAGCATCAATAGAAAGGGTTTTCACAGTATAAATGTAAAAGCTGTAAATATAATTCCATATTTTTTTCTTATATTTGATTGAATCATTATTTTTCAAATATTTGATGTAAATTTAATCATAACGAATGTAAATGCACAGTTCCATGGCGTTGCCTACGACTTGGCATAACCCTGTTTCAAAAATCTATCGGCACATGAGGCCAAAGTATGTGGAAGAAAGAAGAAATTGTGTGCTTCTAGGCACATTCTATCCAGCGCTGAATTATGACACTATTTCACAATAATATTTCTAGCAATGCAGAGGAAAAATACAGCAAAAAAAATGTTGTCGACGGAGACTTTCAACAGAAACATAATATATTTAATGAACAAATAGAAGTTTATTTCAAATTTCTATCGATATTGTATGGAATTGTTTATTGATAGCAATATGAAATAAAACTTCATTCTGTGATTTAATTGTGAAAATTTCTCAGCCTCAAATAACATCACACCAACAGCTTCAGCTATTCGGCAGAATGCTTCAGCTAGTTAAAAGAAAATAATATTGTGTTCTCATTAAATAATAATTGTATATGAAAATATCTCATTCAGAGGAAGTATTCAGTCTTTTTTTGTCTCATTTTTCACTGCATTCACAAAATTTTTTCAACCCACCTGATATTCACCTCTGTATATTTCTAATGGGTGGGTTTTTCCTGTCACTCTAATTCTATTATTTTCAAAGAAGTTTACCAATACTCTATTTAAATTTTCTTGGTTTTCCTATTCCGCAACATTTCTGAAATTCTCATTACAAGTGCTTGAAAACACAGAAACGTCATAACAATACCTCAAAATAGTAGTTCAAATATCATTATTACAGTGTTGCCAGCTCTTGGATTGCCGATTCTCGAAGCAATATTGCTAAAGCAAAATTCATAACCATCATTGCTATAACAGTCGAAACAGAGTACGCAATACCGTAGTCATATTGCTATGAATTTAGGAGAAAGCAATATTGCTTGGATAACGAGATTCATAGCAATATGCGAACAGAATCGCACCGAATATTTGAGAAACTCATAATCGGGACCAATTTTGTGTTAATGTATGGATTGGAATGAGTGGTGTCTAGTATTTGATCGTACCTTTTCTTCTACCTAGTTAAATGAAAAGTCATAACGCCACTTTTCGGATGGAAATTCACCAAACATTTCAATCCATGCATTAACAGAGAATTGGTCCTGGCAATTAGTTTCTCTAATCTTGTGTGAATTATCCTCCACCCAAAAAAAATTAAAATGAAGGAACAAAACTGCCTTGATCTGTGTTTAGACGATTTTGGAAGTATTCAAAGAATTTCGTATTTCGAAGAGGAGTCTGAACGGACGCCCCTGGTGAAAATAAAAAATAATCTGAATTGAAAATAATGTGTTTTTATTAGCAGAACGCGAAAAAAAAGTTTTGAATTTTTTTAAATTTCAACACCACATATCTCAGGAACAATGTGTCAGAGAGCCATAGTGCATAGGAACTTTATATGAAAGAATAATCTGAGGATTAATATTCCGACTTTATGGATTCTGAAACATGTTGATGTGTTGCCTAAGCCGCTCCCAACGTTCAATCCTCCCTTGGGGTTAGTACTAAAGGATTTTCCAATAAGAGGAATTATTTTGATATTTAAAGAAAAATGCCATTTTTAAATATAAATGACCAGATGTGTATTTCGTTATAAAGAAGGAGCTATGCCGTTAATAGTGGAAAATAACATCAGGCAAATGACCAGTGGTCAATTTGTTATCCGAAAAAAATTCCATTTTTCGATATAAATGATCGGATGCTTATTTCATTATAAGGAAGAAGCTATGCCGTTAATAGTAGCAAATAACATAAGGCAAATGACCACCGCGACCACGCTCACAGGACCATATCCTTTTAGTGAAATTTTCCATAACTAAATCGCAAAGTGGCTGCCCTATGTCCTCGATAGCTTCACGAATTCCATCTTTGAGGTCTTGAATCGACTCTGGGACATTGGCGTAGATCTTCTCTTTCACGTGGCCACAAAGGAAAAAGTCGCAAGGTGTTAAATCACAAGATCTCGGTGTTCAATTGTGATCGCAGAAATAACACGATCCGGAAACTTTTCCCGCAAAAGATAAATGGTTTCGTTACTTGTGCAGCGCGTACCGCCGTCTTGTTGAAAGTATACGTTGTCCAGATCAATACTATCCAATTTCGGCCATAAAAAATCATTAATCATCTCTCGATAGCGCAATCCATTCACCGTAACTGTTGCTCCAGCCAGTCCAATAACCAATAACTCCGCCGGACCATAAACCCCACCAGTCACTCGTTGAGGATAGAGAGGCTTTTCAACAATAACTCTTGGGTTTTCCGAGCCGCAGATGCGACAATTTTGCTTATTGACGAAGCCACCGAGGTGGACATCACTCAAGATAATTTTTCGTTGGATTTCCGGATCATTTTCATGCATTTCAACGACCAATCAGCAAAGACACGACGTTGTTGATGATGGGCCGGCTTGAGTTATTGTCTTAACTGAACTTTATGAGCCTTAAGACCCAAATCTTTATACAAAATATGGTGTAGTGATATTTGTGGAATGCATAATTCCAAAGAACGACGAGGAATGGACAAACCTGGGTTTTCTTCAAAATTTCGGCTACAGCAGCAATATTCTTGGCTGTTCTCGAGCGACGTGCACGGGTTTTATTCTTCACATCACTAACTTGTCCCAACAGATCGAATTTTTCCAACAATTTCTTTACTGGGGTCCGCCAAAGGGCTTAACGACGACCCAAAAATGTTCGAGATCTACGAACCATCCCTGCCAAATTTTCACCATTTTTATAGTGAATTTTAATAATTTTAATGCGTTCTTGAAGCGTGTATCGTTCCATTTTTATTTATGGCGTAGTTTCTACTTGTCAAATGTCAAAAAATGACAACTTCAAATGTGACATCTACCGAAATAGCGGGCTATTCAAAATTACACCTCTTATTGGAAAACCCTTTACATCTCCTGAATTGGAAGAGACAAGAGAAAAGAATCATGTCATGTTCTCTTCTTTATCGAAAAATAAAATGCTGAATACCGCAAGTCGCTACTGTGACTAGTTTCCAAGCTACATGGTGATTTTGGAGTTTGGCCATTTGCCCATTTATTCTAATCAGTAATAACTTCCGCAGTATTGTTAATACGCTCTCGAAATAAAAACATCACATTAGCAGTGCTATTAAAATTTTTGTGAAGAAGATAGCACTATATATTATATATACCTAGTGTTCTAGTAAGGTAGCGTAGGTTGATTATGGAAAGTAGGTATAATTTAATTATGTTTTCTTCTTCTGCAAATCCACAATTACTTCAACTGTCGCTATAATTCATTTTCGAAGCCATCTTGATGAGTTTATAAAGTGTCAAAATTTAATCGTTGAAAAATCTACTTGGTGGTTTTGTTGGTTTGCATTTTTATATACTTAGGTACAGGGTGGAAAGGCAAATGAAGTCAATAAAGTTTCATTAGATTCCTCTGACCATGTATATTTCGCGATTCTTTATAGTTCTCAAGTTATGACATTGTATTGTTCTTTATACAATGGTTATGATTATTTGAGTGTTTTTTTCGTGTATTTTGACAGCTAGATTTGAAAGATTCATATCTACTTTGGCAGTTGGTATTTAGTAGTTTTAATTTTTTAACATATTCGGCCTGAATGTTGTTCAATAAAAGAAAATATTCAGCTTCCTGAAGTTACTGCAAATTACCCAAAAAAAAGGCTTGAAAGGTAGAACTTCTGTTTTCAGAAGGATGTACTCAAACATTCATTTTCGATTCAGAATAAAAATAATTGTTTTTTAGCTTTTGGCTCAATTTTAAAACTTCACGAAGTCCTAAGCTACGAAAGTCATAGGAAAAAAAAGGTACTTTATCGGACATTTTTGTTGTAATCGGCCTTGGAAGGCGGATAGGCTAGAAATCATTGAAACCCGATAAAATTTGTTTTTGAATCAAACTTGAAAATGTTTACGGGTTCAATTTACCATAAAAATGATAAAAAAAGAAAAATAACTTTTACCTGGTTTTGATGATTTTCAACCTTTCCGCCTTCGAAAAAACATCTTTTTGTATTTCTTAATCGAAAATCATGTTAGAGTACATTCTACAGAAAACTGTTCTAGCTTTCAAGCAGTTTTTTGGTAATTTGTTGTAATTTCAGGAAGCTGAATAATTTTCTAGTGAAGCAACATTCAGGAGGACTATAATAAAAAATAAAAACTGAAAAATACCTAGCCTGGCCATCCTGTATATGAAATAATCGTCGTTATAGGAACTGAACAAATTTCATTGTATGACCCAAAAAATCTCGATCTAAATGGAATTCCATCTTTACAATATTTTGTTATGGCTCTGAAATGACTATGAGGCTTATTCAATGGAGAGATTCGGCATTTTTTTCTATTTTACTTACCATATCCAAGATCTTGATGCGTTCCAAACGTGAAACCCTCATCCAAAGAGTCCGTGTGCCATCCTTCGTCCCACAGAGTTGAGAACCTGTAAATATTTATAAGCAATATACGAATATGGATGAGCGAGAAACCTCGCAAGTGATAATATGAAAAATTTAAAAAGAGCCCTGAGCAGGAGCTTTTGAGCGCTCGTTTTCAGATGGAGCAATTCGACTATTACCTCAAATTTTATATGAGATTTAAGATTTATACCAAATATATAAATGCAGAATCTCGTTGAAATCGGAATAATATTCTGAAAATTATTCAGAAAATGAAATATGTATGTGAAACATAAATTAAAAAGATTTAATTCTATGGTTTTGATGAAGCGATCCTCCTGAAATTCTGGACGAACATCCAGTATATTAGTTTTCATTCTCAAAATAAATTTCACACGAATCGGATATCTTTCTATGAAAATATGAAGTTCCTTCTTTTCAATATTCCAATTGACGGGGGTGGCCCAACGGACAGAATTGAATTTGATCACGAATTCATCATCAAGGAGTCAAACCGTCTCGTTTGAGACCATTCTCGGCTCAATATTCGAAAATTACACGCATTTGGGAAAAACGATATAGCACTCGTTTAAGTAGAGAGCGCTCAAAAACCTAGCAGATTTTTTATTACTTCATGGAGAGAAAGTTTTTTTACTCACTTGTTTCTTGTCATAACGCGTGATAATGTGTAGGGTAAAACCCGGATAGATACCTCAGTTGGATAGGGTTATTGTAAAGTGAAGTCGTTTTTCGCTAGTGTGTGCGATCATCTCAGCAGCGAACTTCACAAACATGCCAAACTTTTAGAGGTTATTTGCCGCTATATAACTCTTGAAGTGGTAATAAATTCATAAATTTTTTTTATTACGCCAATACAGTGTTTCATTGAGTGTACATTTGAGTACAAATAGTTTTTGTTTTCTTCTTAATTTATTAAAAAAATTCATGGGCATCTATCCCTATCGAAAATGATAGTTGCCCTGATTTTTTGAGGTATAGGTGCCCCTTAGGACATCTAAACTAAAACCATATCTTCTTAGCAGATTTTCGATTCATTGTGTTATATTAAACTTTATACCTGATCATTTTTGTTGAGACTTATTATTTAATTAATTTATCATGAATGTGTGGAATAATGCTTTATGTTAATATGAAGAATGCAACTTTTCGTTTAATATATGCTTTTGAAAATCAATTAAAAATGCACAATTGTTGTTAATTCGATCCATGTTACGTACATAAAGTTGCTGTTTTAAGCATAGAAAATCTCATTGTATTTAGTTGGGTTTTTGGTTCACACAGTATGAAGGGCATCTATCCCTCCCAGTATTTTCATGGTGGGGCAACTATCCATACTTGTAGGCAACTATCCCCAAAAAAAGGGTTCTACAAAAATCAAATTATTGTGCAATTTGGAATTGCTATGTCAGAGAAAAGTCTCAGTATTCCAAATCAAATAATGGGGCTTCCTACACTCATAGAAATTACACATATTAAATCAATATTTTCAAAAATATGAGGCAAATTCTAAAAATGGGGCATCTATCCGGGTTTTCCCCTATAGGCATTGGATTTGAGTAAACATAATTGATTCTGATTAAATTCGGTGCTTTATTGTTTAGGTAGTTAAATAGTAGTGCATTATGATCAACCAAGCATTAGAGTGAGATGGAAAGCATTTCCCTTCGCACACTGGGGTGAAGTAAACGATTGGTTAGATTTTCATTTTTCCAATTCCTGAATATAATACAACATTTTCGTAATTTTTCCCTAGCTATAATTAACGGAATAGCCTTGAGCAACAATAAACTGCCACCAAATCATTGAAATAATTCAGTTTATGAACGTCAAATCGAAATGAAAATGTGAACAAATCGCATCAAGAAATTAAACACTAACGGACAATGTTGCCTAACTGACAAAATTGTCTGTAACAAACGCAAGCCGTTAGTATCAGAGTAGGGGAGCGTTAAACCAATTATCCCAATACGGAATAAACACGGCACGATTTCGCAACGCCGGAAGTTTGTTCGCGCGTATAAACAGATTCAACTTATAGGTTTACTTTGTACTCTGACTGTCTTATAGATTTTTGTTTTAATCATCATAGGAGTCGGGAACCGTGTCACGTTTATTGATATTAAGCCGCGTACACATCTGAGCAAAACAGACAAACGATAATTCGAATTCGAACATTTTGATAATTCTGGATTCCATTTTTCTTATTTAGGAACTTAACTCACTATATTAAAATAGGCCCTTTAGGAATTCAAAGCTCGAAATTTACGCGACTTGGTTGTGTAATTGGTTGGCCGCTGAATCTTCACCCGTCTGTCACAGAATCAACCCTGGGTTGCAGTATCGTAATTTTTTAATTTTCATTCTACTTTTTCAGTTTTTTTATGGTTTTACTATATTAAGTGGAAGCAGAAGCTTTTACACTCGTATTCATATTGGAAAATGATAAATTCAATTCGAATCTACAGAGGGCTTTTGGTTTCATTCTACTCATTCAGATTAGAAAGAAATTAAATATTTCAGTACTGCAACCCAATTTAAGCCCGGTTTATATTTGAGAATCACCTAAACTAAGTTATTTTGACATGACTAATGGTCCAGATATTTTAACGCGTTCATTCCTATCACGTGATAATAGTCCGAGACTATAAGTCGCTAGATTAAGAATCGAGTTGATTACAAGATTTTTCCGATGACCTCAATATGAATTGTGTATAAATTATTTTGCACAAAACATAGTATAAATTTCTATGTATGTTCAAGTATAGTTTTTACATTATTCGTATTGCTTATGAATGCTTTGTGTTCGGTTGCCCATGAAAATTGCACATTAAAATAGGATAAATTGAACATTAAAATAGCATACAATGAACATTAAAATGAGTTTTTAATGTTCAATCTCGTACACGTTAAACTCACCTTTTTATTCAGAGGTCGACGGAAATAGTTATTTAATCGAGTAATGGTCAAGATATTTTAACACGTTAATAGTTCGAGACCATTAGTTGCTCGATTAATAAACGAGTTAATTACAAGATTTTTCCGACGATCTCAATATGAATTATGTATCATTCTTGATTGAAATAAATTTTTCATAATAAAATTTCTATGTTGTGTATAGAGTTTTGACATTTCCCGTAGTGTTTCTGAATACTTTGTGTACGGTTGCCATGGTGATTGCACATTAAAATAGCATAAAATGGACATTAAAATGGGTCATTGATATTCGATTTCGTACACGAAAATTATTCAATACACTAGGTTATTAAAGACAGCGACTAATGGTCAAGATATTTTAAAGCGTGAGCGGAGTTCGAGGATATTAGTCGCTCGATTAATAACCAAGTTTATTACAAGATTTTTCCGGCGATCTCAATATGATATGTGTATGAATTCTTGATCGAAATAGATTTTCATTCTGCACAAGACATACATTTGTCATAATGAAATTTCTATGTATCTATGTTCCAGTAGAGTTTTGACATTTCTCGTAGTGCTTCTGAATACTTTGTGAACGGTTGCCATGAGGATTGCACATTAAAATAGCCAAAAAATTGAGCATTAAAATGGGTCATTAATGATCAATTTAGTACACATTAAAATCACCTTTTATTTCGAGGTCGGCGGAAAAAATAATTATCATCAAAAAAAGTACAGTTATAATCTTACCTAAGTCTGATCGTTATGTTTGCTGGCCAATTATCACTTTGCATGTCATCATCGAATTGTATGCCATGTGCATAATAAAACGTCGAATCGTTGAATTTGTTCTTGATGTACGTATCCAAATCAGCTGCTGTTTTAAATCCTTTTGCTTCCGGATAATACTTTCCCATTAATGTATTGACCAGTGCATTTGTGTTTGGCGAATATGCACTGAAATAATATATTAGATAATAATTTTTCCATGAAATTAAGTGTGAGTGTAAAATAGCCATATTTCTTGCAATCTACAGTGCACGTAAAAATTATGGAACAAATTCATTTCCTCAGATGAAAAATATTTGGCAACAAAATTCTACAACAGGTCAATTTTTGTTTAACTTTTACCAAATTTTGATACATTTTTGAATGAATTTTGTTGCAACCTGTGTCATCCCCATCAACCCTCTCTAAATTTCTTGAATAGAGAAAGTGGGTCATGTGGTACTTTTTTGGCAAGGTCTTTATATCTTCTTTACAGGCATGCAGAAATCTTTAAGAAAAATTTTTTTTTTGGAAATTAGTTAGTTCGAAAAGGTTTTCCGTATGTGCACTTTGTCATGGTTCATTTACTTTGGGACGACGGTATCTGATGAAATTTGTCACCGAATAAAAGTCGACCATTACAGTTTTGTTCATGCACAACTTTCAACCCATTTCAACCACCTCATGTAAAAAAATAGAAAGCGTGAAAAAAAATTGCGTTGTCAGAAAGCTTTCTTTGAATAAACATTTTATCGAAAAGTTTCAACTTCAGTAACGTACTAATAACATACCAACTCAAGATCATAACTGAAGTGCAGTGCACACATTTCAATTTTTCACGTGAAGGGGTTGAAAGTTGTGCATGAACAAAACTGTAATAGTGGTCAACTTTCATTCGGTGACAAATTTCATCAGGTACCATCCTTTCGAAGTAAATGAGCCATGACAAAGTGCACATACTGAAAACCTTTTTGAACTAACTAATTAAAAAAAATTGGGAGTTTGTGTTCACCTGCAAAGAAGATATAAAGACCTTGCCAAAAAATAACACATGACCAATTTTCCCTATTGAAAAAATTTAGAGGATTGATGGGGACGGCACAGGTTGAACAAAAATCCTTCAAAAATGCATACAAATTTGGTAAAAATGAAACAAAATTCACCCTTTTCAGGATTTTGTTGTCAAATATTTTTCATCTGAGAAAATAAATTGGTTCCATAATTTTGACGCGCTCTGTATAATCAAAATTATCGAAATCATAGTTCAACAAGAATTATACTAACACATTTTTTGTCACTAGATCTCTACCGAGTTTAGTTGCATTAGGCGTTTCTTCTTCAATTTTTCTGAGATCTATTTCATATCTCAAAAAGAGAAGTATAAGAACAATGAGTAAGGGAATGCCCACTTCCACAGCGAATGCGATCGGTTTCCTCAGTTGAAGTTTCCAGTTCTTCCACATAAGTAACCAGAATTTGTCCCAGGACCCCATCCTGCAAACTAGTAATTTAAGGCAATTAAGAATAGTGTAAGCTGAAAATAATATTAATTGATTAAAATCAACCATTATTAACTCATACCTCAGAGCTAATATCGTCCTCGTTCAAAGCAAAATGCAAGAGAGTGGTATCAAACAGAGCATCCATGGATTTTGTCCTTATTAGAACTCATCAGCATGGAATAAAAGAGTAAAAGGTATTCTTGGACCTCAAAACGAAATGACACCTTCTTTCAGGTATTATATACCTAAGACGAATATATCTGCTTCCATAGCATGAACCTTGAACTAAGTAGCGAGATGTCGTATTGACCGAAGCGTATTTTGCAGTTGGCAAATTTAACATCTTCAGTCAACGACACGGAACGCTCGGGATAACGTCAGAGGTTTAACGCATAGCATCGCACAGAATTCAAAAATTATGTAAGCAGAGAATAATATCAATCGATTAAAACCAACCAATATTAAACTCATACTTCGGAGCTAATAAGAAGTGATTATTGTATTTCCATATCGAATTTTTTAAAACAACCTGTACAGGGTGTTTCAGAATAAAGCCCCATTAATTCGGGTTCTTAATCTTTACATGATTTCATGACATACAGTCAGCTGAGTCCCTTCGTTTTCATTTTTTTAAAATAATTTACACAAGAATAGCCGGACAAATTTTCTGTGATTGGATTGATTGGAACTCTTTGGTTGGGCCTTTCTTGCTACTTAATATATTAAATGTGGAGTCATAGCGACGCTTTTCAGATGAAAGTTTATCGATTTTGTTGGAAGATGTCTCATTTAAGAAAAGAGAAAAGATACTCGATTCGGCTTATGCACGACTTTTTTGGAAAATGAAGGGACTGATCTGTCTTAATCTGTGTCTAGACAATATGTTTCAGATCTTCTGGGGTGGGGAAGTACCCTTAACCCCCTTAACCCCCCTCCGTAGGACCGCCCTTGAACATAGTTTATGTGAAATTTCTTGATATTTACTTCAAGCAATCTGTCCAATTTATTCGCTTTTCATTGTGAAATGTCACATGCACCTCCCTTTTCATCCCAAAAAGCATATTAGTACACTATATTTGTGCTAAAAAAAACCCCTAGCGGGAAAGTTTTGGAGTAGATTTGATTTTTTTTATGTTCAGGTTCCCACGAAAGGAGATATCCTGTAATGTTCAGGGAACATCGTGAGAACCAAGGGAAAGAAGGTAGGAATTGGTGTTCTTTTTGAATTTCTGAAGGTTATATGCCTCTGGGAACACCTCCCTAGGCAATGTGTTTCAGAGCCTCGCTGTTTTTTGGGGTGCTGAATCCAAATCTGAGGTATGCTAACAAAATTTCGTGACAGAACATACAAAATGAAAGTACATACATACATAAAATTTCCCACAAATTGTACTACCACAGCTTGTTTTGCGACAACCTGTTCTGGCTCAAATTATAGTTTAAAATGAGGTATTATCTATGACTCAATAATGGAAAAAAAATTGATTCTAAGGTTCCGATGATGCGATCCTCTAGAAATTTTGCTTGAACATTCAGTATATCAGTCTCGATTCACAAAAAAAATCACTCGAATCGGATATCTTGTTATGGAAATATAAAGATTCTTCTTTTCAATATTCATCTGAATTTTCTATGGTTCTTATCACACAATGGTCATATGCGGCCATATGCAAGATGGTCATAATAAGCTTCATGGAAAATTGTGTGACCATAGTATGAACAAAACCATAGAAAATTCAATTGGAATATTGGAAAGAAGAATCTTTATATTTCCATAACAAGATATCCGATTCGAGTGAATTTTTTTTTGTGAACTGATTTTATTCCATTATTGAGTCATAGAAAATACCTAATTTTGAGCTATAATTTGAGCCAAAACAGGTTGTCGCAGAACAAGCTGTGGTGGTACAATTTGTAGGAAATTTTATGTATGTACTTTCATTTTGAATGGAACGGTTTTTCACGAAAAGTTGAGAGTTTCCGAGCAATAAGCAAAAAATGACCAAGAATGAGATTTTTCATCTTTTTTTGTATTTCTTTTTATGTTTTAACACTAACAAATTCGGATTTAGCACCCCAAACAACATAAAAAATGAAAGAAATCAAAACTTCCCCAAAACTTTCCTGCTAAAAGCACAATGCGACTGGATTATTATATTGTACCTATGTCATTGGATTTGATCCACATTCTTTTTCAGGTCTTATTTCTTCAACAGCAATTTCGTTTCGATTGCAAAAAGTACTTTTTAATTCCTTTTCATTTTTTTCATTTCTTGAAGAATAACCTGCACCGAATCGTTGTTTATGATAAAAGGATAATGTACAGAGATGAATAAACCTACTGTAACCTGAGCTATAGCTACTCTAGGTAAGTCTAAAAAAGCCATATATGATAAGTCTAATCAACTTCATAACCGAGATATAAGGTGGTTCTTGCATTCTCCATAATTTTCAATTCCTCATAACTTTTGAATTAACCAGTATTATCGGTTGATACTTTAATTTTCAATGGGTTTCAGTAGATTTTATTGTCCCGCACGTCTAGTCAGTTTGCTCAAAGGAAGCTTCAGGGAAAGAATAAGGTGGTGCAAATTCGAGATCTTCATCCTTAGATGATTTTATGACATAAAGTTCCTATGAACTATGGGGACTCATGGTTTTTGAGATACAGGGTGCTGAAATTCAGCGAAAAAATGGTTTTTCGGAAATATGTATTTTCGAAAACTCAAAAGATTTTTGATGACCTTTTGGTTGGGTATGAGTACCTACTCAACAAAAAATTTTTTTTCAATAAAAAATTATTTTTGTATTTTCATCAGTGTCGTGTACTGACTTCTGTCCGAATAAATTTTGTGAAAAAAAAATAGTACGCTAATATTATTCTTCAAATTTAAAATTATTTTCGTAATCACCACATACCTAATTCACAGTGAGAATAGTATCCTGAGTTTTTTTATCTGCGACGAATTATTTCTGAGATAAAAAATGAAATGCTATACGGAATAAGATATTTCTCAAAGATGGATGAGAAATATTGAATCTTATAGTCTCCTAGATCCAAATATTTGAGGACAGTTGAATGTGTTTTTCAAAAGGTGGAAAGAATGTACCTATCCATCAAATACACTCAGATAGTCATGCTGCTATTAAAGCACTGAGCTCCTACGTCATCGATTCTAAGATGATCTGGGAGTGCCGGAACAAACTCAACGAGGTAGGCAAGAAAAATAAGGTCTTTTTAATCTGGGTTCCCGGCCACTCGGGAATCGAAGGAAACGAAGAGGCCAATACACTCGCCAAAGAGGGCACACAAATGTCACTCTTTGGCCCAGAACCCTTCTGTGGTATATCTAAATGTACCTATAAGAAGGAGTTTCTGGAGAAGGAGAAAGCCGAGAGGGAAAAGCTCTGGCGGAATCTCCCAGGGATGGATCATTCCACTGAGTTCCTTCGGAACTTCGAGACAGCGGGATCCAAAAGATATCTGGATCTTGGTAAGAAGCAATTGCACCTCCTCACTGGCTTTCTTAGAGGACATTGTCGCCTTAGGAAGCACCTGTTGAGGATGGGATTGTCGGACACTGACGAGTGTAGGTTCTGTGGGGAGGAGGAAGAAACCCCCATTCACCTAGTCACGGAATGCCTTGGCATTACGAGCCTGAGGAGGAAATGCCTTGGACAAGAAACTTGTAAGAGTGAGGAACTAGCCTCGTTGAAGTCTTCACAGTCACTAGATTTCATTAGATCTCTGGAACTGGAAGGCGAGCTGTGAAGGTTTTTGGTCAGAACAGCTCTGTAAGGGGGCACAATAGACCTTAAGGTCGCAGTGGACTGTAACCCCTCTGTAAACTATCAAACTATCAAACTATCCATCAAATGGTTCCGACAACTTCACACCTATGTGATTGTTAGATCAAAAGAGAAGAAAATGTTATGCAGGCATTTTCGACTAGACAGCTACAAAATGGACCGATTGTTGTTCCAAAATTCAATAAATATAGAACATAGAGCAGTATTTTATATTAATATATATGTTATGCTCTTGGTAAGTGTTTTTATTATACAATTCTACATCTAGATTCTCATACCCATATTACATACCACTCCAGACAATTTTTGTTTATAGACACACTGAGACATACACAAACATCCACACCCACACCGAGATTCGAACCCGCACCTACACAGTATTTTGTATCGTGACCCCAAATTCTCTAATTTACAAACACTAACCAGGGAAATGTAGGATACATTGAATCAGAAGAACAATCACAGAAATAACCTAATACTGTATTGTTTACGCAAATATTCATCAGTTATGTAGGACAAATGATCAACTTTCTTTTTTTAGTGTATTTGTAATTGTGAATTGGGAGCAGCCAAACATCAAATGGGGAGAATATTTTCCACCATGCAGAGGGCGAAGTACTTATACAAATTTCATAGACTACATACCTCTGCTAAATCTTCAATAATGTAGAATTATTGTATTGCACTATGAATTGAAATTGAAATTTTTGATTCCATTTCAATTAAAATTGACTCAGAAATACTTTTCGAAAACTATATTCCACCTCCTTCGAATGAGAAGCGGTTAACCAAACAATCTGTATTTCTGCAGCTAATTTACTACTTGCACCCTCTATATTCATTATTCACAGAAAAATGAATGACACCTTATTGTTGAGGAATGATTCTTATAGAAACACTTCAATGATGGACTCACCAGTTAATTTCACTCCCAAATTATTCGAATCGTTATGTGGCTTCTTTGTTTGAGGAACTTCACGCGTCTCACATATATATGAAAAAAACTAAAATTTGGCAATATATTGCCTTAAACAGGACTTTCCATACGTTATCAGATAGACAAGTTTTATCGATAGATAAAATGACTCAGCTTTTAGCGGATTTGTTGTCATACAATCATTTGGAGTGTTCTATAGATTGTGAATTTTTTATTATCTCATGTAATAGAATAGTGCCGGTAGTTGAGTGGCCAGAGCAAAGTTAAGGGTCATTTTTAGAATATTGAAAGATTACTCATTTCGTAAAGAACAGTGAAAAAGTTTTGTTATTGCTACTGATGACTTAACAGAATATTGAGAAAAATTTTAAGAAAGCCCTAACGTGAATGAGTCAGTAGATGTCACGCGCTTTTTCATATTTTAGAAATGATAATTCAAAATTTGAATATCCTGAGGGCTATTGGTTTCCTTCTTTTCATACATAATTTCAACTTTCCTTTTCAAATCCCTTTCCGGAAAATCAAGTTTTGAAGTTTTTCCTTTCGGAAGTAGGCCGGTCGTGTACCTACACATGTAACGATAACTTTACGGAAGCACAGCTTATCATCCCAAGTCCACGAGTGAAAATTTTCATAAGAAAAAGTAGGTATTATAGTCCGAGAGCTGGCACGAATTTTTGGGCCGGTATTTGAGGCAAGCTGAAAACTTGTCAGATGCCTCTCCTATTATATCCCAACTCGGGATTGCAGATCTGGCTGGTGAGTAGCGGGGCTAAATCAACCCCTACATTTTTAATGGCCTGGCAGGTAGAAAGCCCTACCGAAATGATCTGTCTTTTTGGGAATCTTATTTTTTAGTTATAAGTAACACTCCATTAAAATTTCAAGCTGCCAAATAATTTAATCGGGGTTTTAACATTGCCAGACGCGTGCAAAAATATTTTGCAAAAAATTATAGAAAATGTTTTTGAGGCAGCTTGAAATTTTAATGGAGTGTTACTTATAACTAAAAAATAAGATTCCCAAAAAGACAGATCATTTCGGTAGGGCTTTCTACCTGCCAGGCCATTAAAAATGTAGGGGTTGATTTAGCCCCGCTACTCACCAGCCAGATCTGCAATCCCGAGTTGGGATATAATAGGAGAGGCATCTGACAAGTTTTCAGCTTGCCTCAAATACCTGCCCAAAAATTCGTGCCAGCTCTCCTACTATTAGATAAGACTCGACGAAGACTAACGCTGCTTAACGTAAATCAGAAGTTTCTTCGCACCTTGTTGATATTGGAAAAACAATAAATCGAATTTAAATATTCTGAGAGCTCTTGGTTTCAATACATTCATTTCAAATCTTGAAACTTTCCTGAAAATTTCAAGTTTTGAAGTGATTCCCTGAGGAATTTTTAAGGTTTACGATTTGAACAGGTGAGTTGAATTCATAATGAAAATATTTAAGAAAAACCCTGAGCAGGTACTTTTGAACGCTGGTTCATTGGTGGCGCATCAGACCACAAAATTTTGTATGAACTTGAGATTCATGCTAAGTATATGAATGCAAAATCGCAGCACGTTCGGAATTATATTCTGGAAATTGTTCAGAAAATGAAATATGTGAAAAATCCATAATTAAAGAAAATTAAGTTCCATGGCTCAGATGATGCGATCCTCATGAAATTTTGCATGAAAATTCAGTATATCACGTGGTCGCAAATTTTGATTTTGATTGGTTTCGTTTTGTTTGAGAAATTGAGGAATATAAATTTTGAATGGCCATATTTTATGGAGCACCCTACGATTTGTCTGGTTGACGAACTTAACCACGGAATTTGGGAACCGAACTCACCTTGAAAATCTCAAGTCTCTAGGACAATCCCATCCAGGGTTATCTTGCTTACGACCGGCCGGACGGCCGCACGGACAGAATTGATTTTGACCACGGATTTGGCTTTTTTCAATTTTTTGTGGATACAGGGTGTTCTGATTTGTTTCCGACAAACTGAAATGGGTGATAGACCTCATCATTTTAAGCAAAAAAAGTTCCTATGAACCTGGGTCCGAAAATGTTTCGTTTCCGAGATACAGGGTGTTGAAGTTGAAAAAATAATTCGCGTTTTCTTTAATATATTTTGACTGCTTCGAAATCCTTTGATGAAATTTCGTATTCAGAACACTTAAAAACAACAATTACATAGCATACCACTTCTACTTATTAGTGGGCAATAGAAAATCCGCATGCATTTCGCCTTAGAAATTGAATGAATTTAAGTTAAATATTTTAATGGGAATAATTTTCGGAGAAGTTTTGGGACCCTTTGGCTTTAAATGCATTTTTATCTGAAACGATGGCTCCTAGCGACCTCGATGTGTTATACCTTTTTCAAGTAAAAAGGATGAGAGAATCAAAACGGTGTACAGGGTAGTTGCAACGGTTTACATGGGTTGAAATGGTTGCCGGTGGCGCCCTCTAGAAAATACGACTAAATCGACCACAAATTTGAATTTATCGTCCCAAAAAACCCCTGTATACGATTTTCATGAAAGGATTTCGAAGCAGTCAAAACATATTAAAGAAAACGCGAATTATTTTTTCAACTTTAACATATTATCGTTTCGCCCAAATGCCTTTAATTTTCCTTGATGACGAGTCTGTGGTCAAATTTAATTCTGTCCGTGGGGCCGTCCGGCCGTCCGTTAGCACAATAACTCTAGAAATGGTTCTAGAGACTTTAAATTTTCGGGGTGAGATCGGTTCCCAAATGGCTCTGTTAAGTTCGTTAACCAGCCAAATTGTACAGGGTGTTCCATAAAATATGGCCATTCAAAATTTTTGTTCCTCGATATCTCAGACAAAACGAAACCTATCGAAACGAAATGTCGCAGCCATATGCAAGATGCTAATGATAATAAGACTGGTATACTGAATGTTCATGCAAAATTTCAATATGATCGCATCATCAGAAATATAGAATTTGATTTTTGCAATTATTTATTTTCACATATTTAATTTTTTGAATAATTTCCAGAATATAATTCCGATTGTGCTGAGATTCTGCATTTATTTAATTGGTATCGAAATATAAATCCCATATAAAATTTTGAGGTAATGGTCTTATTGCTCCACCAAAGAACGAGCGCTCCAAAACTTCTGCTCAGGTCTTTTCTTTTTTTTTAATAGTAAAATTGTCTCGAAAATTTGCATGAGTTCGCCTATGGTTATTTCTCTTAGTGCCAATTATCAATTCGATAGAATTATTAGTTTCGAAAAAATGACCTAGCCATAATTCAATTTGGCCAAACTCGTTTCTAAGGGATTAGCGTGTTATAGTTTTGGCCAAATTTTTGCAATTTTAGAAATTTGAGCCGGGAATGGTCTCAAATAATTGGATTGGACTCAATAATGACGAACTCTAGGTCAAAAAAGATTCTATCCGGCCTTCTATGCGCAATAACTATTGAACGGAACCAATCCCAATCCTACAAGGTTTATAAAGCGTACTCAATAGGTTTGTTCCAGCAGCTGACTTTTGTACGGTAATTTGACGGTCACGAAACTGTTAGTAATCGATCTTATGCGCACGTCTAAACTTTGACCGTACAAGAACCGTCCAAACAGTACTTGCTCCAGACCAGGGATCGAAATGACGATCACAAAACCGTTCCACTCACGGTCCCGAAGCAGGATGGAACAAAAACGAAACCGTTCTCAAACCATACATTTTCAGTTGGAACACATTTTATCTATTGCGCAGAATCCTGACGATCATTGTACGGTCAATTCTTGAGTTGGAACAAACCTATTATGTAATAATATATTGAAGATATACTAATTGCTAAATTCTATAAATATATTCATCTAATGAAAATAAAACACTGTTAGAAAATTTTCTGTAAAATTAATGCACCATAATAAGTTGGGAACAAATTGCCACGTAAAATGGTGTAATTTTAAACAGTTGCGTAAGATATTGAACAAATTAATTGATTGATATACAGGATGACTGGTGACGTGAGGGACAACGGCTAACTGGAGATAGAGGACCTCAAACTGAATTAGGATTGAGGGTTTAAATGTCCCATAAGGCTATTAGTTTCACAGAAACAGGGTGTGCTTTGCAAAAGTGCTAAAACTATAAACTCTCATATCTTCGTCAATATGGCAAATTTTTCTCTGATATTTGGCAAGCTTGTTACTATACATATTCTCCATCAGATCGAAAAGAAAAAATTATCAAAAATAGCAGGTCCGTATTCAAAAATTTCAATTTCCGTGTCAGGTGACAAATATCACTCGGTATATGAGATAAAAAAAATTTAAATAGAAAATTGGAATCTGCAAAACACACTGAGTAAAAATCTGTTTTTAGTTTGAATGGCACAAATTTTTTATAGTTTTTATGATATGTTGAAAGTAGAATACTACAATTTATTCATATTTAATTGAAGAAACATACTATTCCTGATGGAAAAAACAGTGAATTGGAGATGCTTAAATAATCCTGACGCATTTTGAATATTCCTTCACATCTTGAAATCCTTTTTTATCAATTTATCTATCAATATTATAAGAAAATTTCAAAAAACAATACAAACACAAAAAGAGGAACAGTAGCACATATGATTCATAAAAAAATCAAATAAACAAATGCTCGATATGAGAGACATTCTCCTCACACACTTATTGGCTCTTTTGAACAATTGAAGTACTTTTCATATCCACAAGATGAAAAATTATACTCTTGATAGAACAGAAACACTGGATTTCAGCTCGAGAAAAGTTTGACTTAAATTTATCAATCTCAGAACCCCTGAACAATAATCCATCTGGTACTTATGTTTTCAACAAAATTTATTCTTCAATGAAATCGTAATGTAGAAATTTTGAGGACTTATTTTCCTCTAATAAGTACTTAGGTGTAGCAAGTTCACCTTCTTTTGAGAGGCATATGAATTTCTTTAATGCAAACAGAATATTAGAGTGATTTTCTAGAATAAGGGTTTATTATTCATTATAAATAAAATACATCTAACTACACAGAGTAGGCATATTTCAAAAAATGACGTTTTTTCTGTGACGGGAAAAAAATGTGACATTTTATATCTCTTGACAGGTCACAAAATATGACTTTTTTTACGAGATTGCTTTTTTCCCTGTCAAAAAAATGATTCTCCATGTAGCCGGGAAAAAAGTAATTTCGTGAGAAGTTATATTTCTTTCACTATCAAATCGTTGTTTTTCTTGTCACAGAAAAAAATAGTGTATTATAAACGGGAAAAATAGTAGATTTTAGCTCTAGGTTTTTTGTCTCCCTCCGCTTCGCGTCGGGAAACAATATAACCTCGAGCTAAAATCTAATACTTTTTTCCCTGTATAATAAATAACTATTTTTTCATACATTCATTGATTGTGAATTGTTGGGATTGTGTAGTTTGTTTATCTACTGAAAAATGCTTTTACTATTCACAAATGAAGAATATGTAGATTATACTTGTTTATGGATTCCGCAAAATTATGAAATAGCTGCTGAAGAAGCACCATAGGCTATACAGGGTGTCCGGGGAATAACTGTACATACTGTTACCAGAGATAGAGTTGCACTAGCTGACTACTGATTGACTATAAAAAATTAATTCTGGATTTCCCTAGAAAACTACAGGGTGTTTTTCAATTTCATGGAAATACTTAGCCATCATAAAATCCAAAGTTATTGACGGATATTATTGAAAGTTGGGGGGTATTGGCACATGCTAAGGTCGAGTCAGAAATATATCAACTATTTCATTATTCCAGGGCCGGACTCATTAATCTTCATTTAAAGTGTTCAGGGTGAAACAAACACTTTGTATTTCGAATTACGAATAATTGATTCCCTTTTTAGAAAGAAGCTAAATTATGCTTCAATTTGTGGTATCGCTTTAAGTTGTCACATCCACAATTATTTTTTTATGAATTTTTGAATTTGGAAAAAGTTCAAAAAATTGAATTATTTACCTGAAAGGACTTAGTCACCTTGTGGAGGTCGAAAATAAATAATAAATTTTCTTTAAAAAGTCACTGAAAGTGAGAAAGACTATAATAATTTGTTGATATACTGGGTGCCACCCTAGACGCGGATCTCATTGCGATGAAGTGAATAACGGTATATTGCGAAGAAAAAATGATTGGTGACATGTATAGGGTATACATAAGCATATTTCAAAATTATTCGTATGTATACCGGGGGTTTGACAACAAAGATATAGATCAAAGTGACACTTCTTCCAATGAACACTCGGTGTACATACGAATAATTTTGAAATATGTTTAGTATACCCTATACATGTCACCAATCATTTTTTTTCGCAATATACCATTATTCACTCATCGCCATCATGAGATCCGCGTCTAGGGTGGCCACCCAGTATATCAACAAATATTATAGTCTTTCTCACTTTCAGTGACTTTTAAAGAAAATTTATTATTTATTTTCGACCTCCACAAGGTGACTAAGTCCTGTCAGGTAAATAGATTCAATTTTTCGACCTTTTCCAAATTCAAAAATTCATAAAAAATAATTATGGATGTGACAACTTTAAGCGATACCAAAATTTGAAGCATAATTTAGCTTTTTCTAAAAAGGGAATCAATTATTCTTAATTCGAAATACAAAGTGTTTGTTTCACCTGAACACTTTAAATGAAGATTAATGAGTCCGGCCCTGGAATAATGGAATAGTTGATATATTTCTGACTCGACTTTAGCATGTGCCAATAACCCCTCAAGTTTCAATAATATCCGTCAATAACTTGGATTTTATGATGGTCTAAGTATTTCCATGAAGTTTGAAAAACACCTGTAGTTTTCTAGGGAAATCCAGAAATTAATTTTAAATAGTCAATCAGTAGTCAGCTAGTGCAACTCTATCTCTGGTAAGAGTATGTACAGTTATTCCCCGGACACCCTGTATACACCCGCGACAGCATAAATAACGATCATATTTGGTCTCAGAATAATCCTCATCTCAAAAGAGAAAGGAATCATCAAAGTTCAAGAGAACCAATAAATGTGTTGAAACAAATTGCTCTCATTCGAGCATTTGCTTAGTTGTTTTTTTATGAATCATTGCATTATTTCATAGAAGAATAAATTTTGTTGAAAAAATGATGATTGTTCAGGGGTTGCGAGAAGAAAGTCAAACTTTTCTCGAGCTGAAATTCAGTGTTTACGTTCTATCAAGAGTATAATTTTTTATCTTGTGGATATGAAATTGTTCGAAAGAGCAAATAAGTGTGTAGGAGTGTAGGGAGAATGTCTCTCATATCAAGCTTTTGTTTATTTGATTTTTTCATGAATCATATGTGCTACTGTTCCTCTTTTTGTGTTTGTATTGTTCTTTGAAATTTCCTCAAAATATTGATAGATAAATCAATAAAAAGGGATTTCAAGCTATAGTATGTTTCTTCATTTAAATATGAATAAATTGTAGTACGACTTTCAACATATCATAAAAATTATAGAAAAATTGTGGCATTCAAACTAAAAACAGATTTTACTCAGTGTGTTTTGCGGATTCCAATTTTCAATTTAATTTTTTTATCTCATATACCGAGTGATATTTCTCACCTGACATGGAAATTGAATTTTTGAATACGGACCTGCAATTTTTGAAACCTTTTTCTTTTCGATCTGATGGAGAATATGTATAGTAACAAGCTTGCCAAATATCAGCGAAAAATTTGCCATATTGAGGAAGATATGGGAGTTTATAGTTTCAGCAGTTTTGCAAAAAAAACACCCTGTATCTCAGAAACTAATAGCCTTATGGGACATTAAAACCTCAATCCTAATTCAGTTTGAGGTCCTCTATCTTCAGTTAGCCGTTGTCCCTTACGTCACCAGTCACCCTGTATGTACACATTATGAAAGCATGTTCGAAAATAAATGTTTTTCATGAATTCTTACAATTGTGTTGTAAATTTACAATGAAGGTAGCCTAAACTTTCATGTAGTCTCACAAAGGAGTTTTCACTTGTAAATTTTCACATCCATTTCATGCATTAAGAAATATGTGGTACAGTATAAAATATAAGTTACTCAGAAGATGCTCAATATTTTCAAATGAGATACAAAGGATATTCGTTCGAGAGTTATCCCTTTTGACCTCGGATTCTCATCATTTATGAGCACAACTGTGTAGTTTTAAACCACCCTCAAAACTTAAATATTATAGACATATGGGCAAACTGATAAACGCAGTTCCACTCTAAGAAAAAGTGCCAAAAAAATGAAAAAAAAAAATACATAATTTCATTATAGTATATACATTGTAGTAGTACTTCTAGTTGTTTATTTAATGGATGGCCGAATACAATGTGAGCGAAAAAGTATGTCATTGCTTGTGACAAGAATAATCTTCTACGAACTTCTTGGGAAATTGTGTAGCAATAAAGGCATATTGGTTGTACATTATGCTCTGAATACAATTGGAGAATAAGAACAGAAAATGAAAGGTTCCAGATAACAATAGCTTTATTTTATCGTGCGATGAAATTGAAGATTTCTGTCTTAAAAATAATTATATCTATCTGAAAGCTTTGTTCGAAACAAACGAATGTATTTGTAGGATTACATCAGACCATATAAGAACATAATTGGTTTCATATTTTCTGGTCCTTTTCGATATTCTTGTTCCTTCAGAGTAAAATGCATTCTTTCAGAAATGCCTGCAATTTTTGAAATAGGATGGAAGTTCCAAAGATATTTGAAGTAAATTATATTTCAATCAAATTGATGTAGTTTGGTTCATATAAAGATATACTTAAAATTTATCATCTAGTAGGAAAATTGGCACGTAAAAAGATTATATTTCATGAATGAATAATAAAATCCATTCAAGATTTTCAACTTCGTTTTTCCCCAGAATTATGTTTCCAAAGCATTTCTGTGAATATCGACAATATCCAATTCTAAAAGATACTCTACAGATAGATCTTTTATCATCGAAATATTTTCCTTAGCTTATCGATATCATCGAACTGATAAAAATTATATCTACATACATATTATGTCTGTTGTCTGTTCATTTTTCTCCCTTTAAACGATTTCCCAGTAAAAGGAAAAGTATAATGAAAAAAATTTTACATAAATTAAATCCTTACTAAGAATAGCTATGAGTTATTACGCATTCGCCATTCTGTTGCATTCTTGAACTGGTTTTTGGTAGTGGTAGCCCAAGCAGAGGCGCAGCCAGGGGGGCCCAAGAACAAGATATGCAACACAGACACAAAACTAAATCAACACAAAGGACACCTTGAAACATAATAAAAGTATTAAATTAAAGAAGGTGTCAAAATAAAACAAAATGGATATGCCACAATTTATAATTATTATTTTTATGGTTTGTAAATAATGCAAATAGACCATTTCCATATCCCGCTTCCAATCATTCCCAATAAAAAATCCTAGTCATACATTCCTCACTTTCAGATATGTCAAATATTGAATTCTGTGATTCTTTTAAACAGAGTTGCATTCAGCCAAGGTACCCAATTCTCGGAATTTAGCAGACATTTTCTATTTTTGAAATTAAAATAACTCGAAAACGACGCATCGTGCGAAAAAACATAAGCAATACTTTTATTTTCCAAAATGGCCAAATATTCTTTGAATTTCTGCGATTTTTACGGGATATAATGGTCATTTTCGAAAAACCGGAGGATGTGGATGAAATTTTGTATTAAAATAAGATTCTTCTCATCAATGAAAAACCTTATCCAGAAAATCATTTGATACGATGGGATCGTTTGCGAGATAAGTATAACTGAAAATCGAATTTTTTTATTGATTTTCAACAGCCTGTATCTTTTCAACGGAGCTGATTCGGAAAGATTAGAAAAGGAAAAAAGTGTTTCTTTTGAACCCAGGAATCTACGGTTAAAATATATGTTCAAGTCAAAGACTCAACCTGATGTATTTTCTTTAATTTTCGGAAGTTATTTACTTATATATACAAGGTGTTTCAAGTTCGTAGGCCTAGTAACAGATTCTGAAGAAGTCAGCTTATTTAAAATTTGAAAATTTGAATTAGAAAATTTTCAGACCTTCTCTATTCAGATAAAATGAGTCTGTAACCTGATAAATTAATTCAAATAATTGAATTCAATTCTGAATGATTATCTTTTAGAACTGTAGGTACCATTTGTTCTGATATCAAGAGCATGAACTTTGTTTGCAGTTTGAAAGTGGAATAAGGTATGAAACACCGAAAATCCAATATCACGATATTTATTTCAGGTTGTTTTAAATATTCCGTTGAACTTCGTGAAGAAAAGTGGATTATAACTTACGTTTCTAATATCAGAATCCCATTTTGTTATGATTGCGTCTGTTTTCACAAAGAAAAGTAATAAAAGAGTTCCAACATGATAATGTTGGAAATTTCCATAATTCAAAATTTATTCAAGATAAGCTAATTTTTGTTATACGAAAGGTCAATTCAATTCAATTTTCTCTCAGAATCCCAATGGATAACATTTCATGATCATTGCTACAAAAATTACAAATTTTTGTACAGAATGTCCCAAAACTCGACGTCAAGCCAAAAGTAGGTGACAGTAGAAGTCATAATAGAAAAGGTAGGAGATGTAATTTCGAAATGATGGGAATATAAAGAAAATCGAGCAAATCGTCACATTGCAGTGGCTTCTCAATTATCTTCTCTTCAAATCTCAATTTTGTGCCAATTCAATTTTTGTTATGTGATCCTGCACCTACTATAAGAAGGAATCCTTCTGTTAATGTCAAGTATTCAGAAATAAGCATACAATTTCATCTCCAATGAACACATGAGATGTATTCAAAAGAGGGCGAAAAAGCGATCTACTGCAATTTTGTTCTCATGTATTCAACATTAACACCATAAAATTCTGTTTCTGAGATCCCCTGACTTGACAAGGAATTCAGTACACCCGGTACATATAAAATTGAACCATTAAAAGATATTCAAAAAATTTTGAAGTGTTCGAAAAGAAACTTGTAAAAGCCGGTACGAGTTAGAAAGAGATGGGAACACATTCTACTTGGATTTTCGCTAATTGTTTAGAGTTCATTGCATGAACAATAATTGAAAGATAACCATTCATAGAAAACTTGTTATCTCTGTTTCCAGTTCCCATCTAAAGTACGAGAGTAACTCTTTATATTGAGCTTAGAGAATAGATACGAATCCATACTAATATTATAAATGCGAAAGTAACTCTGTCTGTCTGTCTGTTACTCTTTCACGCCTAAACGGCTGAACGGATTTTGATGAAATTTGGTATGGTGATAGATGATAGCCTAAAAACGGTCATAGGCTATAAATAATCACGCCATCGTTCTTAGGGGGTAGGCAGTAGGCAGATAACTAAATTGAGTTAGTGATTTTTAGTCGTTTTTGTTGGGACTTTTGCTCTTTCATGTTTAAACGGCTGAACAGATTTTAATGAGATTTAGTAAGGTGATAGATGGTTACCTAAAAAGGATATAAGATCAAAATGATCACGTCATCGTACTTAGGGGGTAGGAAGTAGGCAGAAAACTGAATTGAGTTAGTGATTTTTTTATGGTTTTGGCTGGAGTTTTGCTCTATCATGCCTAAACGGCTGAACGGATTTTAATGAAAATACCTCATTCCCGCGAAAATCTAGCGTGATCGTGTCAAGAAGCGCATGACGCCATAGCTACTGCAATGATTTTGAGTTTGTTCTTTTAACTGAGTGTTATTACTAAGACTTCAAGTTAGTATTTGATCACTTTTCTAACTTAGAGGGTCGGTAGGCGCCATAATTTAGTACTTCCTACGCAGACGATGTCACACTGTCTAACATCGGGGGTTGGCAGGTAGGTAGTTAGTAGTATTCTAAACCGATTTACATTATTTACTTTTTATATTTACTAAGGAAACATTCGGAGCTATCCATTATGTAGCTTAGGTGCTTTTGAACAATTTTTGATGTGAAGTTGAGGACTGGAACACGATAGTGGGACATTGTTGCAGGGGGACTCAGGCTGGAGAAAACAAAAAAACTTATCGCGGGTAAAAGCTAGTATTAAATAAATAAATATCGCTTCATAACCTATAAACTACATATTTAACTAATTATCGAAACGTATTTGCCATACACTTATTAAGGCATCTCTGTTGACCTATCAGTTTATTTTTCACTCATGAAAATAAAAACAAAAGTTGGTGGTATTATAAGGTGATTACTGAAATATGAAGTTTTAGGGGATGTATGTGAGCTCGCATTGTCATGGGGAATTCTGATCCGTCTTCGGCGGATGATTTTCGTTCTCGTGAAAAAACATTTGTCAAACAAATGATTATTAGCACTCAGAAATTACTGTTAACGTTCTGATACTCGTACACAGCCCAGTTTTACCGAAAAAACAGACAACCTATTTCTTGAGAATGATTAGTGCCCTAACATTATTTTGATTTGGCTACTCATCTTGACTTGACAGCCATACAGGCGACTGCTATTCATTTGGAGCTTTTACTCGTAAATCCATGATTCGTCGTCTGTTATGATCCTTTCAGTCTCTTTGAATATACAAGGGTGTCCCGTAATAAGACCGAAAAACTTCTAGTGGACATAAAGATCGTATTTTAGACAGATTCGACCCAAATCATATAATGCAAAAATTGCTTCTTTATGTAGCTAGTTCCCTTTGAAGATGACGTCCTGTCCACACTTTTTACCACATATTCGCAAAACGGAGTCACATAAAGTGTTGAAAGTTTACAAATTGGCTAATATGAAAAATACGCATCGATCAGATTGAGTGCATTTTCTTTCATGTCAAGCACAACCGTATCATTTGGGGGGGGGGGGGCGAAGGGTATTTTTGGTTTGAAACTTTTTTAACTTTCATTATTTCCCGAGATTTACATCATATTCACAACACATCTGATGTTTTTCTCGAAAAATGATGCTCTTGTAAAATAACATTCTCAGAAATGCTGCATCTGGGCGTTATTATACAAGAGCATCTTTTTTCAGAGTTTATGAATATGATGTAACTCTTGCGAAATAATGAAAGTTAAAAAAATACCCTTCGCCCCCCCCCCAAATGATACGATTGTGCTTGACATGAAAGAAATGTACTCAATCTAATCGATGCGTATTTTTCATATTTGTCAATGTGTAAACTTTCAGCACTTTATGTGACTTCGTTTTGCGAATAGTGTGCAAAAAGTGTGGACAGGACGTCATCGTCAAAGGGCAACTAGCTCTTTAACGAAGCAATTTTGCATTATATGATTTGGGTCGAATCTGTCTATAATATGATCTATAATGTCCACTAGAAGTTTGTCGTTCTAATTACGGGACACCCTGTATAGACGAGTTTCGAAGCATCGCTATTCTTATCTCGGAAGGTGTTTATCTGGTTATAATACGTTTTTTCGTTCATTTATTGTAAATCGAGAACGTGTTGAGCTGGTCGCCAAAATCAAAATTCAATTTTTATAAGAGAACCAAAGTACTCGAGGTGGCACATTTGAGCTGAATTATTGATTTTTGTTGAAAACGGTCCATCAAAATTATTTTTTCACAAACCGTTCTAAAAAGAATTCCAAGACCTTCCAAGTAAAGCATCACTCAACTACTCATCTCTACTACATATTAAATTTGGAAGAGATGAAGTGTCCCCGCTTGGGGAGTTCGAGCGTCAAATATACGTTGAACAGGGGCGTAGTGACCAGTGTTCGGCGTGTTCGAAGAACACGGGCCCCAGCCCCATAGGGGCCCGGCCCGGGCTTGGGACGACTATACTATTTTTTCTTGCAGAATAAATCCGTCATTTTGTACTAAAACCAACTTATCTCCGAAGCCTCAGTTAAAATTATCAATTCATATCAGAAATATGATTGTTATTAAAATTTACCACATCGCACACAAATGAAAAGGTTGAATCAACAATTCCTTATTCATATTTATATTCTTCTGGTGAAAATTGCTATCCCCGTAATCAATTTTGCGGCCTGGACAAATCGTACCGAACTCTTTGCATGAAGCGTGTCGGCTTTCTGTTTAGGGGATAATTACATTACATTAACGTCACCAGATGATCGCTTTATTGGGGCGGCTTCTTTTTGAGCGGCTTCTTTGATGTAGCATTCTTCATGTACATGTAATTTTTTTTTGGAGTAGGGGGAAAATGCGAAATCATTTCACTTCTCTTCCTATTCTAGAGAAATAAGTACCTATTCGAATTTGAAACGACGTTGTGCTTGTGAGTGTGTTCAGAGTGAAAGTTCTCAAAATTCTTGACTTTTTTCAGTGTTTTTGAATTTCTGGACTTTAAGTGTTATTGAAGGTGAGTTCTATAATTCATCACGTGGCTGATTTTTTCGTTAGGCGCCTCTCTTAATATGAAAAAATGCAGGTCAGTCTTTGGGGATTGCTGATAGAATTGAAAACTAAGTGAATTGTATCGTCGAATTATCAGATTATTATTATTTTCAAATAATTTTCGGTATATAATCAAGGATCAAGGATTTAATTTAAATTAAAGAAGTTGATGGTATTTCCGGTTAACCGAAAGTATCTCATTAATGAAAATATGCTCATCAGATGCAATGTCGTCCATTACACTCAGCTGCCAAATTTCAAAAATATCGCCCGTTTCGTTATAAAGATATTAATTTGGTGCCAAACTTTATCCCAACCCTGTCTAAGTGACAAAGAAAATGTGCTTTTATTTTGTCCTTATCTAATTTTTTTAATTATGTAACCAGCAGGCAGCGCTGCTAGTGAGGGTAGGGGCCCGGAAAATATATTGAACACAGGCTCAAACATAATCAATCTACATTTTTCGGGATATGTTTCCAATCAGTAAGGGAAAACACATAGACGGGGTGGCTCATTTGAGTTGGATAACCCTGTATATTATAGCCTACTTGACGCCGAATTTTATTGAAGGCACGTTATAAAAGGTAACCTTGATATATCATCTCTACATACTGAATAGATCTGATGCAATTCGTTTTTATGCATTCAGAACATCGCTGTTTTAATCTAACTGATGGTAATCTAATCTGCTTCTTTGAAATATACGGTATTAATTTTCGAAAATATGACTTTCAATTCCCGTATTTATTTATTATACTTGTATTCTCATCAAATTTCTAATTATCAATCATCACTGAAATTCATTTCAGCTATGATTTGAGATTTGTCATTACATTACATTATTCATTGAAATCATTCACAATAGTTCATTATCAACAGTGTCAATCTCTCAATCTCTTAGTTGAGTATTGGTTTCATGAAGAATCCATTCACATGACGTATCAATATAAGCAAAAGCGAACATTTTTGGTTCGGCCTTTTCAGTATTTTCTTGTTGTTTCTATGTGAAGAAACCTAACCTCTAATCATTTTTGAGCGCTCGTTCTACTTAAACGAGTGCTATATCGTTTTGACCAAATGTTTGTAATTTTCGAATTTTGAGCCAAAAATGGTCTCAAACGATAAGGTTTTTCTTCCTGACGACGAATGCGTGGTCAAATTCAATTCTGTCCGTGGGCACAATAGCACAATAACATTCGAAAGGATTATCCTAGAGACTTGAAATTTTCAGGATGAGTTCGGGTCCCAAATGGCTCGGTGAAGTTCGTTAACCAGCCAAATCGTACAGGGTGTTCCATAAAATATGGCCATTCAAAATTTTTGTTCTTCAATATTTCAGAAGAATGAAACTAATCGAAATGAAATGTTAAGGCCAAATGCAAGACGCGCATAACAAGCCTCATGCAAAATTTTGTGGCCATAGTGGGAACAGAACCATGGAAAATTCAATTGGAATATTGAAAAGAAAAAACTTCATATTACCTACCATAAAAAGATATTCGACTCAAGTGAAATTTATTTTGTGAATGGAGATCCATATACTGAATGTTCGTTCAGAATTTCGTGGTCATAGCGTCAACAAAACCATAGAAAATTCAATTGGAATATTGAAAAGAAGAATCTTTATATTTCCATAACGGATGTCCGATTCGAGTGAAATTTCTTTTGTGAATGTAAATAGATATACTGAATTTTCATGCAAAATTTTGTTACCATAGTATTAACAGAACCATAAAAAATTCAATTGAATATTGAGAGAAGAATCTATTATTTTCGAATTTTGAGCCAAAAATGGTCTCAAACGATAAGGTTTTTCTTCTGACGACGATGCGTGGTCAAATTCAATTCTGTGTGGGCACAATAGCACAATAACATTCGAAAGGATTATCCTAGAGACTTGAAATTTTCAGGATGAGTTCGGGTCCCAAATGGCTCGGTGAAGTTCGTTAACCAGCCAAATCGTACAGGGTGTTCCATAAAATATGGCCATTCAAAATTTTTGTTCTTCAATATTTCAGAAGAATGAAACTAATCGAAATTAAATGTTAAGGCCAAATGCAAGACGCTCATAACACTGCCGTGCTAACAACAAAGGTCCTATCTGCAAAATTTGATAAATTGGCTTTTTTGGCTCATAGTATTCGTAGACACATTATTTATGTATGTACAAAAGGAGATTGTCCTATATGCTCTCTAAGTTCCTTTTTTATACCTAAATGTTTTGTCCTAACTGAATAAAATGCTCTGTTTACTAACATAAAATGTCCGATCTCACATATACTAAGAAAAAAAGTCCTTTCTCACTTTGAAAATGCAGTAAGGACAATTTAAGCTAGCATTTTGTACAGAGCGAGATCATTTAGGACACAAAGCTTAGTATGTCAGAAGCACGTGAGTCACTTAACCTCAAATAATCAACTGTAAAGGGTATTTGTGACTGTCAGAAATTGGGTGTTATTTCGTGTTTTTTGCATTTTTAACTCAATAAAAAAAATCCAAAACATACCCCTTGGCTGTGTTGTGGCACGAGGGAATTGCTGGCAGATCCAAAGATGATATCATTTCTACATTCTATGTTTTTTTTTTCTGGCAAATAGGGACATTAAGCACATACTAGTTTGGCTTGATAATTGTTCGAGTCAAAATAAAAATTGGTCCCTTCTCAGTTTCTTTCTGTATTTGGTCAACAGTTCAGAAGTTGCTGTTGAAGATACAATAATCAAGTTTTTTGAGCCCGGCCATACTTTTATGGCAGCGGATTCTTTTCACCACCAAGTTGAGCATGCCCACAAAAAAATAAAAAAGTGAATTATTTTGATATATATATATTATATATTCTTTTGAATTGAGAGCTAAAATAATACATTACATGAAACAAAAAAAGTCCCTAGCTGAGGTTGGTGCAAAACGGGGTACCATACTATTCTGTCGTATGATACCAGAGCACAGGGAAAAACCTCAGTAGAAAAAACCCTGCCTCGCCGTTTTTACAAAATGGTAACTTAAAACAACTATTCGAATAAATACCTTCAATATTTAGAAACAAAATATGTAATTCTTGCTCTTGGGCCAGGAGGGTGTTTTTTTTTGATGATTTTTGTGAAGTAGTCAAACAAGCCAATTCATCGAAAGTTAATGTTGTTAAAATGCAAATTTCTCAATTTTTAAACTTCACTGATTATACTTCCAAATATAAGCTGCAAAAGCTCACTTCACGCGTCTACCTCAAAGATATGGTTTCTCTTCATTTCAAAAGAGGAAATTTTTATTTTTCCTACAAAACGGAATTCGAAAGAGATTTCATTGAATTGAAAAATATTTTTATTATGAAGTACGCCAAGGGCAAGCTCACAAAGCCGCAAACTCGTAGCATATGTCGGGGAGTGGCTTTGGATCGAAAAAATAATCTAACAGGCAAATTGAAAGCTCACATTCCTCAGAATCGAATGAAATTTTGGGAAGAACTCCCAGTCAATGAAGGTGGTTCTCAAGAAGAAACTGAATAATATTTTTGTCTTTCTATAATGTTGTATTAGTTATTTTACATTTATTTTCATATACATGCTACAATGTGAAGTACGTATTAAGTTTGAAAAATTATTGGAATAGAAGAGTGTTCAGTAAATTCGACAATAAGTTTTATTTAGGACATTTGCAGTAAGTGCAAGTAATATCATATACTAGGCTATCTTGTCCTAAGTGACAATCTAATCAAAAATCTACTAATGCGAAAGAGATTCATCGAAATTATTTTTTTCAATTCAATTGTATTCTTTGGCATAATATATAAAATAAAATGTGAAGAGTTTGTTCAAATACCGTAAGTTATACAATGAAATGAAACAAAAATCGGATTATCTCAAAACATGAATTTTGCAGATAGGACCTTTGATGTAAGGACGGCAGAACAAGCCTCATGCAAAATTTTGTGGCCATAGTGGGAACAGAACCATGGAAAATTCAATTGGAATATTGAAAAGAAAAAACTTCATATGACCATAAAAAGATATTCGACTCAAGTGAAATTTATTTTGTGAATGGAGATCCATATACTGAATGTTCGTTCAGAATTTCGTGGTCATAGCGCCAACAGAACCATAGAAAATTCAATTGGAATATTGAAAAGAAGAATCTTTATATTTCCATAACAGGATGTCCGATTCGAGTGAAATTTCTTTTGTGAATGTAAATAGATATACTGAATTTTCATGCAAAATTTTGTTACCATAGTATTAACAGAACCATAAAAAATTCAATTGAATATTGAGAGAAGAATCTATATTTCCATATCAGAATATCCGATTTAGGTGAAACTCATTTTGTGAATAAAAACTGATATACATCATGCAAAATTTCAAGAGGATCGCATCATCAGAACCATATAATTTAATTTTTTTTTAATTTATATTTTTTACATATTTCATTTTCTGAATAATTTCCATAATATAAATCCGATTGTGCTGCGATTCTGCATGTATATATAAGGTATCAATCTCAAGTCCCATATTAAATTTTGAGGTAATAGTTTTATTGTAGTTATTATTGAACGAGCACTCAAAGGCTCCTGCTCAGGGATTTTCTTATTTTTTGTAATTCTGGACCAATTCGTAAATCAAGAGTGAAAATCTTATTTCAATAACATGAATTCAGTGAAGAGAAAAATATTCGTAGGTTTTCAACAAATACTAAACACACGATTCATGCAAATCTGTATTATGGAGGGGAAAATTCCTATGGATTTCTCTGAGATGCACTGGCACAAAATTATTATCAGACAATCTAATTTCATTCCTTTGGATTTTTTTTTGTATGGTGAATGTTTCAAGGTACCACCACCATTTAAATCTTTTATATTTTATTTCTAGGCCATATTTATATTTAGTTGATGTTTAATTCATAAAAAAAATTAATGAACGTGAATAATTGATAGCCCCTATAGTGGTAACATTATTTTAAGATCCCTATAAATAATTTGCGCTCGATGAACTTTTGTCAGACGCAATTCCATATCATTATTGATTTTTTTATGAAGAAACAAAAAGCGCAAGACAAGCCTAATAATGAACACTGTTTCGTCGGAAAATTTCATTCAGTTTACTCACCAATCTCCAATTTGTGTTTAAATAAACGATCATTGGTTGTATACATAGGTATGACGTCAGAAATATATTTAAAGCTACGTCATTCAATATTGCATCCTCAAGTTTTAGTTTGAAAAAAAAACAAAAGTGTGTGATTCAATAGCATAAATGAAAGACATAAATGTTTTTTCTTGTGAAACAATTTATATTTGGTCGTCTAGACGACAGACTACACACATGCTACAGCACTAACTGTAATTGTTGCAGAAAATACCCTGAAATTACTGTTATCGTTATCCAAAGTTTTTAATACAGTTTACGAGTGGTTAAAGTAATAGGAAAATGATAAACATTTTTGAATGGAATATTTTCATTAGAGAAGTATATTCCATTATCTCTTTACTTGTAATTTACTCATTTCATTTGTTTATAATATTACCAGATATTATTCAGTTCTTAATTCCTGAAAAGCTTGAGAAATCGGATGTCTTGGCATTTATCCCCATATTACAACTCTCGTTATTCGCTGAAAACCGGATTAACTTCGAATACAGCTGTAGGTTTTCTACTTAGAACAAATATTTTTGCTGGTTATTCTTTTATTGAAGTGATAAGATAGTGAAGATTCCACACACAAAAAATTGTCATAATATATTCAACAAGATAGTTTTCTATAATAGAACAAAGGTTTAACGCGTACATCGCCATGAATAACAATAAAGTGAAAGCAGAGAATAATATTAATCGATATAAATCAACCAATATTAAACTCATACTTCGGAGCTAATTTCGACTTAGCTCGAGACAAAATGCAAGGAAGTGGTATCAATCAGAGCACCTATGGATGGCCATTTCGTCCTTATTAGGACTCATCAGCACAGGATAGCTCTGAATGATACAAGGTATTTCTTGGAACTTACAGCGAAACGGCGTTCTCTTTAAGGTATTATCCCACACAGCAATGCCATATCAGTAATTGAAACTGAAAGACACCGAATGCATGTTAAAATACCTAAAACGTCATCTCTTGCCCCATACGAAAACCTTCTTCCATAGCATGAATCTCGAACAAAGTAGTGAAATATGTTTACCATTCGTTGTCTTGACTGAAGCGTTTTTGCATTTTGTCTCGAGCTAAGTCGAAATTAGCTCCGAAGTATGAGTTTAATATTGGTTGATTTATATTGATTAATATTATTCTCTGCTTTCACTTTATAGTTTTCTATTTTTTCTTATTTATTCATCCTCCTAATAAATAGTAGAAGATAATTTCAACCCATCAAAAGTAGATGTTGACTCCCCATCTACTTTTTTATATTGATAAAAAACAATGGCAGATACATCACAGGTCATGAAAATATTCATTCAAGGAGTTATAGGCTTTCTCCAATAGATAATCTTTCGAAAGGCATTTGAGGGTTCTTTTTCTAAGTTCTCTGAATCTTTGGGGTAACTTATTATAAACCTTCAACGCTGTGTGATGGTCAGCTGTGAAGATCTTACCCTATGATATTGAAGGGCAAGGTTGTCGGCATATCTGGTAAAGTAGTTTGATGGAAGTTCTTCTTCTGAAATATACCCAGATTATCATGAACAAAGAGTACACAGGCCAGTATCAGGAGGGATGGTAACGTCAGTATGGACTCCCTAACGAACAAACCTCTACAGCTGTCCAGGCGTCCTACGCCACACAATGCTATAATAACCTGTTTTTGTTTGATGGAAATCTCCATGGCATGTGGACTATCACCCCAGAAGATGACGCCGTAGGTGATTAAACTATGGAAGTATCTTTGCAGATTGCTGGCCAGCAAGTTGTTTAGTTCTTCTCACAGTAAATATTGATCTGACAGCTTCCTCTTCATATCCTCTATATGGTATGTGTACTTAAGATCAGGGGCCTATTGCACCAAAATGCTTTGAAACTTTTCACTTCGCACTTTGCAATCTGACAAATTTCAAAAGTGAAAATTAGTTATGTTGCACAACATTTCTCCCAACATTCAATTTCTGCGGAGTACTTTTCACTATGCACTTGAGTTTTCACATTGTATTTTTCAATTATGAATGCACCTTAATTCATTCGAAAAGTGTAAAGTGCAAAGTGAAAAGTTGCTAAGTATTTGGTGCAATAGGCCCCAGGCAGTTTAAGGCTGGTTCTTTGCATTGGTAGGGTTTCAAGTAGCAAATGATGGGTCTTATCTTCGTTCATCTTCAGTTTGTTCGCATCAAACCAAAGTTTTGCCTGAGCAAGAGTTTGTTTCATCAGGTTTTGAATGGTTGTCCTCTTCTAGAAAAGCTGACATCATCAGCGAAGATCACTTCAACATCAGCTGAAACATTTGATGGAAAGTCATTTATACAGGGTCTTTATAATGAATGTAACAGCGCAGTTGGCTTTGGATTATTTATTTATTCATTTTACACTGTTATGCAGGTAAGGCGGTCGAATTATGTGGCTGGAATTATCAATGTAAAAGATGGATAGAGATAAATATAGGGAAATATTTGATTAAAAGCCAACTGCGCTGTTACAATCATTTATAGAGACCATGTATATAATAAAAACAGTAGTGGTCCCATGATAGATCCCTGAGGCACTCCGAATTCAATTTGTTCCTTATCTGATGTTTCATCGTTAGACAGTACACATTAGGTTCTTTTGGATAAATAGCACTTTATCAGATTTAGAGCAACTCCTCTGATGGCGTAGTGATCTAATTTGCTCAAAAGCACCCCGTGGTCTTTGCTATCAAACGCCTTGATGAGATCGCACACAGTTGATAGGGAGTCAAGACCTTGCCGGTGTCTTATCCTGAGTGTTACATCGTCACTACTACTCTACAGAAAGTCTGTCTTCCCCATCAATCTAAAAAAATTATAGAAAATAATTCATGAATTCAAGGCACAATGAGATGATTTTTGCTAATTGTTCATCTGAATTTGAATAGTACGTAGTATAATTACTAGTCATCAATTCATAGCGGTACCAAATTAATTATCTGGGAAAAATATTCAAATAAGGCAACGTAAAAATTTGTTATGCAATAATTTAGGATGAGGGTACCATTTTCAATGACCGAATACATGAAATATAGATATTTTAAGAATAACATCAAATGGTATTGTCGTCCCGTATTGAAATGTTGTTTATTTACTTGTGCATTCTCCTAACAGTGAGTAAACTTAACAAATTTAACGAAATATGGAATTCAGTATTTTGACTTTGAGCACCATACAGGGTGATTTTTTAAGTGTTTCATAAGAAGTTTTCAAGGAAAGAATTGTAATACGAATTTAAGATTTTGTATTTTCGTATTAGTGTTCATGAACTCAATTTGCAAAACATTTTCAGCTAATTTCGGTTCTACCGGAAACGAATGTAATCTTCGTTATTTAAAACGTTACACCCTGTATATTCATGCATAAGTTATGACATAAATAATCCCATAAAACAATTTCAAATCATCATAGCTCGAGAACTATTGGACATTGATGTTTCTCAAATAATATTTCAATGTCATTCATAGGTATTATTACCTATGTAGGTATTTTATACTGATAACTTCTAATTTTTGAGCGCTAGTTCAGAAAATGGCCCCAAACGATAGGGCCGTCCATAAGCACAATAACGAAGGAATTGTCCTAGGGACTTGAGATTTTCAGGGAGGGTTCGGTTCCCAAATGCCGCGGTTAAGTTGGTTAACAGGCAAAATCGTACAGGGTGTTCCATAAAATATGGTCATTCGAAATTTTTGTCCCTCAATGTCTCAAACAAAAAGAAACCAATCGAAATTAAATCATGCAGTCACATGCACGATGCTCCTAATAATCCCCATGGTCCATATACTAATAACAGAACCATATAATTCAATTGCAATATTGAAAAGAAAAATCTTTATAATTCGATAACAAGATATCTGATTCGAGTGAAATTTATTTGTGAATGAAGATTGAAATACTGAATGTTCGTGCGAAAATTTCAAGAGGATCGCATCATCAAAACCATATAATTAATTTTTCTTAATTGTTAAGTTTTTACATATTTCAGTTTTGAATAATTTCCATCTTATTGCCCCACCACTGCTCAAAAGTACCTGCTCATGGCTTACTTAAATTTTTCAATGATTATTTCAGTCTTGGATACACGCAGACAACGTCATTGGCGAAAATGGACACCAAATCACTACAACAGATGTATCAAGAATAACAGAAACTTTGGACGACGCAGAAAATTTGAGTCATGAAGATATTCAGCACAAAACTGGAGTTATAATAGAAAACATAGATTTGATTACTCCACCTAATGATACATTGTCTCAGCACCTATCTTCAATGGGTAATACGAAAAAAATTCCTGTTTTGTTTTTAGAAAAACTCCATCCGCACAACTTGTTGCGTCCTATTCAACAGAAATGGAAAGAAATTCAGGACTTACTGACATATCCTTTTCATCCGAACTATGGAGGCCTGATTCTATTAAGTCCCCAACATATTCTGGGAAAACTGAAAGAAAAGGGAAGTGTTTTACTAGGAGGAGCACACAATTCCATATTTGGTGTTGCACAACCTCCTGCAGAATACCCTTTTCCATACAGACGAGCAGAAAAAAAGCAATAGAACATTTGTTGTGAAGAGAGTATTTGTGGCAAATATATTTTTTTCCGTTATTTCATTTCCATTCATATAATTATTGATTGTTCCGAAGTTATCCTTATGATTCAATAATAGAAAAACAAAACAAAAAATTCTATTTTAGATTAGGTGAATACGGTCTAAGGTATACTGGGTGTCACCATTTCCATGAAAATCCATTTCCTGAAATTTCGGTGAATTATCTGTCACCAGATCAAATCGACTTTCATTGAGGCCCCGTATTCTCGACAAGTGATCTTTCAAAGCGAATACGAACTTCATTGCGCGGTGTGCATTTTTGCAGGTAAAAGAGAGACTCGCGCAATGAAGTTCGTATACGCTTTGAAAGATCACTTGGCCAGAATACGGGGCCTGGTGAGTTTGGTAACCACGCCCTTTTGTCGGTCATTTGACATTTCATTGTTATGTTATAGTCCGTTCACGAAAGGTTGAGCCGTCGGAAATTTGGAATATTCCACATTGTATACTAAAATTTTAGGTTATTTTATTTATTTTCTTGTCATATTGATACGCAATATTGTCAATATTGCATAGAGTTCTCTGATAACTGGCAAGCTCGTCGAACGAGGCCGGGTACATTCGGCAAAGTTGACTTTATTTTACGTTATAACAGCAAATACTGCCAACTTCAGATAAATAAACAAACGCCTAATATGAGCTATGTGAAGTTGGCACCCCCAAATTCGATTTTTGATGCCAAAATTTCAGGATCGTTTGTCCATCGTAGGCCCACGTTTGCCCACCCTTTTTTTTATTTGTCCAGGCATCGTTCGAGAGATATTGGGAAAGATAAATTTTTCGTCACTTTTTTTAGCAGTACCCCCAAATTGCAAAAATGAATATTTTATGGCTTAGATCGTTTGTCCATCGTAGGCCCACGTTTGCCCACCCTTTTTTTCATTTGTCCAGGCATCGTTCGAGAGATATTGGGAAAGATAAATTTTACGTCACTTTTTTTAGCAACACCCCCAAATTGCAAAAATGAATATTTTATGGCTTAGATCGTTTGTCCATCGTAGGCCCACGTTTGCCCACCCAATATTTTCATTTGTCCACCCCCAGAACGTGTGAAGTTGGCACCCCCAAATTCGAATTTCGACGCGAAAATTTCAGGATCGTTTGTCCATCGTAGGCCCACGTTTGCCCACCCTTTTTTTCATTTGTCCAGGCATCGTTCGAGAGATATTGGGAAAGATAAATTTTCCGTCACTTTTTCAGCAGCACCCCCAAATTGCACAAATGTATTTTTTATGGCTTAGATCGTTTGTCCATCGTAGGCCCACGTTTGCCCACCCAATATTTTCATTTGTCCACCCCCAGAACTGTAGAAATCGACCCTTCAAATTTTCGGAAAGTGTGAACTAGGCACCCCCAAATTCGAATTTTATCGCCAAAATTTCAGGATCGTTTGTCCATCGTAGGTCCACGTTTTTCCACCTAATAATTTCATTTGTCCACCCCTAGAATGGTAAAAATCGACCCTTCAAATGCCTGGACAAATTAATGACAAATTTGACATATATAGATCTACAATCCAAAAACGATCTTGCAGTTTTTTTAGTCAAAATTCGCATGTGGGGAGCCAACTTTATACTTTCTAAAAATTTCAATGACGGCTTTCAATGTTTCTCTGGGTGAAATAGGAAATGAAATTTGGGTGAACCAATGTTGACAAACTATCTGAGCCATAAAAATATACATGTTTGAAATTTTGGTGTGCTATTCAGAAAATGGGAGGAAATAGTTATTTAATCAACTAGTTTATTAATGAAAGCGAATTAAGATCGAGATATTTTAATGCGTGGGCTCTAGCGAGCGCGTTAATAGTTCGAGATCATGATTACAAAATTTTTCCATCGGCCTCATACTAAACAAATAAAAAATTCTCACATGAAAATCATTTCATCCTTCAACATTATGATTGATGAATTTGACATCAAATTGACGTATCTTAGAAATGCCACAATATTTGTGGAATTTCTGAATTTTCCATGTTTGGTTGCCCATGACAATCATAAATTAAAATAGGAGAAATCATACAGTAAAATGGGTCATTGTTGTATGATTTTGAGTACTTACGTTAAAAATTACTTTTATTTTGAGGTCAACGGAATGGTATATTATTATATTTTTCCATATGGACAAATAGAAAAAAAGGGGTGCTTTACGATGAACAAACGATCCTGAAATTTTGGCGTCAAAATTCGAATTTCAAGCGTCGATTTTTTCGGTTCTGGGGGTAGACGTATGAAATTATTGGACATTATTGGACTGGACAAACTGAAGTTGGACAAATGATATGAGCCAAAATATATTTCTGCAATAAGGGGTTGCTGCTAAGAAAATGGACGGAAAATCTATATTTTCCAATTCTTTCGAACGATGCCTGGACAAATTTAAAAAAAAGGTGGGCAAACGTGGACCTACGATGGACAAACGATCCTGAAATTTTGGGGTGCCAACTTCACACACGTTCCGAAAATTTGAAAGGTCGATTTCTACAGTTCTGGGGGTGATAAATGAAAAAATTGGGTTGGCAAACGTGGACCTACGATGGACAAACGATCTAAGTCATAAAAAATTCATTTTTGCAATTTGGGGGTGCTGCTAAAAAAGTGACGGAAAATTTATCTTTCCCAATATCTCTCGAACGATGCCTGGACAAATGAAAAAAAAGAGTGGGCAAACGTGGGCCTATGATGGACAAACGATTCTGAAATATTCGCTTCGAAATTCGAATTTGGGGGTGCCAACTTCACACGTTCCGAAAATTTGAAGGGTCGATTTCTACAGTTCTGGGGGTGGACAAACGAAAAGATTGGGTGGGCAAACGTGGGCCTACGATGGACAAACGATTCTGAAATTTTCGCGTCGAAATTCGAATTTGGGGGTGCCAACTTCACACGTTCCGAAAATTTGAAGGGTCGATTTCTACAGTTCTGGGGGTGGACAAATGAAAATATTGGGTGGGCAAACGTGGGCCTACGATGGACAAACGATCTAAGCCATAAAATATTCATTTTTGCAATTTGGGGGTGCTGCTAAAAAAAGTGACGTAAAATTTATCTTTCCCAATATCTCTCGAACGATGATTGGACAATAAAAAAAAAAGGGGGGGCAAACGTGGGCCTACGATGGACAAACGATCCTGAAATTTTCGCATCAAAAATCGAATTTGGGGGTGCCAACTTCACATAGCTACTACTATGCGCTCAAACTTTCGTGAAAAGACTAGGTATAGATCTGTAATTCTAGTACACAAAAAAAACGCTACTGTTGACGTTGACTTGAATAATTATTGACCAATATCCATATTAAGTTCTGTCTCAAAGATAATGGAAAAACTGGAGTGTCAACATGGTTTTAGGACTGGCAGGTAGACAGAGACGTGTTTAGAATTCAGATGACGGGGTGCTTTTGACTGCCTAAATATCAATTTTATTCTCGAAAAGCTACCACCTTGGCTTCAGGGGAGTATTCCTCGACTGGATGCGAAGTTTTTTAGTTGATAGACATATTTACCTACGAGTGGGTCAACGGGACTCTTAGTCCAGAGCTAGTAACCGTGTTTCATGAAGTGTTTGATGCATACTGAAATTTTTCAATTCTAATATGTATGAGATAAGAAGCCAGAATACCTGTGTTGGCTTAGCCCAACCCGGGACATCAGGTACTGCGCATAATAGAAAGGTGTAATAAAATTAAACCCGAAAAAAGTGTTTGATTCAGAGGCCAACAAACTTTAATCGAAATTTTGTATAATTTTAAAAATAAAATTTAATTAGGCAGACATTTTTGAGAGGGTTGGCTTATAATTAATTCTCCCCAAAGTTTTTTTTTTAAATACAATTTGAAGTGTTTGATTCACTCTGAAATTTTAATAGCCTCTTAATCAAATATTAAAAAAATTAATAACAAAAAGCCAGACACTTTTTCCGGGGTTTAATTACCGGCAAACATGAAAATAAGTTTATTATTTAAAATAGAAAGATAGGTAGCGCGTGGCTGGCGGCGTGAGTGAGAGCACCGATCATCGGAGTAGCTCACTCGCTTCCTACGCTCTCATTGGTTGTTGGTCACAAATGAACCTTTTCAAAAAGACTTGCTGAAATTTTTCTCCTTCCAATGCTTGAAGAAAATGTGTCATCACTACTCAAGGTTCCAGAAAAAAAAGGCTCGTGTAACTAGATTAACCCTGGATGATAATTTAGACTCTCACTTTTTTAGGAAGTCGTTAACACAGAGAACGTTTTCTTTTTATGGCCCAAAATTCTTCAATGTCCTTCCAACGCAAATAAAAAAAAATATTAGAGAAAATAAAATATTCAAATCCCAGTCGAAAACATATGTTTTAGATTTTCCACAGAAATTTTGCGATATCCTGAAATGAAGAGATTTTCGGCTCAAGAAACATAAAACTTTGTTTGATAACCATTGTACATTTCCCTCGCTTCCCCTACATCTCATGTCTTTTCTCCATTGTGAACCTGCTTCAAATTTTGTTAGAATGTATGTACATTTTTTAAAAAGAACCATTGGGACGTGCACGAGAAGGACAGGCTGCTGCCTGAGTTTCGTGCGTGCCTAAGGTTCTTTCTCTGATATTTTATTGTATATACGAAAGTGTGTACAGAAATAAGAATAAAATGATTGATTGATTGATTGATTGAAAAATATGACGCATCAAGTTTACCACCATGTAAAGCAGAATTACATCAACACCTTCTGCGTACTCAGTATATTACAAGTATTTGGCGAAACGCTTATCTATGTATTCCAACGTCTTTGTTGCCTGGAAGACACGGTTGGACATTAAAGAAGACAAATATGAATTTAAATGGTTTGAGGGTGATTGTGTGCCACAAACTGTTTTGGATGCGATTAAAGCCGATTCAATTACCGGACCCAATCCTAACAACGAAGGTTTGTATTTTCTAATTATTTCTATTTTACACGGAACTTGCCATAATGCTAATTATGTTTCATCTTTTTCAGATAATGAACAAACTTTTTATAATGACGACATGTTTTCAAGTGATGATTCTGCCGAAGAAAATTCAGAGGACAGTGATGAGGAGGAAAATTGAAGGGACTTTTTAAAATGCTTTTATGAATCCTCTTTGTAAAAAATATTTTTCATAATAATAATAAACCTATAAAATTGAATTTACACTCGTGAAATTTTGAATGATAACCTCGCAACTTCCTTTTTTTCTTCCATAAAATTTTAAATCAAGGATTACATTACCACTTAATTGCACAATTGTTGTATCTTGAGAAATTTAAAGTTAAAAAAAAAATGTGTAAATAATTAAAAATTTCTTAGTTCTATTCACAAATATGAGTTTGAAATTTACAGCTAGTAAAGGACACGTGACCAACAACCAATGAGAGCGTAGAAAGCGAGTGAGCTACTCCGATGATCGGTGCTCTCACTCACGCCGCCAGCCACACGCTACCTATCTCTTTCTATTTTAAATAAAACTTATTTTCATGTTTGCCGGTAATTAAACCCCGGAAAAAGTGTCTGGCTTTTTGTTATTAATTTTTTTAATATTTGATTAAGAGGCTATTAAAATTTCAGAGTGAATCAAACACTTCAAATTGTATTAAAAAAAAACTTTGGGGAGAATTAATTATAAGCCAACCCTCTCAAAAATGTCTGCCTAATTAAATTTAATTTTTAAAATTATAAAAATTTCGATTAAAGTTTGTTGGCTTCTGAATCAAACACTTTTTTCGGGTTAATTTTATTACACCTTTCTATTATGCGCAGTACCTGATGTCCCGGGTTGGCTAAGCCAACACAGGTATTCTGGCTTCTTATCTCATACATATTAGAATTGAAAAATTTCAGGGTGCATCAAACACTTCATGAAACACGTGTTACTAGCTCTCCGACTATCTGATAAATACCTTTTAGCAATGGGCGTGCCTCAGGGATCGGTTTAGAGCCGCTGTTGTTCCTGCTTTTTATAAATGATTTGCCAGATTTCATCAGAAATTTCATTGTAATTTTCATATCCGATATCAAGGGCGTAGCCAGGAATTAATTTCGGGGGGGGGTTTTGACATTTTGGCCATTGACTTGTAGGTGCCGGGAATTGTGAGGGTCGCTTTCTGTTGCAACAAAAAATAACTCTGAAACATATCGGGGGGGGGGGTTGAACCCCCAAAACCCCCCCCCCTGGCTACGCCCTTGTCCGATATACAAATGATAATGTTTGCCGACGATGTGTCATTCATGGTGACTACAAATGTAGGTACACGTAAAATTGTAATCGTTTTTTAATACGAATGCGAGGCCGTTTCCTATTTCTCTATAATCTTTTTCTCAACAATTGACCTTGAAAAGCCAGTTTAGTATCTCCAACAGCCGTCTGGCGTCTCTCGCATCGCTTCACAGGATTTGTTTATGTTTTAACAACCATAACCTTATTTAGTTCTGGCAACACAACAGCATTCAGCAACAGGCCAACAGCCTTCGAACTCTTCGAAGTGTTAACAGAGAGTTGTCTCTGGTGTTAAGTTAATATTTATATTCTGTGGTGTTAACCACGTTCATCTGCGAAAGTGTTACACGCTTAGACAAGTTTGCACGTGTTTTATTTCCTTCAAATATATTTTCGAAAATGTCTGGAATTAAAAAAAACAAATGCTGTGTTCCTGGTTGTGAAGACCAAACTAGTAAACGTCATCGTTTTCCAGAACCTACAAAGGATCCCGCAACTTTTGAACTTTGGCTTAGAAAAGTAAAAAATCCGTTGTTGTTCACAAAAACAAAAGAACAAATCCGGAAGACATATGTTGTGTGTGATAGACATTTCAGGGATGAAGTTAAATTGCACAATCTGAAAGGCATCTGGGCAACAGCCATTCCTGAATTATTTCTTCCTGGTAAGTCTCAGTACTTTATTTCACTTTCTTTGACTCTGTAACCACATCATAGAGCACAACATTTAGTTGCTATTCATCTTGTATTCAACGCAGCTCATCGACATTCATTTTTTAATTTCAGAATGTAGTGAAGATACTGGGGTCGATTCTATTTGTACTATGACTGAAGGGTTTGCTGTCCCGATGCGATTCCTGGAAACTTCCGTACCTTTAACTTCTGTAATGCTTCAGGAACATAAAGAAAATAATGTAGTCAGAGTGGAGGACTCTCATGATATTTCAGGTATTTTCATTTTAGAAAATCTTAGTTATATTTAATATCTTTAAGTGGTTTATTTTTATTCAGAACCATGCAGGAAAACACCTATACTAGAAAGCAATGCTACTGATGACGTATCTACAATAAAAGACAATATATTAGAACAATGTGAAAAAATAATGTTGAACATTAGAATGTGCAATAATTCAGAAGTATTATTAGACATTCTGAACACCTTAAAAAATATTAACAACTCATTGACCAACACAACCTCTTATCAATTCAATGTGAATACAGGTATTGTATATATCAACCCATGTGTTCTTATGTTGAGATGAGTTTTTTTTGCAGAAGAGGAACCCTACAATAAGAAAGTCAAGAAAAAGTGAAAAAAGCAAGTATAAATACATATCAGCGAACCTCCTGAAAGGAAATCTGAAAAATATCGACTATGTGGCTCGAAGGACCATGAAAATTATCCTAGATCGAGGATTATGAAAAATATCGATCCGTCTTTAGGGACCATTGAAATAGAAGATATGCAATTGTCCTAAGTTGTACGACCAAGAAAATACACTTGTTTATATTCTGCTGTAGACAAAATATAATGATGTTTAGGTATTAAAATTAAACACATTCCACCTAAAAGCAATTTAATCAACACTTAATGAAATGATCACTAGAACTCACAGCCTTGAGTTAGCGATACCTTTACTTTTGAATGCACTGATTTCAAAGATGATTCTCTGTTTGAGAATGTGTTGATGGTTCGACTTTTACCAATGCACTGATACGAAAGATTATTCTCTGTTTGACAAGGTGTTCACAGTTCGACTTTTGCCAATGCACTACCTGACCTGTAACATCAGGTCGATCAGACCCTTTCAAGTACCACTTGATCTTGGGGCTGTTGCTAGGCAGTTTTACTACACATTTCCCTGTGGAGTTCAGGGATATTTCTAAATATAGATCTAGACTGAATATTTGTTTACAGTTATAGTCGAACGAAATATTCAAGTCCATATAAATTCTACAAAATCCAAGACTATTTGTGGAAATATGAAAATATTCAACGACCATGATAACCATAAGCATTGGTGTTATTCTATAAATATAACACCTATACAGGGTGTTTCATTGGGAAAGGGAAATACTTCACAGGTGCATAGGTGGCACCAAGACGGTTCTAGAGATACCCCATTTATTGGGTCTCACTGTCTTCATAGCCGAGATACAGGGTGTTTTATGAATTTTGCACGTTTCTTCCTGAGGCCGTACCAAACGAACCACCCGGTATATTTTCTTCATATTTGGCAAATATGTTCCTAATTGAGAGTCCAAACATATCACGCAATAACCGCCTCGAAAATCCAGGTCCGGGTTAACAAAAAATTATGAATCGTTTGAATACTTGAAACAACACCCTGTACATCGGAATTTTGAAAATCTGTTTTAATATTCGAAAACACCACTAAAAACTAAACTGAGACGTATCCTTCAAATTTTAGCGCAGAAAGTTTTACTGCACAAATTTTCAAGGTAAAAGTGAAGTTTTTAGGAACTTGGATACCCGAAAGTGGTTAGAAGTGACTTTTAACAATAAATTATCAACAATATTGAATCCATAATTATTTCAACATTACTCTGCAATTCATTTTCACATTGGTTTTCTTTTTTATAGCCGTATACTTGAAAATCCAGGTCCGGTTTAACGAAAATTATTAATGGTTTGAATCCTCGAAACAACACCCTGTACATCGGAATTTTGAAAATCTGTTTTAAAATTCGAAAATACCACTAAAAACTGAACTGAGACGTACACTTCAATTTTCGCGCAGATAGTTTCAATGCACAAATTTTCAACGTAAAAGTGAAGTTTTTTAGAACTTGGATACCTGAAAGTGGTTTGAAGTGACTTTTAACAATGAATTATCAAAATATTGAAATCCATAATTATTATACGTTATGATGCAACTCACTTCTCAATAAATGAAAACTAAAGTGGAAATGAATTACAAAGTAATGTTGAAATAATTATGGAATCAATATTATTGATAATTCATTGTTAAAAGTCACTTCAAACCACTTTCAGGTATCTTAGTTCTTAAAAACTTCACTTTTACGTTGAAAATTTGTGCATTGAAACTATCTGCGCGAAAATTTGAAGTGTACGTCTCAGTTCAGTTTTTAGTGGTATTTTCGAATTTAAAACAGATTTTCAAAATTCCGATGTACAGGGTGTTGTTTCGAGGATTCAAACCATTAATAATTTTCGTTAAACCGGACCTGGATTTTCAAGTATAAGTACGGCTATAAAAAGGAAAACCAATGTGGAAATGAATTACAAAGTAATGTTGAAATAATTATGGATTCAATATTGTTGATAATTCATTGTTAAAGTCACTTCAAAACACTTTCGGGTATCCAAGTTCCTAAAAACTTCACTTTTATCTTGAAAATTTGTGCAGTAAAACTTTCTGCGCGAAAATTTGAAGTATACGTCTCAGTTTAGTTTTTAGTGGTGTTTTCGAATATTAAAACAGATTTTCAAAATTCCGATGTACAGGGTGTTGTTTCGAGGATTCAAACGATTCATAATTTTTTGTTAACCCGGACCTGGATTTTCGAGGCGGTTATTCCATGATATGTTTGGGCTCTCAATTAGGAACATATTTGCAAAATATGAAGAAAATATACCGGGTGGTTCGTCTGGTACGGCCTCAGGAAGAAACGGGCAAAATTCATAAAACACCCTGTATCTCGGCTATGAAGACAGTGAGACCCAATAAATGGGGTATCTCTAGAACCGTCTTGGTGCCACCTATGCACCTATGAAGTATTTCCCTTTCCCAATAAAACACCCTGTATATGTAACTTTTCATTGATGCAAAGATACATCACGATGTAAGTAAGAAAGTTGCATCGATATTGAAATCTGCTTTATATAAAGAAGAATTTGTAATATATTGAAGATGTTTCATCTCCTTGCTTGAAGAACACAGAAATCAAGATTCCAGCAACAATTTGTTTTATCCTGTATTATATTTTATATCCTAACAGAATATTGTGATAGCAAAATATGAATTTGAAAATCAAAGAGTCATTTAGCATTCAGAAGAAAGATATACATATACTTGCTTTGTCAATTATTAGTTGACATATAATTAATTGTTTTGGGACAATAAATTGCAATAAAGCATACACACATTTGATCTTTTTTATTAATGAAATAGCGGGAGTTTTGAAAAAACCTTTCAATAAATTGCAGTAACGCTAGATAGAAACTTGAGATTCTGTAATTTTCGTACACTGGCAATTCACTAACCACGGGCATTAGCAAGCCTTACTTTATTTCATATCAAAACTTTTTTTCGAAATGGAGTTTCATGAAATGCAATCAAATCCTTGTTTTATAAAAAAAGTCCTCAATTTTTTTCCAGTGGCGTAACTAGTCTGACCTGCGCCCCAATGCAAGAATTTGCCATGAGCCCCTATTCGTAGACTCATTCTCCCCCCCACAACCACCAACGACATTTTCTCCGTACTTACACACTTCTTGGATACTATTTCACTACACACGACATTGATTGTACAAGCTCTATCCAATTAGAGAAAGATTATTCAAGGAAAAATAACTTTAAAGTTAATTATGGGTCTGGGAAAAATTTTTTTTCCCAGACCCAATAAATGAAGAGGAAAAGAATAAACACTATAATTTATAAGTTTTCGAAGAATCGAGTGAAAAACAGTAAAGATGTAAAATGTTATACGATTCAAAATAAATGCTGGAAATGACCACCTCCAGACAAAATACATGAATCTATCATGGATTGCCATACAAGTTCAAAGATTTCCTCATTTGATATAAGCAGTCACCTCCTGAATTTTGGAACACCCTGTATATCCATAGTCATTATGATATAATGAAATATGTTGATGTTATTTCTCATTTACATGGAAAATCTGAACCATTTTGTTTATCTACATTAGGTATTTGAAAATATATGATAACATTTCAATTGCAATTCTTTCATGCTTTAATGAAAAAAACTGAAATGAGCTTTATCACTAGATCAGTACATCTCGTGCCATAGCTTTATTGTTATATAATTAGGATAGGTTTATTATTCCTGAAAATTCTATTGGGGCATCATAATGCTTTCAGTTCTCGCTGCATATGCCTTCATTCAGATAAAAATTATTTACAGCAAAAACTAAGGTATAGAATAAACTACCCCTGCTTATTTCCATCGAGGTATCATCTCCCAAAGTCCCTTTGCATTTGTTTACAGACACTGTGTATATATGATCTCAAACAAATTACAGCTACTCAAAAAAACGTGTAAAATACAAAAAGTATAATTCCCATAATGAATTAACAAAAATTCGTTTAATTATATACATATATTATATATACACTTGCTAGAAGTTATTGAGGTCTCTTTCCATTACAGGAACAGCCAGTTACTCCGAAACTCTGTCTGAAAAAAAATTTAAATTTTATGAGTATGGGTCTTTATCGCATGTAAATAAACTAAAGATCTACAAGATAACGATATTGATAGATTCATTCATTTCATCAATCGCAAAAATCAATAAATCGTGAGTGTCGCACATCTTCAGTAATATACAGGCTGTCCCATTACTCGACGTCAACCCGGAACCGGGTGAAAAGGCAAGTAATGCTGGTTATCAGAAAAATATAAAAAAAAATCTAAGTTGCATGATTTTAAAATAATGCGCATTTAAAAAAACACGCAAAATTCCTCACCCTGTGACAGTCTTTTCGCTCCTGTTGCCACAAATATCAACTTTTTCCAACTTTTTTCTTTGCTGTGTAACCTTGAATAATGCTTGTCTGAACTGTATCAAAATTTTGATACCAGCTGATCTAGTTTCATAAAAATAGGGCTTGCTTCTCAAAAAAAAAAAATTCAAAATAAACAATTGCCTAGTTTCAACTGACTGTTGAAAAAAAAATGTACTACGTAGGTTTGGCATGTTTTTTCAAAAGTTGGCGCATTTAGTGAGGATTCCAAAATGGTATAATACTTGTTTAATTGCAGCTGCCGTAGTTCAAATTTATTTTCGATTGCCTTTGAATACACTTTTTCGTTAACTGCTTCCCAGTAATAGAGTCCAATGGGTTCAAGTCCGGTGAACGGGCCGGCACGAGATTGGACCAGAACGTCCGATCCATCTTCGGGAAAAAATGTTACCAGAAAAAAAAATTTTCAGAGAAATTTCTCAGGAAAATTTTTTTCTGGAAAAATTATTTTCTCTGCAAATTTTTTTTTCTGATAACATTTTTTCCCGGAAGATGGATCGGACTTTCTGGTCCAATCTCGTGGCCGGCCCGTTCACCGGACTTGAACCCATTGGACTCTATTACTGGGAAGCAGTTACGAAAAAGTGTATTCAAAGGCAATCGAAAATAAATTTGAACTACGGCAGCTATAATTAAACAAGTATTATACCATTTTGGAATCCTCACTAAATGCGCCAATTTTGAAAAAACATGCCAAACCTACGTAGTACATTTTTTTTCAATACAGTCAGTTGAAACTAGGCGATTGTTTATTTCGAATTATTTTTCCGAGAAGTAAGCCCTATTTTTATGAAACCTAGAGCAGCTGGTATCAAAATTTTGATTACAGTTTAGACAAGCATTATTCAGGTTGCACAGCAAAGAAAAAAGTTGGTAAAAGTTGATATTTGTGGCAACAGGGGCGAAAAGACTGCCACAGGGTGTGGAATTTTGCGTGTTTTTTAAATGCTCATTATTTTAAAATCATGCAACTTAGATTTTTTTTTATATTTTTCTGACAACCAGCATTACTTCCTTTTCACCCGGTTCCGGGTTGACGTCGAGTAATGGGACACCCTGTAGGTACTCTTGAGATTAAAAGGTGATTTTAAAGTGCACGAAATTGAACATTCAATTTATGCAATCCTCATGGCAACCATATACAAAGTATTCAGAAGCACTACGAGAAATGTCAAAACTCTACTGGAACATAGAAACAAAGAAATTTTATTATGTCAAATGTATGTCTTGTTCAAAATGAAAATGTATTTCAATCAAGAAATTATACACAATTCATATTGAGGTCGTCGGAAAAATCTTATAATCAACTCTGTTATTAATCTAGCAACTAATGGTTTCTAACTATCTTGACCATTGGTCTCTGTCTTTAATAACCGAGTTTATTAAATAATTATATTCTTGTTTTCACAAATGTTTCAAACAATGAAATTTAGGTTAGAATTTGGTAAACATGACTTGGTGAAAACATAACAATAAAAATCTATACAACAGACATCTTTGTATTAGTTTACTCACCTTTTTCCTTATTTATGGTATTTCTTATGTTTAAGAAGTGCCCTATGTGTTCTAAAAATAGCAGGACATTCATCACATTGGTTAACTGTGTGCTCTTCCTCCTCTTCATAATTAGGGAATCTGTCGCTATGAACGCTAGTTTCATGCCTCATTTTTGAGGTGTATGATGTGAATTTACAGTCGCAGAAATCACATGAACATTCTGTTTCTGTTGTGTGCAGCTGCATATGTTTATTAAGATTGCCTTTTTGGGTAAATTTATGTCCACACAAATGACATTGGAAAGGTTTTTCACCTAGAACAAAAAATATGATACATAAACCAATGAACATTTTACATCTGAGCTATCAATAGTTTTGTATAGGTGATGCTGTACAAAATCAGCTTGTAAAACACTTTGCAACCTACTGACTACCACTTTGTAGAAGAAACTTTTTATGGCCAAAAAATACCTTAATGTTTCTTCACAGAAAAAATACTGTCTCATTTCTAATAATGAAATGTTTTTAAAGTTTTTGATTTCTCGCTAAGAGCTATTTAGCCTATTCGTTTTGAAGAGTTCCGTGCTCCTGAGCAACTCAAAAGCTCGAAATACGGCCATTGGTTGCGCACAAGCACTGGAACAGCTCAGGAGTACGAAACTCTTCAAAACCAATACTATAATTGTGTGATCAAAAATATATTTCAGTCCATGAGTAACCAAGGGTTAGTCAGGGATTCAAAGGCCAAAAACATATTCAGACTGATGGTAGTGCATTTTTAGTTTTATATAACTTATGAGGGTCTGAGACATCACCAGGGTATACACGATTATAAAGCAGTGACTTCTGGGACACCAGAGGGCTGAAAAGCAACTTTGCAAATAGCTGAGATGTGAAGTTTGTGTCCTGCAGCAGTCAATGTGTCAATCAAGGATCATTTTGATACTTCAACAGCAAGGTTATCTAGGCTATGGATGGAAATAATAATAAAATTTACCTGTATGAATTCTCAAGTGTCGAATAAGATTGGCCTTCTGAACAAACCCCTTTTTACAAACTCCACATTCAAATCTCTTGTCTCCATTGTGAGTAGCAATATGTTTCTGAAGATTCGACTTCTGAGTGAACTTGTGCCCACACAATTTGCAAGCGAAAGGTCTGTCACCAGTATGTGTTTGATAGTGGCGCATCAAATTTCCTTTCTGAGTAAATGCTCTATTACAAACAGGACAATGAAATCTCTCTCCTGTGTAATTAGAGATGAATCTCTTTCTGAAAATCTCGGTATTAGCATCCCTTACTTCGCCTTCTTCAAGTTCTGTATTTAATTCTAGGTATTCGCCATCAACAATTTCTTCATCGCCTTCCAGTATTTTGTATGTATTTCCATCGACGTCAACATAATTTGTATTTTCATAAGCATACTGCTCATCTTCAATATATTCATCTTCTTCCTTTAACTGAACTTGAAGTGTTTCTGGTTTGAGAGCTAAATCAGTATCCAAAATTATAATTTCTCCCTCCAAGGTCTCGTGCTGTAATTCCCGCTCAAGTTCTTCAATTTTTCTTCTTTTGAAATTAATTATTTTTTCAGTAATAACTGCCGAATTTGAATCTTCTGCATCATTTATAATAAAAGAATATTCTTCTTGTTCCATATTTTTCTTGTTCTTCCACTCAAGATTCAAGAAAAAGAATAAACGTTCTTTACTAGCTTATCTTTGTTCTGAAACAAATGGCGGATCGCGAATGACGCCTCACCACAGATTTGGAAAAAGCTCAGTACTTTTCAATCATAGAAAAACTAATATTCTCTATGTTTTGTATCGACTCAGAATTCAATTTGAATTCAAACCAGTTATAAATTTTCTGACAAAAATTATGCTTGCTAGTGCTTACAAGTGTGTTTGTTTAAATTTTGTTTAAAGCAATTTTGTATGTTATGTTTTGTATGCGCATGTCAACTTTCTTCTTGTTATTTTATGTTCTGTGCTTGTCATATGACATTACCTTGACGGTATGTAAGTTCTGTGGTTCAGTAGTTCAGAGATTGTCTCATAGATGGATGTCTCCTGGTTTTGTTAGTCTGTTACGTCAACAATTTTATAGACGATATTCCAAATCTTAGTTGTCAAATGTTACTCTACTTTAGTAGGTTGAAGGGAGGGAAGTAGTGTACTTTATTTCATGATTCCTATTGGAAAATCATAGCAACTAGTTTCAATTTGCCGGTTGATGTTCAAAATTGAAATGTACTAATTCATATCTAGCAGGAAAATAATTGGGGAATCAGTGTTTCATGTTAAATGAATTTTGTTGATTTTAACAAGTGATGGGATTTGCCATTCAGTTTTGATACTTGTGTAAAAAGTACATTTTCAGATTAGTGACAGTTTAAGTGGAAGTGTCACGGTGTTCAAGGTCATAAAACGAAATAATTAATCGGAAAATTAGCGAAAATGACCGGGAGGATGGCAGGACAGACCATCAACGATCGCCTATTAGCTGCAAAACACAGTATAGCTGGCCAAGGTCTTGCCAAATCAGTCTGTAAAGCAACAACAGAAGAAATGATAGGTCCTAAAAAGAAACATTTAGATTGTGAGTAACACGAACTATCTTATCTTATTATGTCTTGAGGTAGGATTAAATTTGAAAATTGACACTTATTGCTACCACATTCAAACTGAAAATGTGCCGCAATTTGTGGTTTACCGCATTTTTTTGAAAACTGCTGACTTCATAAGATTCCATTTGGAATGGCACTATCAGCAATCTCCGGTAAATCACAAGATTAATCTTCTATACGGCAAGGCACACGGCAAAATATGGGTGGCCAAAAATTGTAATTATATATGGGTGGCAAAAATAATTATTATATTTGATTATTTTTTCGATGAAATAATATAACTCTAAAGTCACGGTCAAGTAGACTACCCTTGTGAAAGGAAAGATCCTTGGAAAGATCGGATTCAATATGATGCTACAATAATGGGTGTCCAGAGGAAATAACCTGTTTCTTCAATGAAATGTTTCATTAGCAATCCTTCGGTTTGCAAAGCATCAAGAAATGATACGAATTATCTTGTTTTGCTCGATAGAATCGTTTTTGCGGGCTCGTTCCTAGGGGAACAAACTGTGTTTCGCTCAATTGTTTCGATGTTTGAGTCGACAGTGGTTTTGAACGAAAAGGTTGGAATCACTGATGAAAAATTGGAGCTGAACACTTATTCTGTCTGGTCGTCCATAAACACTCTCACTTTCGGAGTTTCGGACGGAACGGGCTGGATTTGATATTTTCAGGGTAGGCGCGACTACTAAGCCCCATTTCGCACCAAGCCAGTCCAGTCCAGTCGAGTCAAGTCACTTTAGGATTGGAACTATTAACTTCGTTTAAAATCTAGGGCCTAGTATGAAACTAGATTTCACATTCCATTTGTTTTAACGATTTTAAACGAAGTTAATAGTTCTGACTTGACTCGACTGGACTGGACTGGCTTGGTGCGAAATGGGGCTAAGCCCCATTTCGCACCAAGCCAGTCCAGTCCAGTCGAGTCAAGTCACTTCAGGATTGGAACTATTAACTTCGTTAAAATCGTTTAAAACAAATGGAATGTGAAATCTAGTTTCATACTAGGCCCTAGTGTGAAACTAGATTTCACATTCCATTTGTTTTAAACGATTTTAAACGAAGTTAATAGTTCCAATCCTAAAGTGACTTGACTCGACTGGACTGGACTGGCTTGGTGCGAAATGGGGCTAAGTGTTCCTAAGGAATCACTTATTTGTAAGTAATATAATATATAATATTATAAGGGCATCTAATTTTTCCGAAAATAATCCAAAAAACACGATTATAAAGTATTACATATTTTAACAAGGGTAAATAGGTACATTATGTATTTTAATTTCGGGGTTCTGAAGATATCGAACAGAATATGTTGTCATCCTATTCATTAAGGCTTCCTGAACAACATTAGTGCAACCAACACTCTGTCTCAGTTCAGAAAATATATGTCCCCAAAGATCCAAAATGTTCCATCTTCACATCACTATAAAATTACTATGAAAACAGATAATTACTGCCCCAATTTAGTCTTCATCTCTCGCTTTGAACATTCATTCAGGTACAGTGGAACTTCCCTTTAACGAAATCGCTAAATCCGCAAAAAAATTTCGTTATAGAGAAGTTTTTTATAGTGCCAAGTATCGAAACAAGCAATTGCATTTTTTATTGTGAATTCATATACATAATCAAAAAGATGTGCGAGCGCATTTCTAATATAGTCCTTTCATGAAAGTTTGAGCGCAAAGTAGGCGTTTGTTTATTTATCTGAAGTTGGCAGTATTTGCTGTCATAACGTAAAATAAAGTCAACGTTGCCGAATGTACCCGGCTTCGTCTGACGAGTTTGCGAGTTGTCAGACAACTCTATGCAATATTGACAACATTGCGTATCAATCTGACAAGAAAATAAACAACATAACCTAAAATTTTAGTATACACAGTGAAATATGCCAAATTATCATGTACAATCGACGGCTCAAACTTTCGTGAACGGACCATAGCTTATATTTTATGTAGGTACGTATACATTTTTCAATGTTTAGGGAAGCGTTTTAACCCCCTGGATCGCTTTGCATGTGAATGAAATTTTCAGGGAATAATAATCTAAATATTGTTAACCTTCGTGCCAATTCTGTTTATGCGCTGGCGGATATTTCCGAAGATATAATATTTTCAATGTTAAGGGGGGTGTTTTAACCCCCTGGATCCCTTTGCAAGTGGATGAAATTTTCACGGAATAATCATATTGTTAACCTACGTGCCAAATCTCTTCATGCGCCGGAAAATATTTCCGGATATATGGAAAGTTTTGCTTTCAGAAATAGCGAATCTTTCGTAATTCATTCTGATAACCAACCGTCGTTACCTCCATAACTTCTTTTAATTGTCCTATTAATCAAAGCCGAGAGTCGCATATTATTCATTTATTATCTGAATCAGTCTCATTTCAGCATAAAATATACTTTCGCACCGTGAGCCACTGAGGAACGCGATCGGGTGTTTCTGTCAAATGGTCAGCTGGAAACGGTCTGCTAGGTTCACCCCAGTTACAATACATAGCTTTTCACGATATTGTCCTCAAATAATTCGTAATTTTTGAGTGGTACAATTATAAAACATTTTATTCTCATATAGAACGCATTTTCTCAAAGATCAAAAAATATTTTCCGGGACCCCTTCAATGGACCGGAAAGCGAGACGACACGTTTTAAAGGTTTGCAGTACCTCTTCACGATTTGGTTTTTCGCCCGGTTGTCCTTCGGGTTGTCCCTCCAAATCAACGCTATTATCACTGCTATTGTAATCGTAGTGATCCCGAACACCGCATTTGACACTGTTTAACATGTCCTTTTCAGTTGGAACTTCATTTACAACAATTGAACATCCACATTAACGAAATGTAATGGTTTAGTTTATGGTCGGGATTTATTACCTACGTCCGGCATAATTATGGAAAAAACCCACCCTTAGACCTTTTTACCAATACCCATTCAAAGAGTGAAGTTTGTTCTTGGAATATTTTGTTATAGAGAGAATTTACTTCGTTTTAGAGGGTGTTTTCAACATGGAATTTGGAATCAAGGTGCAATGTCTTGAACGAAATTCGTTATACAGACGTTCGCTAGAGCGAAGTTCCACTGTATTTTCTATAATTAATGCAAAAGCATCGAAATTTTAGAGGTACCACATATCCACGAATTCGAAGGAATCCCGCAGTTCTTCATGGCACTATTGCCCCCTCCTTAGGCGAGTGACATATGAAATGGTGACAGGAAAAGCCTTGATTTCATTCGCGTGAGAGGATCTGCGGTAGTGCCAAACCTAATTTCTACGAAAGCTGTTTTCCAGGTTCCGGAGATATTTGCAAAAAATATTTTTTCAAATTTTAAAACAACCTGTATATCGAAAACGGTGCAATTTAGATGGAAAGTTAAAAGAAAGATCTTCTGTTCACATTTCTGGACGAGCTATAACATCCTGAAGTTTGTCGCAATCATTCACTAACACTCTGTTTATCTAGACCTCGATCTAGACTAGTCAGAAAATTTTTGACAAATTCATCAAAAGAGTCCAGATAAACAGTCGATCAACTGAATATGTACACTGAAAACCACTTCCCTTTTTGCGCCCTTTTTCCTAGGGGAACAGCGTGCTACCATATACCCCAAATGTCTGTATTTTTCGAATTTTGGGTCGGAAGTGGTCTCAACGATTCGGTTGGACTATGTCGAAGAAGTAAATATGGTTTTAGCTTCAACGCAGAAAGATCTGCATACAAAGTTATGAAGGAGTTGTTTCACATTATTTTCTCGGCTCATGGAACTACACATTTTACACTGAATTAAATTCTCTTCTCTTCCATAATTTTTAGGAATAGAATATATAAAATTATTAAGAAAAGAATAGAAGACTTATTCCCGTCTTTTTCAAATACAAAATTGAATTGTAGTGCGCATGCGGTGACTCTACGACCCTTGTCTCGTCCTCGTGAAGGATTACGATAGATCAACATAAGTCAGTGATCGAGTTGATAGCACCGTACTTTTCGAACACGGGTTGGATGTTCGGGTTAGGTAAACGAACGCGAAGTTTAGGAATCGATTTAACCCGAGTAAGTATCCGAAAACGCCTAATGTCTCGATCTAACCGGCTGCTTACGAAAACTAGAAAAGCGCCAAAACCTTCGACTAGGTTCCACTTTTCGAGGTTGTTACCTTGTAGAGTTCAGAGAACATTCCGCGGTAAACTTGCCTACCTGTTGAACGGTCCGGCTGGAGGCAAAACTCGATGTTCAAGCGTCCAACGATGTATGTGAAATATCGGTTGGATTTCAGAGGAGAGAAAGAGGTAGCGTAGCGTTGAGCGGAACCTACGGCAACGCCAAACTCGCGGTACCGAGGTGAACATACCCATGAATGGGTCAACCCGTGACTCAGCGCCTACAATCAACGTAGATTGAGCTACCCTGTGGTTTAAATTTTAAGGCTGAGATGTTCATACAATATTCAAAACTTTTAATTCTCGTTTTTATTATAATAGAGGAGAGTACCATACGAAAGGCCAATTGCTTAAAACATACCGAAAATCAATTCCCTTTTTAGCGCTCGTTCTACTTAAACGAGTGCTATATCGTTTCGCTCAAATGTCTGTGATTTTCGAAATTTGAGCCGAAAATGCTCTCAAACGTTAGGGTTCGACTCCCTGATGAGGAATCCGTGGTCAAATTCAATTATGTCCGTGGGGCCGTCCGTTCGTCCGTTAGCACAATAACTTTCGAAGGGATTGTCCTAGAGACTTGAAATTTTCAGAGTGACTTCGGTTCCCAAATGGCTCGGTTAAGTTCGTTAACCAGATAAATCGTACAGGGTGATCCATAAAATATGGCTATTCAAAATTTTTGTTCCTCAATATCTCAGACAAAACGAAACCCATCGAAATGAAATGTTGCTGCCAGATGCAAGATGCTCATAATAAGCCTCATGCAAAATTTTGTGGCCATAGTGTAAACAGAACCATAGAAAATTCAATTGGAATAATGAAAAGAAGAAACTTCATATTTTCATAAAAAATATCCGATTCGGATGAAATTTATTTTATGAATGGAGATTGATACACTGAATGTTCATGCATAATTTTGTGGACATAGTGTTAACAGAACTCAATTGGAATATTGAAAAGAAGATTCTTAATAATTCTATTACACGATAGTGAAATTTATTTTGCGAATTGATACTATGTAGTATACTGAATGTTCATTTCAAAAGCATCATCAGAACCATAGAATTAAATTTTTTTGATTATTTATTTTTTACATATTTTATTTTTTGAATAATTTCCAGAATATTATTCCTATTGTGCTGAGATTCTGCATTTATATATTTGGTATCAATCTCAAGTGACATATGAAAATTTGGGGTAATAGTCTTATTGCTTCACCAAAGAACAAGCGCTGAAAAGTTCCCGCTCAGGGCTTTTCTTAAATTTTTTATGGTGAGTTCTTATTTCGGTTTTTATTTCTTCTATTGTATAGCTATATTTACCATTTTTTCTCTAATGTTATCTGTTGTTCCGAATAATAAGAAATAATTTGAATTAATAATGATTACTCTACCAAAGTACATCGTTTTATATTCGACAGATTAAGATTTTTTCACGAATTTCTAGAATTAGTACAAAATCGAGTATAACATGTTACAAGCAGCTTGGAATCTCATGACCGTTTTATTTGTTTACAAAGTCGATCCTTATGCTGTAGAAACATCATTTGACGTTCAAATTCGTGAAATGGTGTCCGGTATTTTCTACGCTTAGGTTCCAGTCACTGACCGTTAGTTCACGCAAAGAACATCGCAAAAACACAAGCGCTGATTAAAATCAACAATGAAGCAACCGGCAAAATTAGACTGCCTATCTTCGATTCACATCTTCACATCAGGATGGCAGGTGACTGCGGCCGTTACCACCGTTGATACAAACACTAACCGAATGCTAACATCCGGTAAAAGTGTATGTGGGGGCACACGATCACGAAACACGAAAGTACTTTTACCCCGGTTAACATTTCGCCAAAGTTGCGTTTTCTTTACGTAATCTGACATATTCCTCGACGACCTCGATTTGGTACCTTTGGCGATTGATCTTTCTCTTCCCCGATGGCGAGGAATATGATATCGTTGGTTGAGAATTCTAACCTGCTAAGTCCGATTCAAATAAAACATGGATTAGGTCACAGTCGGCTGTGATTAGGTGTAATCTTAACCGACACGTTTTCGATGAAAACTTCGACAAAAATATGTTTCACTTTCAATGTCTCTGAAGTGTCAGTTTTAGAATATATCGGGTGTCCCACGGTGAATGGCTTATTAGATTATTATGGAAACTATTGATGGTAAAGATTTCACATTTTCTGGATCGATATTTAGCCATGAAAGGTACATTTCAAAAATAATTTCACATTTCCAGTAATGCCGGATGTACGACGATAGGGATGTTGACTCATGTTCATATAAATTGAGGTTTTCCTCATAGAAGGGAGTTTTTGCAATCCTAAAAAACCATTTTAGTGATCTAATTATTCTCGTTGAATTAAATAAAGCTGATTTAAATTATGTTATTTATTATCAACTATCACGTGACTGCGAACGCCAATCAGAGGTAATTGACGTCACTATCCAGGTATTGTCATTGCAAATTCGAATGTTCGGTGCTCAGACCAACAAAATACATTCATAGGCCGGGTTCCACAAAACTCCAATCACCTTGATTATTGAAATGTCATCATTTCTCTGCAATTTTCAGGTTCATTTTTGACATAAACCATCGACTTACTTCAATATAAACGATTTGATGGCCAAGGCCAATCAAGCTTTGTAAAACCCACGGTTCTGTGACTTGAACCATAGTTAATATATAATATATATCATATCTATGATTCGAACTTACGAAGTTGAAAGCTGAAAGAGAACAGAATACCTAATTCGTTACAAGAACGATAATCTACAATTTTCTTTATAATGGAGATAGGATTCATCAAGGGTAATAGTAGTAACTTACCGAAGATAGATTCCCTTATGGTCGCAAGATTCTTTGCTGAAAACAAGCGAGCTTAAGAACGTGAAATTGTCTTTGTAAGTAGCGAACTTTTAACTCATATTTATTATTACAAATAAAAGGAACACCTCATTCATCATTTACAGACCGACCTATTCATTTTGAAGGCTTAGATTGAACTTTTCCTCAAGGGATCGGTCAAAATCAGTTCGCTTTGACAGAAGTCAAAGTATGTTCACTGGATAATGACGTAATCATCAGAACGTGACAAAATTGAGCATTTCCGCGGGAATTTTTCATTTACTCATTTTTATTGGCAATTACTATATTTTTAAGGAAAAAGTAATTTTTTCGTGTTTGTATAGAGTTTATCTTTAAAATAAAATAAATTCCAAAAAGTAGTCAACATCCCTATTCGGCAACAACTTTGTTATTTTAAAAGGGACTTGCAAATGTGTTCTGTGTTTTCTTCATCTTGAACAGAGGGATTCTGTCTCAGATTTTTTACGCTTTATAAGCATATAATGATAGCTATTATTCACGAGATGAATTTTAGGCTACGACCCGTAGGCGAGTGGCCCAAATCAACGAGTGAATAACAGCTATCAATATAGCTTTTAAAGCGTGAAGAATCTAAGACAGAATCCTTCTGTTGAAGATGAAGAAAACACAAAACACATTTGCAAGTTTCACCACATAGTGACCCTGACCTGATCCAGAACATCTGAATACCTAATGCGCTACAGTGAATCATAACTCAATTACAGAACTCAATTGAAGAAAATTAAAATAATAACGCAGGCATGCCGCTTTTACGCAACAGTAACACGCGATTGATGTCGAATTGAAAAGCCAAACTGTCACCAATTGAACCGAAACTGAAAAGTCAAGATCGAAGCAGATCAACTGATTTATCGATGACCCTTGACCTACTTCGAAAACACCTGTAGGCGTCTGTCAACGGAGATTCGAATGTAATCTGCATGCCAGAATCTGCGTCTGGTGCATAGACCTAATAAGAATGGACACCGCATGAGAGAGAGAGGTCACTTGGTCGAATGTGATGGAGCTATTGTGGGCAATGTCAAATCAATGTAGATAAAAACACCAAGTAGATCATTCCAAATGAATATATCAAAAAATATATGACTTTAATTCAGAAATTAGTATAACTTAAATTATATTCACCGCATCGACTCCTTGTGGCAAAGCAAAGCCTAAATATTTGTTTACATCTTCCATATGATTTTGACAAGTAGCCCACAAACTTTCTTCATCTCTTTTCTTTTCGATAAGATCGCATTTGTCTTTCTCTCTCTTATGTATCCAAGTGGTCGATCTTCTAATAAGTCACGTGATTCTGCATCCATAGTAATAATAGATCTATGGTCTGGTGTCAGAAATATTTTGAATAGGTACTATCGAAGACGATTAAAAGGTTAGTAAACCTGTAACCGAGCCTGAAACATTTAATGTAATTCTATCGTTAAGTTTAAAATTCTGCCCATCGAAATTATCGAAGAAATTCTTAACAAGTGATCAAATTGTTAAAGGTTCGAAATGTTCACTTCATTTTATTGTATTTTCTTTCGAACAGGCTGAAAAGTGATAATTTTCCAACCTTAATATCAAAGTAAACTGGAAGAAAAGAGAAACAACGTCCAGCAAGTTAGTGATGTGAAGAATAAAATCTGTGCACGTCGCTCAAGAACAGCCGAGAATATTGCTGCTGTAGCCTAAAGTGCACAAACGTCATTACACCGTATTTTGCATAAAGATTTGGTTCTTGAGCCTTATAAAGTCAAGTTAACACAATAACTCAAGCCGGCCCATAACCAACAACGATCTTTTGCGAAAAAAGTTTACGGATCGTGTTATTTCTCGAAAGAGTGATCTTGTGATTTAGCACCTTGCGACTTCTTCCTTTGGGGCCACGTGAAAGAGAAGGTCTATGCCAATAGCCCAGCGTCGATTCAAGACCTCAAAGACGGAATTCATGAGTCTATCGAGGACATAGGGCAGCCACTTTGCGATTCGGTTGTGGAAAATTTCATTAAAAGGATATGGTCCTGTAAGCGTGGTCGTAGTGGTTATTTGCCTGATGTTATTTTCCACTGTTAACGGCATAGCTTCTTCTTTATAATGAAATAAACATCCGATCATTTATATTTTGAAGAATGATATTTTCCTTTGAATATCAAAATAACATCTCTTATTTCAAAACCCTTTAGTTGCTTCAAAAAGTCATCGTTAAGTTTATAAAACATATCCTTGTATGCCAATTTCATATTATTTAGACTATCTTCTTATACTAATAATGTGATTATTAAAAATGGTCACAACTACAGTTTGGTTGAAGATTGAGAATGTACGAAAAGTTAAATATGCTATTGAATATCACAACAGTTTTCTATGCCTGCCATTAGTTGAAGTTGTTCACTTGGTTCGGTGTTCTAAGCATAACTTATCCTCCATTTTGCCCGAAGAAAATAGTCCGCTTGGTTAATACCGACACCTAAAGATCGAAAAGATTACAAAGATCTCATCCCAAATACCTTGTAGTATAAATAACTTTTAGTTCAATCAAGATTTTCTTTCTAATAATTTCCGATCAAGAGAACTTTCGGTCCCAAACTTTTACAGTAGTTGTTTAAAATGATTATTTTTCGTTTATACGAACGAGCACGGCAAATGGGACTAAGTTATTTACTGGTCATAAAATCGATGTTGTGTTGATGGACTCTCGTTCTCATACATATAATATAGACAGCCTTTGGAACCTCTCCCACGTAAAAAATCAATGCCCTACATTGTATTGCCGAGTAATACTCGGTATCAAACTCTGTCAAGTATTGAGCAACTGGAAGGTCAGTAAAGCTGTAATTGTTTATTCCGAATGATAAGGTCCAATCATTCGATATTTTTTATCGTCTGAATTCGAGTGGGCGAGCATTTTGATCGGGCCTCATTTAAATTGGTCCATGAATATAATATCTCACAATGAAGAGTTTAATCAAGTATGCTATCGATTATACTTTCGAAATCATATAAACTAAGCGACAAAAAATAAGAGCTCATGCAGTTTGTTCAAATTTAAAAAAAAATAGGTGAATATCGATATTGGTGTCATTGTATTCATTGAGTCTTCCTGAACAACATTAGTGAAACTACAGGTGGCGGTATGTCCTAGTTTAGAAAATATGGACCCCCAAAGTTCCAAAAATGTTCCATCTTCACGTCACTTTTTTCACTATGAAAACACAAATTCAATGCTCCAATTTAGTCCATAAATTACCTTCGAACATTCGAATAGCTATTCAATTAGTTCAAATTCTAAGGAAATCCCGCCGTTTTTAATTGTAGATTTGGCACTGCCGCAGATTCATTCGTGCGAATATGATACGATGCCACTCCGTAATTCCCGCCATAATTTGATATGTCACTCGCCGAAGGACGAAGCATTGGTGCCAAACTTACCATGAAGAACGGCGGGGTTTACTTAGAATTTCTGGATATGTGATACCTCTAGAAATTCGATGTTTCTAAACTAAGGCAGACCGTCATCTGTTGGTTTCACTAATGTTGTACCGGAAGACTCAGTGAATACAATAACACCAATATCTGGTCGATATCTGGGTGTAAAATCATCCAGAGCATCCATAAAAGGCTATTTCGCCATATTGGGTCTCATCAGTATGAACAATAGCTCTGAAAGATATGAGGCTCTCTAGGACCCCTTACTTCACATTTGGCATATTGTTCCTTAAGGATGTTGCGTTATAATACCGGAAAAAAATGCAAGATCTTGAAGTGAGGGGTTCTAATGTGCCTTATATTGTTCGAGTCAATCTCTTGGGAGAACGATATTTCAAATTTGAATAATCCGAGATATATTTATTCATGAATTCAACTTTTTTGTTCTAATGAAGAGCGAATAAAAATAGAACGTATTTATGCAGGAATAGTGACGGGTGTGACAGCAGCAACGGATCCCAGCAACGGATTTTAAGACGGTATACCGATTTGGAAATTCACACATCGAACACATACGATATACAATGCATCAGACAGAGAATTTTTCCCTCCAGTTGCACAGATGAATAGGCGAGATAATCAAGTGCGATAACTGAATGAATTCAACTGTCTCACTGCAAAAATCAAGTCTTGTCCTCTCTATCGCAGTATGGTAGGGAACCCGCACTGCACGTATAGAATTTTTAATTTGTCAGGCTGCCCGTAATACTCGATTCAGTATTTACTGTTGCCTACCATACTAAAGAATTACGTTCCTCTGAACGATAAGAGAGAGACGAGACTAGAATAATGAAGCAAGACAACTGAATTCAGTGTGTTACAGCAAGTGATTGTCTAGATTATTCATCTGTGCAACTGGAGGGAAAAATTCTCTGTCTGATGCATTGTATATCGTATATTTCAGATGTGAATTTCCAAACCTGTATATGATCGACTGAAACCGCCGTTGCTAATGATTTTTGATGTCGATCGTTTATTTAGATCTCGTTGAAGACGATGTGCATAGTGGAATAATTTGTGACCCTCAAAGTCCCCCCGTACTTGCCCCCCAAAGTTATAAAAATACAGACATCGACTTAAACGACCGTTGCTGGGAATTTTTTGATGTCAATCGTTTATTTAGATCTCGTAGAACACGATGTATATAGTGAAATAATTTGTGACCCTCAAACTCCCCCCCCCATACTTGCCCCCCAAAGTTAGAAAAATACAGACATCGACTAAAACGACCATTGCTGCGGGTTTTTTGATGTCGATCGTTTATTTATATCTCGTAAAACACGATGTATACAGGGTGAGTCTTTGACTTGTACATATATTTTAACCGTATATTCCTGGGGTCGAAAGAAACACTTTTTTCCTCTACCATTTTTTCCGATTCGGCCTAAATAAGAAGATATAGCCCTTTTTTGTTTTCAGAATGAGCTATGCCGCCACTGGTAAACTAACCACTGAATTTTTGCAAGTACGAGATATAGCATTCAAACCTTTGAAATAAGCTATTGTATCAAAGAAACGAGTAGATATACCATTCGAAATTTTCAAATAAGCTGCTGTATTAATGAAAGAAATATGAACTCACCTTTTCAATACCAGTAGTATATTTTCTAATGCATTCATCCAAAAATTTTACTGGTGATGAAAAGCAGAATAATCTCTTCTTGATGTATACTCAGTATACTTCATCGGATTAACTTTTAAACCACCTATTCTAGCTATAGCATTCATTTCCAATATCTCTTGAAATCTTCCTTGCAAGTTTCCAAAATCAAAACAACAACTCAACCATAACACGCATGACATTTCACGTTCATAAACACCAGTTGGGCGATTGAATTTCAAGGGGTGTCCGCATCATAGAACAAACTTTTCTCTATGGTCCGCATGGTGAAAGTCACAGACGTGACATTAGATTCTTTGACATCGGTGTTCTGTGGTCAGTTGTTTTTTCAAAATCATACGACTTCAGGAATAATAACTTATTAAGGTCATTTTAGTAGTAATAAATATGATGAATAATATGAGAAATGAACGTATTCTAACATAATTTAAATTTGGATCAACGTATGTCGAAGCTCAACGAAACAAAATTGCAATAGGTACTTCGAAAGTGGTGTAGAAATTTGCTTGAATAGATAAGGATTAACACTGAAGAAGTATAGAGGTGAGCTTATTAATGTAACCCCATTGTTAAAGAAAATCCGCTAGTTCTCTTACCATTCATCATTCCAGATAACAAATTCTCGAAATATTCTTGAAATTTGTCAAAGTGACCACATAGGGAAAATTGAATTCTGTGAATATTTTCGACAGAGTTGCATTCAGCCAAAGTACCCAATTTTTCGAATTTTTAAGATTTTTTCTTTCTTTCAACATCGAATTACTCGGAATTTTGTAGTCGGGAAAGATTAATCATATGATCATGAAAAACTATGTTTCAAAAATCATTTCATTTGAAGGAATCGTTTGCGAGATATTACTGAAAATTTATGCTTTCCATGGATTTTCAACAGCCTGTATCTTTTTAACCAGGCCGAATCGGAAAAAATGGTAGAGGAAAAAAGTGTTTCTTTCTTTGACCTCAGGAATCTACGGTTAAAATATATGTACAAGTCAAAGACTCACCCTGTATAGTGGAATAATTTGTGACCCTCAAACTCTCCCCACACTTGCCCCCCAAAGTTTGAAAAATACAGACATCGACTAAAACGACCGTTGCTGGGGATTTTTTGATGTCGATCGTTTATTTAGATCTAGTAGAACACGATGTATATAGTTGAATAATTTGTGACCCTCAAACTCCCCCCGTACTTGCCCCCCAAAGTTAGAAAAATACAGACATCGACTTAAACGACCGTTGCTGGGGATTTTTTGATGTCGATCGTTTATTTGAATCTCGTAGAACACGATGCATATAGCGAAATAATTTGTGACCCTCAAACTCCCCCCATACTTGCCCCCCAAAGTTAGAAAAATACAGACATCGACTAAAACGACCGTTGCTGGGGGTTTTTTGATGTCGATCGTTATTTAGATCTCGTAGAACACGATGTATATAGTGGAATAATTTGTGACCCTCAAACTCCCCCCACACTTGCCCCCCAAAGTTTGAAAAATACAGATATCGACTAAAACGACCGTTGCTGGGGGTTTTTTGATGTCGATCGTTTATTTAGATCTCGTAGAACACGATGTATATAGTGGAATAAACGGTCGTTTTAGTCGATGTCTGTATTTTTCTAACTTTGGGGGGCAAGTGTGGGGGGAGTTTGAGGGTCACAAATTATTCCACATATACATCGTGTTCTACGAGATCTAAATCAACGATCGACATAAAAAAACCCCCAGCAACGGTCGTTTTAGTCGATATCTGTATTTTTCAAACTTTGGGGGGTAAGTGTGGGGGGAGTTTGAGGGTCACAAATTATTCCATTAATAATTCCATAAATAAACGATCGACATCAAAAAACCCCCAGCAACGGTCGTTTTTTTGGATGTCTATATTTTTCTAACTAAACAGTAGTTATTTGTCAAGCTTTCGAGTTTCGAAACTGTGTGAAGTCGATTGCATCAGGAAATTTTATAATTTTTCACTTATTTTTGAGTCATTCAGTCCGTAATGACGCTGACCGATAATAATTTTTCTGAACTTTGACGATTTCTTGCTTTCGTTTTTGTTTTACTTCGATCTAATATAATAATTCGATCAATTTTGAACACTCATCGATAAGCTCTGAGTATTCCTTGTCATAAGCTATAAAAAATGTCTAGAATTGATAAGGTATTGAATCACTAATGGTATTCGGCATTTGAACGACATTATTTGATCATCCTAATTTCAATGGATTGTTCCACATAATTTCAGATTCGAATGAAGGAAAGGAGTATTTTCGATCGTTCCAAGAGATAACACCACACAGAAAATATAGTATCAACACGAAGACATGGAAAAATGCCATGTTTAATTAATGGGAGAAAAATGTATGATATTTTATTATCGGCAAAGGACTCTTCTATATAATATGTATAATATATAGTCCGTTCACGAAAGTTTGAGCGCACAGTAGGCGTTTGTTTATTTATCTGAAGTTGGCAGTATTTGATATCATAACGTAAAATAAAGTCAACGTTGACGAATGTACCCGGCTTCATCCGACGAGCTTTCGAGTTTTCAGAAAACTCTATGTTATATTGACAACATTGCGCATCAATCTGACAAGAAAATAAACAACATAACCTAAAATTTTAATATATACAGTGGAATATGCCAAATTTCCATGGCCAACCTTTCGTGAATATACTTGGAAATTTTATGCTAACCAAATTTGCTAATGATGAATTGAAGTATTCTTCTATAATGGAGAGGAGAATCAGTTCCAATGGAGGTTGCAATCGTGAGAAACGGAATAGTGTAAACAATCATTACCTCGATCATTCATAACATAACTTTCGTGAAATACAAAAAATATTACTTTTTATAGTATTTTTCGTTTCATTTTTTATTTCAATGGAACTATGTAATTATATTTTTATTTATGAATCGTTTCAATAACAAATTCGCAGTATAACCTACTAAAAAAATTTCTTTGCCATGCACCGTTGACAAGTTTTGCACAAATTTTTGACAACTGCAATGCCAGTTTGGAATAATAATAATAATAATAATAATAATAATAATCTTATGCAATATCTTGATTATTTTCTATGCCAATGGAACCAAACTCATAGATTTATATAGTATTATAGGTCCATGCCAAACTCAGCAGTCTCATAGAAGAGAATCCATGCATTCATATGGTACATTCAGTATTCTGATACATCGTAAGGTTCATCGAAGATTTTGTTCCGAAAATGTGAAACTTAAAATTGAAATATTTCGAGATTTTCAAATGTTATTTATTTTACTGTATTCGGTTCTAAATAAAAAATGAAGGGCAGTCCCCTTTTACACTAATGATTTATTTTGGACAGTTTTCGAATGAGGTGAAAAATACTAAAATCCTCCTCTGCATTTATAGTTTACGATGAAATGGCTTTATGATTATGAGGTGAATTATTGAAGTAGATTATATGGTTGAAATCATAAAAAGTCTTCGATGATCATAGATGTCATAAAAAAAAGTTTACATGGATAGAATGAAACCAATAGCTTTAAGGATATTTCAATTTGAATGATCGTTTTCCCAATATGAACATGTGAGTATAAGTTTCTGATTCTACGTCAATGCTTTCTTCAATTTTAAATCGATTCATTCTACTGAATGTTTCTTTATACTCCCGGACTAGAGTTCACAGAGATTTTCTAACGTCGGGGCTTCCACTGTTCCTCATTATTTTAACAGGTTTATTTCTAGGAATCGTCAACACAGAATTATGTATATCGATTTCCAGCATATTCTCGTAACGTACAGTTACAAAACTCGAAGCAGAACCGAGGTCGACTGGCGAAGGTTGCTCTGCTTGGCTTATTCAATATTTTGTATTTCACAACGAGACGTATGACGATGTTCGATGTGCAAGACAAAATGCAAGCTTCCATGAGTCATTTGATGATAAAATCCGAGGAATGCCAGTTTATACAGAAACGAAGCATCTCTCCCACACATCCTGTTGTTTTCGGACCGAACGATAAGATGACATCGTTGATTCGAACAAGGTCCATGCTGGATGTCTGCAACCAGTTCATCCTGGATTTTAAATAATTAGTTCGAAGTTTTGGTAACTCAAGAAGATTTTATTGATATGAGTGCGGCTCATTTGATTATAAAGGGTTTTCCAATAAGAGGTGTTATTTTGATATTAAAAAAAAATGCCATTTCTCACGATAAAAGATCGGATGTTTATTTCAATATAAAGGGCCCACTCACTAAGAGGGAAGCGCGAAGACTTGAATGCGCGTTGTACGGGGTACAGTTAAAACAGTGTGTGTATGGCGTAAATTTGGAATGCGCAATCATCTCCGTCGTGTGTGGCGTGTGCATTCTTCACCGTACGTGGAAGAATGACCAAAAACGACTGTGTATGGGCAACAAGTCTCTGCACGTTTCATATGTTTAGCAACACAGTGTCGGGTTCGATATTTATACCTTGGACATTTTTTACTTAATGACAACACACGCCACTGCCATTAACATCAGATCTTTTTCGACGTCATCTCACGCTTGTCGCACATCCAAACCAACACGCAAAAGTGTATGTGTGTGGGAAATATGAATGCACACGTTTGCGTTACAGCAAACGTGCAGATACTTAACTGCGCATTCTTCCTTCTTAGTGAGTGGGCCCCTTGCGGAAGAAGCTATGCCGTAAATAGTGGAAAATAACTCCGTTAATAGTGGAAAACAACTCAAGAAGATTTTATTGAGATAAGAGCGGCTTATTTTATTATAAAGGGTTTTCCAATAAGAGGTGTTATTTTGATATTCAAAAGAAAATGCTATTTTCCAATATAAATGATCAGATGTTTATTTCATTATAAAGAAGAAGCTATGCCGTTAAAGTCGCATCCACACTATGCCGAACGACATCATTCGACTTGTGTCGTTCGACAAAGTCGAATAAGTGTGGACGTTGTAGAAGTCGAATCGAATCATGTCGCTTCCAACCCGACTGAGCGCGGTCCCGATCAAAGGAAGTCGGATCGAATCATTTAGTCTGGACGTGTCGACTGTCGAATGGGCCGAATGGGGTTCAGTTGCATCCAAAAGCGCTGCGTATTCACATGCCGTCGGATTCGGATTTGAACTGAATTTCTCCCGCGTCCCGGCTCCGTGACGAAGACGTTCTTGTTGAAGGCTCGCTCACAACTGAGTCGAACCGTTTATCGTTCGACACGTCCACACCGATTGTCGAATCGAACGTGTCGCCCCGAACGTGTCGCCCCGAACGTGTCGAATGATGTCGTTCGGCATAGCGTGGATGCGACTTAATAGTGTAAAATAACATCAGGCAAATGACCACCACGACCACGCTTAAGTCGCATCCACACTATGCCGAACGACATCATTCGACACGTTCGGGGCGACACGTTCGATTCGACAATCGGTGTGGACCTGTCGAACGATAAACGGTTCGACTCAGTTGTGAGCGAGCCTTCAACAAGAACGTCTTCGTCACGGAGCCGGGACGCGGGAGAAATTCAGTTCAAATCCGAATCCGACGGCATGTGAATACGCAGCGCTTTTGGATGCAACTGAACCCCATTCGGCCCATTCGACAGTCGACACGTCCAGACTGAATGATTCGATCCGACTTCCTTTGATCGGGACCGCGCTCAGTCGGGTTGGGAGCAACATGATTCGATTCGACTTCTACAACGTCCACACTTATTCGACTTTGTCGAACGACACAAGTCGAATGATGTCGTTCGGCATAGTGTGGATGCGACTTTACAGAACCATATCCTTTTAATGAAACTATCCATAGCGAAGTCGCTAATTGGCTGCCCTATGTCCTTGATAGCCTCACCAATTCCATCTTTGATGTCTTGAATCCACGCTGGGCTATTGGCGTAGACCTTCTCTTTCACGTGGTCCCGAAGGAAGAAGTCGCAAGGTGTTAAATTACGAGATCTCGGTGGCCAATTGTGATCACCTCTTCGAGAGATAACACGGTCAGGAAACTTTTCCAGCAAAAGATCGTGGTTTCGTTGATTGTGTGGCAAGTAGCGCCGTCTTGTTGAAAGTAAACGTTGTCCAGATCAATACTATCCAATTTCGGCCATGAATCATCTCTCGATATCGCAATCCATTCATCGTAACTGTTGCTCCAGCCTCATTTTAGAAAAAGTAAGGTCCCATGACTCCGCCGGACTATCGACCGCAAGGGTTTTATTCTTCACATCACTAACTTGTCCGAACAGCTCGAATTTTTCCACCAATTTCTTCATTGCTGTCCGACAAGGTACTCTACGACGACCCAGAAATGTTCAAGTTTTACGAACCGTCTCTTCCAAATTTTCACCATTTTTATAGTGAATTTTAATAATTTTAATGCGTTCATGAAGAGTGTATCGTTCCATTTTTATTAATGGCGTAGTTTCTACTCGTCAAAAAATGACAGCTTCAAAAGTGACATCTACCGAAATAGCGGGCTATTCAAAATAACACCTCTTATTGGATAACCCTTCAAATACATATTTGAATTATTGAAGTTTTATTTCGTTATCAACAATTCAAATATCGAAATGGCATACCAATTGGCAAGTTGGTAGGTATATAACGATATTCAATGCATGACAGAGAGAATTTTGCCTTCTTGGTATATTCGGAAGACTAACGTGCTATGTTTCTGATGGAATGAACTGTCCAATGCGAATAATGTTGATGTTAACCTAAACGGGAAGCACCGAGCAGCCTGAGTGCTGATTCACAATGGACGTAACCATAACGAACACGTAAACGTACTTTGTCCGTGAACGTAATGGTCTTCAGAATGAACTTTGGGCGCAGTAGCAAATATAGACGTTTTTGTAGAGTAAGAAGATTTTTTATACCTTTATAATGAGTGTTCTATGAATTTTTTGACAATTGATTATTGTGAAGTGTTGTCATTAATTGAAAATGTATGAAGTATTAAGTCTGTTTTCATTGAGACGATGTTTGAAAAAAATAAAAGAAATTGAAGAGAAAAATTCTAAAAGAAGAAAAAACGACGTTGGTGGTGAAAAATTTCTATAATTAAACGTTAGAATTACGGATTACCATAAGCTCAACGTAAACGTCAAAATCACAGAGCCTATTGTGAACAGTTCCATATGATTTGCATTGGTTCAACTTTGCGTTTTTCGTTTACGTTTCGGGAGTTTTAGGTTACGTCCATTGTGAATCCAGCATGACGCATTGCATATCTCACGATTCAATGCGTTATGGGCTGCCCGTAATATTCGATTCCAGTAGTTAATTGCCTACTATACTTCTTGAATTCGAGCTCGAATTAGTCCGACGATAAAAGAAAGACAACTATACTCCGTTCGCATATTATTGAGCGCAAAGTAGGCTTTTTTTTATTCATTAAGATTGGCAGTATTTGCTGTCTTTAGGACGAATAAAGTCAACGTTGCCGAATGAACCAGGCCTTCAGAGAACTCTATGTTATCTTGACAACATTGCGTATCATTTCTGACTAGAAAATAAACAACATAACCTAAAATTTTAATATACACAGTGAAAAATGCCAAATTGTCATGACCAACCGACAGCTCAAAATTTCGTGAACGGACTATAGATAATTCGCATTGGACTATTTATTCCGACAGAATTTCGGAAAATTTTTTCTCAACGATTTTCACGAAATTGTGCTTCACGAATTGTGCATAAAACGGCGTTCCCACGAGGCGTTATTCACGACAGTGAACCACGCTTTCGTGAAATACACTTCTGTGTGAACGCATAGTTTTTAGACTTGCTTTCGTGAGGAATGCGTTCACACAGAAGTGTATTTCACGAAAGCGTGGTTCACTGTCGTGAAAAACGCCTTGTGGGAACGCCGCATAAGACTTCGGCTCGGCCTTTGTATTCATATTCATCTACTGAATTGATAATATCCTAAAAATTAAGAAAAGTCCTTAGCAGTTTTTTTGTGCTCCCGTTCATTGGTGGAGCAATATTGCATTACCTCATTTTGTATAGGACTTGTGATGCATGCGGAGTGTATGATTGCAAAATCTCAGCACGATCGGAATTATATCCTGGAAATTATTCATAAAAATGAAATATGTGAAAAATTAATAATCGATAAATATATGACAAAATAAATTTCTCTCGAATCGGATATCTTGCTCAGGTTCAACATGTAAAGATTCTTCTTTTCAATATTCCAATTGAATTTCCTATGATTTTGTTAACACTATGGCCACAAAATTTTGCATGAGGCTTATTATGAGTATCTTGCATGTGGCTGCAAAATTTCATTAAGATTGGTTTCGTTTTGTCTGAGATATTGAGGGGCAAACATTTTAAATGTCCGTATTTTATGGAAAGGTCGGTACAATTCGGCTGGTTAACGAACTTAACTGTGGCATTAGGGAACCGAACTCAACCTGTAAATCTCAAGTCTTCAGGACGATCCCATTGAAAGTTATCGTGCTCACGGCCGTACGGCTCCACGGACAGAATTGATTTTGACCACGAGTGCGTCATCAGGGAGTCGAACCCTATGGTTTGAGACCATTTTCGGCTCGAAATTCGAAATTACAGACATGTGGTCAAAATTATTCAGGGTGTCCCGTAATTAGACCGACAAACTTCTAGCGGACATTATAGATCATATTGTAGACAGATTCAACCCAAATCATTTAATGCAAAATTGCTTCGTTAAGGAGCTAGTGCCCTTTGAAGATGACGTCCTGTCCACAATTTTTGCCACCTAATCGCAAAACGGAGTCACATGAAGTGCTGAAAGTTTACACATTGGCTAATATGAAAAAAACGCATCGATTAGATTGAGTGCATTTCTTTCATGTCAAGCACAATCGTATCATTTGGGGGGGGGGGCGAAGGGTATTTTTTAGTTGAACTTTTTTAACTTTTATTATTCCGCAAGATTTACATCATAATTAAACTTTGATGTTTTTTCTTGAAAAAAGATGCTTTTGTATAATAACGCCCAGATGCAGCATTTTGAGAAAAAAATTTATTTTTATCATTTAATTGAGTACCTACTTAGTGAAAAGAGAAAAAATTTCAAATCTATTTTTTTCAGAAATGGTGGCATCTGGGCGTTATTATACAAGAGCATTTTTTTCAAGAAAAACATCAGAGTATATGAATATGATGTAAATCTCGCGAAATAATGAAAGTTAAAAAAGTTTCAACTAAAAATACCATTCGCCCCCCCAAATCATACGATTGTGCTTGACATGAAAGAAATGCACTCAATCTAATCAATGCGTATTTTTGATATTAGCCAATGTTAAACTTTCAGCACTTCATGTGACTCCGTTTTGCGATTATGTGGCAAAAAGTGTGGACAGGACGTCATCTTCAAAGGGCACTAGCTCCTTACGAAGCAATTTGCATTATATGATTTGGGTCAAATCTGTCTAAAATACGATCTATAATGTCCACTAGAAGTTTGTCGGTCTAATTACGGGACACCCTGTATACACTCGTTTAAAGAGAACGAGCGCTCAAAAATGGTAGTCATAATTGCTCAAAAACTATTCAACTGATTTGGTCCATTATCGAACTTTCAACTTCACACCTACCTAAAGTCTAACCTTTCAGTTCCAAAATTGAAATTTATCAGACATGCGGGCAAAACTATGGTACGCTGTTCCTCTATGAACAAGTGCGAAAAATTAGAGAGAATTACTCGAATAGCGCAGAGGTTACTGAGTCCACTCATGTCAATGCTTTCCTCAAAAGTGTTAACCTTGTATTAGTTAGCTAACACGTGAGCAGATGAAAATGATGAGCAATACGTTAAGTTTCCGGTTGATTAATGGATATTGGAAGTCCCCGAACGAATATGAATCAGCCAATCCCAGTACTTTTGAGATACTATCTATATTGACTTTCTGATTTTCAATGTCAATGTTATAAATGAGAAGAGACGTTGAAGTTATTTCTATCTATTGACATGGGCAAAGCGATTTTCTTGGATTCAACTCTCAAAATCTTCGTCGGAATCTCACGTTTGTAGTTTTGTTCGATTTCTGCGTTTTTGAGCGCTCGTCCTACTTGAACGAGTGCTATATCGTTTACACCATGTAGTTTAAAAATATTATTATTATTATAATATTTTTAAGTTTAAAAATACATATTATTATTATTATATTATTTTTAAACTCAATGGTTTTACCCAAATGTCTGTAAATTTCGAATTTTGAGCCGATAGGGTTCTACTCCCTGATGACGAATTCCTGGTCAAATTCAATTCTGTCCGTGGGGTCGTCCGTCCATCCGTTAGTACAATAACTTACGAAGGACTGTCCTAGAGACTTAACATTTTTAGGATAAGTTCGGGTCCCAAATGGCTCGCTTAAGTTCGTTAACCAGCCAAATCGTACAGGGTGTTCCATAAAAATTATATATTCTTGTTCCTCAATATCTCAGACATAACGAAACCAATCGGAATAAAATATTACGGCCAAATGCAAGATGCTGATAACAAGCCTCATGCAAAATTTTGTGGCCATAGTGTGAACAGAGTCATAGAAAACTCAATTGGAATATGTATTGAAAAAAAAATTTCAGATTTCCATAAAAGTATATCCGTATCGAGTGTATTTTTTTCTAAATGTTCATCCAAAATTTCGTGGCCATGGTTTTTAACAGAACGAGCGCTCAAAAGTTCCTGCTCGGGGCTTTTTTCTTAAATTTTTTTAAATTGTATTTGATCGCTTGGACAGCTCAGATGTCGTCTTCAGGTACTTCGGGTTTTGTTATATATTCAGAAACACACAGAAGGAATGGAAATCAAGTTTTTTCAGAATATCCTGTAGTGATTCGTATTGCATTATTATATTTGTCAACATTCTGGCTAGACAGGTTTTTTCTAATGAGGTTTTTTCCCAGAGGCAGAGCTCATACGCAGAGTAGTATGATACCCCGTTCTCTGCACCTTTTGAGCGCTCGTTCTACTTCAACGAGTGCTTTATCGTTTGGACAAAATGCCATTTTCGAATTTTGAGCCGAAAATGGTCTCAAACGATAGGGTTCGACTCCCTGATGACGAATTCGTAGTCAGATTCAGTATACAATTATCATGAATTATAGTCATGCTGACTTTGTAATAGCACCTTGAATTTTTTGAAGAAGTTATGTATCCCATTGGCTTTTGTTCAAATATTTTCAAAAATGAGGAGAGGAACTGATAGGGTGATAACTTCCTGTATCCACCACTACATAGGTATATTATACAGGGTCTTTATAAATGATTGTAACAGCGCAGTTGGCTCTGGCCAAAAATATTCTACAAAATGTAAAATATCTTTGGCTCTGGATTACATACTTTGCCGCTACAGAAAACCAATATCTAACCAATCAGAGCATAGCATGATCACAGAATTCTTTGGTTTGCATAGGAAGCGGCAAAATGAGACTAATCCAAAGCAACTGCGCTGTTACAATCATTTATAGAGACTCTGTATCTATTATAATTGTCCACAGAAATTTTATTTTGGAACGAGAAATGAAGATTCGCCTAGACTATAAGGGCCTCCTCGGATGTCAATCATTCTTGGATGGACTATACATACAAAACGTAATATCCACGCTCTGCTAGAGCGTGGACTCGTCGTTTCGAAACATTGTCGTTAATCTAATTCAATCGAACCGAGCAATCAGCGCCGTCCGCGTTGCATCGGGCGTCTATTATTAATGAAAATTAATTAACTGTTTACGATTTTATTTTTAGACGCCGCTGCGTTTTGTGTAGGCTGCCACGTGGCAACTGGCAACTAAGGTTCAGCCTTCGAGGAAAGCTGAATGATTTTTTTTCTGTTTCATTATCCGACGCTAACAAGCAACACGTAGATCAATGAAGTGTCTACCCAGGTAATTATTCATGATTCATGGCTACCGGAACCAGTCTTTCACATCGGTTTCCTAGTTTTTTGGCATGAAATTGATTTTAATATGCGTCGACCTCGAGAATGCAAATTTGGCAATAATATACAGTTCTAGTTTTTTTCGATGTTTATGTCGAGGAAGGTTGAGGATGAGTGAGGTTTCTAAGTAGTAATAGTTATTTAATAAACTAGGTTATTAAAGACAGCGATTAATGGTCAAGATATTTTAAAGCGTGAGCGGAGCGAACGCTTTAATAGTTCGAGACCATTAGTCGCTCGATTAATAACCGAGTTTATTACAAGATTTTTCCGACGATCTCAATATGATATGTGTATGAATTCTCGATTGGAATACATTTTCATTCTGCACAAGCATACATTTGACAAAATGGAATTTCTATGTATCTATGTTCCAGTTGAGTTTTGACATTTCTCGTAGTGCTTCTGAATACTTTGTGAACGGTTGCCATGAGGATTGCACATTAAAATAGTCAAAAATTGAGCATTAAAATGGGTCATTAATGATCAATGTTGTACACATTAAAATCACCTTTTATTTCGAGGTCGGCGGAAAAAATAATTTTCTTTAATATATCGAATATATGCAATGCATGATTTCCCACAATCCCAAGCAAATTGATAGGATATTAATAAGCATTTTTACAAATGAATTATTTTGTAGTGTGTTCCCTTGAAATAAGTAAGAAGTGTAATAAAACACTATGTATTATTTATTTATTATAATCTTCAGCGATCGATTTCGGAATTACTATAATACATCATCAGGCCAGCTGAAATTATACAAATGTAGAACATGTATTTATTAAGGTAAGAGTATGCAACTTATTAGTCTAAGAGCTATCAACGTTTTTGAGAGAGAATTTCAGGTAGGCCAGTTTTTTCATATGCTTCTCTCTCACTCTCCCGGACGTCATACGGGCTATCTGGCTGGCGGAAGTGGTTGCGTTCATTAGTGCGCATCGTATCTGTACAGGTAAAATATCAATATTTCAAATAATTTCAGAAAGTTTTTTATTCTTTTTATTATTTTTATTGAAATTTTTGCAACATAAATTTGTTATTGGCCAGACATTTTTATTGTTGTTTGAACTGCGCCAGACACTATTTTGAATAAAAAAAATTGTTTTTCGAAATATTTCAGTATGGCTGAAATTTCAATATGATGTTACTTAGATATCTAAAAACCCAAAACTAATTTGCCAGACAGTAATTCGATTGTTAAACCTTCAGCCAGACCGATCTAAAAGTGATAAGTGATTGGGCATGTTGGAAGAGTATAGACAATCTCGTGTTAGTTACGCAAGCGAGATAAACGAAAGCAGCTGTTTATATCAAGATGGGTCAGTTCAGTCACATTGGCGTATTCGTTGCCGTTGTTTTTAATGTTTTTAACAAAATTGTCTTACAATGTCGAGTAAAAATCACGAAAATTGTAACAGCAGTTTTACCGTTCTGATGGCAAAATATCGAAATTTATCTGAGTTTAATTTCTCGTCAACAGTAGATCATCCCAGCACATCTAGTTAAACTCCGATATCAAATATCTGTAAGGGTTAAAATGACTGAAACTCAAATTTTTATTTACAGTTTCCATGTCCAGCGGACGGGTTTTTCACCAACGCACATCCAGCGGACGATTCTTTTATTCGAATAATTATACAAACTACCATCTCTGTAAATTTCAGCAGGGTTAAAATGACTGAAACTCGATATTTTTTTACGTGTTTTCGTTGCTCCCGTTGGCAAACCCACCACTGGTGCGCCAGCTGACGGTCACTATGCTATAGACAAATACAAACAAATTAAGCTACATAAATATGTATACAAGTCATTGCCAGGGTTGAAATTGGTCACCAAAAACTACCACTGGCTCCCGGGCTAATACTCCAGTAGATGTTGGCAAAAAACTGCCAGATTATACGTCTAAAAATTCAGATACAGAAGTTATTAACCAAGAAATTGAGACTCCTAATGCAATTATTGAGATTGATATTGTGGTAAATATAGAAACAAATTTAAATGTCAAACGAATTTGTTTTCTGTGGAAAAGATCGCAAGCAAGCAAAAGGTAAACAACAAACTTTACACTCCTCAAATGACAGCAGTGATGAAGATGATGATTATCAAAATGCTTCAACTTTTTGTGATACAGTTATGAATTAAAAATCTTACTTCAATTTTTATGCAATCATCAAAAATTTTTTTTTCATACTTCATAATTCATAAATATTATGTCGATACCGTATTAATCCGAATATTAATTCAATAGTTTAATCCTTTCTCAGTAATTTATTCGACAACTATTTCTAGACCAAGCAAAGTGATACCACATCACTTATCACTGCTAGATCGGTCTGGCTGAAGGTTTAACAATCGAATTACTGTCTGGCAAATTAGTTTTGGGTTTTTAGATATCTAAGTAACATCATATTGAAATTTCAGCCATACTGAAATATTTCGAAAAAAAAAATTTTTTTATTCAAAATTAGTGTCTGGCACAGTTTAAACAACAATAAAAATGTCTGGCAATAACAAATTTATGTTGCAAAAATTTCAATAAAAATAATAAAAAGAAAAAAAACTTTCTGAAATTATTTGAAAAATTGATATTTTACCTGTACAGGTACGATGCGCACTAATGAACGCAACCACTACCGCCAGCCAGATAGCCCGTATGACGTCCGGGAGAGTGAGAGAGATAGCATATCAAAAAACTGGCCTACCTGAAATTCTTGTTTTTTTGACGTTGCTAGCTCTCGTACTATATGTCTTTGAATGAAAATGAACATAAACTGTTTAGAAACATTTAAAATGGTCTTCTTTTGTCAGAATTTTTAAAATTTTTGAATTCTAGTCAACTTTTAAACAGCTTATGTTCATTCGAATTCAAAGACAGTAAGTTACTCTCACCTTAATAAATACATGTTCTACATTTGTATAATTTCAGCTGGCCTGATGATGGAATTATTCCGAAATCGATCGCCGACAATTATAATAAATAAATAGAACATGGTGTCTTTTATTACATTTCTTACTAATTAATAAGAATGTTATTTTGAATTAGGAATGAAGGGCTAGTTCTTATTTGTGGATATGCTCAACTCCAAGATATCAACTAACTAGCAAAAGCGAAAAATTCCAAGATGTTCCATACAGTCATATCTCGGCCTTCAGACATGGTAGAAAGTTGACGAAAAGTATGTAAAATGCCACCAAAAACTCTATCAGAATCCGCCATTCAAATTTTGTTCCTGATTACCAACCCTGAAGAACTACCCCGGGATATTTTTCCGAATTGCATTTTTATATTTTTTTCATTTTGAAAATGATTATAAATTGTGGAATATCCAGTTCGTTTCGTTATGATACCTTTTTAATTTAATTATTTCTCATCAAGTTTTATGTTTTAAGATATCTTTTGTGTTGATGTTGATCGTCTTAGACGAAAAATTTTTCACCATAATAATTCGCATTGGTGAAAGACTCACAATTTATGGATATCATTTTTCTGGTTTGAATTAATTTGAAATGATAAAAACTTGTTATAACATGTTCTTTCCGAGGTTCTTTCTTTCACTGGGGACACGTTTGAAGGAAAAAAATGTGAAGGTGCAATTGTAAAAAATATCCGAGGACTGTTTTCTTTTTGAGAGTGGTAATCAGAAACAAAATTTTAACAACAGATTCTGTTAGAGTTTCTGCTGCCATTTGAAGTTATTTTTGTCCTGTCTAAAAGTCGACATAGTGGCTGTATGGAGGAATCTGAATATTTCATATGAAATTTGAACTTGGTTCTACAACTTCAATGACACTCATGTTATTGCTTTTTTATTAATAGTTGATTTTTAAAACGTGAAAATTCATCGCGGTCAAGTTTTTTGAAACCTAACGTTGGTCGATTTACAGTAGTTATTCGGATTCAAAACGACTGCACTTGCAAGAAAACGAAGATATAAAAGAATTGGAAAATTCCTTTGATCTATCCTTTTCAATTCTCTTTAGAAATCAGCGCCGTGAAATGCCGTCATCTGCTTGCATACATTCGGAAGATTTCGTTTTGATTTAGTCGATTGGAAGTCGTTATTTCTGTTATTTCGAGTGATTCAATGCCAAGAAATTTTCTCCGGTTAATTGGATACAGCATCAGGATTCTCTCAACGTTTCAGTTGATTATTTTAATTTTCACTTCTATTGATCAGACGTCATCAAATTGTGTTTTATGAGCTTAGCAACGAGATTACGCAGTGGAGGCGTGAAAAATAGATATAGGGTTTCGGTAGGGTGGCGATAGGATAATTGTTTCGATCGTTATTTTTGTGGCCATGAAATATGAATAACTAGATCGTATTACCGCGCAAAGCTTTGTGCTGCCCTCAGAGTTAAAAGCAAACCTAGAGATGACTTCACGCATTTGTTGACGCAGTCAACTGGAATCTGTTTATGAACGCGAACAGCATTCGGCGTTGCGAACTTGTGCCGTATCTTCATCCCTATTGGGATAATTATTCTACGGCTCCTCTATTATGGTACTAATAGTTAGAGTCTTGACAGAATTTTCAACTCCTTTGAGTTTCAATTCTCAAACCTTCCTTGGAATTTTCACTTTTTGAAGAAGGTCAGTGTGAAATTCGTAGAATTCGTTGTACTTAAACGAGTGCTAGATCGTTTTGCCCGAATATATGTAATTTTCGAATTTTGAGCCGAAAATGGTCTCAAACGATAGGGTTCGACTACCCGATGACGAATTCATGGTCAAATTCAATTCTGTCCGTGGGGCCGTCCGGTCGTTAGCACGATAACTTTCGAAGGAATTATCCTAGACTTGAGATTTTCTGAGTTAGTTTAGCTCCCAAATGCCTCTGTAAAATTCGTTTACCAGCATAAAATATGGCCGTTCAAAATTTTTGTTCCTCAATATCTCAGACAAAACAAAAACAATCCAAATAAAATGTTGCAGCCACATGCAAAATACTCATATTAAGCCCCATGCGAAATTTTGTCGCCAAAGTATGCACAGAACCATAGAAAATTCAATTGGAATATTGAAAAAAAGAATCCTTATATTTACATAACAGGATATCCGTTTCGGATAAAATTTCTCTTGTGCATGAACACTGATATACCTAATTTTTATGCTAAATTTTGTGACCATGGTGTCAACAAAACCATAAAAAATTCAATTGGAATATTGAAAAGAAGAATCTTCTTATTTCCATAACAAGATATCCAATTCGAGAAAAATTTATTTTGTGAATGAAGACTGAAAATTCATTCGAAATTTCAAGATGATCGTGTCATCAGAAACAAGGAATTTAATTTCGTCTAATTATGTATCTTACATATTTAATTTTCTGGATAATTTCCAGAGTATAATTCCGATTGTGCTGAGCTTCTGCATTTATATATTCGGTATCAATCTCAAGTCCCATATAAAATTTTGAGGTAATAGTCTTATTGCTCCACCAATGAACGGGCGCTCAAAAGCTCCTGCTCACAGCTCAGGGCTTTTTTTTTAAATAAAAACGGTATGTTTCATACTGAAAAAACGCAGGAGAGATTTTGTCACCAATTGAACAAAAGGATACAAAAGTGATTATTAGTTTGAAATATCTTTGCGTACCATTTTTTCCGAAAACAATCAAACCCTTATGCGCGCAAATGATAAACATAAAATTCTTGATTGAATGTAAAAAAAAACGTAACAACTACTTCTTGAAACCCACAAAAATTTGATTCTCATATCTCGACCGGTTTCAGAACAATAAAAAAATATATTTTTTCTACAAACGTCAAAAAATGACGTGGTTCGCGCATTGGCAAGAATATGTGAAGTGATCCTTTTTTTCATTTCCTTCGTAACTATGACACCGTGCGCGAAGTAGTGTGCGAAATACTTACTTCGCACACTGCATGTAAACTATATGGGATTTTTATATTTTAACTTGGTAGATTTCTTGAAATCCACGTTTTCTTTAACATTGAGTGTTGCTTTCAACATAGAATATATTGCCCATAGTTATAATACCTAATTACTTGATTTGGAAATCTTTTTTTCATATTAAGCTAAGCGTTTGTAGAAAAAATTTTGTTTGCATCTCATGCGCGAAATACTTTGGTGATCGAGAACTGATTTTTTTAACGAGGAGCAGCCGAGTTAAAAAAAATAGTCGAGATCACCAAAGTAGCATTTCGCGCACTAGATACAAAAATAACTATTTTCTCCAACCATCAAAAAATGTTGACATTTTTATATTATTTTCAGGTGCAAAAGCCACCAATTCCCTTACCGTACAAAAATTCACTCGTTACTTAGCAACACGTTTACTCCTAGGATTAAAAACGCTACTTTTAATCCTAAGACTAAAAGTAATTGCATTTGACGTCTACTTGACAATCACTATCATTAGTACCTATGTGTTCAAATTTATAACCAAATTATTAACGATTTTTGACTAGAACCAATTTTATTGTAATTTTGACTTGGTTGGAGAAAAAATAGTATATATTATTCGGACTAAAAGTGCCTATTTTAACTCGCAATTTTGCATTCGTAAAAAAATATGCACTTTTAATCCTTATAATATAATATCGAGTAATACTATTTTTTAAGATTTTACATGAAACTTTGACTTTCAAGTTTCACATTATCATTATAGTTCTTTTTTGTGTTGAGATCAATAAAAAACTTTTACTTTTTATGAAAAAATCCAAGCCTGCCTGTTTCGGGCTTTCGCTCTAATAAATCTATGAATTCCATATATATTTCAGTTTTAACGAAACCATTGAAAATAACTGAATTCACTGTTTCGCAACGTTTTTATATGACATTTACCGAATATGGAATTAAATTCACTTTTCCCACAAGTACTTAATGCGTTCTTCCATTTTTTCTAGTCAGCCAATTATTACTGTTTCCATCGCGATAACACCTACGTTATTTCTCAATGATAAATTTCATATTCGATACACCTATTACTCACTCATTATCCAAATATTCCTGCAATAACCGAGGACGTGCGACTCGTTATTATTTTAAATAAACAAAGCATTACATTGCAGTAATTGTTTTATATTATTATTGCAAGTTGTTCCCGTAGAAGTGCTTTTGCCGAGGAAAACGTAATATCTCTATAATCTGCATCATTGGACTTAATTGCCGTCGAGCTATTACTCTGAGGTTACAGGGTCAATTTTTTCCACAATTATTTATTAGTCACTCTCACTGGACGAGGTTTCCTTGAATGTACACCGACGATGTTGTGGGGTTATACACCGTTGATTGTTTTATTGGTAGCATCGGAGTTCGAATACGTTTTTTTTCTCATGGGACATTGATATATTTAAATAACATCACGTGGATATGACCGATGTGGCCGAAAATACTCGTCTTTTTTCAATGATAACAATAAAAGTGTTCATTATAAACGGCGATATTCAGTTGAATTCTTCCATATAACACTATTGGACCTACTGCATCCAAATCTGGACAAATCTAACACGAAAATTAATTCATCATTCATTCAAATATTAAATCTAAGTATCTGACCACCCAGTGTGAGGAAATAGACCAGGGTCGATAATTTTTGAAACAAAAAAAAATTGCAGTAGGATGAAACCCATTGAAAAAGGAGGGGAATATGATCAAAATGAAAGAAAAAATAAATTACGGTCGATCCGAGTCCGGGAAGTGGGAGGGGGTGTGTTTTTAAGGGTAAAAAATGGTTTTCCTTGATTTCCGGCAAAACTACAAGTCCTATGGAAAAAAATTTAATGGCAAAGTTGTAGGTAATGAAAAGATCTACAACTTTTGTATCGACAATTTTTTCACATAACCTCAAAATTTAGGTGAAAAATTCAAAAAACCAAGTTTTTGGTTTTTTATTTATATCTTTTTCAAAAAAACTTTTTTTTTACGAAATTTTGTGAAAACTTACCTTATTATGTCCCAAATACACTGTAATTTATTTGATTTAAAATATTTATGTTTTCGTCTTATTTTCACTTAATATCAAAAAGCACCCCAATTTTCAATCGAAAATTCTGACGTCAAAATATCAGATTTTTTCAAAAAGTTTAAAGGCTTTTTCTTCATTGAAATATCTACTTTCTGATGGTGTGAAAAAAATATACATTACTATAAGGAGTGTTCTCAGAATCAACGATTTATGAAACCCACCATTAAAGTAACTCAGTCCCCACTTCTCTATGAAATAACTTACAATGGGTTAAAAACTAACCAAAAGTCACTCAGGTATAAGAATTATCTCAAAACAGCAATTAATAGTCATTTAAAAATATTATTTAAACAACATTCTACACCTTTTTCAAAATATTGTAGATGTCTTATTAAATATTAACTTTATTAACTTATATTTCAATTTGTAATTTTTTCGTTTTTGAATGAAACAGAAAATCTTACGTTTTTTGAGTAATTAAAGAGTATATTTTAATTACTACCTCAAAATTCTACATAATGATTTCTTCATTGAAATATCTACTTTCTGATGGTATAAAAAAAATATACATTACCAGAAATGTTCTCAGGAAATGCAAAAAATTTAAAAAACCAAATTCGAAATTTTTTTTTAATCATTATGTACAATTTTGAGGTTTTTATTAAAATTTACTCCTTAATTACTCAAAAAACGTAAGATTTCCTGTTTCATTCATAAACGAAAAAATTACAAATTGAAATATAACGGGTTATTCATTTCGCGGTTTCAAAAGTATAGGGCTGGAATTCGATATCTGTCAAACGAAGTTTTAAAAAAAATTTTTTTTCTTCAGTTGAAAGTCTAACATTTATGAAAATGGATCGCTTGACTATCGCACAACGCATGAATATTGTAAAAACCTAACACAAAAATGGCGATTCTGCCACAGCCACATATCGTCCTTTAAGAGCAGATTTTGGTTTACATAATCGTCCAACTACGCAAGCAATTGGTGAAATTGTGAAGAAATTTGAAGATACTGGATTGGTTACAGATATTGTAAGCCCATCAGAAAGTAGATATTTCAATGAAGAAAAAGCCTTTAAACTTTTTGAAAAAAGCTGATATTTTGACGTCAGAATTTTCGATTGAAAATTGGGGTGCTTTTTTGATATTAAGTAAAAATAAGACGAAAACATGAATATTTTAAATCAAATAAATTACAGTGTATTTGGGACATAATAAGGTGAGTTTTCACAAAATTTCGTAAAAAAAAAATTTTTTTTAAAAAGATAGACAAATTTGTAAATGCTAGAGAGATCATCATTTTTTGGTCATCTCTACAGCGCAGTCGGAATCAAACATCAGTTCATCTGTGTTGCAAGGGCTCTGATTGAACAATTCGAAAATATACACATTTAAAAGATCATGGGACCAAGCACCGACCCTTGTGGTACGCCAGTTTCATATTGAGTAAAACTTATTGAAATAGTGTGCTCGGAAGTAAAGCCATTTTTCGTCAATTTGGTTGGGAAATAATATTCGACAGGTATGGTTTTACTTTTCAACAGAAAAGTCATTTGGATTCAACTCTGGACTTAACCAATTGGTAATTGTCATGGGCATAGGGTATAGAGATGCACTCTCTCAAGCATCTGAAAAAATATAACATCATTCCGCACTTTAAAGGGTACCATAAAATTTTTCAAGGGTTGAGTTCATTATTTTCAGTTGTCAGTTGGAGAATATTTCGTAAAAATGCAATTTTATTTCACAAGTGATAGATTGCCCGTAGTGGTGAATTTATGGACTTTTAGTCATTTTTGGGATCGATTTTGTGTCACGAATGTTTTTTCTGAAGTTATAGGATGAACAGTTTCCGAGATTTGGCCGGCGGAGGACCCTTAATGAGATAAATGAATAAATCTTATCCCGTAGGTACACTATGAATTAGTGAAAAAATTACATAAGCTAAAGTTAAACGCGGCTGTGTTTTACCGTAGCGATAAGCTTGAAGAGAAAAATCCCTGAAAGCGGGATGCGAAATGGCGAACGCGCCAGGTGGTTTTGTTTTGCTATAAAACTGTCTACTCGCTGAGTAGCCAACAATCTAGCGATCCACGTGAGGTTTATGTTTTTATAGTTATCAAGGATCTAAGATAAATGTCAAATACGTTTTCAGATTTAAGGACCAAGAACCACCGAGTAGATGAGAACTTCCAGATTGTTTTGTAGCAACCAGCGATTTAGCGTGTAAAGTAGCCCAGCTTTCAACTTTAGGCGCAGCTTTTTAACAAAAAAATTGCTGGCTTGTGAACACGATTACACTGAGCGAATTTACAATCAGCTACTAAATTCGCTCTGCTAATGAGCAGATTTATCATTTGCAAGGAGCTATCTTCGAACACACCCCCTTTCGAAAGTTTTACGTTTCAATTTAAAATATTTCATTATTGATAAGATATCACTAGTGATTTTGATTTCAAAAGCAGAGCCCGGGTTCATCATTGGTCAAACTGTTTTATCGGGGTCATAGTTAATTAACAAGTTTGATATTGAATGTTTCTACATAATGACCCGAAATAAATGTGATATTTTGTTAGAAAATGTGGCAAACTCGCAGAAAATCGTTTCGTATTGGTTACCTTTAATAATACTGCTAACTAGCCCCAAATCAAACACATTAGACTTATTAACTCTAACTTTTGTACGGAAGGGACTGGAAAATATAGATTTCCAGGAAAGATGCAGAATCGAAATAGTTCGGTTACAATTATTTCCATCGTGTCCAAATTGTAAATGTCGGAGCTCAATAGTTATGTGAAAACTTGTGCAAAATTTCGTGAGGAACTGTCGAATTGAAAATTCAAAACTTTACCTATGCGAGGAAATGAGAATTCTCAAAAAATTTAAGAAAAGTCCTGAGCAGGAGCTCTTGAACGCTCGTTCTTTGGTGGAGCAATAAAACTCATACCTCAAAATATTATTTAAGATTTGAAATTGATACCAAATATATGAATGCAGAATCTCAGCACATTCGGAATTAAATTCTGTGGTTCTGATGATGCATGAACATTCAGTATAGTAGTTTTCATTTTCAAAATAAATTCCACCCGAATCGGATATTCTGTTATGAAAATGTAAAGATTCTTCTTTCAATTATTCATTTGAATGATCTATGGTTCTGTTGAAACTATGGCCACGAAATTTTGGATGAGCGTTCGCAATATCGATCTCCATTCATAGAAAGAAATTTCACTCTAATCGGATATCTTTCTATGGAAATATGAAGTTTCTTTTATTCAATATTCCAATTGAATTTTCCATGGTTCTGTTCACACTAAGGCCACTAAGCGAAATTGTGGAGTTTGATGTTGCTCTGAAAACCCTGTATCTTTGACAAAAATTGAGCTATTAATTGTTATGAATGGAGAATCAAATTGTCAAGAGAAGATGTGTCTTGATGATGAAATGAGAAATCACACGGTGAAACAACTGGAACACACCAGGGGTGGTTCTAAAGTTAGGGTAAAAAACAGATTTTGTTTCACCCTGTATAAAATGACGTACGCCGAGTTTTCTTGAAATTCAAAACTGGTGATTGATTAAGGATGACCATACGTACAATTGTAAAAAAAATTCAATCGAATCGGACTTGAAATAACATATTTATGAATTAACAAACTTCATCGATTTTTTGAGTGGATCGATTATTTTGCCGGTGAGTGTATTATTCTCCAATTCAGAAATATAAAAGGCAAGCCTCGTATGAGGAACTGATGAGAGGATGTCTCTGTTACATGAAGCCGAATTAAAACAACTTTCCTAGCATCATATTCTCATCATTGTATCATCTCCACATTCACCCGAAACGTAACGATTAATTTCGAAAGATAGCCATTCTCGATACGATCTCGATAGACCGTGCTATCTCAGAAACAATCGAACGCCGACCGAAATCTAGGGTTCCGCTCCAGTTTCTGGGTCGAATATGCAACTCCGGCATATTTTTGCATTGTTTATCGTTTGTTTACTCGGCTCGTTACGTAATGAACGTTACTTTCTATTTCGATCGGATTATTATGTGGCATGATCGTATTCGATCTTAAGGAACGCCACCACGTGTGATTCGAAACCAGTGATGTTTCAGGTGTTACAATTGTGGCATTTGTGTTACACGTCAGACATGGTGTTATGTACAATTATAAAATTAGACAATAGTGCTACAATTTTCGTTTCAGCAGTCTACTGATAGCCTGAGTCTCACATAAATAGATAAAATATTTAAGAGAAGACCGGAGCAGGTGCTTTTGAGCGCTCGTTCTTTGGTGGAGCAATAATGCTATTACCTCAAAATTTTGTATAGGACTTGAGATTGATGCTAAGTACAGTGGAACTTCCCTATAACGAAATCGCTAAATTTACAAAAAAAAATTGTTACACAGAAATTTCCTTATATGGAAGTTTTTTTAATAGTGTCAAGTATCAAAACAAGCAATTGCATTTTTATTGTGTGTAAGTGCATTGCTAATAGCTTATAGGCATTTTATGTAGATACGTATACAATACATAGCTATTCACGATTATTTGGGCAAATAATTCGTAATTTTTGGAGGGGGTACAATAAAAAACATTTCATTCTCATTATAAAACTTCACCTTTTCTCAAAAATTCAAAAATATGTTCCGGAACCCCTTCAATGGACCGAAAATTGAGACGACCACGTTTTAAAGGCTCTTTACGATTTGGTTTTTCGGCCGGTTGCCCCTCCAAATCAACGCTGTCGGTATCATCACTGGTATCGTAGTGATCTCGAACTTGGCATACGATACTGTTCAACATGTCCTTTTCAGTGGGAAGTTAATTTGTTACAATATTCACATCGACAAAATCATTTAAAGTAACCATTATCAACATTTTCAGATGAATCCAACGTTTCGGAAGGATCTATCCGTCCGCCGTAATGGTTTAGTTTATGGTCGGGATTTATTACCTACGTCCGGCATAATTATGGAAAAAATCCACCTTTATACCTTTTTACCAATACCCATTCAAAGAGTGATCTTCTAGTTCTTGAAATATTTCGTTACAGAGAGAATTTACTTCGTTTTATAGGGTGTTTTCAGCATGGAATTTGGATTCAAGGTGCCATGTCTTGAACGAAATTCGTTATACAGACCTTCCCGAGGGGTCTATCACTGCGGAATTTTAGTGTACAAAATGCTGGAATTGGGAATGAATTACACGGAATTGCATGGAATTTGATGGAATTGCATGGAATTTGACGGCATTATAACGGAATTGTTTGGAATTGAGAAGAATTGAATGGAATTTCAATGGAATTGAAGGTATTCTGTTAGCATTGAATGGAATTGAAAATGCGCAGAATTGAATAGAATTGTGAGGAATTGAACGGATTGTAGAGAATTTAACGGAATTATGATGAATTTAACGGAATTATGGGGAATTTAATGGAATTATGGGGAATTTTACGGAATTGTGAGGAACTGAATGGAATTATGCGGAATTGAAAAGAATTTTTGTGAATTTAGTGGAATTATTTATCAAATTGGAATTTTAGTGTACAAAAACTGCCAGTGATAGACCCCGAGGGGTCTATCACTGCGGAATTTTAGTGTACAAAATGCTGGAATTGAGAATGAATTACACGGAATTTGATGGAATTGCATGGAATTTGATGGCATTATAACGGAATTGTTTGGAATTGAGAAGAATTGAATGGAATTTCAATGGAATTGAACGGTATTCTGTTAGCATTGAATGGAATTGAAAATGCGAGAATTGAACAGAATTGTGAGGAATTGAACGGAATTGAACGGAATTAAGATGAACTTAACGGAATTATGGGGAATTTGATGGAATTATGGGGAATTTTACGGAATTGTGAGGAACTGAATGGAATTTTGCGGAATTGAAAAGAATTCTTGTGAATTTAGTGGAATTATTTATCAAATTGGAATTTTAGTGTACAAAAAACTGCCAGTGATAGACCCCTCGGACCTTCCTATAGGGAAGTTCTAATGTATATGAATGCAAAATTTCAGCACGAATTATATTCTGGAAATAATTCAAAAAATGAAATATGTAAAAAATCAACAATTGAAAAAAATCTGATTCTGAAACTTTTGCATGAACATTTAGTATATCAATATCTTCATTCGCTCGAATCGCATATATTGCTACGGAAATATAAAGATTTTTCTTTTCAATATTCCAATTGAATTATCTTTGGTTCTGTTAACACTATGGTCACAAAATTTTCCATTAGGCTTATGATGAGCATCTTGCATGTGGCCGCAAAATTCATTGGTTTTATTTTGTTTGAGATATCGAGGAACAAAAATTTTAAAGGGTTATATTTTATGGAACACCATGTACGATTTGGCTGGTTAACGAACTTAATCGCAAGAATTGGGAATCGAACCCATCTTGAAAATCTCAAGTCTCTAGCAAAATCCTCAAGAAAGTTATCGTGTTCATGGCCGGACGGGCGGTCCCACGGACAGAATTGAATTTGACCACGAATTAGTCATCAGGTCGAAGCCCATCGTTTCACATCATTTTCAGCTCAAAATTCGCAAATTAAAGGCTTATGGGCAAAACAATATAGCACTCGTTTGAGTAAAACGAGCGCTCAAAAAAATTTCACCACCCATCACGGGTCAGTCATGTTGATGTTACGAAATGTTACAATTTTTAATTTTGGCGTGTTACAATTTATGAAAGGCCAAGAACAACGTTCGAAACAGTCGCGTGAAAACGAAAGTTCTAGTCTTTGACCGAGACGAAGATGACGGGCGTGCTCGAAACCCAGAAACGAGATCGTTGAAAGTGAAACACCTGGGTGCACTCTGATTAATGAGGTATGCAGATCTGTTGTCGTCCTCGATAAAACTGCTCGATTCGAGGAGGTTTGCCAGTGGAAATCGAGACGATGTTTGTCGATTATGTTATGGAATTCGTTCGGCAGCAAAGCAAAGTTACGAACGATGTCAAGTATTGCACATCAATATAGATATGTATAGTATTACCAGCGTGAAGATAGCATGTAAAGTTGGCATGTGAAATTCCCGAATTCTCCCGAAGGCCCATGGGCGTTCGTCAAACACCCAATACATTAGAAACACAGGGATTCGATGAAAGAATCGACTTCACGATTCTGGTACACGAAGTCCTTCATATTAAAGAATATTGAAATGCCGAAATGTGCCAAAAATATAGAAATGTTACTAGAAATTATGAAATATGACTTATCCACGACTATTGTATAATCCACCAATCATACGTCTGTTTATTCGGCCATAATAATACCCATTAATCACTAGTAAATAATGGGTCATTATTCACTGCTGTCAGATTCTTCCTTGATTTAGCTTTGATGTTATATCCTTCAAATTGAAATTCTAAAGCACTACAACTGCTACAACTATAGGTATACCTTGTCAGTCGAGGGCCAAAAACTACTTTTTTCTACAAACGTCAAAAAATGACAAGTCCGCGCATTGGCAAGAATATGCGAAGTGACCCTTTTTTTCATTTCCTTTGTTACATGACACCGTGCGCGAAGTAATGTGCGATAACTTACTTCGCACACTGCATGTAAACTATATGGGATTTTTATATTTAATTTGGTAAATTTCTTGAAATCCACGTTTTCTTTAACATTGAGTGTTGCTTTCAACATATTGCAATTATTGCCCATAGTTATAATACCTAAAACACTTGATTTGGAAAAACAGTTCAAACCAGTTCAATATTTTTTTTCATATTAAGCTACGCGTTTGTAGAAAAAAATTTGTTTGCATCTCATGAGCGAAATACTTTGGTGATCTCGACTTTTTTTAACTCGGCTGCGCCTCGTTAAAAAAATCAGTTCTCGATCACCAAAGTAGCATTTCGCGCACTAGATAAAAAATAACTATTATTACATCAATTGAAAAAATTTCTATCAAAAATATACAATGACAAGTTCTCCAAAAATTTCAAAATTCCTGGAGACCTGCAAGTCTGTGAGTTCAAAAAAACTATTTTCGGACGTGTTGCGTACACTATTTTTTCGCAACCGTGAAGAAACACCATCGAATTGATGAATTATTGCGAATTGCGATACAAATCTGCCAAATTTTGATAACTATTCTTCAGGGTGAATCCTGTTGAACTGTACATACTTCCACAGAGATAGAGGACACTTTGCTGGTTTCAAAAGACCCCACATGAAAGGTCTTAAACGATTCGTTTGAATTATACAGGGTGATTTACAGTTTTGGGTCATATTTTCAACAATGCTCTATGGACGAACGAATAATCACAAATTCATCAAATTGGTACGTAGAAGGACTGTATCAATCTCCATACAGCTGAGTTAACAGATCATCAGTTTTCAGGACCGGACTCTATTTTTCTGATATTATCGGAATTTATGAAAAAAAAAACACCCTGTAGATGAAAAAGTCAATAAACCTGTCATGACAGTTCAAACTACACTGAAACCCTTCAATGGAGAGTAATAAAATCACGTGGCACACCTACAAATTTAGAGGAAAAAAATATTGAATATGCGTACTCGGAGATAAATTTTTGGACGGCCTAATTCACATGGAAAACCATACCCAAATGTATCAAAAGTTGAAGAAAGGAGAAAATTATCAGTTTAAATCCTCTCGAGATTCGAATATTCCAATATTCAGGTAATTTTGTCAGTTTCCAGGACCGGACTCTATTTTTCTGATATTATCGGAATTTATAAAGAAAATCACCCTGTAGATGAAAAAGTCAATAAACCTGTCATGGCAGTTCAAACTACACTAAAATACTCTTCAATAAAGAGTAGTTAAATAATGTGGCACACCTACAGATTCAGAGAAAAAAAAATTGAATATGGGTACTCGGAGATAAATTTTTTTGTACGGCCTTATTAACAAAAAAAACCATACCCAATGTATCAAAAGTTGAATATTAATGGTTAAGATCTTCTACGCATTCAAGTTTTCCAATATTCAGGGACGGACTCCATTTCAGATTGGGTTTTTCAATAGATGATAGGTCGAAAGATTCGCCCTGAATATGGAACACCCCAAAAAACTGTTACGGGAGACAGAACAACATTAAATAACCTACAAGAAATTTTCATGAAATCGCGAGGCACACAAATAGATTTAAAAAAAATTGAATAATCGTACCCAGAGATAATTTTTTTGGGCGGCGGTGAAGTTTAGTAGAGAGAAGAACTATACCGAAATGCATAAAAAGTTGAATATTATCAGGTTATATCCACTCCCCATGAAAGAATTCCAGAATCTGGATTATGGAATACGTAGAAAAAAATTATCTCCGAGTACCCATATTCAATATTTTTTCTCTCTGAATCTTTAGGTGTGCCACGTGATTTTATTACTCTTTATTGAAGAGTATTTAGTGTAGTTTGAACTGCCATGACAGGTTTATTGACTTTTTCATCTACTGGGTGATTTTCTTTATAAAATCCGATAATATCAGAAAAATAGAGTCCGGTCCTGGAAACGGACGAAATTACCTGAATATTGGAATATTTGAATATCGAGAGGATTTAAACTGATAATATTCTCCTGTCTTCAACTTTTGATACATTTGAGTATGGTTTTCCATGTGAATTAGGTCGTCCAAAAAATTTATCTCCGCGTACGCATATTCAATATTTTTTTTCTCTGAATCTTTAGGGTGCCACGTGATTTTTGACTCTTTATTGAAGAGTATTTAGTGTAGTTTGAACTGCCATGACAGGTTTATTGACTTTTTCATCTACAGGGTGATTTTCTTCATAAATTCCGATAATATCAGAAAAATAGAGCCCGGTCTGAAAACTGACGAAAATTACCTGAATATTGGAATATTCGAATATCGAGAGGATTTAAAATGATAATATTCTCCTGTCTTCAACTTCTGATACATTTGGGTATGGTTTTCCATGTGAATTAGGCCGTCCAAAAAATTTATCTCCGAGTACGCATATTCAATATTTTTTTTCTCTGAATTTGTAGGTGTGCCACGTGATTTTATTACTCGTCGTTGAAGGGTTTTCAGTGTAGTTTGAACTGTCATGACAGGTTTATTGACTTTTTCATCTACAGGGGTTTTTTTTATAAATTCCGATAATATCAGAAAAATAGAGTCCGGTCCTGGAAACTGATAATCTGTTTACTCAGCTGTATGGAGATTGATACAGTCCTCCTACGTACCAAATTTGATGAATTTGTGATTATTCGTTCGTCCAATAGAGCATTTTGAAAATATGACCCAAAACTGGAAATCACCCTGTATAATTCAAACGAATCGTTTGAGACCATTCATGTGGGGTCTTTTTGAAACCAGCAAAGTGTCCTCTATCTTGTGTGAAGTATGTACAGTTCAACAGGATTCACCCTGTATACAGGGGTCCCATTACTCGACGTCAACCGGAACGGGCGAAAAGGCAAGTTATGCTGGTTGTCAGAAAAATTAAAAAAAATCTAAGTTGCATGATTTTGAAATAATGCGCATTTAAAAAACACGCAAAATTCCACACCCTGTGACAGTCTTTTCGCTCCTGTTGCCACAAATATCAACTTTTTCCAACTTTTTCTTGCTTTGTAACTTGAATAATGCTTGTCTAAACTGTAATCAAAATTTTGATACCAGCTGCTTTAGGTTTCATAAAAATAGGGCTACTTCTCAGAAAAAAAAAATCGAAATAAAACAATTGCCTAGTTTCAACTGACTGTATTGAAAAAAAAATGTACTACGTAGGTTTGATGTTTTTCAAAAGTTGGCGCATTTAGTAAGGATTCCATAATGGTATAATACTTGTTTAATTGTAGCTGCCGTAGTTCAAATTTATTTTCGATTGCCTTTGAATACACTTTTTCGTTAACTGCTTCCCAGTAATAAAGTCCAATGGATTCAAGTCCGGTGAACGGGCCGGCCACGAGATGGACCGAAACGTCCGATCCATCTTCCGGGAAAAAATGTTACCAGAAAAAAAATTTTCAGAGAAATTTCTCCGGAAAAATTTTTCTGGAAAAATTATTTTCTCTGGAAATTTTTTTTTCTGATAACATTTTTTCCCGGAAGATGGATCGGACTTCTGGTCCAATCTCGTGGCCGGCCCGTTCACCGGACTTGATCCATTGGACTTTATTACTGGGAAGCAGTTAACGTATTCAAGTGTATTCAAAGGCAATCGAAAATAAATTTGAACTACGACAGCTACAATTAAACAAGTATTATACCATTTCGAAATCCTCACTAAATGCGCAACTTTTGAAAAAACATGCCAAACCTACGTAGTACATTTTTTTTCAATCAGTCAGTTGAAACTAGGCAATTGTTTATTTAGAATTTTTTTCTAAAATGGGAACCCTATTTTTTTGAAACTAGATCAGCTGGTATCAAAATTTTGATTACAGTTTATACAAGCATTATTCAAGGTTACACAGCAAAGAAAAAAGTTGGAAAAAAGTTGATATTTGTGGCAACAGGAGCGAAAAGACTGTCACAGGGTGTGGAATTTTGCGTGTTTTTTAAATGCGCATTATTTTAAAATCATGCAACTTAGATTTTTTTTATATTTTTCTGACAACCAGCACATTACTTGCCTTTTCACCCGGTTCCGGGTTGGACGTCGAGTAATGGGACACCCTGTATAAACTGGACTAGACCGGGAAGTGCTAGTTTCCCGAAAAGAAAATAAATACTGTGGTTCTTGAAATGCCGCATAAAAATTCAGTATATCAATCTTCACTCACAATGAATTTCACTCGAATCGGATATCCTGTTGAAATTCTTTTTCAATATTTCAATTGAATTTTCTATGGTCTATTAACAATATGGCGATAACATTATGCAAGAGGCTCATTAGGAACATTTTGCATGTGGTCGCAAAATTTCATTTCGCTGAGATATTAAGGAACAAAAATTTTGAATGGCTATATTTTATGAACACCCTATACGATTTTTCTGGTTAACAAACTCAACCTCGGCATTTGATGGGAACCGAACTCGTCCTGAAAATCTCAAGTCGCTAGGACAACCCCTTCGAAAGTTATCGTGCTAACGGCTAGGCGGACTGACAGGATTGAATTTGACCACGGTTTCATCATCAGGGAGTCGAACCCTATCGTTTGAGACCATTTTCGGCTGAAAATTCGAAAATCACAGACGTTTGGGCAAAACGATATAGAACGAGCGCTCAAAAAAGAAATTCCCAATATCAAGAAACGCACGGAAGCTTCTTTATATGCCACGAATATCTTCAATTTTCATTATTATTAAAATACCATTCGAAAATCGCCTATAATTGTTGCTTGATGATAGGAGAGTTGCAAGTGAATTACGAAGGGCCTAGAATGCAGAATTTCATCAATTAATGATTATTACACTAGAAATAATGTCTTATCGATCGGATAAGCAAGTTCCTGAAGTCACATCTAAATGTGCCGGTTTTCCGTTCAACCAACAAGTAATTATTCTCTTTTCAAATATACCTTCGATGAAGTGGCAAATTCGCACGCATTATTTTTAATTTTATCAGTTTGAGTTGCACAATCTTTAGAGAAACCGCTGTGTCGTTAAGTAAATGATAGCTAGTCACTTTTGTCACTTTTTCATTCATCTGTAATGGACGTGTACATAAGAAAACCGGAGTCAAAACTCTACAATTTACATGGTTTATTTATCAAATATTGAGTTTTGAATATTCATTCGATGTTTTTTTTTCAGATTTAGTCCATTGTACCAATGAACCTAACATATCAGTCCCACAACTAGCCAATCTACTCATAGAAAGATCACAGAATACAAACTGGGTGGTGGTTTATAAAGCTCTAGTAACTGTCCATCATATGATGTGCTACGGAAATGAAGTAAGTATCATTATCCAATTAAACTATTCATTATTATACCCTGTCGAGGAATACTGAAATTTTCACGTAATGAAAAATTGGAATAGCCCTGACTTGAAGTTGTAGCTTTTGCGTGCTTGCTCACATTGGTAAATGGATCATTCGAATTTGAATATTTTATTTCTTATGGTGTATTCTGCTTTCATCTGTAAGCCAATCTGTAACTTTTCACAAGCTTACAGGAAAGTTGCAATTCTGGACCTCTTCAAGGGATCAGTAGCTTACAGAAATCGTTAAATATTTATGAGTATTCGACAGGTCATGTATATTATGCGGCGTTCCCACAAGGCGTTATTCACGACAGTGAACCACGCTTTCGTGAAATACACTTCTGTGTGAACGCATTCCTCACGAAAGCAAGTTTAAAAACTATGCGTTCACACAGAAGTGTATTTCACGAAAGCGTGGTTCAGTGTCGTGAATAACGCCTCGTGGGAACGCCGCATTAGGTATTGAACAATGTTTTACCTGTTATGATTTTCTTCCAATAAGAATCTAATAAACAATCCATTGTTCAACAATGGCTATACTATTATTATTTATCTTGAATTTATAATATTAAAACGTTGGTGTTCATTCAAAACTGAACAAACCTCACAATATGTCATTCGATAATGCTTCCGATCACCCGTATACTAGTAAATATTTAACGATTTCTGTAAGCTACAGATGTCTTAAATAGGTCCAGAATTGCATTTTTTTGTGAGCTCATGAAAAGTTACAGGTTGGCTCAAAGATGAAAGCAGAATACCACCACAAGTTTCGCAAAATGTGCAATAGGTCAGCCTATCGCCAAGCGATGTTTTCCTGTCGATCTTGAATATTTTCAACAGTAGAATATCTTTCAACTGGAGTATAATAGATTCTTAATTCAAATATCGAGACTCTCCTGATTTGAAGAATTAAACGAAAATATAGGAAAGGATTTTTAGATAAATTCAAGAGATAAGCTAAAATATTATGCAACTAAAGAATCAAGGATATTTCTATACAGGGTGATTTTTTTAAGTGTTTCATTAGAAGTTTTCAAAGAAAGAATTTTGCGAATTTTAGATTTTGTATTTTCGTATAAGTGTTCAGGAACTCAATTTGTAAAATATTTTCAAGTGAAAGCTAATTCCGGTTCTACCGGAAACGAATGTAAACTTCGTTATTTCAAATGTAACACCCCGTATATTTATTCATATTTGAATTCTTCGTTTAATTCTGCAATGATTTGATGCAAGATGTAAGCAACCACCTCAAGCGATTTTTGAGTTATAGCCTGATCATCAAATTTTTTGACAGAAAGATTATCTCAAATTAGTGATTATATTTTTAGAATCCATTATTGTAAATCTTTCTTTGCAACAGTGGAACAAAAGAAATTATACTTATACAGCTTGAAACAGAGCTCGATAATGAGCATCAATAGAACTATGAAATCTCATTTTTTTCAAATGGGAATCCCTGTAATTTCATAACTCCGATCGATTGCCCGTCAAAAATCAGTTTAATGTACCAAACTGTTTCAGACACCCTGTATAATATTTTTTCCTTATATACAGGGTGATTTTTTTAAGTGTTTCATTAGACGTTTTCTAGGAAGGAATTGTAATACAGATTCAAGATTTTGGATTTTCGTTTTAGAGTATATGAACTTCGATTGTAAAATATTTTCAAGAGGAATCTACTTCCGGTTTCACCGGAAACGAATGTAACTTCGTTATTTCAAATGCAACACCCTGTATATTTATACATATTCGAATTCTTCGTTCAATTCTACACTTATTTGATGTATGATATGTGCAACAACCCGAGTGGATCTTGAATTATAGCCTGATTATTAAATTTTTTGAAAGAAAGGTTGTCACAAATTAGTGTCTATATCTTCAAAATCCCTCATTACAAGAATTTCTTTTTGCGAAAGTGGAACAAAAGAAAGTACGCTGATACTTTTTCTTGTATAACTTATGAGGAAATATTATACAGGGTGTCTGAAAAAGGGCCCCAAAGTGAGCCACAATAAAACTATGAAATCTCACTTTTTTCAAATGGCAATCCTATAATTTTGTAATTCTGAACGATTGCTCGTCAAAAACCAGTTATGGTGTCCCGAACATTGCATGCTTCTAAAATCAGTAATTTTGCCGTTATTCAATAAAATTCGAATTTCACGATTAAAGACAGGTTTCGCACAGTTTGTAAGCTTGCATTTTGAAGTAGGCTATGTTAGGAACTGTCATTATTACTTTTTCTTATAACAGATCAAGCACTAAGCAAAACATGCAATAATAATTCACTGGAATGATATATCAAGGGTATGTTCTTTATTTGCGGCAAATGTAACAGATTCCTATAAAAATGAATAAGAAGTTCAACGAACGAAATTCATATTTACTGACTTTAACGAAATCAAAGTTCAGGAGGCATCAAAACAGTTTTATCCGTACTGGAAGCCTTAACCCTAAACGGACTCGAGTGAATACAGTAATAGATAATGAATGATCTCTTAGTTTAAAATTATCACAAAAAATTGATTCACAACAGTAAACTAATACTACAATAACAATGTGGATTTCTTTCGTTAAAAGTTCTAACTGTCCTTTCTAATATTTTGTTACATTCACCATAAATGAAGAACATATTCAATACATCACTGTTACTGTAATTCATATTTCTCATAGTGCCCGATTAATCAAAAAAGTATAAATGACAGTTCTCTAAAATGCATTATAAATTAACAGACATAGCCTTCTTGAAAACTTCTATCCTAATAAATGTATGGTTAGACCTTGATTCAATCCTGAAATTCGAATTTTGTTCAACAACGGCAAAAGTACTCATTTTAGAGGCATGAAATGTTCGGGAGACCCTAACTAGTTTTTGACGAGCCATCGATTGGAATTACAAAATTATAGGGTTGCCATTTGAAAAAAGTGAGATTTTATAGTTTTATTGAGGCTCACTTTGGGGCCCTTTTTCAGACATCCTGTATAATAATTCCTCATAAGTTATACAAGAAACAGTATCAGCATACTTTCTTTTGTTCCACTTTCGCAAAAAGAAATTCTTGTAATGAGGGATTTTGAAGATTTTCCTCTTGAAAATATTTTACAATTGAAGTTCATGTACTCTAAAACGAAAATCCAAAATCTTGAATCTGTATTACAATTCCTTCCTCGAAAACGTCTAATGAAACACTTGAAAAAATCACCCTGTATACAGTAAGCACCATGAGTGTTCACAGTGATGGATGGTCAACAAATCATTACTTTGTTGTTGGAAGTTTAAGAATTAAAGAACACATCACGCAAAAAATATTGTATTCATTTTGAATGCCGGTTAACAGGAATTGCATTGATACAATTTGAAAATGAATTATATTACATTTAATTAACAGTATAATTGTTTTTAATCATTATAATACATTGTTAAAATGAAGCGTTTCGTTCACGTCACCTTTTTTAAGCGTCTACCGAAAAATGCGAAACGAATTTATTCTCACTGCAACCTTGATTATGACGTTTTTTCGTTTTTCAGAGATTCACACAATACTTGGCTTCGAGCAATAGTACATTTCAACTCAGCAATTTTTTAGATAAAAGTGGAGTTCAAGGTGAGTCTCGAATTTGTGGAAAACTGTCATATTTACTACACTTCTCTCAACTCAATAATATTTGATAGTGTCAAAAAAACAAATGAATTTTCCGCTTTCGTTTTTTGATTTTTCGAAGTTAATATTCGAATGAATAGTATATAATCATTAATCAGACGAGTTTTTATTGTTATTGGAAATGAGTTCAATTAACTGCTTAGTTCATAACAGGAGTAAAATACAAAAAACAACAATAGTTGTATTCATTCGTCCAAAACTAGGCAGTTAAGTCGTTATTATGAACGTATGTCTATAGTCAGGAAGCCTCAGACTTCATTAAGAATTTTTGTTACTAATTGATATATTTCTGTTACAAAGGACCCCGCACATTTTGTGTGAGAATTGGCTCCCGGTGAATTTGGCTGAAAATTTGATATGATGTTCTACTAATCCTTCTGATCAAATGTCTCTACAGTCACGAAGCTGAAAAATGCATACTTCTAGGAGTTTTTAGCGATTTTATATCCATTATGGCTTACGTATAACCGTTCACACAGAAATGTTTGAGAATATATCGTAATTACTGAAAGCAGATTCTGTCAATTCGAAATATTTTCTAACATTTCTGTGTGAACGGTAATACGTAAGCCATAATGGATACAAAAAATCGCTAAAAACTCCTAGAAGTATGAATTTATCAGTTTCGTGACTGTGGAGACATTTGATCAGAAGGATTAGTAGAACATCATATCAAATTTTCAGACAAATCCACCGGGAGACAATTCCCATAATACTTAAGCCATAATGGATACAAAAAATCGCTGAAAACTCCTAGAAGTATGCATTTTTCAGCTTCGTGACTGTTTAGACATTTGATCAGAAGGATTAGTAGAACATCATATCAAATTTTCAGACAAATCCACCGGGAGCCAATTCCCATATAAAATGTGCGGGGTCCTTTGAATAAGAATTCGTTTGAAAATACTTCAAGTATAATACTTGAAGTATTTTCTTCAAATCATTTTCGTGATGTGGAAATCTTCAGTAGTTTGTTATCTTGACGATTTAAAATCCACATTCATAGATTCCATGTGCAACATCCAAGTTTTTTCAGTATATCATGTTAAGTTTCAAGATTGGAAATATGATTTTTTTTATTTTTCCACTTTCCAGTCATTGAACAATTGGTCGAACGCTGTTTCGTGTTTGGTTCTCATTCGAGTTGAAATATTTGGTTGTTCATTTCAACTATCGCTTAGAGCAATAATTTTTTCAATTACTCTTGTCCATTTTCTATGCAGATGATGTACAGGGTGAGGCAGAAAAACCTATCCGATTTCAAATCCTTTTTCTCAGAAGAGAGAGCAGGTAGAGTAGTGGGGTAAAAACCGTTAGAAAGCTGGTTTTATGCCATTTGTCAGTAGTCAACATGCCTTGGTCTGGTGAACATCGTGCTTTTGTTATTGAGCGGTTTATCGAATGCGGCGGTTCGATAATTGCTACACAACGTGCTTTTCGAATTCATTTCGGACTCGGGCGTCATGATCCTGTTCCACATCACGCTACGATTAAAGTGTGGGTGTCAAATTTTAGACAGACGAGTTCAGCATTGAAAAAGAAGTCGCCTGGACGTCCCAGGACAGCAACAGGACCTGAAAACGTGGCCAATGTGAGAGCCGCGATTGAACGTTCCCCGCGTCGTTCGGCGCGAAAACATTCGCTCGCTTTGGCGATTTCCAACCGCAGTATTCGGCGAATTTTGCACCGGGACCTCAAAATGCATCCCTACAAAATGGTTGTTGCACAGAAATTAAGTGAAAGGGATTTTGAAACCCGTACGAACCTGTGTCGCGATCTCCGAGAACTGCCAAACGACGATGTTGTGCTCTTCACGGACGAAGCCCATTTTCACCTTTGTGGCGCCGTAAACAGGCAGAATTTTCGATATTGGAGTGACGAAAATCCTCGGGAAATCCATCAGGAACCCCTCCATAGCCCAAAAGTGACTGTGTGGTGTGCTCTTTCCCGCCTAGGCGTCTGGGGGCCCTACTTTTTTGAAGAAAATGGGCAAACCGTAACGGTCAACAGCGAGCGCTATTGTTTCATGCTGGAAAATTTTCTTAGACCCAAAATGAAAGAAAATGGCGTGGAAAATGTGTGGTTTCAATAGGATGGTGCAACCGCCCACACATCGCGACGATCAATGGACATTCTCAGGGAACTGTTTCCCGGTCGCCTCATTTCTCTGAGAGGTGATGTTGGCTGGCCGCCGCGCTCACCGGATCTCACTCCATGTGACTTCTTCCTTTGGGGTTACCTCAAATCGAAGGTTTACCAGCATCGACCAAGGGCCCTTTTTGCTTTACGAAGGGAAATTGCTCGGGCAATTGAAGAAATTCCTGTGGAAATGACGGTGAAAGTCATGGAAAGCTACCGCGAGCGCCTAAATAAGTGTATCCGCTCCCAAGGACGACATTTGAGTGATGTGCTTTTCAAAACTTAAATTTAAAAATGGCATAAAATTTGCGATATGTTAATAAAAAAAAATTTTGACAAGCTGAGTGGTTTTAATTTTATAACGTTTTGAAATCGGATAGGTTTTTCTGCCCCACCCTGTATTTGTTACGATTCGTTTCATACTTTGTTAATTTGCTTTTACTGTGTTTCACTATACTTCTCCTGTATACAGTGTCCCCCCATAAAGGAACATCACCTAATATTTCTCATTATATGATATACATTCTCTAATGTTCGTTTGGGGGACTCATGTTCCTGCATAATGTATTTTTGAAAACTTAACGCTTTCGTTTCAATTATCTCGGATGATCTGCTGTAACCACGTGTTAGCTGTTATTGCAAACTCATTAATATTAGTATATTTTTTTATATTTATTATACTTAATCCGGGTTCAACAAAACTCCGATTAGCTTGATTATTGAAATGTCATCATTTCTGTGCAATTTTCAGTTCATTTTTGACATAAACGATCGACTTAGTTCAAAATCAACGATTATATAGCCCAATCAAGCTTTGTGAAACTCACGGTCAAAGTTGTATAATATTGGTAGTTGAATTTCTTTCAAATGTCACCCGGACCTAGTTCACCCAAGGGAATATGAGAAATCAATTTATTCATTAAAATCAATTATGATTCAGAATAGCTCGGAAATCTATGGATATTATAATCAATTTAGAAAAACACCTCTATGAACTAGAGGTTGACTGTTAGTTGACAAAAAAAGGAACAAACTAGTTATTCGACTTCTGGAATCGACCAGTAGCTACTGGAAATAATCCTTAAAAACTAGATCTTCCACGTAACGACTCCTTCATAAAATGGCAATTTATTTCATGTTATATCTCGACATTTTTGTCCTAGACGGTCTCCTTTATTTGGTACACTTTTATTTCCTGTTTAATTGTTTGCAATGTCATAAAACGCATCGTGGATTTGTTTTGCGTTGATCGTGTAACTCCTGACACGAAATAGAGCGATCGTCATAGAAGTTATAGATAGAGCAATAAATATTACACACGGTACATTGCGCATAAAATGCACGCAGCAGTAAAGGTTGGTTCACATTTAATATCCTATAAAATCACCTGTTGGAGAAATAAATCGAAGATTCTAACTCAATCTGGCTTGAAAATCTGAAAGACAGTAGCCGGTTGCTTAAAGAGCCGATTACTTCGATCAATTTAATGTCATTATTTCTATTTCGATTTTCATTTCCATCTTGAAATATACCATCGATTTCAATTCAAATCAACGATTTGAATGGGCTAACACGTTTTGTAACGGAAAATATAGTGTTGATTTGATGGAAGCACATTGAAAAGACTTATTTTTACGTTCTGGTTTATGTGGCTGCATCGTGATAAAGTTCTGGCGAAATATCAGAAACATTAATGATAGTACATCTAACGGGTATTCCGGCAGTACACTATGTCCTGCCGGCAAGGCAGCTTTGAATTATTTGATTTTACATAGGAAACTGGCCTGCTAGCAGTACTAGATCATCACTTATAGAACGCGAAAATTTGCCTATCTAATGTGCAAATTTCGACTCGATAGCTTCAGTATTTTCCGAGATATGACAGAAATAAGTCTTGTTCGGGTAATATTCGTTCGCTCAGAGGCACGCCCCAAAAATGAGTAACAAAAGAAGTGCAGTTTGTAACGAATTGGTTTAAAATAAAGTCGGCAACACAGCTATGATTCTTTGGTGAATATTCAGTGAAAAAATGAAAATTTAGTTGGAACTTTTGATTTTCATTTTATTTTGGGAGACTGATTCTCTCTCTAGTCAATGAAATACGGTTTTTTGTGCGAATAAAGAATAGATATTTCGTTTGTATTGATTTAATAATCTCTCCAATTAAAAAGTATTAAATCCTCCTTCTAAACATAATTCATTTCGTTATAAACTAATATACTTATATATTTTCGTTAAAACCTTTATGTCAATAAATTTCGAAAACACTGATACAAATATAACAAAAATAAATTAAATTATTGAAATGATTCCACGCCTATGAAAAATTCTAGTGTACCTACTGCTGGTAGTCAAAAAAGTCCTGCTTAAAGGACCACAACATTCAAAATTTGGGTACTTCTAGCAGGACGGACTGTCTTGCACAACGGTCCAGCTGAAAGGTGCTTCCGGCACGTTCTATCGACTATCGTCTCGGTTGAACACTATGGTACCAAAGACTTAAACACTCAACTTTCGAAAATACCGATTTAAAATCGAGTTTTTTCGCCTCTCTTCCCTACCCCCTGCAATTTTGCAAAATTTTGTTGTCTCTGGAACTACATTTACCTGAAGGTAGTGTCTTTCAGTCTTTGACTATCTGGTCAAAACGTGGCAGCTGTACGAAGCAATAAACTTGAAACTTTTAGTGATAGTGCGAAGTCTGAAAATCTCGGATATACTCGTATTTCTTGATGAGCTAAAACTTAAAAAAGATCTGGAGTTTTATTTTCCTTGATTTGTTTTCATTTTTTCGAACTTTTAATAATTGCTACTGACGGGTGCAAAATATTGATTAACTTTGGAAAATTATTATATTTGGTTGATAGTTCTGGAATGCTCCATTGAAATTTCATTCTGTTATTAAATCCATAAGGCTAAAATTCAGTTACATAATATCCAGATATTCGTAAGAAATGTTAATTGGCAAAAATATTTTGTGAAAACTTACTTTATCATACGCTATGAAATGTATCGAAAGAATCCGATTTTTTGTAGAATTACATTTAGTACTTTCTTCAGAAATATTAAGTATATATTTTGGAACTCAAATATAATTTTTGGCTGCCAATACAATACAAAAAGCACTGACGTAAAGTTCAGTTTATTTTTTCAACTCACTTATGGTGGAATAATGGGCAATAATTCCAATTCCTGAAATCTGGCGTTTTTATTTTGCTCATTATAAAGACGAACTTCAACCCTTAAATCTCCCTTGAGATTTCAGAACTGTCGCAAAGTTGATATATTTTTTCAACTCGTTCATGTTGGAAAAATAAGTAATTATTCGAATCCCTTGAATATATTGTTTATATTCTGCTCATTTATGAAGGCAAACTTTAACCCTTAAACCTGACTTGAAAATTCGAAGACTTCACACAGTTCGTTTCGGAAATCAAATTTTTTCGGACCTACTTTGAAAAATTAGAATCTCTAGCTGTCTAGCTTATTCCCTTCGGAAGTATTACTTTTGACCTCGGACTCTTTATCAGCAATTTCAACTTACGTCAGATGACGTAAAATTCTGTTCGAATTTCTGGTTAGCGCGAAACTACCTTTATTCACGTTTACGTCGAAAATGACGACGTTCACGATCTCCAATATGAGTTCAATTGGAGCAAATATCGGGTCAGATGCGTCGACGAATAGGAGCAGAGCATTTGATTGGCCGTTCTGACGTTTGATATTGTATAATAAAACTCGTTTTATTTATTGCCAATAAAATAAACGTGAATTTTTTTGAAGGTTCTGATAGTAGTCCTTGGTTCAGATAGGAATAACAGATTCTATCAACTTACCCCCTAAAATGCACTCCTCCGAAATACTGGTTGTTGAAATCGAAAAAGGTATCGTTTTTCGCGAATATCTCCATAAGCATTTGTCGTACAGAAAAGAGCATTTGCTATAATTAGCAACATAGCTTATTTCAATAAATAAGCTATGTTTTCGACGAAGTAAGTTTTGGATGGTGAAGGTTTTGAAAGGTAAGTGGGTGTTTTCCTTCTTCAACTTCTATGGTAATGGAACAGGCACGGTTTTTGGATCGCCCAGTTGAACCGCCAATGTTATCCACACAAAAACGGTACTCTTCGTCATACGCTCTAAAGTCGACCGTTTTCGAGAAGAATCAACTTATATGTTGAAAAACATGGTCAATTTTTTTACTGTTAGTACAGAAGTTTGAAGAAAAATTTAAAAAAAATTGAAGAATGTTTTTCAAATGAAGATTGATTCTTCTCGAAATCGATCGACTTAAGAACATTGACCACGAATACCCCTTCTGTGTAGAAAACATCGGGGGAAAACACCAATTAGCTTTGAGAAAAAAATAGCTCATTCTAATTAGAAAATGCTGACGAAAGCGGAGCTTTCGGAGATATTCTTAAAAAACGTTTTTTCAATTCCATTAACCTCCTTCGAAAACGGTGCTATTTGGAGGTTGGGTTGATCAAATTCTTTCATATTTTTGGACGAGCAATAATATTCTTATGTTTGAAGCAGTTTTATTCACTAACCTGTATTTAGCTGCTCAATAACGATACAAACACTTGGGCAATATTTCGTGAAATCCTTGGAACGGAAAATAAAAAAAAATCTATTCTTCAAGAACAATTCGATAAAAAGGGCGAGTCTTTGAGTTGTACTTGTATATTTCAACCGTAGATTCCTGAGGTCAAAAGAAAACACTTTTTTCTTTTACCAATATTTCCAATTTCCCTAGATTGAAAGATAAGGCCATTTTAAATTTTCATTATAAGCTATGCCACCACTGGCAACCGGAACACTGACGTTTTTCTGAGCATAAGATGTTCAAATATACCATTCAAATCTTCGAAATGAGGATCTATACGATTACAAAAATAAGCGTAAACTTACTCTTTCCATTCACTTCGGCGAAAAAAGTAGTATTCATAAAGCAACGAACACGTTATTATAAATTTTTTTGGCGACAAAAGTTGAATATTTTTTCTTGATTTCTTTCCATTCTCGATTATGAAAAATCCAGCTTGCTACCACTCATTTTCGAGATGAATCTTCAGTACCTAATTAATTATTATTACTCATCGTTGCTTATTACATCTACTGCGAGAGTTTTCAGATTAAAATATAACCTTTTATTTTTAATAAATAAAGCAGATGTTATTTATCTGTGAACGTACAAACAGATCTCTTTGGGTATAGTCCGGTCTATTTAGACCAAAAAATGAGAGTGAAGTTACATAAAGTCCCAACAAGCTGAATTTCTGTGAAGTTGTTCAAAACATAATTATAAACAATGTCTAAAAAGTTCCTCATCATTCCCCTGTGAGGAAAAAATTTTATTCGAGGTCAAATGTCAAAAAAAGTTTTTTCGCGATTTTCAGCAAAACGGTAATTTATCATGAAAGTACCTCAGACAAAAATTGTAGATCATAAAATTATCTATAAAAAATGTATCAATACTTTTTTTCTTACGAGCCACCCTTTCTGAGATATAACGATTCAAAAAGTTATAACTACGCGCTAAGTACACTACCTCATAGGTGGGTGGTGGAACGTGCATATTATGACGATAACGACTTTTATATCTTTTTGAATCGTTATATCTCAGAAAGGGTGGCTCGTAAGAAAAAAGTATTCATACATTTTTTATAGATAATTTTATGGTCTACAATTTTTGTCTGAGGTACTTTTATGATAAAACTTACCGTTTTGCTGAAAATCGCGAAAAACTCATTTTTTGACATTTGAACTCGAAAAAAATTTTTTCCTCACAGGGGAATGATGAGGAACTTTTAGACATTGTTTATAATTATGTTTTGAACAACTTCACAGAAATTCAGCTTGTTGGGACTTTATGTAACTTCGAATGTCTAAATAGACCGGACTAGTAGAATGCTAATAAAAAATTCAAACAATACACATGTGAATTCTATGATTCTAATATGAACGGAAAATTAATTCTCTGAATTATTTTTTTTGTAGTGAAATGTTCGAGTCAATGACTAAGACATCATTGTTAGAAAAGATCTATTCATTTTTGACACAAACAGTTATAATCCAATAGGACCCCGCACATTTTGTATGGGAATGGCTCCCTATGGATTTGGCTGAAAATTTGATATGATGTTCTACTAACCCTTCTGATCAAATGTCTCAACAGTCAGGAAGCTGAAAAATGCATATTTCTAGGAGTTTTTAGCGATTTTTCGTATCCATTATGGCTTACGTATAACCGTTTCACACAGAAATGTTTGAAAATATTTCGAATTGACAGAATCTGCTTTCAATAATCACGAACTATTCTCAAACATTCTGTGTGAACGGTAATACGTAAGCCATAATGGATACAAAAAATCGCTAAAAACTCCTAGAAGTATGCATTTTTCAGCTTCGTGACTTTTAGACATTTGATCAGAAGGGTTAGTAGAACATCATATCAAATTTTCAGCCAATTCCACCGGGAGCCAATTCTCATACAAAATGTGCGGGGTCCATTTGTGCTCAAAAGGGAAAGTATTGGGGAAGTTTTGATTTCTTCCATTTTTTCATGTTTTTAGGGGTGCTGAATCCGAACCTGAAGTTTTTTAACTACATTTAGTGACGGAACATAGAAAAAATGCAAAAAAAGAAAAATCTCATTTTTAGTCAGTTTTCAGCTTATTATTCGACAATAAGGGAAACTATGGAAATAAAAGAGACAGTCACAGAATATATAGATAGGAAACAGCTGGTATGGTATGGACATGTGCAAAGAATGGCAGAGAATAGATTACCAAAGAAAGTAATGAGATGGATACCTCCAGAAAACAGAAAAAGAGAAGACCAAGAACGACATGGATTAATGGAATTAGAAAATCAATGAGTGAAAGAGGACTAAATGATGAAGACTGCAACAATAGAAGGCATTGGCAATTGGGTATCGGACAACGTCTTTAGGATGTTTTTAACCCGAATGTATATATATACTATCAACTTTTCGTGGGAGACATTCCTGTACAAAATGAAATAACATAAAATTTCCAATAAATCACAATATTAAGGTTTAATCTGCGATAAACGGTTCTGGCTCAAACTGTAGTTGAAGATGTTTTTAGCCAGAACGGTTTATTGCAGAGGAAATCTTAATATTGCAATATTAAGATTTCATAGGAATTTTATGTATAGGAATGTTGATAGTTTCCGATTAATAAGCTGAAAACTGACCAAAAATCATCTTTTGCATTTTTTCTATGTTCAATCAGGAAATTTTTTTGGATAACTTCAGATTCGGATTCAGCACCCCCATGAACATAAAAAATGGAAGAATTCAAAACTACCCCAAAACTTTCGTGCTTAAAGCACAATTTGACTGGACTATTAGGGTTGACATCTGAGAAAAATCCACAATCCGCCCTTTATAAATTATACATTATCTTTAGAATTTCGTCACGAATTCTTATTGAAAACTAAACTTGTAACTTTTATTAATCTCTCTCTTTTTATTTCCCATTCGGTATTCGATTGAATATTTGTTTAATTTCTTGAAAAATTGCCTTTCGAAAAAGCTAATTATATCTGTTTTGTTGAAAAGGTAGCCAAGGACATAAAAATGGTAAGTCATATCTGTAGAATTTCGAAATTTTGTTTCTGTTGATTTGATCTAATTTGGCCTTGCTGTACTGCATGATATGCATCCACTTTTATCTTTGTAGAAAGAATAAGAAGCGGTAGAAAAATATAGAAATAGAAAATATTACATTTGTTTTCAATGCAAGAATGATGTTCCTGAATTGATGAGATGGAGGTATTTTCTTACGAAACTTTTTGGAAGGTACTATTAATAATAATAATCATTAAAATAAAATTTGTTTGATCTTCAAAACTACATGAATAGACTCTGAAATCAGTAGTGGGGCTACATCTTATAAAATCGACCTCATGTCAATTACTTCCCTCCAAGCATGTTTTCAGCACAAATGTTAGAGATTAAGTAATGTTACGTTATTTCATTGTGTGACTTCAGGACAATTGATTCAGTGTGCAATTCATGATTAAGATTTAGTAGCGCCTGAAATACCCGGTGTCGAATATTTCATAATTATTCAACATTTTAATAAGGAGTCCTTTGAAATAGGAACCTGATTGTTATGGTAGGTTTTTCGTTTCTTCTAATCCTAACAGTTTTCACATTTTTTTTAGAGTATTTGAATATTTTTTTCACACTATTGAATTAATTATCGAACTAGTTATGAACATTCAGTAATTCAATGAAGATGCAAACTATTCACGAATATTTAATTATTTGGAAAATATTGAAACTTTTTATGAGTATTCAACAAATTTTGGAACTAATCAACTTTCGTACGCTGCTTATAATTTTTCAGAAATTCTGACAATCACACTTTGCTTGGGAATTCAACAGAATCCCAATAATTGTCAGATTGTAAATAGAGTGAAAATTGATATGGAGAAATGCGTTAGTACCTATACCGTCTGGAACAGCCAATGGAATAAGTTCGACAATGAATAAATGAGAGCGTGTTGGGAAAAACGCCTGGACACGTCGATTTGTACCTTAAAATGCGCATTAAAAAATATATAGGGTGGGTCATCTGATAGTGGCCGATACCACCTTTCTTATTTTAAATATAACCCCTTGTATATTATTAGTTTTTTGGATTCTTCAGAAAATTCTTAACATAATTCATGTACAATGTCCCATAGATACCTATCTTCAACTGATAGTTATTATTAAGTGTTTTCATTTGTATTGCAAAAATTGACATTAATAAAAGAAAATTATTTTATTTCACAAACAATTTTCTTTTTTAATGTTAATTCTGTAGTACATCTGAAAACACTATTTCCGAAAACAAGATAGATCAGGGACATTGTACATGGATAATGTCTAGAATTTTCTGAATAATTCAAAAACTGATAATATACAGGAGGATGTAGATATTAAAAATAAGAAAGTAGGTATCGGCCTCTGTCACATGACACACCCTATATAGTTATTTTTTTTAAATCGTATCTTAAAATATAAATCGACGTATCGAAGCGTTCTTCCCAACACGCTCTCATTTATTCGTTATCGAATTTATTCCATTTGGCTGTTCTACACTGTATATTCCCGTGAAAGTAGCGCACCCGTGCTTTTCGAATATCACTTGGATGATGTTGAGATAAATCGAGTGATTCAAATAAAAAAATTGAGGGATAATAATTCTTTAACAATCGAGTTTTCTTGGTTTGATGATTGTCTGTTAATTAGTACGAATATATCGTGACCTTTGAATATTTCGAATATGTATTTAATTACTGAGTATTCATGAAAAGTTCCCATATTTATGGATATTTCGAATATTCGTGGATACTTAGAATACGCATTGAATAGTTTTGTCTTCATGACTTTTAACTGAATACTTGAATATCCACGTCTCAAATAATTCGAATAATTATACAATCGATAACGTCTAATATTCAAATCATTCCATTCATCAAATCAATAGAATCTCACGAATGTCAATAATTTTGTGAGTTTGATTACAACACAACGATTTGTACCTACGTCGAAAGATTTCGACACCTCGTATTCACATCTTGATTCAGAATATGGATTACACACAAAATCAAACGTCCTGAAATATTATTACAGAATGCAAAAGCGGTACACCCCAGATTATAATAATTCTATTCCATGAACATTATGCTTTTATTATCTGAGCAAGTTGTTCAGATTCCATTATTTATTTGCACCTATTCAAAATGGAATGAATTACAGGGGATTACTACGTTGATTAATGTTTTGCATTTCAAATATTTAAAAACCCTTCCCTCGTCGAGGTATTCTCCCTTCTTTTGTTCCCGTAGAGTTTTTCTCTTTCATTATTAATTCTGGTGCGGTTTTCGTGTTTTGAATGACTCATTTATGACGTTGCATGTTTGAAATGGGCTACCGAGTGATTCATCATGAATCTCTTTTGCAGGATACGATATGTCACCTTTTATTAGGAGGTATGCGAAATATCTCAACGAGAAAGCGATTTCGTACAGATCCGTAGCCTTTGATTTCTGCAAAATAAAAAGGGGGTAAGTGTACTTTTCGTAAAAAATGTCTCTCTTCCCTTACATGGAATTTGGTATATCTAGTTTAACAGCTACAGCTAATTTCTATGCATTTTCTGAGAACATTTATTATAGTAATGTTTATTTTTACACCATAAGAAAAACGAAATTTTAACGAACAAATATCTCAGAGCCTATCAAAAACGCTGTTATTTTGGTGTGAGAATTTTCTATTGGGAATTATGGTTTTTTCTCGATATTCAATATAAGGTGAATAAAGGTTGACGCTTACTTGGGCGAAGAGGCGCCACGCGTTGTTTTCTGCCGGAGAAGTTTGCACTGAATCAAATGGGTAGACGCTCACTTAGGAGGCGCGAAGCGAAGAGCCGAATCGTTAGACGCGGGGCATATTAGACGAAGCGAAGCGCTGGGAAGGAACGAGTGGATTTCCACCGGAGAGGTTTGCATTGGAGGCGTTTGACTCGTGAATAATTCTTGGGCCATGTGCGCGACAAATTTCTCGAGGAGGTCCTCAAGTAGATAGTCCGCGGCCGGAATCGGGTTCGTGACCCAAGTTCGGCGCGCTGTATTATCAACTCAGGAAAAATTTGCGATTTTTATGAAAATTTTATACTCAAATTTTGTCACTGGGGAAATACAATGTTATTTTTGTATTTGTGTGAAATGAGTTTGTTTTCAATGGCTCATGAGAATGTTGATTTAGAATTCTCTATATACAATACAAACAACAATTTTGTATTTTGTACAACTGTGAATGTGAATTCAAATCGTCTGAAATATAGATATTATATTATGTGAATACAACAAAATATTGAAAATTCATTCTTCTAAAGGAGTTAAAATATCTGATAAAAATTGGAAAAAAATGTGGAATTAATTAAACATGTTCGGGATTCAATGTTGGAAGTCGTTGTTCAGACTATACCATCAATTATCATTCCAATAAATGTGATTTCTTACTATGAATAATGAATTAATTGATAACTGATTGTGTTGAAAATATTTCCTCTCATGTTTATTTGTTGAATTATTTTCTAACAGTGAAAAAGAAGAAGAAATTTTTCGATGTTATCGTAGAAAAAGGTTTTTTTCCTCTAATCACCAGAATGAAGGAATTTGATTACTACTTGCTTTGTTTTTTTTTAATCGGTTAAAGAGAAAATAAGCATTTCGCATCAATGGTTTAATATATTTTCTTTTTTTTTATTCCTAGTTGAAGGTAGGACGACGAGTATTTCATTGAAAAATTCACAATAATTAATACAGGATTATGACCAAAAACACGATTCGAACAATAGCTCTACCCTTGTTCATGCGAGTAGACGGCCTGCAACAAGGGTAATAAAAATTTATTGCGGTCTAGAGATAGGGAGGATTTATTTCGATGCCTGCTCGACGCATCGCTTCGTCCAAGTGCGCGGTTCTCGGCGAACTTACGCTTCGCGCCTCTTCGTCCAGGTGAGCGTCAACCTTAAAGGTTGACGCTCACTTGAACGAGACGAGACGAAGCGAAGCGTAATTTCGCCTGGGACCGCGCACTTGGACGAAGCGATGCGGCGAGCAGGCATCGGAAGAAATTCCCCCTATTTGTAGGCCGCAATAAATTTTTATTACCCTTGCTGCATGCCGACTACCCGAATGAACAAGGGTAGAGCTGTTGTTCGAATGAATGATCATCCTGGCGACCAACGACTCGCCTCCTCGCTGCTCCTCGCTTCGCGCCTCCTAGGTGCGTGTCTACCCATTTGTTTCAATGCAAAAGATCCCAGCGGAAAACGACGCGTTCCTTCCGACCGTTTCGCTTCGTCCAAGTGCGCGTCTAATCTGCCTCGCGCCTAACGATTCGGCTCTTCGCTTCGCGCCTCCTAAGTGAACGTCTACCCATTTGATTCCGTGCAAAACGTGCCTGCGGAAAACAACTCTTCGCTTCGTCTCGTCTCGTCCAAGTGAGCGTCAACCTTAACTGGATATTTTGAATCAGAAACATCACAGTATGTTTTTTGGGTCATAAGAAAAAACCTTACTTCTCTGAATTCTCCATATGAATTTCGTGATTGCACACGTTGTTAGTCTTCTCATCACCTTCAACTTTGCCATAGAACTTGCTCTATAGGACCGTTTTTAACGTTAAAAACTCACTCCCTATTACTTTCCTGCCTCAGATAGCCCGCAAATAATTTTTCCTCTCATTTAGGTAATATTCTCTTCTTCCAATAGAATTCATTCCACTATAACTTTGTTCCCAAACTTATCGACCCTAGTCGGACTAGTCTATAAAGTCTAGAGTAACTGGGAATTCACTCCATTATTGTTTGTTGCATCTAACGACCAGTAAAATCTCAGCTTTAGTGTAATAGTCTAGATTGGGTGTTTGGACAAAATATATCTACAGCTCCACTTAATTCTATATGATTTCCTTGCCCACTAATTTCGAACGCGAATTACACTTACAGATTTTATAATGTCGTTTCTGATATCATCGTACGTTCTGAATTGATCAGAGTTAAAATAATCATGTTGCTGATATGTATGTATATGTTTTAACATACTGGAGTTACCGGACACCATAACATTGTTCGTCTGGTCACGTTCACTTTAGTATTCACTGTCTTCATCATTATGGTGAATGATACAATCCGTTTGAACTTAGAAGATGAATCGTGTGTCGGTGAAAAAATACAAGAGTGGAAATTGAAGGAATGATAATAGAGCAGATCTTCATAAATTATTACCTATTGAAAGAAATCTATAATTCTTGATCGTTCAAAATATTTCAATGTTCTGAAGGAGCTGGTAATTAAAATTAATTTTGAAAATGACTAATCTAGATGAAGGCAAAAATGTTCTAAAAAACTGGTAGTTTTGAATGAACATTCATAGACCAGGAGGCAGAAAGAAAAACGGCGCCTCATTTGCAAAATTGTGATTTTTTTTGAGAAGTTAGCCAGTGTTATCAAGAACAAGGAATCGCAATTCTTTGAATGTGTCAAAAAAATCAATGCCGTTGATAAATGACCTATAGGTAATTTTGTTTTATATCATATATTCGACTGCCAGAGTATGAAAGAGTCGTATGCCATCCCGATGCGGCGTCTCAAACTGTCCGCCATACTGAATTAAACGTTTCAATTTTTTATGGTCCTTCGGCCGACCAGCGAGAACCCATTTTTTCCATCCAACCATAAAAAAGATGTCTCATGACCGATTATGACCATGCCATACTGTTTCGGTGTCACTAAGCACACGCCTTACTGGTTGGAAGATGTCATCGACCTCGTTGACTAATGAGCTCAAAGGTAATCCTTGTTTTATTCCATATATTCGATAGCCAGAGTATGAAGGAGTCGAATGCCTTACCGATGCGGCATCTCAAACTGCCCGCCATACTGAACTATACGATATCGTATTCGACATCTTTGACCCAGTAAGGCGTGTGCTTAGTACCACCGAAACAGTACATGGTCATAATCGGTTATGAGACATCTTTTTTATGGTTGGTTGAAAAAATTAGGTTTTCGCTAGTAGGTCAAAGGACCATAAAAAATGACACGTTTAATTCAGTATGGCGGACGGTTTGAGATGGATTTTTTTGACACATTCAAAGAATTGCCCGGCGCAACGCCGCCACCTAGAGACCACCATACTTGCGTTTCAAACTGTTCTTGATAACACTGGCTAACTTCTCAAAAAGCCTCACAATTTTGCAAATGAATCGCCGTTTTTCTTGCTGGCTTCCGGTCTATCACAATGTATCATAGACAAGTCTATGCAATGTATCGAAAAACTATATTCAATATTTCAAATGATTGTATAAAAAATATATCGATGACGCTATGAGTTAATGGTTTAATAACCTACTGTCGTCAAAAATAATATATCTGACCTTGAAATATCTGACAGATCTGCTTTTCTTCTTGGTAGGACCATTTATTTGCAGCAATAAAAGTATTGCTGAAAATGAAAGAATATTCGATTTAATAATTTCCTTATAGCATGAAGACATGTTCACATGGTAATTATTGAGTGCAAACTTATGATTTCGAAATTTAAATGAAGGTGACAATTATCTGGTCACTGCGGCTTTCTAAAATATCTTTATTTATATGAATGGAATTTGCTCTTTTATTTCATTTAGCGTTACACTTCGAGTTTTCATGACATCTTTTATTTTCACAGCAAAGAAGATGGAATGCTCAGGACGATGAACACCGATAGACTTCTCAAAACTCTACCAGTTCTACAAAATCAGCTAGATGTTCTTCTGGAATTCGAATGCTCTTCTAACGATCTTACGAACGGTATCATCAACATGTGTTTCATGTTGCTCTTCAAGGATCTCATCAGACTTTTTGCCGGTTATAATGATGGCATTATTAATTTATTAGGTTAGTGCAATATAATAAGGGACGATGATATACGTTGGTCATTATAAAGGGTTTTTCTATAAGATGTGCTATTTTGAATGGCCCGCTTTTTCGGTAGATGTCACGTTTGAAGCTGTCATTTTTTGACATTTGACAAGTAGAAACTACGCCATTAATAAAAATGGAACGATACACGCTTCAAAAGCGCGTTCAAATTATTAACATTCACTATAAAATGGTGAAAATTTGGCAGAGACGGTTAGTAAAACTCGAACATTTTTGGGTCGTCGTGAAGCACCTTGTCCGACCGCAATAAAGAAATTGGTGGAAAAATTCGTTGTTGGAAAGCCTCTCTATCCTCAACGTAAGCCTGTTTGGTGCGGTTTATGGTCCGGCGGAGTCATTGGACCTTACTTTTTCGAAAATGAGGCTGGAGCAACAGTTACGGTGAATGGATTGCGCTATCGAGACATGATTAATGATTTTTTATGGTCGAAATTGGATAGTATTGATCTGGACAACGTTTACTTTCAACAAGACGGTGCTACGTGCCACACAAGCAACGAAACCATTGATCTTTTGCGGGAAAAGTTTCCGGACCGTGTTATCTCTCGAAGAGGTGATCACAATTGGCCACCGAGATCTTGTGATTTAACACCTTGCGACTTCTTCCTTTGTGGCCACGTGAAAGAAAAGGTCTACGCCAATAACCCAGCGTCGATTCAAGTCCCCAAAGATGGAATTCATGAGGCTATAGAGGACATAGGGCAGCTACTTTGCTATTTGGTTATGAAAAATTTCATTAAAAGGATAAGGTCCTGTAAGCCTAGTCGTGGTGATCATTTGCCTGATGTTATTTTTCACTATTAACGGCATAGCTTCTTTTTTATGATGAAATAAACATCCGATCATTTATATTGAAAAATGGCATTTTTCTATGAATATCAAAACAACACCTATTATTGGAAAACCCTTTATTTAGAATACGTAGTGAGATAATTCTCTTGTAAAACTCATTTCAGAGTTCTCTCAAATGACATCTAGGTCATTTTCTTAGAATTGTCTCATTAAAAAAATCGTGATAGTACGGACCCAGCCTGAGGAACATTTATGTTAAATAATATAACACACACAATAACACAAAAACAAATTACCACAATTATCGTCGGAGAACGCATTCGTACGATTTTATTGAAAATTTGGTTTTTCGAGCAGGCACCTCACGACGCGGTTGTCACTTAAATCAAAAAGTACCAACAACTTCGATATTAGAAAAAGAACACTCCCAATTTTATGTTTTTTTTGGTTCGTTGTATGATATGAATTAACAATATGCCCTGTATCATAGCAGGAATTATACTGTCGTGTGTCGGGGTGGGTGGGCAAAAAAATTACGTGTCATGGTTTTGACATTATATTTTTTTATAACGCGTAGACACGACATGCGGACTCAAGTATCAAAGACCGCAAGACTCAACATTCCGTGACCTTGAGAATTCAGAATCGAAAATAGAACTCTTTTTACGCAATATTTCAGTGAGGAATTTTTTTTCAAATTGGTATAAGTTGAAAAACATCATAAGAATGATTCATCTGATACATTGTTTATTCTTTCAGAAAAATTCTTCGATATGCATAAGAAACAATGTAAAGAGGCGTTAGATGTATACAAGAAATTCCTGGTCAGGATGGACAGAGTTTCAGAATTCCTCAAAGTGGCAGAGGTAAGAATGCATTCCAAATTGAGTTTAGTTTCAAAATCAATAACTATTACCCTCTGTAGAACGTAGGTATAGATAAAGGCAACATTCCTGATCTCACCAAGGCACCGAGCAGTTTGCTGGAAGCCTTGGAGCTACACCTTTCCCAAATCGAAGGCAAGAAAAGTTCTTCATCAACAGCATCCTCTCAATCGACGAGTAACCAGAAGAATATCAAATCAGGCGTTACAGCACTTTCTTCTACAAGTAACGCTTTTGGCAATCTGGCGAACAGCAAGTTTGATAATCTCTCGAATGGTATAGATGAAAATTTGAAATTGCAAGCTCTAGCTGAAGAAGAAGCAGCAATGAATCAGTTCAAAGTGAGTGGTATTTATTTTATTATGTATGGGTGATTCTCCAATGAATAATGATATAAACCCTTCCTAGATCTCAATTGCATGTTAGAAGAATTTGTGTTATATGCAGGCCTTTTGAATGTGTTCTATCCCGTTTCAGATACGTTAATTTTAATTTTATTACATTTCGATTTCGATATTTTTGATCACCAGTCTAAGACCAATAACAGAGATGATAACTGTAATACGGACATCGGCCTTATTTTCCAAATATTTTCTAGTTAAGTTTCAGTTTATTTGTGAATAGTTTTATGTGGTTCTTAAATTATTGTTTTTATCAATACGGACTTAACATCATTTATATTGTGAGGATTCACTCTTAAATGATATAAGGTTTCGAATGACAAAATCACCAAATTATATATAATTAGAATATTAGACACGTTTCCATTGACTAATGATAAGGAAGATTAGGAATGAAAAGTAGGCGATACATCACTCTAAATATTTCGAACTGAAATGAACCATTTTATGTAAACAAAGTTCTTGGATAGGATTGAAATATTCGGTTTTACCAAAAAACTTCTTCTGAATTAATCCAGAAACAGTTTAAGCCGAAAGAAACTGGTGATTATCACTACCTTTATGTACAACTGAAAAAGTTGCGTAGTAATTTGACAGTAGAATAACCAACAAATCTGATGTTTCTTTAACCCTAGAACTTAGATTTTACGTTACACTTACCACAACGTGGAGTCGTATACGACTTCAAAATAAAATGACTTATATCTTCTATGCCTGTTATAAAAGATGAATGATAATATGGAAGGATATTCCAAATATATTTATTTCCTTTTATAAACCCATAAAAAAGAACAATTGTCGATAACACTTCATAAAATATAAGAAAAATAAACTGAACCCCTAGTTTTCTTCGTTATACATTTATATTGCGGTAAAATTCAACCTTAAACAAAGTAAATAAAAAACAATATTTCTTTATTGAACACATTATATCGAACCCTTCCAACGTAACTGAAAAGTAAAACTTATAATTTTTTTTTAATCAGCTCATTTACATTTACAGAATTTATAACAATAACAACAACGTGGCGTCGTATACGACCGGATCGCTTTTTTTGCCAGTAAACATTTACTTATGAAAGTGACTATCGCGTCAATGTGATTTCAATCATAAATTGAAAAGGTACTGAGATGCACAACTTTCTACAAAATTTGACGCACGCGTAATTAATATTTCTATAGTCCGTTCACGAAAGGTTGAGTCGGTTGGCCATGGAAATTTGGCATATTCCACTGTGTATATTAAAATTTAGGTTATGTTCTTGTCAGATTGATACGCAATGTTGTCAATATTGCCTAGAGTTGTCTGATAACTCGCAATCTCGTCGAACGAGGCCGGTTACATTCGGCAACGTTGACTTTATTTTACGTTATGACAGCAAATACGGCCAACTTCAGATAAATAAAAAAACGCCTACTATGTGCTCAACCTTTCGTGAACGGACTATAGATCCGCTCGGTCGCATAGGACACCACGTTGTGGTTCTAGGGTTAAAGTGTAGACTGTGTCGAACTCAAATCACTGTCTGATTTCATAGAAATAAATGTAGTTTGGTCATAGAACTACTAGAGTTAAAAGCAAAAGTAAGGCACTAGTTAGCGATGTGTCGTACATATTTTCTTGGTGTTTATTTTTAATTATTATATCAAGTGGATTATATGCATTACTTGATTATTTACAAAAATATTTGTTTTCATTTTTCAGTCGAAAGTTTCAACCCCCACCTCAGGTGGTAATCCGTTCATGAGTAACTCTTCTTCTTCTGTCAGTACACCAAGTGCTGCAACTTTGGATTTATTCAGTGCTGAACCGGCCATAATGCCTACAAATATGCAGCATCTGCAGTCCAAGCCTTCAGATGACCTCCTACAACTATCAAATCCCTTCATGGATGCTTTCTCATCTCCACAGCAACCACAACCTGTCATGGCTAATCCTAATTTCGCACCTGCTAATAATAATGCCTGGGTGCCGAATGGTGAATACTTATAATTATATTCTTAGTCACTATATGATACCTATAAAAAATATGTTTCATCCAACTGAGTGAACAAACCTTCCGAACAAATCGGGAAATATGTCATACAAAAGTATTCAGATGTAAAAGGGACTTTGTTCTGCCACAAAATTCAAGAGAATGGTTCTCATTAATAAACCGTGGAATCGTTGTCTGCTTAAAGAGAAGCCTCACAAGTGTGTTACGTTGCGTAGCATCTTCGAATATTCAACGCTGCGTCTATTTAGAGTGACGCCTCACTATTACGTTGCGTTGCGTCGTCTCCGCATCGATGCTCCTTCGTTTAATACTCCGATTACACTCAGCTCACTTCCACGGCAGGGAGCTTCCAAACTAAAACGTATTAAGAGGACAAATACATAGTGGTCGTCCTAAAATAATACGTTCAAATGTCCATATCGAGGCTACGTCTGTGTTGCTACGAAATTCCCGAAACATGTCGTTGACAAGAATTTCAAATTTCAAGAATAAAGATGTCTCAAACATATACTCAGGAAGGTTCTATATCTTCATGCTCACATTATTTATCTAAATATCAACTGCAGTTCATGGCCATGCTCGGAAAAAGGAGTTGGTTGAAGGAGTTTCTCAGCGTCTAAGACAGACTTTTAAAGGGTCAAAACATAATATTGTACAGGTCGTGCCAAATTTACCATAAAGAACGTGGGATTTCCCTCGAATTTTTTCGATGTTTTGCAATAACCATTGAATATTTTTGAAATTAAATAAATCAAATCTTCATTTAAAATGTTCAAGGGCGATTTAAAGCTAATAAAGCGGTAATTCAGTAACTAAGAACGATCGTCAGTTGTTTTTTCACAAATTTGACCAGGGAGCCAATATGAGTACAACGACACCAAAATTTGATGAATATCTGCTGAATCCCAAAATTCAAACAGTTTGAATTTTATTTTCTTAATGTTCCACCAATTTTGAAATTGTGAGAATATTCCAAGGTATAAAGGAGCAAAGAAGACATTTCATGTCAAGAAATGGCGGTGGACACTTTTGAAGAACACCTAAAATCAAATGACTATACTTTCATTTCTTTTCAAAAATCGATTTTTCAGCTGGAAAAAAATAAGAAAATTATATGTCTATTCCTTTAATAGCAAAGAATAAAGAAAAAAATCATCACTCAAGAATTTTCACTATGGAAAAAAATAAAATCGAAAAAAGTGTTTTTCTCCAACCATCAAAAAATGTTGACTTTTCTGTAATATTTTCAGGTGCAAAAGTCATAAATTCTCTTACCGTACAAAAATTTGCTCGTTGCTTAGCAACACTTTTAATCCTAGGATTAAAAACGCTACTTTTAATCCTTGGATTAAAAGTAAATGCATTTGAAGTCTACTTGACAATCACTTTCATGATTCTGTGTTCAAATTCATAACCAAATTATGAACGATTTTTCACTAAAACCAATTTTATTGTTATTTTGACTTGGTTGGAGAAAAAATAGTATATATTATTCGGATTAAAAGTGCCTATTTTAACTCGCAATTTTGCATTCGCTCGGCTACGCCTCGCAACTGCAAATATTGCTCGTAAAAAAAAGATGCACTTTTAATCCTTATAATATAATATACTATTTTTACAGAAATGGCTGGAGATAAACAGAAAAAAAGTTTGCTGAATTATTCCATTCAATGTCTAATCGATCCCCTCAATATGAATCGAAAAGGCCGCGGTGGCAGATTCACCATTGAAACTTAGCTATACCCTTTCCTTTCAAGGAAATATTCGTTGTTCCTATTACTTTGTCAGTCAGTGGAGCTGCTATTTTTTATCACTTATTTCAGAGTTTTCTTGTATGAGTAGTTGCTAATAATTTCATTTATAAGTTTAGAACCAAACTTGTTGAGATCTGTAAGAATCTATTTCCTTTTCAGGTCAACAAAATGTGATTTCTAATGGTTCCTTTGTATCAGATACAAACTTTGCATCAGTTTTTGGTAGCTCTGAACCTAAAAGTAAGTACTACTAAAAAATTACTTCGCTAATTGTTATATTATCAAGTCGGTAACTCCACATAATAATACGCACCATTCACCTATGTGGCATGTGTTTTTTGAATGTGTGCACTAAAGTGAACCCCTCCTTATGGGGTTACACCTGGTACCTACATGTTTTTGTCAGTGTACATTCCCATTACACATTCGAAACTTTTTCAAGATTTTTGAAGGCACTGGGTAGAATGGATTCGCTTTATTGAATTAATTTGTTTGACAAGGTATTGAACTTATATTCAAGCTTCAACTGTCTTCATTAAAAGGCGTTATCATACTAATCCACAAGCTTTTTTGCATGTTTCGAATTTTATTATTATATACGTCATAACTTAACTAACAGTGTTGAATTCCTTCGAGTGAATCAGAGTGGATCATTTTCCCTATAATTCTTGGATTTGGATGACAGACCACCTAGATAATAGATTATATTAATAACGAATGCGCATGATGTTGAATGATACCTTCATAAAATCAGGAAATTTTATCAGCAGGACTAGGAATATATTCTTTACTCTAAGCCACTTCAAATTTCCCTAATAATGTCAATAAATACATATTTGACTAATCGAGGCCTAGATTTGTTAGTGTAGCTTGCCACTACGTCAACTAAATTTTTATTATAATAATATTGGTTGGCTGAACATGAACGAAAGTAGATTTTATATCAAATTAGCATTCAATGAAGGAAATTACAAAAAAATAAACTGTAAAAAAGTTGAATGCAGCGTTTCATAATGATTATTATCTACTATAATGAATATTTATTGTTATCACAAATGTCGAACCTATTTTTTGATGATATACATTTTTTTCACGCTAATTCTTCCTTTTTAGGACCACATGATATTGTTTTTTTTTAAATCTCGAACTCGCCACAGAACTGAATGCTCAGATATAGTCCAGTCAATGTGTGCTCAAAAGAACCCCTAGCAGGAAAGTTTTGGGGTAGTTTTGATTTTTTCGATTTTTATTAGTTTTTTGGGGAGCTGAATTCGAATCTGAGGTTTGCTAACAAAATTTCGTGAGGAACATTGAAAAAAATACAAAAAAAGTGAAAAAATCTCATGCTTTGGCAGTTTTCTGCTTTTAACTCGGAACTATCATTTTTTCGTGAAAGACCTTCTATACAAAATGAAAGTACATAAAATTTCAAACAAATTGCACTATTGAAGTTCTTCCTACGATGAACCGTTTTGGCTCAAATTATAGTTTTAAATGAGGTATTTTCTATGACCCAATAAATGAAAAAAAAAATAATTTCTATGGTTCCGATGATGCGATCCTTTTGAAATTTGCATGAACATTCAGTATATCAGTCTCGATTCATAAAAATATATCACTCGAATCGGATGTCTTGTTATGGAAATATGAAGATTCTTCTTTTCAATATTCCAATTGAATTTTCTATGGTACTGTTCACACTATGGTCACACAATTTTGCATGAAGCTTATTATGAGCACCTTGCATTTGGTCGCAAAATTTCATTCCGATGGGGTTATTTTGTCTGAGATATTGGGAAACAAACATTTGAATGGCCATATTTGTTTCATAAAACATGCCCATTCAAAATTTTTGTTCCTCAATATCTCAGAGAAAACGAAACCAATCGAAATGAAATGTTGCGGCCAAATGCAAGTTGCTCATAATAAGCCTTATGCAAAATTGTGTGAACCATAGTGTGAACAAAACATAGAAAATTCAATTGGAATATTGAAAAGAAGAATCTTCATATTTCCATGACAAGACATCCGATTCGAGTGATATATTTTTTATAAATCGAGACTGATATACTGAATGTTCATGCAAAATTTCAAAAGGATCGCATCATCGGAACCATAAAAATTATTTTTTTTCATTTATTGAGTCATAGAAAATACCTCATTTTCAACTATTATTTAAGCCAAAACGGGTTTTCGCAGAACAACCTGTGGTGGTACAATTTGTAGGAAATTTTATGTATTTCATTTCGTAAGGGAAGGTTTTCCAAGAAAAGTTGATAGTTCCGAGAAATATGCAAAAAACTGACCAAGAATGAGATTTTTCATTCTTTTTGTGTATTTTTTTCTATGTTCCGTCTCGAAATTTTGTTAGCAAACCTCAAATTCGGATTCAGCACCCCAAAAAATATAAAAAATGAAAGAAATCAAAACTACCCCAAAACTTTCCTGCTAAAAGCACAATTCGACTGGATTAATATAGGAAAACAGCAGACGTAACTAGAAAATCACTGAGAATCGCAACACTAGTAATTAATTTGACGAGGTGTTGCCACCAATTTGAAGTTTCCAAGTAATGAAGGTATGATTCGCCTGACAAAAATGAAAATGTTACAATAACACGAAAACAGCTAGAAACAGAGACAAGGTATTTGATACAGTAATATTTAATTCGAAAGGGTAGTGGTTCGTACTCGCAAACCTAAATTTTCAATAAAATCACACGTTCCGTGGCACACAGCTTACATATCATATGTTTCGCTATACAGTTTGGAAATTCACATCGAAAAGATACGATATACAATGCATCAGACAGAGAATTTTTCCGCACAGTTGTACAGTTTAATTTACGAGTGTTTGCGTTCTTTGTAAACGACTCAATTCAGTTGTCTGATTGCAATAATGTAGTGTTGTCTCTCTCTCATCGTTGTTATTGGCTTAATTCAGAAAGTACTTGAATCGGGTAATACAGGCAGCCTGACACATTAATTTATTCGATGCGAGTACTGCTGGTTCTCTACAACACTGCTTGAAACAGGCGAATAACAACGATGGAAGAGAGAGACAACACTACATTATTGCAATCAGACAACCGGATTGAGTCAGTTACGAAGCACGTTAATCTCTCGAATATATAACTGTGCAACTGTACGGCAAATTATCTGTCTGATGCATTGTATATCGAATCTTTCCGATGTGAATTTCCAAACCTGTATGAACACATTATACAGCTTTTTCCCCTAATGCTAACAGCGAATGCTCGCGAATAAACTGGAAGCATGAAATCGAGATCGAAAAGGAACATGTCTTGACATAATTAGGGCCTTGGCCCTAATTAGATTGATAAATCAAACTCAGTACCGTTAATCCAGATCTTTTCATTTTATTTCCAAATGCTCACAAAAAACTAGATTATAACTCAGTAATATCATATTAGTAGTAGAGAATCCCCTTAACGAGGTGGTAACATCTTCACGAACAAGTGAGTGTTGTTCATTTCTAATGTCAGAGATTTCACTAGAAGGACTTTCCTCACTCATATCTCTAATTTAAACCTTTTATTCCACAAGCTGCCGAAGAGACTAACTCAAGCTCATACAATCCATTCTTAGTGGAAGATTCGGAACCACCGCTCTTAGATATAGATTCACCAACAAGCAAAAAACCAATACACACTGTACTCAGTTATTTTCAAAAAGAAGTAGAAACAGTCGACAATAATAAGCAAGATGGCTGACCGATCAAGGTTCGTCTGAAGATGCTACTACTGGATGTCAATCCTATTTTGAACGACAATAACCAAATAATATCTGTGTTCACTGTAGTTGGATTAGTATATGTTACACGGTGTTTACGTCTTAGGCATACCGAAGAAAAAGGTGATTCATTGCTCATGGGTTTTTGTATTTGTGGTTTATGTGTTTTGCATTGCTGTGCTTGAGCCTAGGTGTTTTTCATAATCGTTTGACATGCAGGGAAAGACGGACTATTGAAAAGCTGAACGCATGCTGTAGCTCTGAGTTTGGTTATTATCAGTTGGATTATTATTATTATTATTTTGATAACGATTCTCTTGACTACTCCTAGGTTTGTGCTCTGTTTTGCCCTTAAGCTTCATATCTTTTATTTTCAATAAAAAGACGTCGATAATTCAATTATCACGTTGAGCGCCACGTGCACACCGGTGGACATTTTGAATTTTCAAAGCAGGACCAGTGTTCACTGGTGGTCATTGTTGATTTTCATCGATCGGACAGCATGACCACCCGTGGTCACATATCCAGTAATTAGTACACATTGCTGGACCAAACTACAAAGTCCAAGTGAAATATGCTCACACCCTGGGACCAAACCTTACATTCCTAATGTTATAATGAAAGAAAACGTAGCCTCCGATGAGCACGCGGTCCCCAAATGAAATACATAATGTGACCACGGATGGTCATGCTGTCCGATCGATGAAAATCAACAATGGCCACCGGTGAACACTTGGTCCTGCTTTCAAAATTCAAAATGTCCACCGGTGTGCACGTGGCGCTCAACGTGTTATACTGAGAGTGCGTTCTTCTCCTTTAATCCACTGTTCATTCTAATACGTTCAAATTCAAAAAAAAATATTGATAATATTCCACTTTTGCTTCTTGCGTTAGATAGCAATGCATGGGAAAATTTTCAGTAAAAATAATCATTTACCTCTTTCATGGAAAAATAGAAAAACTATTGGTTGTTTGCTTCATTAAGTTCCTCTTGATTGATGATTTTTGTGTGAACGATTTCAGTGAAGTATTTTGGACGTTATTGGAGTCCAAATCATATTGGTGATCAATTATTATTTCAATAGAATACTCACAAACCAAATGAAGACTGATTTTCTGAAGTGAATGAAAATTCACATTGAAAACATACAATATTCAATGCACCAGAGAGAGATTTTTACCGCCCATTTGAATAATGGTATATTCGATAGATTAACGTGCTACGTTTCAGACAAAATAATAATCAATTGCGAATAATGTTGTTGTCTCTCTCTCTTTTATCGTTGGCAGTGGCCTAATTCTGATAGTATGGTAGGCAGTACTCCAACCGAAAAAGACAACAACATTATACTCACTCGATCATTCATTTTGTCTTAAACGTAGCACGTAAATCTTCCTAATATACCCATCGTTGAATTGGACGGCAAAATTATCTCTCTAATGCATTGCATATCGTTTGTTTTCGATGTCAATTTCCATATCGGTATACCGATGAAGGCTTTGTTGAGAACTTAAATTCCTAAAAACTGATGTGATGCAAATAAAAAGTATAACAGATTAATTAATCAAGAACATCATTTGTTGAAGCGTTACTTTCATCAGACTAAAGTAAAAACTACTTTGTGGATCCTTCTGTTTGTTGAATTAAGAAAGTAATTATTATCTGTCATATAATTCGATATTCATTTTCATTTTGAAAAACTTAAGCTGGGTAACTTGGGTCAAAAGGATTAACAGCAACTGAACTGTTCATCTTTCAATCCTGAGAAGCCAGCTTTGGGTTTCCGAAAACGCCTGTTTACATAGCCCTTAATAAATTCCTACAAGTAAACAGGTCGCGGTTTTATGATTTGAAATATAGAGATAAATATGCACGCCAAAGCTAAACCAAATTGGTTTTCAAAAATTACAATATTTCATCATCATATCTATAACAAAGGATGCAATCCTTCTGTCTAAGATACTTCATTTGACATTATATACTGAAGAAAAGCTGCTTTCCAGTCACATGTCACATGCGTGAAGCACCTGGCAGGAAATCAGCTTAAAAATAAGCATGTGGCAGAATCTTTTATTCTCATTAAAGGTTAGAAGTGGAAGGTACTACATTTGTCTTTCTGACTTAATTTACAGATAACTTTGATGGTTTGGGCGGTGTACTCCAGCCAATGTCAGCTGGAAATGGAATGAACTCCTTCAACAACATGAATAATCCCTCGCCAATAAACAATAATATCAAGAACCAGTTCAATACAAACGGCAATGACAATTCTGAGGGCGGGAAGTTGGTATCGGGAGACCTGGAGTCTAGTCTTGCATCTTTAGCTGAAAATTTGACTATCAATCCTAGGGTACAACCCGTCAAGTGAGTAATGGAATTAGATATGGTTCATTGATTATAATAGTTGATATACTGAATGAATTTCATGAATATTCCAATATCAAACTTTAGTTCACTTGTGTGAAGAAAAAAGTCTCAATAGTTTTTTTTTTAATTAATTAATTATATTTATAGAAAAAAGCATTGTTTGTTCAATTTATCCTTTGATAACAATTATTATATGTTGTTGAACACCCCAATCTCATCCTCCACTCTTTTTGGGAATTGATGAGGTGGGAAAATAGCGAATTGAACATTTTGAAAACACAATAAACACCGAGAGAAGCAATAGATGCATCATGGTACAGAAGAAATGGAGAAATAAGAACTATGACAAAACGAAGAAGTAACGAAACGGCGAAATAAGATAAGATAGGATACTCTATAATGAAGAAGGAAGAAGAGTAGAGATATTGAAAACCTTGCATAAGCATAACAAATAGGAAATAAGCAATCTGGGAACATACTTGGGCGAACCCATAGAATTCGCTGAACAATTAATTTAGGAGAAGATATGTTTCATTGAATGACATATTGTCCATAGAACTGTGTATAATACACACAGTTTTAAATGTTCTTCGATAAACTGAAAGAACTTCATTCCATTCAATGCCCTGTACAAAATACGAGAGTTGAAAAATCTCTACTGTACCTTGGCTTGGAAATTGTATGATATTTATGACAGCAAATACTGCCAATCTGAGATAAATAAACAAACGCCCACTTTGCGCTCAATAATATGTGAAGTATATACGATGAACAAAGTCCACGTTGCCGAATGTATTTATGTGAACGGAGTATGTACTCCGTTTACATATTATTGAGCGCAAAGTAGGCGTTTGTTCATTTCTCTGAGATTGGCAGTTTTGCTGTCATAATGATGAACAAAGTCAACGTTGCCGAATGTACCCGGTTCGTCAGACGAGCTTCCGAGTTATCAGAGAACTGAGAACTCTAAGTTATATTGACAACATTGCGTATCAATCTGACAAGAAAAAAACCTCATAACCTAAAATTTCAATATACACAGTGGAATATGCTAAATTTTCATGGCCAACCGATAGCTCAAAGTTTCGTGAATTGACTATACATAATATTTCAAGATTTGGTCTTTTTTAAACATTAAATGATGAATTTATTAGAATGCGAGATAACACATCTAATATTCACAATAAACAAACATTTTTTCCATATAAACTTCGCCATTTTATACTTCATAAAATAATTTCATTTTTACTTTCAGAGGCGTACAATGGAATTCTCCAAAAAGCGGTTCAAAGACAGGTAATAACTGGACTCCCCAGCCCATGTCTGTTACTACAGGAGCAGGATACAAGCCAATGAATCAGTCGATGACCAGTCCTACTTTCAATGCATCAAATTTACAACCACCTGTTTTCCCTACAATACCAACAGTACAGCCAGTGATGGTAAGAAACTCAAAATTCAAAATGAAACCGTTTGTCCGAAAATCATGAGAAAAAAGAGTACTATGGTCTATTTCAGCAGAGTATGAAATGATGGAAACCTTAACCCCTCCTATCGCTACGACCTCTCTATCTTGAATACGGCAGAGTATGATCTATCACTCTTTACTTGTCTAATAAACGTTCGACACATTCCGGTCGCTTGCGAATATAACGAAAACTAACGAATTTTCTATGGCAAAAGTGGGGCTGAAGTTTCACTCACTGCATACTTTGGTGAAATATAGTATAGTCTAGGAAATGCCGGTTTAGATATCTTACCAGTGCTTAGTTTCGTATATGTGCAATTTTAAACTTTTTCCCAGATGTCTGTAAATTTTTAACTTCAAAGTTAATTTTTTTTCAAACATTCCATAAACCTGAAACTATTTGAAATATGCTGCTGAAATTCTGACTGTTCATAAAGAACATCGGTGAAATGATGTATAAAAAAACTAAATCCTATTTCAGTGTTTTTATCGTGGAAAAAGTGACTTGAAGTTGAAACATTTTTGGAACTTTGCGGGTCTATATCTTTAAACTGAAGGCGAACTCCTATTACTCGTGTATTTGGCAAGAACTTCAGAGTAAGAAAAAAACATATAGTCAGTTCACGAAAGGTTGAGAGCATAGCAGGCGTTTCTTTATTTATCTGAAGTTGGCAGTATTTACTGTCATAAAGTAAAATAAAGTCAACGTTGCCGAATGTACCCTGTCTCGTCCGACGAGCTTGCGAGAGAACTCTATGCAATATTGACAACATTGCGTATCAATCTGACAAGAAAATAAAGAACATAAACTAAAATTTTAATATACACAGTGGAATATGCCAAATTTACATGGCCAACCTTTCGTGAACGGAGTATAGAGGTGCCCCTACGCGTGAATAGTACTGGATTGTAATCAACCAAGCATTAAGCCGGGTTTAGACGAAGCGCACCCACTCGCGAGTCAACCTCGCCACCTACTCGCGCATCAAAACTCATCCTCGCGCCAGTGTTTACACGACACGTGGGATTCACCTGGAAGGGCGAGCCAGGATGAGAAGGCGAGGTAGTAATAAGCCTCGTATAGAGTCTGAGACTCGACCAGACTCGACTAGCTCCAGAAGCTTGTTCAAACGACACAGCGAGGCTTCTTTGATGCGCGACTGAAAACCGACCGGCAATGGCTCAACCCGAGGACGAGGGGCCTCATGGCGAGGAGCATGTTTACACTATGCGAAGGAGCGGAAGCGAGGCTGGTGCGCGAGTAGGTGCGCTTCGTCTAAACCGGCTTAAACACTAATAGACGATGTTGCCAAACTAACAGAATTGTCAGTAACAGACGCAAGCCGTAAGTATCAGTAGGGGAGCGGTAGACCAATTATCCCAATACGGAATTAAGATACGGCACGAGTTCGCAACGCCGGAATATTGTTCGCGTGAACAAACAGATTCTACTTTACTGCATAACAAATGCGTGAAGGCATTTCTAGGTTTACTGTTTTATCCGAGGCAAGAAGGCAATCATTTACATGGATTGCCATGATGAATGAATGAAAACCTGATCGATATCCAAATATTTACCTAAATAATTGCCTGTGCGATATGGACCCACAATTTTCTGGTTTCTGTATCACTCGAACGGAGCGGTAGATATGAAACATGTCCATATGTAAGTATTTGTAAACAGTCAAAATCAGTTGATTGGTTTTGGAGTTACTTTCACTTTAACTTCGTCTCATAGAAATTAAAAATCCATACAATTTCACATTTGATACTTTGAAGAGTTCGTTTCTCAGAGTAAAAATTTAAACTGAAGATGCCTTTACGCATTTGTTGACACAGTCAAGTAGAATCTGTTTATGAACCCGAATAACATTCGGCGTTGCGAACTTCTGCCGTATCTTTATTCCGTATTGGGATAATTGGCCTACGGCTCCCCTACTATGGGACTAACAGCTGGAGTCTGCTGTAGACAATTTTGTCAGTTCGACAACATTGTTGTTACTGTTTGTTATTTGATACGTCGTGTTTCCATCTTCGTTTCGATTTGACATTCATAAACTGAATTATTTTACTGATTTGGTGGCAGATTATTGTTGCTTAAGAGTATTCCGGTAATGTTAGTATATTCAGAAATTGAAGAAATTAAAATCTAACCTATTGTTTACTTCATCCCAGTGCGGCAGTGGAATGCTTTCCATTTCACTCTAGATCTTGGTGAATTACAATGCAGTGCTATTCACGTGAAGGGGCATCTCTATGTTTACTTCTTACTCTGAGGTTCGTTCATATTCGGGCTTAATTTCGCTAGAATCGTATCGTTAAGACTTCCACAAAAATTAAAATTCTGGCCTGTACTTCTGCTCTGGATCTATATACTCATAACTTTCGACCGAAAGAGGTAAAAACCGTTGGTAACGTTCGAGCTTATTGTAACTGGAATATTTTTCTTATGTTTCTAAGTACACTGCGCAAAAAAATTAACGCACATTATGGAAATCTCAAATTTATTCTACAACTGAAGGTTTTCTCAATGATAATTATTTTTATCCACTCCTATAGAGTAATATGTCAATTATTAAACTAATTTCTGTGTAATAGTAGCTATGACACAACAGTAGACATGTCTATGAACCGAAAAGCGAGTGTAATAATAACACATGCCCATAACACCCGCTAATAAAAATACCTAGGAAAAATGAAATTGCTTACAAAAAAAATGAATAAAAGTAGGATCGATCCGGAAATCCATTTCAGCCATCAAGATAACGTTCTAGGGATTCATTCCAGATTTATTTTTGGAAAACGTAAATTTTTGAAGTTGCGAAAGTACTTGATTTGATTAGTTAGAAACTCTGATTTGATTCCCGACCACAGAGTACAGAGGTTTGACGGTTGGACTAAATGTTGTCAACGCTTTTTACAACTGTTCAAAATTTTTAAATGCAGATTAATTCGAATTTTACTGAAGAAGTCGTGGATAAAGTATAGTATTCAATTCGCGGTAATGTTCAAAACACACTTGATGAATTACACCACTCGCCTGACGGCTCGTGGGGCAAAATTCATCTGCGTGTGTTTTGACCTGCATTACCGCTCATCGAATAATATACTATTATCAGAATTATGCGTGCATATGTTATCCACTTTCAACGTTTTTCTTCAATACAGATGTTTTTCCCAGCGGAATAAAAAAGATGAGATTTTTCAGATTTTGAATGTATTGGCTCCATTCTGAAATCAGTTGTTCTAGATCAATTCTAGTGATCAATAGATTTTCTTTCGTTTGATTTTATACACTCGATCGCTATGCAACGCGAAACACGCAATTTGACCCAAGAGGAATGTGCCCAAGCGGTAATTTTGCGAGAAGAGGGGTGGCCATACACAAGAATTGCAGAAAGGTTTGGAGTTTCCCATAAAAGTGTGTCCAGAATGCTGCAGCGATTCAGGGAGACAGGTATGAATGTCCGAAGACCAGGACAGGGTAGACCACGGGTAACAACTGCCATTCAAGAACGTTACTTGAGAGTTTCTTCGTTGAGACAACGGTTTGCAACCGCTCGCATCCTTCAAAATCAGCTTGAGCAAACTCATGGGGTGCAAATTAGCACTCAGACAATAAGAAATCGCTTCAAGGAGTAGGATTTAAGGCCTCGTGTCGCGGAAAGAGGCCCAGTTCTCACCCCAGCCCATCGAAGGGCGCGTTTGGATTTTGCGAAAGAGCATATCCATTGGGAAGAGGCTGATTGGGAAAGAGTTCTCTTCACAGATGAGTCTAGATTCTGCCTCTACCATTGTGATCGACGTTCCCTTGTATATAGACGTCCACATGAAAGATATGCTCAGTGCAATTTCCTGAATACTACTGGTTTCGGGGGAGGATCGATTATGGTATGGGGTGGAATATCTTTGACTGCTCGCACAGACCTAGTGGTCGTTGATAATGGAGCTATGAATGCTGATAGGTATATAAAGAACAATGTTGAAGAGCATGTAGTGCCATTTTCCCCATACATTGGTGAAAATTTCATTTTTATGGACGAAAATGCCAGACACCATCGTACGCGCATCGTTCAGGAGTACCTTGAAGAGGTCTCCCGAATGGAATGGCCAGTTTGGGACAACCTCAAGAGAAGGCTGAGAAGTTCAGACAATCATCCAGCTACTTTTAATGACTTAGGAATCCAACTCAGAGAAATCTGGGAAGGATTAGATGAGAACATTTTAAGATCACTCATTTTGAGTATGAACCGTCGCTGCTTAGCTGTAATCAACGCAAGGGGTGGAAATACCAAGTATTAAATCACTTATCAGCATTCCAGTATTTTGAAAATTGTTTATTTTTTCTTTCACATATGATTCGGCGAAATCCTGAATTTTTCTTCCATTTAATGTGTCTTGTTTCGTTCAAAACCTTCCCGAGAGAACATAAAAAATAAGTAATAAAGTCAATGTAGAGTTAACATTAAAATTGAGATTTTCAGAATGTGCGTTAATTTTTTTGCGCAGTGTATTTCTAAAACAGCTCATCAGGTCGATGTGAAGTTCAGTAATTTGGTATGAATTTGGAATGCAAAATTTCAGGAAATAGTATTATTATAAAAAATCGTAGGAATCTCAGTTCGGTATTAAGTTTTTGGTTTCTTTTTTGTGAGTTTTTCGCTATACTCTATAGGGTGAAGTCAAAAACTTTTGCGGTTTTGTTACATTGGCAAAACGGTTGATGAAATTCGAATCTATATTCAGATGTGAGTTTTTTTATTGTATTCAATAAGGAATTCAACATTTCCATCGAAATCTTGAACCTTCCTTGAAAATTCAAAGTCTTGAAGTTTTGCATTATCAAATCAGATAGGAAATATCAACATGCAAATATAAATAATATATTTTCGGTTTCAAAGGTGATGCGTCCAATCGTAGGAAACCCGATGATGCCTCAAATGTCTCCGATGGGCGCTATGTCGCCAAATGCAAACCAGATGGCGCAACAGCAATCCTTGTTGTTTCACTGAATCCCGTACACAAAAGTATTTTATGCCATAATATATTGATACTATTGTATTTTGTATATAGATATTTCGGAATTTAAAATTTTGAAACAATCAAGGGTACAATAATGAATGTAGGTTAAATTGTATCATCGTATACTGAGTTTGGGAAATGCTTGAGGAGAGTCAGAATAGATTCTATATTTGGATTTGATTGAAGATTGCTATTATGTTTGTTGTAGTCTATTATGAATTAGTATTTCTGAATCTTATTATAATCTTGAGAAGGCCTTAAAACAGAAAGTAGAAATTTTTGAATGAAATGAATACCGACAATAAAAATATAGATCATCTATAGAAGAGAATAATATAGAATTATTTGGATGAGGTTAAAATAGAAATGAGAATAAAAATTTATATTGTTATGTCAAAGACGGCACTGCATGCAAGATTTGAGTGTTGAGTTCTTGTTATGATTTCTTTATGAAATACTATTCGTTAGATTTTATGTGTCCATATATATTTCATTTTTGAAGATTTGTTATTATATTCATATTAAATAACGAAAAATTCCCGGAAAGTTGAAATTAGATGATGACTTATTATGAATTCTAGAATCCTGGAATGTATTCTGTCATAAATATGTGTATTGTTATTGAAATAATGAAGAGTCGCCTCGATCAAATCAGCTCAACAGTAAATGGAGTTTTCCATTCCACAAACTACTGTTTTCTCTGTTCTTTCAAGGATCTTTATCATCAAATATACTTTTTAAATTTCTTCAAAGAGTAGGCAATTTTGTCATGTGCACATGTTCATATTATCACCAGTTCTTTCAAATAGGCTTTCATTCTCTCCAATAGGATTTGATTAGGGGATTCTTGAATTTTCAATTTAAACCCAAATGTTTTAAGACTGTTTTATCGAAAGTTCTTAACTTTTCGATGACATAAAAATTCTCAAGCATTCGTCCCAAACTGTAAGACATATATTTTGTACATATCTGTTGGAAATCAATTGTGATTTTTGTCATATCTATGATATTTTTATAATGAAGCGGTACTAATTCGAGTAATATCGAAATGTATTCTTTTATTTTAATTTATCATACCAGTGAATGAAATTAGAGTAATTTTCTGAGAAGCCAAATGAGTTTTGAGATTACAACTTTTTAGTGGGTCATCACAGTTCGAATAATTTCCATCAAACAAACTTATTTAATAAGTCAATTTACAATTTTATTTTTAGTCTGAAGTAAATCTAAAGTACTACTGGAAACATTTTTCGTTTTTATTGGTATTCAGCTGTGATAATCCACATATTATAGGAGCCAATTATTACTCAAACTGTGCAATATATGTATCAATGTGAAATTAAAGGATGTATCGTGTGTCTATTTTTGAATCTTGCATTATCTTTCATATTACAAATTGGGAAAGCAGAACAGATTATCAGTGGACCAAATGATATAAATTTAAGGAAGCGTGCACACATTGATCTTATTTCGATAGATATTTTAAGGAACCTATCCTAACCTATCGTTTAATCTTTGGAATGGTTTCATAGCTTGCTTGCCAATAGAGTATAGAAATAATGTCTACAGATGTATTGTACTCTCTGGAGAAAAACATGTGAGCTTTTGAATAGACACCGATAAAACACATATATAAGCGAATTATTTTTATATTTATTTCCAATTATTCATGCTCACTTCCATCATCAATCAGATTATTCATTATAAAAACGAAAAATAATGTGAATGATGAATCCAAAAAAATAGATGTGATTCCACTGAATTATCCTATCAAAAGTTGGTGTATAATCAATGTCATTCTATATTGCAAGGAAGAATACCAGGAGGGAAAATGCCATTGAAGTATCATCCTCAGAAACATTTATTACTTCAAATATGCAGTTAATGTAGAAATTTGCCTCACCCTGTACCAAGACAATAATTGTGGTCCATTCTAAAACTAACTTTGTTGAACATATCTATCAATAATTATTCTGATGAATTGCTCATCAAAACATCTTATTTCGGCTTGAGTGGTATGGAAATGATTTTTTGGCTGTGTACTTCATTTTACTGTTTACATTTAATTTGAAAATTTTGTGAATATTAATTGATAGTTGTAATTTTTGCTACCACTTTTGGTGAGCAGTTTCTCAACTATGTGGTTTTTGGATGTCTTTGTTGCACGATTTCTTTTTCAGCACAAGTATTCCAACATTTTTACAGTGTGAGTTCACAGTAAGAGATGTATTAACTGTTTATGAATTATTTTATATCTGTATTTGCCTATTGATTTTTGCTTCTTATGGAGACAAGTCTGTTAGTTAATGTATAAAATAAATTATGTGAATTGATTGAGTATATTAATTATTACACTTTTCTCATTCCTTCTACTGTACAGTTGGAAAGGTGCAAAATTGGCCCTTTGGCAAAAACTTCGGTTATATTAGGTGCGTTTTTATTTTCATCAAAATGTCTAATCGATTGAGCACAGATGCATTAGACTCATTAGAGTGTTTCAATTTCAATCGTTGAGATATTGATGTATTTGATGTATTTTTAACCCTAGAACCACAACGTAGATTTTACGTTACTCACCACAACATGAGAGTCGTATACGGCTCCACAATAAAATGATTTATATCTTCTATGTCTGTAATAATTGAAGATGGGTGATATAGAAAGATATTCGAAACATATTTATTTCCTGTTATGAATCCATAAAAAAGGAACAATTTTCGATAACATTTCATAAAATATAAGAAAAATAAACTGAACCCCTAATTTTTTTCGTTATAGATTTCTATTGCAGTAAAATTCAACGAAACTGCTTTGATTTCGAATTAAGTCGATGGTTTATGTCAAAAATGAACTGAAAATTGCACAGAAAGGATGACATTTCAATAATCAAGCTGATTGGAGTTTTGTGAAACCCGGCTTCAACCATAAATAGTAAAAAAATGACATATCAGCTGCTAGCCAAACGTTGATTTGTTAAATTTTTTGATTCAGAAGTGATGAAACTGTCTAATAATACGTTCTAACCTAAGCTAACTCATCTATCCGTTCTTTACCAATCGGTGTGATTAGTGAATATTTAATGGAGTCCTGTGAGTTCACGTCAATTACTGATTACATCCATTATGAACGCTGATTAGAATATCTTCGCTCTTGTGTTTGCCAGCTACGAGAAATATATCTACTAAGTGACAGAAGAAACATGAGGTAGGTACTTACATAAGGAAATACTTGGCATATTTTTATTTACAGCATGAATGTAGTGATATTATACCTACAATCGTTTTAGTTTGGCGAAAACTATGTCATTGTAATTGTTAAGAGGACAGTTTATATAGTTCTTTCAGTTATACCGTCGACTTCTATTTAGCCATCATAGTTGAAGGTGAAATAATTATACATCAATTTCGAATTCAATATTATCTGCTCCATATCTCCAATGATTTCAAATCAAATGTTCGGCAATTCAGAGAAATACCTTCTATTAGCGAAAGAAATACTGTTTTTAATATCGTATAAGAATAAGACTCGTTTTGTTATGGGTCGATTACAATGAGATAACTTTACAGATACAAGCAAATTTAGTAGCTAGTTACAATCTGATTGTAAAAAAGCTGAATGCTGGGCTACTTTACACGCTAAATCGCTGGTGTTTTGGCTTGTTGGCATGTAAACAAGCCGTGTGTAATCACATCACAGTTGCTACTAAACAATCTACTTGGTGGTTCTTAAATTTGAACACGTATTTGACTTTTATCTTAGATCCTTCAAAACGATACGAACATAAACCTCACGTGGATCGCTAAATTGTTGGCTACTCAGCTAGCAGACAGTTTTGTGTGTTGTAATCATCACAATGTCACAAGCTTATTCACTCGTTTCCAAATTCGCTCAGTAGCAGCTTGTAAAGTTTCTCAATGTAATTATTGCTTATTTTGATTACAAAAAATTCATTGTGGCAGCGTATGACATTGTTCGTTCCGTTATACAGAGTGTTTCATTGGGAAATGGAAAAACTTCAAAGGTGCATAGGTGGCACCGGTTCTGGAGATATACCCCATTTATTGGGCCTCACTGTCTTCGTAGCCTAGATACAGGGTGTTTTATGAATTTTGCCCGTTTCTTCCTGAGGCCATATCGAACGAACCACTCGGTATATTTTTTCATATTTGGCAAATAGGTTCCTTATTGAGAGCCCAAACGTATCATGCCCGGCAGTCCAGGGCCGGGTTAACAAAAAATTATGAATCGTTTGGATCCTCGAAACAACACCCTTTACATCGGAATTTTGAAAATCTGTTTTAATATTCGAAAATACCACTAAAAATTAAACTGAGACGTGTACTCGGACAGTTTTACTGCACCGATTTTCAACGTAGAAGTGAAGTTTTCAAGAACTTGGATACCTGAAAGTGGTTTCAACTTTCAAGTGACTTTTTACGATGAATTTTCAAAAACATTGAATCCATAATTATTTCAACATCACTTTGTAACTCATTTTTACATTCGTAATTTTTTTATAGCTATACTATTTCAGTTTATATTTTTCAGTTTCTCTCTTGTCGTTTCTCATTAGTGCACAAATTTCAACGTAAACGTGAAGTTTTTAAGAATTTGGTTTGCAGGAAAAGGCTTAAAGTAACGTTTAGTAAGTAGTAGGTTAGTAATTGAGAGATCATAGTCCTCTTTTTTTGTGTGAAAAAAATGTTTCTTTTAGCAGAGCTGTTTTCAGTAGTGCGAATAATCATACAATTTCGTATTCATATCAAGTAGGTTGACAACCATCACTTTGACAGAAGACCATCATATCTGGGCATAAAATAATCCATTTCTTACAAGACAGTCTCATTCTCAACATAAATTTTCCGTTTATGACGATAAAATAATAGGACCCTCTGTTCTACCTGCACGTTCAACTGGCGAAGTATACCTACCTAGAATTTTTTGAAAATGTATTACCAGTTCTGCAGAAAATAAAAAACAATGTGATTCGAAAAGCAGTTCGAAATATTCTGAATCGAGAAAGAAAATGTTCAGATTGTAATAGAGGACATTTCCAGCAGTTTTTGAAGTTATTTTTCTGATTATTTTGCTATTATGTGTTTTCGTGCATAATTATTTCAAAATATACAATATCAACCGAATGCAACTCAATTCTCAATAAATAAAAACTGAAATTGTACACAACAGCTATAAAAAGAAGAAGAAATGTGAATATGAATAAAAATGTAATCTTGAAATAATTAATTATAGATTCAATACCTACTTTTGATAATTCATTGTCAAAATTCACTTCATACCACTGTCAGGTATCCAAGTTCTTGAAACCTTCACTTCTACGTTGAAAATCGTTGCAGTAAAACAGAGTAAAACTGTCTGAGCGAAAATTCGAAGTACACATCTCAGTTAGATTTTTAGTGGTATTTTCTAATATTAAAACAGATTTTCAAAATTCCGATGTGTTCCGGGTGTTGTTTCGAGGATCCAAACGATTCATAATTTTTTGTTAACCCGGCTCTGGATTGCCGGGCTTGATACGTTTGGGCTCTCAATTAGGAACCTATTTTCCAAATATGAAAAAAATATACCGAGTGGTTCCTTTGATATGGCCTCAGAAAGAAACAGGCAAAATTCTTAAAACACCCTGTCGGCTACGAAGACTCAATCAATGAGATATTTTTTATTTATTTATTTATTTATCAACTGAGGAATACACACAGGTGATTTTCACACTCCAGAACCGCCTTGGTGCCACCTATGCACCTGTGAAATTTTTCCGTTTCCCAATGAAACAACCGGTATATTGAAGAATAAATATTATACATATCATTATGCCAATGAGTTGAAAATGTTCTGGCGGAACTGTTTGGCACGAATGATCTTACTCTTTTTTACATTTAATCGCAATGAATTTTGACGTTGAAACCAGGATAATGAATTTTATAATGAGAGATGAGAGATTTCACGTTGATTATCGTGTAATTTCTTGCACGACTGCGATTGTACGATTTTCAACTACCTAAGAATTTCTTCTAATAGAGATTATGCTCCTCAGCACCTCCTGATCCTTGATATAACCAGAGATATAACGTAGGTACATACACACTACAATTTGTCGAGTTGAAATTGTATATCTTATTCATAATTGAAAGTAAAAGTCCTTAAACTTCACAACATTTTAATGCATTCAAGGCCGACGCATTTCTGTTATATAAAAACCATCTTCAAGGGCAAAACTGAAAGTTAATACAAACAATTGTATGTCAAAAATCTTAAATAAATGAATAATATAAAACTCACATGTCAAAACACAAAATTCACATAATTCACAATGATAAATACACAAAGAAAATTCTCTCGTGTAGGTATATCTTAGCTTGAGGAACATTTATCCAGGTTTTTATTGGAATCGTTCCAACCTTCAATACCACATGGTAGTACCATTGGTTAAGTTTCTCCTGTTTCTCCTTAGACAATGGTAGTACCTATTTGAACACATTAGTCCAGTCAAATAATACAAAATTTGGCCCAAATCTCGGAATTCGAGATACCACCTGCTGAAATTTGTTAATACTTTATATTGACTCCCTAAATGTTGTCTCAAAACCTACATATGGTAGGGTGTGAGCGACTATAAATTTTGAGGTCAAAGTTCACAAAAATCGGTTTTTTGCGCTTTTTTTTGGAAATTTTCATTTCCTATGGGTTTTTTCATATTTTTAGTTATTATCAATATTGTAGAATACAAAATTATCTACAAATTTTGTTTTGAAAAAAATTTCGATAAGGTTGACCGTTTTCGAGATAGAGGGCGCAGAAGGCGCGGTCACACAGCATCATTTCAGGTCAACCGGCGCCTCCGGTCGAAAACGCGCAATATACAGTTGATTAACTATCGATAAATCAATTATTATGAATATTTTCAGTTTTATTGACTATTATATTACATCTTATCATTTTCTTTATGCATTGAAACTATATATATTCAATAATACTGATACCGTATACTGAAATATAAAAATAATTAGGGAAAAACTTAAATCATAATACGATTATATTTCCATATACACTAATGACATTTTAAATAGAAAATGATTTAGTGCCTCTTTGAAATCTGTAAATTTTGAAATTCTTTCAAAATTCGAAAATTATACCTGGGAATTATACGGGTCCCAATTATACATTACTTACTTCATTCATTTGTATTGTATAAATACGACCGTTACGTTTTCTCTTCCTTTCAGTTTGAATTGAATCTTGGTAAACTACGGACGTACAATTTCAAGAAATATGGCTGATTTGTGTTTTCTTTGTAATAAGTCAGATTCGGAAGATGAATCGCTTGTTGAAGTAGTGCGCGGTATGAAAACTCTACGAACTGCAAGTGTCGAACGAAACGACGGAAAAATTGATTTTTTAAAATCAGTAACCTCTGTTAAAGTGCATGAAAAGTGCCGAAGTGTTTAATTAGTGAAAACTGCATCCAAGAAGCTGTGAAGTGTTTAATTTTAAGAATCAATGTTTATTTGTGGTGAAGTTGCTGATGAGGCTGCAGAGACAAAGAAAAGTGAAAAATACAAGCGGAAGATAAAAAATGTGAGTACTATGAGTTCAAAGATACCGTTATCAAAAAAGCAGAAGAACGTGGGGATGATTTTGGAGAATTGGTGAAAATCGTATAATTTTAGAAATGATTTGTCGCTGCTGATGCGAGGTACCATGCTGCTTGCTTTACAAACTTTTCAAATAAATCATCATCATCATCGTCTCTGAGAAACCTCGTCAAGATAAATACAGTTACAGAAGCTATGTTAGAGATTTTCAATTACATTGAAAATAATAATGATTCTCAATTCACACTGAAAGAGCTTAAGCTATCTTGACAGGGGTGTGCCAGATGATAAAACTATCATTACAAAGTTACAACAGAGATACTTAAGCGACATCGTAATTACGAAGAAAGTTGGAGCTTTCACAATCATTTCTTTCCGTGATGCACAAGCTAATATTCTATCAAAAGCTTGGTACGAAAGTAGAAAACTAGATCCTGCAGTAGAAAGGCTAAGAATTGTAGAAGCTACAGCAGCAATTATTAGAGAAGATATCCGAACATCTATAGTTGAAACTAAATCTTATCCACCTCCTAGTAAAATGTTGGATACTGTTAATCATGAAATTCCAAAAACGTTATTACATTTCTTAGAAGAAGTCATCATCAAAAACAGAAGAGGACACATTGATCATTTAAAAGCAAAATGTACTTACCACCTGCTCCAGAAAATTGCTGAATACAATTTTCTGCAACTGCAAGAGTGGTTTGTTGTTCGCGATGCGGATGCAGGAAAGCGGGCTTGCAATGCTCTTTAGCTTGTGGACAATGTAATGGGCAAGCTTGTCTCAATGCTCTACCATATCAGAGCGACATTGACGAAGATGGAACCTTTGACCCTAAATAATATAGACTTAAGACAAATGTCGTTGAAGACGATAATGAAGACCATTTTGAAATTTACCAGCAGCCAGAAGACGACGATGAAGAGGAAGAAGATGATTTAAATTATTAATTGTAGTTTTTGTACCCTTCATTTCATTTTTTACACTCAATAAAAATAAATGAATTGAATGATATTTTTCAACAAAAAGATTAATTCATTATTTATTTGTTTTTTTTTCATCATGTAAGAAGTTAGTACTATCAATAAGGTTAAAATTCAAATAGAATTCCTATATTTTCATTAACAATTCTCCAATTACATGGGCAGGTAAGTGTTGTTAAATTAATTGATACTGAATAACAGTGGATGGGGTAAGAAAAAAAATGATAAAATATAACATAATAGTCAATTAAAATTGACAAATATTCATAATAATTGATTTAGCGATAGTTCATCAACTGTATATTGCGCGTTTTCGACCGGAGGCGACGGTTGACCTGAAGTGATGCTGTTACAGCGCCTTCTGCGCCTGTATCTCGAAAACGGTCAACCTTATCGAAATTTTTGTCAAACAAAATTTGTAGATAATTTTGTATTCTACAATATTGAATAATAACTTGAAATAGGAAAAAACCCCTAGGAAATTGAGATATTTCCAAAGAAAGCGATTTTGTGACCTTTGACATCAAAATTTAATAGTCGTTCACACCCTACCATATGTAGGTTTTGAGACAATATTTAGGGAGTCAATATAAAAGTATTTACAGATTGTCAGCTGGTATCTCGAATTCCGAGGTGAAATGTATTATTTGACTGGACTACATCACTTCTAAACTCCAAGATCACTAATGCAGCATTTCTTTTGATCAATTCGGTTCGAAGTGAAGTCATTCTTCAGTCAAATGGAAAAGTCTCAGTGCAGTACCTACCTTATGGCATGTGCAATATTATTTTTGGGATGTTTGAAAGCAATAAAAAATCATGAACGAATATTGAATATGTATAAGAACTTTTCGCCACTAATAGGTACGGTGAAATATGGGCTGTTGAATTTGAACGTGGTCGTACAGGCCAGGAATACTATCCACGTCAAAGTAATCCAAAAACAGCAACAATATCAGAAATCGTAGGAAAATACCGGATATCGAATTGGAAAATCGTCGAGTGACTGAAAGAGTTTCAGTAGAAACTTCAGGCATTAACAACATTTCTGAAAAGTTAAAATGGTTTTTTTACTTGTGAGGGGAATTTCGTTTTCTGATTATTTGCAAACTGGTAAAACAATAAATTCTGAATTTTTTGTAACCTTTTAGATATGACGAATAACAAAATTAGTGAAGAAAGACCTAGTTCGGATGAGATAATAGTATATTATATTATAAGGATTAAAAGTGCATCTTTTTTTACGAGCGAATGCAAAATTGCGAGTTAAAATAGGCACTTTTAGTCCGAATAATATATACTATTTTTTCTCCAACCAAGTCAAAATTACAATAAAATTGGTTTCAGCCAAAAACGTTAATAATTTGGTTATAAATTTGAACACATACTAATGACACTGATTGTCAACTAGACGTCAAATGCAATTACTTTTAATCCAAGGATTAAAAGTAGCGTTTTTAATCCTGGGATTAAAAGTGTTGCTAAGTAACGAGTGCATTTTTGTACGGTAAGGAAATTTATGACTTTTGCACCTGAAAATAGTACAAAAATGTCAACATTTTTGATGGTTGGGAAATAGTATATTATATTATAAGGATTAAAAGTGCATTTTTTTACGAACAATATTTGCAGTTGCGAGGCCCAGCCGAGCGAATGCAGAATTGCGAGTTAAAAGGCACTTTTAATCCGAATAATATACTATTTTTTCTCCAACCAAGTCAAAATTACAATAAAATTGGTTTTACTGAGAAAAATCGTTCATAATTTGGTTATGAATTTGAAAACAGAATCATGACAGTGATTGTCAAGAAGACTTCAAACGCATTTACTTTTAATCCAAGGATTAAAAAATAGCGTTTTTAATCCTAGGATTAAAAGTGTTGCTAAGCAACGAGCAAATTTTTGTACGGTAAGAGAATTTATGACTTTTGCACCTGAAAATAGTACAGAAAAGTCAACATTTTTGATGGTTGGAGAAAAAATTCATTTTTCTACAAACGTCAAAAAATGACAAGGTTCGCGCATTGGCAAGAATATGCGATGTGACCCTTTTTTTCATTTTCTTTGTTACTATGACACCGTGCGCGAAGTAGTGTGCGAAATACTTACTTCGCACACTGCATGTAAACTATATGGGAATTTTATATTTTAACTTGGTGAATTTCTTGAAATCCACGTTTTCTTTAACATTGAGTGTTGCTTTCAACATAGAATATATTGCCCATAGTTATAATACCTAATTACTTGATTTGGAAAAACAGTTCAAACCAGTTCAATTTTTTTTTCATATTAAGCTAAGCGTTTGTAGAAAAAATTTTGTTTGCATCTCATGCGCGAAATACTTTGGCGATCTCGACTATTTTTTTTAACTCGGCTGCGCCTCGTTAAAAAAAATCAGTTCTCGATCACCAAAGTCATTTCGCGCACTAGATACAAAAATAACTATTTTATCGGGATAATGTCCAACATCACTAGAGCATTTTCACGATGGCTAACATTAACTAATCAAAATTCGATTTTTATTTTTAAAATTCGTTTCGAAATGAACTCAAGGCGCTAGAGGTCATGAATTTGGTTATCTAACAGCTTCCTCACAAAAGCACTCTGCAATCGACTGTTTGAATGATTCAATTTTGATCATCAGTGACCCATTTTAATGCTCAATTTCTGCTATTTTAATGTGCAATCCTCATGGCAACCGTTCACAAAGTATTCAGAAATCAGAAACACTACGGGGACTGTTAAAACTCAACTGGAACATAGATACATAGACATTTTATTATGTCAAATGTAAGTCTTGTGCAGAATGAGAATGTATTTCAATCGAGAATTCATACACAATTCATATTGAGATCGTCGGAAAAATCTTGTTATCTCAACTCGGTTATTAATCGAGCGACTAATGGTCTCGAAAATATCTTAAACATTAGTCGCTGCCCGCAAAAACCTAGTTGATTAATAGTTATTTAATCAACTAGGTTATTAAAGACAGTGACTAATGGTCAAGATATTTTAATGCGTGAGCGGAGCGAACGCGTTAATAGTTCGAGACCATTAGTCGCTAGATTAATAACCATGTTGATTACAAGATTTTTCCGACGATCTCAACATGAATAGTGTATAAATTCTTGATTGAAATACATTCTCATTTTGCACAAGACATACATTTGACATAATGAATTTCTATGTTTCTATGTTCCAGTAGAGTTTTGAGGTCGGCGGAAAATAGGAAAATAACTATTAATGTGCAATTTCTATGGGCAACCGAACACAAAGCATTCAGAAACTCAACTGCAACATAGAAACAGAAATTTATTTTATGTCAAATATATGTCTTGTGCAAAATAAAAATGTATCTCAATCAAGAATTTATACTCAATTCATAATGGGGTTGACGGAAAAATCTCGTAATCAACTCGGTTATTAATCTAGTGACTAATGTTCTCGAACTATTAACGTTGAAGTATCTGGACCATTAGTCGCTGTCTTCAATAAACTAGTAGATTAAATAACTATTTCGATGAAAAAGTCATTAATCACTCGGAATTAGACAACGAAAAATAGATAATTGCAAAGATTTTACTTCATTGTAGATATCACAAACAGCCATATATGAAATCAGCTGAGTCTAGAACTACCGGAAAAGAAAAGCTCAGCTTTTGTTTTCATATAAGAATTGGTTTGTTTCGAATGAAATCAGTTCAATTTCTGAGGCAAAATCGTGATGAAAGCCTTACTGTTGACACGATTTAGCATCAGCAAAATCAAAAAAAATTGAAACGTACAAAAAAAATAATTCTTCTAATCTTCACTTGAAAAACAAGTGATAGCACCTTATTTCTGTCGTGAAAAACGCCTGTTATGTATGAATGTATAGATATTTTTTCTTATGAATGAACTTTATGCACAGGTTCTCCATATGATTCTTGAAATTAGGAGAAGAATCTAATTTCCCACCAAATATCTATTGGGTATTGATAGTAATTTCGTCAACTAGGTTAGGTCAAGATATTTTAACGCCTGAGCGGAGCGAATATCTTGACCATTAGTCGCTCGATTAATAATCGAGTTGAATACAAGATATTCCGACGATCTCAATATGAATTGTGTATGAATTTTGTATGAATAGGGATGTTGACTCATGTTACGAATTCATATAAATTGAGGTTTTCCTCATAGAAGGAAATTTTTGCAATCCTAAAAAACCATTTTAGTGATCTTATTATTTTCGTTGAATTAAATAAAGCTGATTTAAATTATGTTATTTATTATCAATTATCACGTGACTGCGAACGCCAATCAGAGGTAATCCGTATAGTGACGTCAAACTATCCGTATTGTCATTGCAAATTCGAATGTTCGGTGCTCAGACAGATCAACATTCAACATTCATAGGCCGGGTTCCACAAAACTCCAATCATCTTGATTATTGAAATGTCATCATTTCTCTGCCATTTTCAGTTCATTTTTGACATAAACCATCGAACTACTTCAATATAAACGATTTGATTGCCAATCAAGCTTTGTGAAACTCACGGTTCTGTGACTTGAACCATAGTAAATATATAATATATCATATCTATGATTCGAACTCACGAAGTTGAAAGCTGAAAGAGAACAGAATACCTAGTTCGTTACAAGAACGATAATCTACAATTTTCTTTATAATGGAGATAGGATTCATCAAGGGTAATAGTAGTAACTTTTACCGAAGATAAATTCCCTATGGTCGCAAGTTTCTTTGCTGAAAACAAGGATTTTTGTGCAGCGGAGCTTAAAAACGTAAAATTGTCTTTGTAAGTAGCAGACTTTTAACTCATATTTATTATTACAAATAAAAGAAGCACCTCATTCAGCATTTACAGACTGACCTATTCAGTTTGAAGGCTTAGATTGAACTTTTCCACAAGGGATCGGGCAAAATCAGTTCGCTTTGACAGAAGTCAAAGTATGTTCACTGTATTCTGACGTAATCATCAGAACGTGACAAAATTGAGCATTTCGCGGGAATTTTGAATTGTCTTTTCATTTACTCATTTTTATTGGCAACTACTATATTTTTTAAGGAAAAAGTAATTTTTTCGTGTTTGTATAGGGTTCATCTTAAAATAAAATAAATTCCAAAAAGTGGTCAACATCCCTATTCTCGATTGAAATACATTCTATTTTGCACAAGACTTACATTTGACATAATAATATTTCTATGTATGTATAAGATGTCTAAAATAATGGTGTATGCACTGATTAGATTTTGTTTCGCGATTTTGGAAATTTGGGATTTGTTTGTTCAAAATGTACTACAGGTGGCGTAACGTGGCGTTGCAACAAATATTTGACAGATTCTTGATAGTTTATTCAAATTTCAAATATATTCTGGTGAACGAATTGTGTTGGTGGTAAAGTGGTAATAAAAAAGTGATTTCTATTAATATTTGCGGAAAGGAATAATAATTCATTTCGCCAAAATGCGGTATTGCATTTTGTGTGGACAAACAATGAATTTGGACAAAAATATCCGTATTTTTCGAGTTCCAAAGGTAAGCTATATAGAGGTAATTTCGAGCAAGGAATGAATTTATTCATCATTCTATCTAATATATTGAAATTACCTATTATATTACATTGAATCGATTCTTGATAACAAATGAACTCCTCTTCGGAAATACTTTTTTCAATCTTCATCTATAAAAAGAAGGTGAACATAATATATAAACGTTATCATGATCACAACAGTGATCAAACGCATCCTATGTAAATGTCTGTTCAGCATGAATATCGTTATTATACATAGCTCATAATGTGTTCACCGCCTCACTTTGAACTCATGGATAAAAAGAAATCATATACATAAATGAAAAAATCAGAGTTAAAGAACATACCTTCAGATGATAAATGTCCATTCATTATTATTTTTAGGACGACAATCTACGTCAACAGTGGATTGATAGTCTTGGGAAATATATCCCTCCGTCTTCTTTTGTTTGTTCAGCCCATTTCGACAAGGAAAGCATGGGCATAAAGAAGCTCTTCAAGAACGCAATACCATTATGCATGTAAGAATTTTTCACAATCAATTTAATAATGATATACATAGTTTTTTCTCATAGACTGTAAAGACTTTCTTTAGTCTGAGTTGTTTCTACTAATCACTTTGAAATGTTCGTTGTAGTTTACATAACTTTATGCATTATTGAAAATATTCTTTTTGTAAGATAATGACAACTGTATAGATTGCTTTATATTTGATGTCCTATGGAGTATTTCAGACTTAGTATTTTTCTTCAGAAACGCATTGTGAAAACTAGTTATGAAATGTGATTTTTTTACTGTTATAGCACTAGTTCAATTTTGTTCAACAAGCAGCAGCGTTGGTTCTTCCCAAAGATATAACAGGCAATATCTCAATTATGATGAATAAGTTACTGCTTCGTGAATATATATACATACTTGTATGCACTTTAGGGAATAAATGTATACTTTTAATCCCTCTGGGATTAAGAGTAGATAATACATATTTCTTGTGATTTTTGTGGAAGGAGATGGCTTTTTCTTTTTCTGCGGCTTCTTAAATTGGGATTCTCTTTTTTTCCATGGAATCGATTAAAAGAGAAATCAGCTATCGGTACAAGATATCTATGTTTTCAGTGCATAAAGTGCATAAAATAATGTATATATAAACCACGGGACTGAAATTCTTTTAATCTCTCAGCGAATTGTACAAATTTTTCGCTTCAGGATTATAAGTGCCACTTTAGACCCTGTGTTATATAATATATTATCATTGAATCTTTCACATATACCTTATTGTCATAAATAAATCGGAGGTAATTTTAAATAATCAAGTCCCATAAAAAATATAAACAAGAAAATAATTCAAAGAACTCAGCATAAAAAAGGCACCCATTCGTATCAGTAGGACATATTATTTCAATTTTTACATTAAGTTTCCTATGCCCAAATTTTGTTTTTATTTGTTCATCTTTGACGAGACCTTTTTGAATTAAAAAATACATAGATATACTCAATATTTTAATTTTCAGGTATATTTATTTATTGAGTATAAACGGCAGAGCCAATTTACAATTACTACTATAAGATTTTCAAACCACAAAGTATTGTAGCTGCTAAAAATATTCTGAAATATTTCTTCTTCATATTGTGAATATGTTCAATTGAAATTGCTGATGAAATATATGAAAAAAATTATTTTGATTTCTTTTTAAGTTCCAGTGATGAACCTCCTGTCCCGAGTCCTGTCCCCTGTATCCCAAGCCCCCCATCTCCAATCAAAAAATGAAAATTTCTGATAACTTGGAATTTGATGAAGTTACAAACTTTTTGTTTTGATCAAGAATAATCTTGTAACAATTGATCTTCCCCCTAACTGGAGTATACATAAATTGGAGAGACATATTATTTTCTCCAAAATAGGGCTGCAAAATAACTTTCCTTATTTGGAGAGAACTGTAGTTCTCATAAAAAATACAATTTCGGCACAAGTTATCAACAGAGCCATTGATGTAATGGATTATGTTACAACAGTTGAAGACCTTGAAAATTACATTAACACACTAAACTATCAAAAAGTATGCTCCGTTCAGTGCAAATACTGTTTAATTTTTGTACCAGCTGGTGCAAATGAATGTAGAGCTTGCACTAATTTCAAATACCGATTGAGGAAGCAGGCGAAGAAAAATTGTGTAGTCACGATCAATAAAACAAAATATTTGAGAAAAAAAAATGAAAAATTAAACTCTGTTATTGAAAGACTGAAGAAGGAAAAAGCTGAGATACAAAATTTGGATTTCTTAATAAAAGATTTACCTGTCGCTCAGCAGAATATGGTAACTGCGTGTTACAACTCGAGCCAGTGTAAAAAGAACGGGGTTCGTTACACTCTTGACTGGGTGTATTCTTGCATTTTAATGAAAATCAAGAGCTCAAAATTATACAATCATATAAGAGAAAATAATATTCTTCCATTGCCAAGTCCAAGCACACTTTCAAGGTAAATAAAGCCATTGATATAATAATTGTATCAGAAGTCATGATGATAAAAACATTGTTCTTTTCTTTAGATATATAAAAAATATTGACGGCTCATTTGGATTCCACAAAGAAGTTTTTCAAATGCTGAAGAAAAAAACGTAGCATATGGAAGTGTGGGAAAGACATGGTTGCTTGCTTGTGGACGAGTGCAAGGTGTCAAAAACAAAAAAATTTAACAAGAATACGATGGAATTGGTTGGATTTATCGATTTGGGTCATCACACTCCACAAAAAATGAAAAACAGTCTTGGAGATCATGCTTTGGTAATTATGTTTCAACCATTTGCAGGTCATGGTCTCCAAGCATTGGCTTGTTTTCTGAGTGGGGGTGATATTTCGGGCGATATTTTATCCAAATTGATGCTTGAATGCGTTATTTTATGTGAAAATGCTGGTCTTTATATAGACGCTATAACAAGTGATGGGGCAACATGGAACAGAAAAATGTGGAAGCATTTGAATATTGAGAACACCAATGAGCCATGGTGTGACCACCCCATGGATGATTCACGCAAATTAAGAATGTGCTCAGACTTTCCACACCTAATCAAGTGCTTAAGGAATAATTTGGTCAACAAAAAACGATTCAGGGTACACCTCAGTATAAAATTAGTTGATCCAAAATTACTCGAGTCCAAATATTTCAGATTCCAGAAGGTTGGGTCGAATTACAACATTTGAAAAATTTAGTTGAATATGAGTCCACAAAAATGTTTAAAATGGCATTCAAATTAACCCCGAGTCATGTATTCCAAAGTATGGAGAAAAAATGAATACAAGATTAGCATTTCAGGTAAAAAACAAATATTTTTTTTTGTCACCAGGAATTAACGAAAATATAATTTTGATTCATTTTCTAGTTATTCAGCAATACAACTGCTGAAGCTTTGGAAATTATCAATCGAAAAAAATTTTTTTAAATGTGGATCCTACAATTATTTTCTGTCGAAAAATAAACAAATTGATTGATGTGATGAACTCCTCAAAACCATTCAATGGATTAAGACATAACTCTCAAGAATATGAGGTGATTTTATTCCTGATAATATTCACAATAGAGTAATTTTGTTAATATTTTTGAATGAAAGACCAGACAAAAAACATAAAATAATTGATATCTTTGGAAATTAAGTTCGTTAATGATTTACAGGAACTGGAAAGTTTTTTAGTTATTTAGATTTGTGGAAGCAGATTTCCCCACCAAACTTCTTCATGTCCAAATCAACCCATGAGGGATTTCAAGCGACAATATCTTGCACCCTAGATTTATCCAGATATTTGTCTCAAATAGGCTTCGAGTATCTAATGACTTCGAGGCTAAACCAAGACCATTTGGAGGTGATTTTTATTTATTTTTTTTAATGCTTCTCTGCAATTATTATAATTTTCAGCATTTCTTTGGAATGATGCGAGCTGCTGGAGGATGCAATACCCATCCCCAATCATACAGGTTGGACAAATATTTCGCCTCATGTCGCTGTACTCCCTTATAAAACCACCTAGGGGGAGTAACATAACAGGAGGAGATATGATGAAATCTCTCCTTGAAATTGGGGACCTGAAAGGAGAAAAAAAAGTTTATTTTTGATCTTGAAATAGAGGGAAATTTTTCAGAGCATGAAGAAGAATTTTTGGAGGTGGAAGAAGCATTTGCTTATTTCTGTGGATATGTGGCCAAAAAACTAAAAAATTATACGGATTGTCAGGGATGTATGCACACAATTATTGGGATGGGAAATGAAAAATTTAATTTGTTCATTAAAAATAAGAGTAGAGGATTTTTAACATTTCCCTCTAAAAATTTAATAAATTTTTTGCACGAACGAAGTAGAAGCAAATATTACGGACATATTTGAGAAAGATCTCAATCGAAACTGCCTCTTAGAAGTTTTGAGAAGGCTATCATTTTTCTGTCCTAAGAGTGTTGTAGGTTGCAATGAGCATAGAAATGCTGTATCAAAATATGCACTAAATGCTTACTTGATATCAAGAATGAGCATTTCTTGTAGAAAAGAGCATAATGAAAGGGCAGAACAGAATAAATCGAAACATTATGCAAAATTGGCGAAATTGTATTGAACCACACGCAAGTAAAATGATATCTAAGGAAGGTAAAATGAGGGAATTAAAGGTCAGAGAGCCTGGTCCTCTCTTAACAAGTACATCTCATCAGCAAAACTACCTAGTGATGTTATAATTCAGAAAGTAAGCATTCTGAGGAGCTTTGACAGGATGCTATGATACATCAAGCAAAATTTCAAATATGTAACATTAAATAATACACAAATGGTTCAAAGAACACGATAAGGGCTGTTGCTGGAATATACGGAGCAAGCACCAAGTGTACAATGTCTCTAGGCTTCTGCTCAAGTGTTCTATAGGCAGAAATACTTGCAATCCAAAGATGTGCAGATAGAAACCTGGAAAGAAACAATCAAGGGTGTGACATAGTGATCCATTCTGATAGTCAAGCTGCTATCAAAGCACTGAACTCCTATGTCATCAGCTCAAAGCTGATGAAAGAGATCACAAACGACACTTACCGGTCCAGAACCTTTCAGTGGTATAGGAAATGCATCTATAAGAGTTTTTGGAAAAGGAAGAAACTAGAAGAGAGAATCATACTGGAGACATTTTCCAGGAATTAATCATTCCAAAAAGTTCCTGCGGGTTTTTGGAACTGTAAGAACCAATAAGTACTTGGATCTCGGTAAGAATGAGCTAAGCTTCCTCCCAGGACATTGTCGTCTTATGATGAATCTGCAAACTGGTGACCTTACATCAATAATAGATATAGGAATTGGTGATTAAAATGCCAAAATTAAAGGAATTAAACTTCCATCTTTTTTGATGTTCACCAATTGTACACAATTCATTAAAACCAAAACAATGACTTACTGTACAGTATGTTTACCTCGATTAAGAATAACACTGCATGTATTGTTTTAGTTTCAATGAATTTCAAGATTGTTTTAATGACATTGGACAAAGTGAATACATCCATGCCTAGAGGATGAAAATATGAATTTTCCGAAACGTTGGCAAAGATGGAAGTTTAATTTCTTAAATTTGGCCTTTTCACCACCAATTCCTATATCTAATATGATGAGAATGGGATAATCAGAAACTGATGAGTATAGATTCTGTGGGGAACAGCAAACTCGTCTTAACCTGGTTACAGAATGCATTGCCAAAGCAAGACGGCGTGATGAAAAACGCGAACAAGATAATTATAAAAGGAATGAGGATTTACCTTCCTTGAATCCCTCTCAGATACTGGAGATCACCCTCTGGAGCTGGAGTGCGAGAACATGATGAGGAACATAATAGACTTTGAAGTCGCAGTGGAATGTACCCATGTTACCAAACTACAAGAATAACATCATCTGTGGCCATTTGCTATTCATACTGTTGTTCATTTAACACAAATAATGTCATTGTTTTTTAACATCCTGTAAAATGTGAAATTTTTAGCTTAGAAATTTCTGCATTTATACTTATGCCTGGTAAATACCAAGTACTTATTTCCTAAGGATCTCCCATGTTTAGACATTATTATTATTATTAGAGATAATTTAGAATCAGGGAATATGTCGTATTAGATTCAAAAACAAAACAATTATTTTCATTTGGTCGGGCACATAACAAGAAATTCTGCAGAATTAAACAAAAACAGTACCCTTTATACATTATCAGACAAAAATCGATTAAGTTTTCACTCAACATTTACAGATTTTATGCTATTTATATAAAGATTACATTCAATTCTATTGAATTGTTTTCATATTAAAGAATTGCAGTTCCATAATTAGATTTTTATTTCTAGGAATTTGAGAATGTTATCATTAGAACTGATTACGTATAAATATTGAATAAACCAGAGAGAATTTCAGACATATTTGTTGTTTCATTATGAACTCAAATTTAAGAAAAAGGAGTTTGAGCATGCGATAAGAGTTTTCTTGAATTTACGTTGAATTAAAGCAGAGGTGATAATATGAAACAGTTTTTTCTTTATGAAAATATATATGCAGTTTAAATAATTCTTTTTGTAATTTTTTGAGATTGAAATGAAATTTGTACGTGCAAGGACATAGTTTTCTTGAAGCCCTCACATCTACTTGAGTTCATTAGAACTTTGGAGCTTAAGGGCGAGCTGTAGACGGAAGAGTGTCAAGAACAGCTCTGATGGGGGCATTATAGACCTTGAGGTCGCAGTGAACTTCAAACCCCTTTTAAACTGTCAAATAAGATTGAAATCTTAGAAATAAACTTAATTCAGTTATCTACCTAAAATCTCAAAAAATACATTTTCACTATCTTCTGATGGAACACCACTGTACCAACTGAATTCCAGCAGAGACTGTTTTTCAACCTAATTTTACATCATAGTTACAAATGAAACTACAATATAAAATGCTGGTATTTGCTTTTCATTCATCTACATATAGTCGTAAATAGCAATCTTTTAATTATTTGAAACTGAACCATATTTCAACTGAGCACACCGTTTCTTGCAGATAACCAAAATTATTCGTTGGACAGGATGCACTGCAAATTATAAAACAGATGTTATACAAGCAATCAGATAATTTAAATTTACCTACCTTTGCTATAGGTATCCATAAATTAGGGAGATTATAAATTATGAACCCTTTACTGAAATTTACTCAAAATGTGGCCAGGTCATTTGTGATCCAAGTTTTCGTCGACACAACTCTTCCTACACATTTGTTTGAAAAAAGACTTAATACACGTTACAAATAATGGATTTTTCCTCGAGCTTACTACACCGTGTGTGTTAGTTAATTCATGACGTCATTGTTAACTTCGTAGTAACGTGTAGTAAGTTCTGTCAGTTTTGTCCTAAGATTATTTACACCTAATAATCTAAGGTTTTGTCTACTACACTAACCTCACATTTCTCGACAAGACAATAAACTATGCCGAGATAATGGTATCCTGGTCTGGTTAACTATGACGTCATGGTTCTAACTACTCGGCGCAGAAATATGTAAAGTTAACTATGGTATGCTGTAGTAAGTTGTAGTAAGCTCGAGGAAAAATCCCTAATGTTTTATCTCCATCAGAACCATTCTCGAAGTCCAGCCGTTTGTCTATCCAAACAATTAAATGATATTCGCTCAGTTGCAGGAACGTCCATTAAAATTAAAGGTCCATTAAACCCCTAATCCTCCATTAGTTCCTTGTAATAATGGAGGATAAGTTTAATGGACCTTTAAATTTTAATGGACGTTCCTGCAACTGACACTAAATCTGTCAACGAAAAATTGACAACTGTGATATAGCGCCATTGCGGCGCTGCGGCGCTGGCCCGAACGAAAGCGAAATTTCCAAATTGGGTGAATGTCATTCCATTCAAAAAGTGACAAGTGCATACACCATTATTTTAGACATCTTATATGTATCTATATGTTTCAGTAGAGTTTTGACATTTTCTCGTAGTGCTTCTGAATACTAAAGGGTTGCCATGGGGATTGCTCATTAAAATAGCAGAAATTAAGCATTGAAATGGGACATTGATGATCAACTTCGTACACATTAAAATCATCTTTTATTTTGAGATCGGCGGAAAAATTATATTTCGAAACTACATTATTCAGAGTGATTTCTAAGAAAATGGGTAGGAAGTAGATAGCGAATAATTCCAAAATGCTTAGTCCTTCCGCTATATCCGGAAAAGGAAAGTCGTTTCCAGGGAGAAATAAAGGAATTTCTCCGCTTCCGCAGGAAAAGCCTTATGAGGGCGAATGATGTATTTAATATGTAGTGATGCTGCCGGGATTGCCCTTCGAATGGCGCGTTTTATTTAATATCACTTCCGAAGGAGCTTGGGGGATATCAACATTTCGCCAGAACGAATTTGTAAGAAATTGTGGCTTTGTGCCTTCTTATTATTTCAGCTATTCCGTTCCACGGAGCAAATCACATTATTGTTGTAGAAAACGATGTAAGGGAGATGTTGGAATCGAGCAGAAATAGGTTCCTTTGGTGTTCATACAGGGTGTCTGTAAACGAATTTTTTTTTATGGGTGAAAGTATCTTGCAAAATTTCGATACAGTCGATACTTTTCTCGGAAAAAATAAAAACTTACAAGCCGTTATGATCAATTTTCATTCTATTTTGTCGTATGTTCCATAGAATGAATATTCTAAGATATTGTTATGCTCAAAAGTGGGGTGACAGAAGAGTAAGTACTTATTTTTTTCCGAGAAAAGTATCGACTGTATCGAAATTTTGCAGGAGACTTTTTTCTCCAGAATTGAATGGGAAACCATAGGAGAATCATAGGGAGGCTGTTATTTTCAACCCCTAATAATAAAGTAATGAGATATAAAAAAATTTGTGTGAGTAAGATGTACTTAGTAATTCATATTGTGTATAGTTTTATGATTCAGTGTGTTTAAGAAGCAGTAAAAAATTAAAAACTGTCAACTCGTCATCGCCTTCCAAAGGCTGTATCTTGCGAGGGAGGTCGATTTCGAAAAAAAATTATATAAAGTAATACTACTTATTTTCATCGAGGAATCATCTCCCAAAGTCCATCGCATTTGTTTACAGACACCCTGTATAAAAGGAACTGATTATGACTGCCATCATTCAGTAATGATGTATTCTTATTATAACTGTAACCTCATCGGAAGATTTGATGCAAAAAGGGATTTTAGTGTTGTCTTTACTTTACAAGGATATTTTTCAAAATCAAGCTCAGGAATCTGGAATTGACAACATAATGAATGAAATAATAACGAGATGTAATTCTTTCATTGTTCGATGAAATGCCTTAGCCCCATTTCGCACCAAGCCAGTCCAGTCCAGTCGAGTCAAGTCACTCAGGATTGGAACTATTAACTCGTTTAAAACAAATGGAATGTGAAATCTAGTTTCACACTAGGGCCTAATAAAACTAGATTTCACATTCCATTTGTTTTAAACGATTTTAAACGAAGTTAATAGTTCCAATCCTAAAGTGACTTGACTCGACTGGACTGGACTGGCTTGGTGCGAAATGGGGCTTAGACGCAATTTTTAAAAAGCAACAATTCTTTCAAGCAATAAATAGTACCGCGTTTATAAAGTGAATTTTTCGTTATAAACTAATCTGTTCATACTTAAGAAAATATATTTAAAGTCAAGGAATACATTCTTCAGGAACTAGATCTCTGATATTTTCAGTTGTTCAGTCTGGTTAAATAGTGCTCAAATTAATACACAGCTCAATGTTGCCATGAGAATGATAAGTCGGGCTATTAGACTTCTTTTTCCTTTTAATTCACTATTCAGTGAAATCTACATAGGGGCCATCCATAAAGTACGTCACACTAATTTCATGAGTTTTTGAGCCCCCCCTCGTCCTTGTCACAGGTGGTCACATTTCTGAGATTTATTAAACTACACTACTGGAAAAATTAAAGGATCAAAAAAAATTCCAAATTTTGTCAATTTTCAACATGCCGTAACTTTGAGAAATGGTCGTACAAAGAATTTAAAAAAAGGAAGTTGTAGCTCCAAGTGTCTAGTTTTTGGATTAGGACTTCAAAAACTTTAAGTTTCAGTAGTTTTCGAGTAATGATAGAAAAATCAGCAACAAAAAAATTCTCAAAATTGTACCACTCATTTTTTTCTTGTCTACGAGCGTGGAAATTTTATTTTTGCATAATCGTTATAATGATGAGATACTTTGTTAATTCAGCCATAGTTTATGTTTTTATTGACCTCAATACATTCACCTCTCGCCGAGATATCGGTCTTCAAATGGAAAAGGATCGATTTGTCTTTGATTATCGATTTCTCAGCAACCAATCATCGCACAGAATATTGAAGGAGGGTTTCAAGACCTCAAATGAACTCCCATTATTGAACAACCATTGCTTATTCATATTTTTTTTCTTCATCTCACATCAATATAAAAATTTAACAAAAAAAGGACTTTTGGTGGTTTCTACCGCGATCGATCGAAAATGTTGAGGAAACCAATACTGTTAAGTTTAAGTGTTGTTAAATATGAACAGCTGCGAGTAAGACGTGTCGAAGAAGTGCTCCCATATTTTAGCTCGAATAAATTAAGTAAAGGAACTCTGAGAATTCACTCCACTGGAAAATAAAGTATAGACAATCTGACTTAACTTGGAGAAATGGTAATTACCAGAGAAATCAGGAGAAATACAAAACAACGCCGTTCAAATGGCATTTAAAAATTGTATCCACGACCAAACATTAATAAAAACGTTAGCAGACGGTGTATCAGAGATAATAAACAATACAATCAACATCAAATTTATCGAGATGGAACAAAAACTGGACGAGGCCATGAGGGAATTCCGGGAGACAAAACTAACCTACCAAGCGGAGATAACCGAACGCGATGCGTCATTGAAAAAGTTGGAGGATGATAATGAACATCTTAGAATGAAGATTGATAAAATGGACCAGGAAAGCAGAGGTAATAACTTACGAATATTCAACCTCCCTGAAAAAAAACGGGGAGAACACTAGGAATGAAATTTTAAATCTAATTAATGATAAACTCTCAATAAGTATATGCGATACAGACGTGGAAAAATGTTATCGCATTGGAAAAGCATCTAATGCAGGTGACTCACCTCGTGGAATTTTGGTGGGATTCAAGAGTTTCAACTCGAAACAGCAGGTCTATAAAAACAAGAAATTGTTGAAGGGAACCAAAATTGTGATAAGAGAGGATTTGACCAAGCAGCGACTCGATCTACTGGGGAGAGCGATTGAGAGAACATCTAGGAAGCAGGTATGGACGCAAACAGGAAGAATTTTCGTAGATTACAGAGGAAACATTAATTTTCTGGAAAATTCTAGAGATTTCGATAGAATTTTTTTATAGGGTTATGGGGCACTTACTCTGAATGTTAATACGTTGCAGGGCTTGATTTTTTTTTTCCTTTTCTGATTGTTTGATGTGTAAATTTCATAATTATTTTTTTGAAACCATGGTTCTGCAATTTGCTGAATTTGAACTGTAGAAGTTGCAATGATGGAATACTTGTATTTTTTGATGAGCAGAATGAAATTTCAACCAAAACATATTCGACTATTAATGAGTGTTTGCGGGGGAATGTGAACTCGGGGTAGGGAGAGTATTTGTATTTTTCATTTCAATATTAGAAGCATAAGGAAAAATTTTGATGAATTGTTAATTTATTTAGAGGGAGAGTTTGAGCATGTTGATATGATTGTTCTTTCGGAATGTTGGATCATGGAGGTTGGAGAGAGCTTTGAGATTCCAATTATTCCATGTACTGTAATGACTCGCGGTTCAATAAAAGTGATGGCGTGATTGTATATGTTAAGAATACAATCGCTGTTAAACCGGTTATAATAAATCTGTCCGAAACGAAATTACTTAGGCTCACTTTCAATTTTGCTGGTGTCGATATCGGAATAACTGCTTCTTATCGTCCACCCTCAACGAATGTTCGAAAATTCATCGATGATTTGAACGATTGTTTCACTCAGATGAACAAACGGCCAATAGAAATTTTCTTGGGTGATCTCAATATTAATCTCCTTGACATCTCATCGGCTGAAGTTAACTTTTATAGGAGTTGTCTGACTGAGAATGGTTACGAATCGTGTATCAACGTACCAACTCGTGTAACAGAGGAATCGAAATCTATAATTGACCATATTTTTATTAGAAAGCAGAGAAAAAATAACAATTTCGTGATAAGACCAGCTGTCATTAATACTAATATAACGGACCACTTTAGTACATCGCTTACGCTTGGAATGGGCAATATTAATACGCAAGCAGGGCTGAAGAAAACGAGTAATTCATTCCACAAGGTGAACAATGATGAGTTCAGGGCACGTTTGGAGGGTGAGAATTGGGACCAAGTTCTGAAATGTGGGGATGTTCAACAATGCTATACAAATTTTATAAATAAGTTAAAAAAACATATAGATGACTCCACGATTCTAATAAGAAAAAGTAATAGAATAAACTTTAAACTGAAACCCTGGATCACTCAAGGTCTAATGAACTCAATAAAAATAAGAGATAGATTAAAGATGCGGCTACTTAGGAACCCCTCCACTGAATTGAGAAATGAATTCAAATCGTACAGAAATAGATTAACTAAACTAATTAAAATCACGAAAGATCAATATTATAAGAATAAACTCGGAGATAGTCAAAATGATTCCAAAAAAACGTGCAGATAATAAATGAGATAGGATCGGGAAGTGTAAAACATAGAAAAATTGGTAATATTCAGTCTGGGGGCTTGCTTACCACTGATGAGGAGAGGCAGAGGCCTTTAATGAGTATTTCACTGGAGTAGCAATACAAATGGCAGAACGGCAAAATGAATCATTTCAGATTCCTCCAGGTTTTTATGAGGATGACTCAGTGCATTCCTCATTTTTCCTTACACCTGTGAATGACAATGAAATTATTAATATAATTTCGAAACTGAATAATAAGTCTGCTGCAGGCCCTGATGGGGTGAATGCTGTAATCATAAAGGCATTCCACATATATCTTATAAAACCATTGGTGCACATAATCAATTTGATATTTAGGGAGGGAGTTATACCAAGAGAACTCAAAGAATCGAGGGTCACTCCTGTCTATAAATCGGGAGACAAATTCAACCTGGAAAATTATCGACCAATTTCAGTCATTGTAAATTTCGCTAAGATTCTAGAGCATGCACTCAGGGCGAGGCTGATGGCATTTTTCAATAAGCACAACATAATTGATGGCAGACAGTTTGGCTTCATTAACAACGGAAACACAGAGCGTGCAGTGTTGGATTTTTTTGGGGAAACAGTTGACGCATTGGAGAAGTCCGAGAAATGCTTGGCCGTTTTCCTTGATTTGGCGAAAGCTTTTGATTCGGTATCACATGATAAGCTGCTAGAAAAACTTCATAATATGGTATTAGGGGGCCTGCATTGAAGTTGTTCAAGAACTACTTGTCCGAAAGGGTTCAAAGAGTTAAGGTTGGAGATGCCATTAGTGAACCTCGGGATATTTCAGTAGGAGTGCCTCAGGGTACTGTCTTGGGACCTGTTCTGTTTTTGGTGTACATGAATAGTATAACTAAGATTAAAACCTCGGAGGTCATTTGGTTCTATATGCTGATGACACGGCCATGATTTACAGAGGGGGAACATGGGAGGAAGTGTATGAGGAGGCAGAGAGGGGTCTCAGAAAGATACAAATTTGGCTTAACGATAATCATCTGGGTATAAATGTTAAAAAACGAAATTCATTACCTTCGCACTAACAGAGGGTGGTCTACCGGACTGTTCAAGTATCCACATGCACACCTCGGGCTGTTCCGGTGTGTGTCAGTGTCCAACGATAGAGAGGGTGAAAGATTTGAAATATCTTGGTGTCGTATTAGATCAGCATCTGAGATGGGAAGAGCATGCGGCGTATATTGTCAGCAGACTCAGAAAGGTAATATACAAAATATACGACTTACGAGATATACTATCCAGGAAAAACTTAACGATAGTTTACAAATGCTTAGCAGAATCTGTAATCACATACTGCATCACGGTTTGGGGGGGCATGTTCGCTAATGTGCTAAACAACATTCAAATTCTCCAAACAGTCTCTTGAAAATAATGTTCAAAAAACACAGAATGTATAGTACAGAAGCGCTTTATAATGATGCGGATGTGATGAATGTAAAACTCTATATGCCTACAAATGCTTGTTGTGGATGCACGGAAACAATGAAAGGTTTTACACAGTCAAGTCCAAACCTACCAGAAGTGTACATAACCTCCTGGTCGATGTTCCGTTTTTCAAGAAAACACATACACAGAGAACCCTATTTTACTTTGGCCCAAAACTCTATAACTTACTACCGGTAGAAATAAGAAAGAATATATTTCGAGAATATAAATTAAAGGTTAAGCAGTTTATCACTGTTAAGAATAATTTGATTGTTTCTCTGCTGTGAAGAATATGTTTGTGTGCTCAAGCTCTCTTCTCTCCTGGGTGGCCTCTGGTTTCACCGTTGGTGTTTTTTAAAGTTTATTTCACCTGCTACATAATGTATAGAGGGTGTTGCTCAGTTGTTTTGGTTCTAAACTTTTTGTAACAAACCGCATCGTGAGGGAGGCGGGCACGAAACAAGCCACTTGCGCTTAGGTGTCTGCTTCCGTCTCGACTAGGGTTGCCAGGTCGCCAAACCTAATAGCCGGACAGACATGCCATTTTGGCCGGACATTTTGATAAAAAAGCCGGACACCCCATATTGATAAAACTATGTCTCAGTATCAATAGATAACGACAAAAATTGTATGTAAACTCAAGCTTTTTTGATATTTACCATGAATCTTGTTGAATTCTTGTGAAATATAAAATAATAAATTCGAATGCCAAATCAGTAAAGAAGCATAATTGGGAATTATTTTCTTATTGAAAAAACAAAAAACAATCTCAAAAACTTCTATAAAATATAACTTCTCCTCTTTAACTTAAGCAATACAAATATTTATGAGTATTTTGAGTTGCCAGAAACCTGCTTCCGGAGCTTACTCGTTGGCGAAATAAAAGCCGGACTCCGGACACCGTTTGTTTTGGCCGGACACGCTATCAAAAATCCTAACTATGTCCGGCTTTCCGGGACGCCTGGCAACCCTAGTCTCGACTGTGGTATTCAAGTGATTTTATTTTCTGTAATATGTGTAAGTGAATTTGAAACAATAATTGAATTGAATTGAATTGAAGTGTGACCTTCACAGTTCATTTGCAGATAGTACATAAATTTCAAAAAAAAGAAAAATGAAATACAATAAGAAATTAAATTTTTAATAATTTAATAACGGGTATTGCCACCCCTGTTTTCAATAACGGCTCTCAAACGTTCAGTCATGTTTATGGATCCTTTTAAATTGAAGACCGATATCTCGGCTAGAAAAGGACGTATTGAGGTTGATGAAAAAATAAATTAGAGCTGAATTAACAAAGTATCCCATCATTATACAATTATGCAAAAATCAAATTTCCATGCTCGTAGATAAGAAAAAAATAAGTGGTAAGATTTTGAGAATTTTTTTGTTGCTGATTTTTCTATCATTCTCGAAAACCATTGAAACTTAAAATTTTTGAAGATCTATCCATCTGATCTAATCCAAAAACTAGACACTTGGAGCTACAATTTCATTTTTTTAAATTCCTTGTACGACCATTCTCTCAAAGTTACGGCTTGTTGAAAATTGCCAAAAATTTTGAATTTTTTTTGATCCTGATCCAGTAGTGTATGTTTATATCCACAAAATAGCACAACTAAAAAAACGATGTCGTTCACTCAGCGAAAGCAAATTGTCGAATGAAAAAATAGAAAAAAAAAACAATACCTACGCGAGGTGCGGTGCGTTTGGCGGCATTAGTCAAAGGGCTCGTCGGCGATCGGCACGTGTTAGAAGCGGCTACGAATTGTCAACATAACAATTTAAACCGTATTGCCCTAAAGATAGAATTGGACATATTTTTAGTTTAATTAATATTTCAAATTACGCGTTACTACTTCTAGATTTTGAAATGTGATTTCACGAAACTTAGGACCCCTCCTACCCTTGTCACACCATGTCACACTTTGTCGACTCCCTCCCCCCCCCCTTTACGTGTGACGTACTTTATGGATGGCCTTGAAATCATAACTATAGTCCGTTCACGAAAGGTTGAGCCGTCGGTTGGCCATGGAAATTTGGCATATTCCACTGGTATATTAAAATTTAGGTTATGTTCTTGTCAGATTGATATGCAATGTTGTCAATATGCATAGAGTTGTCTGATAACTCGCAATCTCGTCGAACGAGGCCGGTTACATTCGGCAACGTTGACTTTATTTTACGTTATGACAGCAAATACTGCCAACTTCAGATAAATAAAAAAACGCCTACTATGTGCTCAACCTTTTTGAACGTGAACGGACTATAGTTATTATTTTTATCATTCGCACGGAATCTTTTTGAGCGCTCGTTCTTCTTAAACGAGTGCTATATCGTGCTATGTCTGTAATTTTAGAATTCTCTCTCAAACGATCCCTGATGACGATTCGGAGGGATTGTCCTAGAGACTTGAAATTTTCAGGGTGAGTTCAGTTCCAAAATTGCTCGGTTAAGTTCCTAAACCAGCCAAATCGTAAATAAAATATATACCATAAAATGTGGTCATTCAAAATTTTTGTTCCTCGATATCTCAGATAAAACGAAACCCATCGAAATGAAATGTTGCGGCCATATGCAAGATGCTCATAATAAGCCTCATGCAGAATTTTGTGGCCATAGTGTTAACAGAACCATAGAAAACTCAATTGGAATATTGAAAAAAAGAATTTTTATATTTCCATAACAGGATATCCGATTCAAATGAATTTTTTTGTGGATGAAGACTGTTATACTGAATTTTCATGCAAAATTTTGTTGCCATGATGCCAACACAACCATAGAAAATTCAATTGGAATGTTGAAAAGTAGAATCTCTATATTTCCATAACAGGATAACCGATTCAAGTGAAATTTATTTTGTGAATCATGACTGATATACTGAATGTTCACGCAAGATTTCAAGAGGATCCCATCATCAGAACCATAGAATTTATTTTTTTAAATTATTTATTTTTCATATATTTCATTTTTTGAATAATTTCCAGAATATAATTCCGATTGTGCTGAGATTCTGCATTTATATATTGGGTATAAATTTGGTATCAATCTCAAATCCCATATAAAATTTTGAGGTAATAGTCTTATTGCTCCACCAAAGAACGAGCGCTCAAAAGCTCCTGCTCAGGGCATTTCTTGAATTTTTGAAGATATAGAGTTGCATATACTGTTCTTGCATCATAATTTATGAACATTTTCAAATGCAACTTTGAATTACCATTTGGAAAGCTTGTTTAATGGTTTGTGCTCTCTAATTTATTTTCAGCGAGGAGGTTTATATTGTTGATTCCCATAATCTATAGATATCAGAATTTTACCAATTTTTTCATATACGTAATCTACCGAATCAGTGATCTATGAGAATAAAGGACCCTATGAGATACTTAAGCTAGTTTGATAACGATAGGGCCAGTTGCTCATTCTCCATCAGGGGTTTCTTGTATCCAACTGACTGTACCGGGTTTTTCACTATAATTTGACCCCCCTTTAGCCTTGTTACTGAAGGAGATACAGAAAAATGTTTCGTATAAAAGTTTCACGAAATCAACTGAGGTTTTTTGATATGAGTCTAGAAACTGAAATATATACAGGGTGGCCAACATATTGTTGGCAACTTCATTTTTTCAAATGGAACACCCTGTAAATTTTTCCATATTTGGTTAGCTCCTTTTCCCCTGATTTCGAATATGTAACATATGTTGGTCTATATTTCTTATTCTGAGCACCACAGAGTTTCAAATTTCAATAACCATCTGGCATAGCGTTTCGGAAGTTCGTGAATATTTAGGTGGCCAATTTGATCTTTTGATTGGTAATGGCGCACCCATTTTATGGCCACCAAATAGTCCCGATTTAACACCATCGGACATGTTTTTATAGCCGTTCCTGAAGGAAAAAATTTACTTCAGCAATAATGATAATCAATGAAACCGGAGAATGATAATAATGATTATTAATATTAAACCCATAATTCGGAACTAATCCTGTCAACGCACAAAGAATAATAATAATATTGTAATGATTAGAAACAAATTTTGAAGCTTTAATTTCTGACTCGAATCAGATCCATAATAATGCTATCAAAACTAGTCTAAACAACTATATGAACTATGTGTATTGAATGAAGGTGGTCATTTTGAGCAATTTCTTTAGTTGATGTTATTCTTACCATCATACTATTATACCATAGTTAATCATTTTCATTGGTTAAGTAATTGTTAAGTATTCATTTTAAAATAATACTTTTAAGTAGATTGTTTGGATATAAAGAATTTCGTAGGTATTTCACATATTTTTTTTATTCGGTGTCATCATTTCAAAACTTTGAAACTCTGAAAATTGAAGAGACACATCCACATACGCATTTATATTCTAGATCAGGAGGAAATAGCCTATCAAAAAAAAGGAGAATATACAGGACAGGGTGTCCCATTTGAAAAAATATAGTTTGATTCAATGTTGTTCACTCTGTATAGCTTCCCATTGACGTAATTATAACTCCAAAAATGAGCATTTTCAGTAAACGCACTCTGCCACTTGTAAAATGATTACAGATCTTGGCAGGTGGTTCTTAAAATTTGAAACTCTGTGGTTCTCAGAGTGAAAAATATAGATCAACATGTGTTACATATTCGAAATCAGGGTAAAAAGAGCTAACAAATATGGAAAAATATACAGGGTGTCCCATTTGAAAAAATGAAGTTGCCATCGATATGTTGGCCACCCTGTATATATTTCAGTTTCTGGACTCATATCAAAAAACCTCAGTTGATTCCGAGAAACTTTTATACGAAACATTTTTTTGTATCTCCTTTAGTAACAAAGTTAAAGGGGGGGGTCAAATTATAGTGAAAAACCCGGTACTTCTTTCTTATTCATCGACATCTGAGGAGTGATAAATTAAGAAAGGTGGTGTGAGGACGTCTGCTCTTCTATGATTTTCAATGGCTAGGTGAACATGTACCCAAAAAATTTAAGAACTCTCGTTCTTTTGTGGAACAATAAGACTATTACCCCAAATTTTATATGCGATTTGAGATTGATACCAAATATATAAATGCACAATCTCAGAACAATCGGAGTTATATTCTAGAAATTATTCAAAAAATGAAATATGTAAATAATAAATGGTCAAAATTATTAAATTATATGGTTCTGATGAAGCGATCCTCTTGAAATTTTGCACGAATATTCAGTATGCCAGTCTTGATTCGCAAAATAAATTTTATTTGAATCGGACATCCTGTTATGGAAATATAAAGATTCTCTTTTCAATATTCCAATTGAGTTTTTTATGGTTCTGTTATTACTATGGCCACAAAATTCTGCATGGAAATTCAGTTTAACAGTCTTCATTCACAAAAAATTTTCACTCAAATCGGATATCCTGTAATGGAAATATAAAGATTCTTCTCTTCAATATTCCAATTGAAGATTCTGTGGTTCTATTATTACTATGACCACAAAATTCTGCATGAACATTCACTGTATCAATCTTTATTTATAAATTTATCGAAATTACCAGTTCTTGAAAGAATTATTATATAAACTGATTGTAATTGAAATTCACTTGACAAACTCGATTCTGATATTGATTTTTCATGATAACATTAAATAAATTGTATTACTAGCTGAAAAAAAAACAAGAAATATTATAGGTCTTGATATCTGAATGCTGAATTCGTCTTTGATTGATTGCAACTTCTGCCGATGCGAAACAAAGATGATTAAAGAGGTTCCATACGATTACAAATTCGATTAGGGTAGGCACTCGGAAGTCAGCTTTACATGCCGCCTAAAGGCATTTCCGCTCGGGGGCGGAACTTTGAAGGGAATGCTGACATGGAGATTGTGACCTTGAATCATTAAAAGGAGTCCATGCTCCTACAGATCACTATTAGTTTCAGAAAAATGCATTTTCAGTGTGAGTAAAAAAAATAATATGAGTGAATTTTTTAGTAGGCAGATTCGTTACAATTATAAGAAATGTAGTAATCATTAGATGTGAACGGATAAAATTGATGTTTATGCCTAATTCCTAAGTATTTTTAAATTTAAGGCGCTGTGACATCTAAAGAGAACTTCATTTTCTGACTGACAAAGGCAGATAATCAAAATGCTGAAAGCTCTTGAGTCCATGTCAATCATGCTTAGATTGATGACGATGAGGTGTGGCATAAATATGTCTGTTTCAATCACTACATCAATTTGTTTATTTGAATTTTTACGGTAATTTAAAGAACTCAAAAGATGTTGATTAACCAGACAGTTCCTTGAGTAAACAGTATTATATTATATATATTGTCATACATAACACCACTAGAGATGAAATTTTGCCGGCAAACTTTCTCGATTGTGATATGAATGTTTGGTGCTTAAGCAATTTCGCGAATAACATTCTTATGAAAATCATGAGCCGTCAGGCGATTGATTTTGGAAAAAATGTCATGAGCGTAATTGCCGATAAGCAACAAATTCTAATGTTACAAGAGAGAAATGTTACCTGCTTAAATTTCACCTCGAGTGGTATTCAGTATGACTATTTCACTAGAAAATATGTCTATCAGCTATATGAATCTAATTCAAGCGGATGACCTGGTCATCATTGGTCAAGACCAACAATGACCAACTGCATTTAAGCGCTTTTGGTCATTGCTGGTCTTTATCATATGACGTCATGAATTGCCCTTCAACGTCATCGATTAAGACCGCAGATGACCCAAGGTGAACATACTCGAGAGCCGAGTCAAGCTTCTGGTCATTGAAGAAATAAGGTTAAATTCTATGTTTATATCTTATGATAACAAAAAAAGTCAAAAGTTTTTTCTACCTGGGTGAAATTTCCAGAACAAACAATTCTCAGTCCCATGCAATACACAATTCCTTGTTAAAATCGCATTGTTGTTTACGAAGCGCTAAGAATATCGTTGGTTAACCCAAAGATAAAATTCCAAGAATAATAGCTATCGCTAATTGATTGTTGAAATGGTTTTCTGCCTGACTGAAATTTCCAAAACAAACAATATTCAGTCCCACACAATAATTGCATTTTTACTGAAACGAAACGCTAATTCAGAAAATCGTTGGTTATGTGTTTGTTTTCATTCTCCCTGACCTACATTAACGAAAATGGTGGAGATGACCAGAACTGCATTTAAGCGGAAGCTGGTCATTCGCGGTCATTCCTCAAGGGCCAAGACCAAGGGCACGACCAACAATGACCACGGTCATTACTGGTCATTCGCTTGAATTAGATTATGGTCACAATTGGGAAAATGAATAAAATAGCTTCACTGTGTATTTCTTTCGACGAAATATTTCCAAAACTATCTTGAAGGCTCATTTCGGGTTCTTCAATCTCCTTTTGGCACGTATCGAGCTATTTGAAAAAAATGGTATATATACATTTCCCAAGCTATCTATAAATGTGAGAAATGTCAAAATATTATCGCTGAAATACTAATTCGTTAAGTTTTGCCGGCTAGCATGTTTTATCGCTGTGAAACGAGAGTTGCTATGGAAACCTCACAATAAATGGAATGAGTGAAATAGTCAACGAAAAATGTACATCAGTAGCATAGGGGAAAACCCGGATAGATGCCCCACTTTTGATTTGCCTCATATTTTGAAAATATTGACTTTGTATGTGTAATTTTCTTTGAGTTTAGGAAGCCCCATTATTTAATTTGAAATACTCAAACTTTTCTCTGATATATTATAGCAATTCCAACTTTCACAAAAATTAGATTTTGTAGAACCCTTTTTTGGGGATAGTTGCGTACAAGTATGGATAGTTGCCCACCATGAAAATACTGGGAGGGATATATGCCCTTCATACTGTGTGAACCAAAAACCCAACTAAATACAACGAAATTTTCTATGCTAAAAACATCAACTTTATCTACGCAACATGGATCGAATAACAACAATTGTGCATTTTTAATTGAATTTCAAAAGCATATATTAAACGAAAAGTTGAATTCGTCATATTAACATAAAGCATTATTCCACACATTCATGATAAATTAATGAAATAATAAGTCTCAACAAAATGATCAGGAATCAAGTTTAAAATCAAAATAACACAATGAATCGAAAATCTGCTAAAAAGATAAGGGGCAGCTATACCTCAAAAAAACAGGGCAACTATCCTTTTCGATAGGGATAGATGCCCATGAATTTTTTTGATAATTAAGAAGAAAACAAAAAATATTTGTACTCAGATGTACACTCAATGAACACTGTATTGACGTAATGAAAAAAAATTACTGAATTTATTACCACTTCAAAAGTTATATAGCGGCAAATACCTACCTCTAAAACTTTGGCATGTTTGTGAAGTTCGCTGCCGAGATGATCGCACACACTAGCGAAAAACGGCTTCACTTTACAATAACCCTTACAAAACTAAGGTCCACGGTGACTATAGCAGCTACTTATAAAATTAATTTTTTGATACGTGTTCGGAAGTTGGTATTTTGAAAATGGGGCATCTATCCAACTGGGGCATCTATCCGGTTTTTACCCTATTGCGCCATTGTACTTACCTACAAAATTTCATATGTATGGTCCTTCTCGTTCAAAAGATATTTACTGGATTCTTCATCATATCCATATCATATTTATATTTCTTATTTATGACTGGGAGGATATACAACTTTTGGCCATATGTCAACTTTTGGTACCTTCTGTAAAGATAGATTATTTTTCTCGAATTTTCGAAAAATGTTATGAAAAAAGGTAATTGTTAGCATCCGATCAATGATTAATCACATGAATAATTTACAATCATGGTTATTTTTGTGACCGAATCTTTTTCACTGCTTAACTGTATATGATTGTTTCGAAATTTCATTTTTATTTAACAACGATAGATGATTAATGGGATGGCTGAGATTTGTGCAAAAGTTTCTATTGAAGTGATATTGTAAAATGTTTCAGAAATATTTACATGGTATAATACTTAACATTATCTCAATGAGTAAATTGCAATATGGCGAATGCGCCGGTATTATTTCGAATTATGTATTTCATTATTATTACACTGAGTATTGATATCCATCTCTTTATGCAATCGTTAATGATCTATTACTATTTCTCTGCAAATTTATTTAATCAATTAGGTTATTAAAGACATCGACTAATGGTCAAGATATTTTAATAGTTCGAGAACATTAGTCGCTTGATTAATAACCGAGTTGATTACAAGATTTATCCGACGATCTCAACATGTATTGTGTATGAATCTTGATATTAATACATCCTCATTTTGCACAAGACATATATTTGACATAATAGAATTTCTATATTTCTATGTTTCAGTAGAGTTTTGACGTTTCTCGTGCTTCTGAATACTTTGTGTACGGTTGCTATGAGGATTAAAATATAGCATAAATTGAGCATTAAAATGGGTCAATATTGTTCAATTTCGTACAAACTGAGTTCAAATTTTATTTTGAGTTCGGCAGGAAAGTATCTTAATGTTCAGTTTTATTATTCTCGCATGACATTTGACATCAAACCTTTACGTAACATGAATCGAATGTAGATACAAATATTTCAAACCAGAATATCCTTTTTGATGGAAAATCAGGGAATTTCATCCCTTCTTTATGTTGATTTCACTTATACATAAGGAATATTAAATTAGAACATTTTGATATTCGAAGCTCATCAGTGAAATTCACTATAAATTTTCGATTTTCAAATGAAAGTTTCTCTACAGCGATTTCTTCAGCATATAATTGATATTCGAGCTGATGATGCTTATGGAAAACAATAATATTATTCGTATGAAATATTGAGACTTCAATAATAATAAGAATATATTTTCGAAAACGTTCAATTACGATTCATTTTTTCATAGAGCTGTCTTGATTATGCCAATTAACGTTAGTAGAGTTCTGAATAAAAAATGCATCAAAACTCATAATTATGAACTTATTATAGGTATAAGTTGGCAGATAGACTGGTCTCGTTCAAAAGGCATTACGAATATTTACTAGTACAAAAAGTGTGCGGAAATGTGTGCAAGAAAGTGATGTACTGTCGGAGACGTAAGCAGTGCTGGAAAGTAGTTATCTAGGCACAGTTGTAGGAAAACATTTTTCCTTTCGTTTTCAGCTTCTATCTACAAAAAACAAACTTCGAGAATATAGTCGCATGACTAAAATGAAATAAAGCTACCACTCTACTTTCCTTCGAAGCAATATGAAGTACCACGGAATCGACACAGTTTTCTAATATCCGACACCGATAAACCCGAAAATCCTCCTAAATAAAATATGAGAAAACGTCCCATATCCGGCTAGCGCCTCGCCGTAACCTATAAACCGATCTCGTCTTCGTTCTTTATGGCATCGCCGCCGTCTTTCCACCGACCGACGGAGGGTCCCGACGCCCTGCGCCCTGCGCCTCGACGTCCTCCAATCGATATAACAGTCTGACACAAGTCTAAATTACACACGCAGAACTTCACCCAATAACCGTGGCGGCCATAACAATTTATTCCCTAAAATACGTACACAGAAAACCATCAACATACCGCCCACCGGCGATGCTTTTTCACCTGATGAACTGTGACAACTTTGCCGAAACGTCGTGCGTCGCGCGAATTTAGGTTATACGCTCGTTTGTGAATTTCGGCGATTTTCAAACGCCGTCGTGAGGATACTTTGTCGTGTTTATCCCTAATTATACAGTCGTATTAGAGGGGGATGAATGTACGATGTCCCGTGGGATTAACTAGCGCCATTCGACTTTTCCGGGAGGCCAATTTAAGGTTAGAATTTCCTGGTGTGCACTGTGTTCGTAGTATCGTGGAAATCCCTTGAATGGACGTGGAATAAGGTTAATGTCTGTTGTGGTCGAAGTTCATTGACACTATTTATGTGATGGGAGAAATGCTGTTTTTACAGTGATTCTGAAGGCTTAGGTTGACCCTTGTAAGGTGAGTCAGGACTCTTTAATGCTTTTTTATTTCTCGCATTCGATAATTCTCCAATGAGGACAAAAGAGGTCATCTATATGAATTGGACATAACCTTGTTTGGTGTTTATATTTGACATGTTTCCTTCTGTAATTCCAGTCCTTCATAAAGAACATTTTATGCTACATATGTTCAAAGATCACTATATGGCAGATAAATCGGAATATCAATTCAGGGTTTGCCAAGATATCGGATGTGTACGTTTGGATTCTTTCCAAAGCCTTTGATAGTCTGCAATATATGAATAATTTCCATGAAAGTAGCGAACAGAAGAATGTTGAAAAATAGGTCATGGTTCGTATTAAGGTTTTATCACACAGTTCTGAGAGTTATCGAGTATCGCACAGTAGCTCGTATAGTAAATATATTAATTAATTTTTTTTAATTAATAATCTTTCCGCAACAAGTTATGTTAATGTATGTAGTAAGAGACTATAGCGCACTTACATACGGTATAGTGAAGATGCTTAGGCCAGTTCACTAACATCAGGCTTCACTGTAAAAATCCCGTTGAAATAAGTCCAATGTCCGAAGAATTAGGTAAACCAATAAGAAATAGGAGAAGATTAATTTACTCGTTGCCACATCGGATACTAGAGATCTAAACTTCTTCAGATTTTTCCTATGATGTTGAATGAGGACAAAAAGGGCTTTTATATTAACTGGACAAAATCTTATAGAGTTTATATCGAACGTGATCCATTTGAAATCCAATCCTGAATCCTTCTGTTTTGCAACGTTCTATTCTACATATATTTAGAGATCAAGATATGGAAGATACATCAGAGTATCAATTCAAAGATTGCCAAGGTCTCTGATGGTACATTTGAATTCATTCTAAAACCTTTGATAGTCTGCAATACTACAATTCTTCCATGTGAGTGGCAAACAAGGTCAAACTGCGAGGTTTTTGAGAACTATCGTTGTTTTCACAGTTGCTTTTATAATTCATTAGTGAAACTGTTTTGATTCAATATTCTTTCAGATAATAATGAATCATATTAGGGAAACCTAGGTATTCTTTTCAAACAGCGTAGCGAATCCTGGTTGAATGTTAAAGTGAAAGCTGTATACAGTGAGGGACTAGCAAATGATATCATATTCACATGCGGTATGGTGAGGATACTTTGTCGTGTTTTTATACAGTCGTATTAGAGGGGGTTGCATGTCCGATGTTCCTGTGGGATTAACTAGCGCCATTCGACTTTTCTGGGAGGCCAATTTAAGGTTAGAAATTCCTAATGTGAATTTTGTTCGTAGTATCGTGGAAATCCCTTGAATAGACATGGAATAAGGGTATTGTCTGTTGTGGTCGGAGTTCATTGACACTATTGATGTGATGGGAGAAATGCTGTTTTTACAGTGATTCTGAAGGCTTAGGTTGACCCTTTTAAGGTGAATCAAGATTTATTAAAGCTCTTTTATGTTTCACATTCGGTAATTTTCCAATGAGGACAAAAAGGTCATCTACATGAACTGGACTTAACCTTGTTTGATGTTTATATTTGACGTGTTTCATTTTGTACCTCAATATCCTCAATTAATCCTTCTGTTTCATAAAATAACATTCTAAGCTACATATTTTCGAAGATAATATAAATATATAAGGGAGATAAATCAGAGTATCAATTCAGAGTTTGCCAAGCTATCGGATATGTACTTTGGATTCTTTCCAAAGCCTTTGATAGTCTGCAACAATACATGAATAATTTCCATGAAAGTGGCGAACAGAAGGATGTTGAAAAAGAGGTCATGGTTCGTATTAAGGTCAAATCACTGATAATTATCTCATAGTTGCTGGTGTAGAATATTTTTGAAACTGTTCAAATAATTTCGAATCTCAAGAGAAACCCTCACATAAAGAACTTATGTTTTCTCTTTGTTGAATACCTATTGCAACGAATCATGTAATTGTGAATGCAATATGCAGTGAGGGACAATCGAATGTTATGATATTTACATGCGGTATAGTGAAGATTCTAAAGATGCTTAAGCTAATTCACAATACATCAGCCTTCAGTGTGAAAATTTCGTTGAAATAGGTCATATATCCGAAGAATTAGGTGAACCAATAAGAAATACGATAAGATTATCATATGGGATTTTAGAAATCGAAGCATTTCGAGATTTGTTTTATGATGTTCAAGGATGACAAAAAAGGCCATTTAAATTAACTGGACAAAATCTCAAAAAGTTTATATCGAAAGTGATCCATTTGAACTCCAATAAATCCTTCTGTTTCTCAACGTTCTATGCTACATATATTTGAAGATCAAGATATGGGAGAAACATCAGTTTATCAATTCTAAGATTGCCAAGATTTCTGATGGTACATTTAGATTCCTTCCAAAACCTTCAAAAGTCTGCAATATTCAAGTTGCTTCAAAAGACTTGCAAACCTCGAAGTTTTTGAGAACTATCGTTGTTCTCACAGTTGCTTTTATAGTTCATTATTGAAACTGTTTTGATTCAATATTCCTTCAGATAATAGTGAATCATATTTGGGAAACCTGGGTCTTCTTTTCATACAGCGCAACGAATCGTGGTTGAATGTTATAGTGAAAGCTGTATACAGTGAGCAACTAGCATATGATATAATATTTACATGCGGTATAGTGAGGATACTTTGTCGTGTTTTTATAAAGTCGTATTACAGGGGGATGAATGTCCGATGTTCCCGCGGGATTAACCCATTCGGCTTTTCCGGGAGGCCAATTTAAGGTTAGAATTTCCTGGTGTGCACTGTGTTCGTAGTATCGTGGAAATCCCTTGAATAGGAGTGGAATAAGGTTATTGTCTGTTGTGGTCGGAGTTCATTGACACTATTTATGTGATGGAAAAAATGCTGTATTTACAGTGATTCTGAAGGATCAGGTTGGCCCTTTTAAGGTGAACCAAGACTGATTAATGCTCTTTTATATATCACATTCGGTAATTTTCCAATGAGGACAAAAAAGGTCATGTTTTTTTTGTAACTCAATAAATCCTTCCTTTTCATAAAATAACATTCTATGCTACATATTTTCGAAGATCAATATATGGGAAATAAATCAGAGTATCAATTCAGAGTTTGCCAAGCTATCGGAGGTATACATTTGGATTCTTTCCAAAACCTTTGATAGCAATATGTATATGAATATTAGGGCTGTTGACTACTTTTTGAAATTCATTTTATTTTAAAGATGAACTCTATACAAACACGAAAAAAATATTTTTTTCTTAAAAATATAGTAATTGCCAATAGAAATACAAAATGAAAAGACAATTCGAAATTCTCCCGGAAATGGTCAATTTTGTCACGTTATGATGATTTCGTCAATATTCGATAAACAAACTTTGACTTCTGTCAAAGTGAACTGATTTTGCCTGATTCCTTGTGAAAAAGTTTAATCTGAGCTTTCAAAATGAAGACGTCGGTCTATAAGTGCTGTATGAGGTGTTTCTTTCATTTGTAATAATGAATATGAGTTAAAAGTTTGATACTTACAAAAACAATTTCACGATTCTAAGCTCCGCTGCACCAAAATCCTTGTTTTCAGCAAAAAAACTTGCGACCATAAAGGAATCAATAATAGAAAATTACTAATATTACCCTTGATGAATCCTGTTTCTATTATAAAGAAAATTGTAGATTATTGTTCTTGTAACTAATAATCAAACTATTCTCTTTCAGCTTTAAACTTCGTAAGTTCGAATCAAAATCGTTGATTTTGAATTAAGTCGATGGTTTATGTCAAAAATGAACTGAAAATAGCACATAAATGATGACATTTCAATAATCAAGGTGATTGGAGTTTTCTGGAGCCCGGCCTTATGAATGTATTTTGTTGATCTGAGCACAGAACATTCGAATTTGCAATGATAATATTGGATAGTGACGTCAACTACCCCTGATTGGCATTCCTGGCTTTATTTAATTTAACGAGAATGATAAGATCACTAAAATGGTTTTGTAGGATTACAAAAACTTCCTTCTATGAGGAAAACCTCATTTTATGAATTCTTAACATGAGTCAACATCCCTATTTCCATGAAAGTGGCGAACAGAAAAATGTTGTAAAAGAGGTCATGGTTCGTCTTAGGGTCGAATCACTGAGAATTATCGAGGATCTCACAGTTGCATATTTCTTAAACTGTTTTGAATCGATATATATTCCGACAATTTTGAATCTCATGAGACACTTTTTTATACCAATCGCAACAAATCATGATATAGTGAAAGCTGTCTGCAGTTAGGAACTGATACTTTCTTTAATTTCCAATTCGATAATTCTACAATGAGGACGAAACAATGCTATCTATGTGGACTGGATTGATGTTTATATTTGAGGTAATTCATTTTGGGATCTTATGAATTCCTCTTTTTCTTATCCTTCTATGCTAGATATTTTGGAAGGTCAAGATATGGGACATGAATCAGAGTATCAATTCAAAGATTGCCAAAATATAGTACATTTTTATTTTTTCCAAAGCCTATTATAGACTGTAATATCTGAATAGTTTCTATGGGAGTAGCAAACAGAAGTATATTGAAAAATAGGTCATGGTTCGTATTGAGGTTTTACCCCAAAGTTTTCGAAAATTCTCGAAGTTATCAAAGTTGCTTCTATTTCAATTAATTGAAACTTTTTGATTCCACATTCATTTAGATTACAGTGACGAACCTAGGTTTTCTTTTTATACACCGCCATGAATCATGGTTAAATATTATAGTGAAAGCTGTATGAAGTGAGGGACCGGCAAATGTTATTGAAATTTTTATTTAAATAAGATTTACATCCGGTTTAGTGGAGGGTTTAAAGAAACCAAGAAAGTAAGTTCATAAAACATCAGCTATATCAGAATAGATCCAAGACTTTGACCACGCAAGCCAGTAAAATTATAAATAGATCAATTTGCTCGTCACATCCGACATCAAAACTTAGAAGTATTCATGATTCAATTGCTGTCACTGTAGGTTCTCATAAAGAGTGGAAACACAACAGACCAGCAATCAGATTTCCAATGAAATGTGGAATTCTTGAGTGATGTGATCTCAAAAAATACATTATTGGACGTTCTGTGAGGGACATAATAACGCATCATGAATAGTTTAATTGCATTTTAAATGAAGTTTGGGAGGACAAACCATGTTTATAGACTTTTCACTGTTTCTCAGATCACAATTTATGTCACGAATTATTTAGAAATATTCTTATATTTTCATCATCTCAATAGGTTTTTGTATAATCATTGAATAAATTGAAGAATGCTTTGAGAGCGTATGTCACTCAATTTTTCCATATATCCTAAGTCGCCAGGGTTGAATAATGACATTTTGTATTTCAGGGGAACTTGCTTTAATTTGTTATTTTTAGATTCACAATTTGTTTGTTCTATATTAATTTCATGCTCCACACTTTATATATCCGCCAGAAAAATGAACCAGATTTTTTTTGGATTGTATATGTTGAATACAAATACATTTTGTACTCATTGCAGTATGCCAATCAAAGTAATATTATATTATTTACTGGGTAGAAATGGCCTAACATCTTTGGACGACTGTGAAGATTTCTACGAGGTTAACACACAATTTCTTTGAATTTCTACAGATATCGATTAAATTTTAAAAAATCGCGAACTATCTCTTTCACAAACGAATAGTGCCTAAAAAACCGTAATAAAATCTTTGTAAAAAAAAGTATTCAGGTTAAATCGTCAATTTTGAAGCTGATAAATTTAATTGCTGGTGCTTTTTCTCAGGAGTAAAACTGCTTCATTAAAATTATTGCCGAAGAAATTAAGAGGAAATACAAAAATTTATATAAACTTTTTAGCTAAATCATTAACAGCTGTAAGGAAATATCCATTTCCATACAACAACAAAAGTCTTGACTTCTTGTTGAAGGAATTCTGTTGTGAATATCAAAATTTCCTAGAAATTTGCGGAAAACAAATTTTCTGTATTTCTCGATACTAGAAAAATACGTGAAATGTATGGATGAGTAAACTGCTCTACATTCTGTCCCTATCAAAGCCAATCTATCGATTTTTCCAGTGAACTATCAATAAATGATGCGACATACCATGCTACCCCCTTGTGTTCGAATTTCCTGCTAGCCTAGAAGGCGGCTGACACAAAGTATTTCTCCGAGAACTTTCCAACAGCAATAACCTCTTAAACTTGTGCCCTGCTTCTTTCGAGTTTCCCGTTTCTCATCCTTGACTTGAACCAGGTTTCGAAGGAATTCCATGAATAAATGTCGGTTAAAAAAGCATCGTTTCAGTATTTGAGAGAATACTGGAATATTTTGGGTCTGAGGAAAACCGAGAAAAAGAAAACGCTCTCGCAAATAATTGAGTTATGCATGCAGTATCATATTTAATTAATGATGATAATTGAAGGAAATAGACTGATATCGATCGAAACAAATCTGAAAAGAACAAGGCCTTAAAAAGTGTATAGAGCGAATTTCTTGAGGTTTTTTCGCGTTTATTCATGTTAGAATGACGAGATAGTCTGAAAATCTACGAATGAACAATGGGTCCTTATTCTACTGGTTCATGAATCAAAATTTTCTATTTCAACCTTGAGTCTACCTTGAAAATTTCAAGTCTCCAAATCTCAATGATAATTTTTCCATTATGAACGCGTCGGTAAATATATCTGACTGTCAATGTTTTCTGAGATTTAAATCTAATTGAATTAGAAATTTGAAAAGGAATATTCTTAATCATCATCACAAACGATTGGGCTGGACTCATGATGAAGAATTTGTGGAGATATTTCTGTCTGGCCGGCCGTACGCACAATTACTTTTGAACGAATGGATACTAGAAATTTTCGGGGTAGATGCAGGGTCGGGATGGCCCGATTGAGGATAAATTGATCTGATATTTCTAGAGTTATAATTTTGATTTTAAGATTTCATGGGTTCATGTTCGAGCAGAAATCCTCAAAATTCCGACATTGTGATGCAATGTGACAGAGACTTTTATTTTTCAGGATGCATATACGCAATATTTAGGCTCGGTTCGTTCTAGGACCAAATCACTCAAGTGGTATTCGTGTTGAAGAAATTTCATTGCTCGAAAATTTTCGAAATTCGTTCGATCGGATCGAAATATTAAAATTAGTTTTTCAATGACGATATTGAGGGTTGTGCAGAATTTTGGGAAGATACTTAGAATAGAATATTGAAAATGATATATTCGCAGAAAAGTCCATACTTCCAGAAACATTACAATTTTATCTGTTTATAAAGAGGATCGATGAAATCAAGCTAACAAGAATTCATCCTTGTATTTGGTTCACAAGAAAAAATATTTCAGAGCTTTTGATTCGGATATGCTACATTCATCAAAAAGACCCAATATATTAACGAGATAGTTTTCGAACTATAATGAAATTAACATCCAATGTGTGATAGTACCTACACATAAGAAGACAGAGTGAATAATTTTAAAAACTTTTAAATAACTTCCGCAAAATGTTAGTTTTACCAGTAAAACAAGTGACAATAAGCAAAAATTTGATAAGAGGATGAATGTTCGATAAATTCAAATTGTTTCTGATAATGTTTCATGGCATATATTTCTTTGACAATATCTGAATCAATTTCTATTGTAATAAACAATATTTATGAATTTAATTTTTCCAAATCTCATATCTGAACTGCAATTCCTTGTGAGCTATTGAGTTCAATTATCCATTCATTATTTAATTTTTTCTGTTCAAATCTTAAACCTTTAGGCTTTTTAACACATGCCTAGTAAGATAATGAAGATTGAACACTAGTAGAACTAGTAATGAATACCTTATAACTAAGTCACTTGAACTCTTAACTCTGAGTTAATGATTATGGCGATTAATTTTGAATGCACTAAAGAATCATAGTTTTTAAATTTTTATTGTTCATTCAAGTTTGTCTTCTTTGTTGTACCCTCTCAAGTACCAAGTTTGGGGCTGTTGCTAGACAGTGTTTGGGTGTATATATACAGTATCTCAATGATTTAAAAGAAGGAAATTTACTCAAAAATATAACACTAAATTGAATATTTGTGTACACGTAAGACAACATAATATGTGGGTCAATATGCTAGTTATAGATAATGAAATAGTATTTTCATTTCATTTTCATTTTCCATCATTTAAAAAGTGATCAGTAGCTCAAACCCTTTAAACTTCTGCCCCACATCCACTCTTTCGGTTCCCATGAGCAACGTCCTGTCCCAGATTTCAGCAGACATACCACGACTTTGAATCGCGAAAATGACTTATTCATAAATCTTCATGCCTCGATATCTGATAAAAATAATCGATCCTCCTCTGAAATTATAACTTTCAACAGTCTATAGGAGGCTTTGAATGAATAAGCTATAAATATAACCTTAATTGGCGCTCGTGAGACTCTCTGCAGGTTGAAAGGGAACAAATTAAAATTCTGCTTCCGCCAATCCAGCTCATTTTCAGGTAGTTACGTAGATGGCTCTAAATGGCTCAAAAGTGGCTAAAATTACGTTGTGTTCCGTTCAAGATGATCTTGAGGAAATTGAGTTGGTCACCTGCATACCTAGTTGATTGTTTGGTATGTGACCGAGGATGTAAGGCATTACTCTAGATCACTCACAATGTCAATGGAAATGGTAATGTCAATGTTGTCTTGACAACAGCAATATTTGCAATATCAGAAGGTTAAACTTCTTTTCAGTTTATATCAACATCTTGACACTTTACACCATTAATATTATTGTGAATGGGCAGGTAGCAAATTGATTGAAGTTCAATAATGACCAGTAGCTTTTAAGGGGCTAATATTATTGTAATGTTATTTGGGCTCTTTCCATCATCATGATTTTGACGACGCGATGGTTAGCTAATGCTTACCAAGACTTTGAATAAGAGGAAATAAATGTTGGAAAGAACCCACACAACTCTTCGAATTTGAAATTTCTAAAGGACATGAATGTTTCTTCTTGGAAATTACAAATGATCTGACGACTGCTGGTAATTGCTTGCCGAAACATTTTTTTGTGAATAAGATAGAATAAGAGTTGAGTCTATAGGAGGCTTTTCTAAAAAACTTTATAGGTTTTCACTCCCAGTCCTTGAAACAAAAATAATTAAAAAATTTTTAATTGAGAAGATGAAGTGCTCCTGCGAGAATCTTATTTGCACTTATTTGTCAGAAGTAAATTAGTTTTGAAAAAATTGTTGCCTAACAGTAAAACTGAAAAAACATGTAACGTTTCGGTGTCTATATCAGACACCTTCTTCAGACAAACTTGTAAAATCTCCTTAATTATGTGTTTTTCATTTGCAGTCCAATTGACATTAAAAGTTGTCAATATATAGAGATGTTGATTTATTTAATTTTGAAATTTCCTGATGTCTTTTCTTTCTTCAATAAATCAATCCAACTTTCAATATCAATTAGACTGCAAATGAAAAAACACACAATTCTGATTTTACAAGTTTGTCTGAAGAAGGTGTCTGATATAGACACCGAAACGTTACATTGTACTTTTCATTTATTTCCTTTTTCAGTTTTACTGTTAGGCAACAATTGCTGGGAGTGAAAACCTATAAAGTTTTTCAGAATGCAGAATCCTCTCAGAATATATGTATTTCAATCGATATCTATAGAAGGCTTCGAATGAATAAGCTATTATTTCAAATTCCAGAAAACGGTGTCCATTTCCTGAAATTTCGGTGAATTATCTGTCATCAGAACAATCGTACTTTTATTCTGGTGAGATTGGTAACCACGCCCATTTGTCTGTCATTTGACATTTAATTGTTGTGTTTACTTATTAGTTATGATGATTGTGGTATGTTTTTGAGCATTTTTGGTGATGTGAAGGAAACAATTAATTAATTAAAAAGTAAGATATAATCTATATGCATTTAGTGTTATCAGTTAATTGCCAAACTTCTGGCGATGAAAATTTCAAATAAGATTGACAAGAATGACAAGTAACCAGCGGTCCGTATATACGAAACTGGTCACCTGAAATATAGAAAACCGTAAGTTACCGCTCATAATTCTCGGCGATATTACAACAGATAAAATTGAAATTAAAATGTTATCTCTAGTTTCCAATCATTCTTGTGTCAATTCGATTCGACGCTAATACGATCTTCAACCAAAACCCACTCTATCAAAACATTCAAATCAATTCCGCCCCAAATCAGGATGTATCCTTAAGGTGACCACACAGGATGAAAGCACGCTCCGTGAGGGATCCTAATGAGATTTGGAGCAGATAAGCGACGCTATTTTCCAGGATAAACATAACATTAGCCATTATGCGCCCGTCAGAATTTACTCTTGGCTTTGTTTGCAAAATGTTTTGTTTGTGTATGATTTCGGGGGCCATGCCTGAAGCTGGCTGACTGGGGGGTAGAATAAATGATTAAGTCTAGTCGGCATGTTTGTGCGGTGCTACCGGAAAGTTGGCCATGTTTTGGATGGCTTCGAAATCTAGGATTGTTTGAATAGATCGCTTGGAACGTTAGTTTGAGCGTTTGGGGTATTCAGTACTAGGTACATGCGGGGACAAAGGATGTTGATGGTTTCCTTTAGTTTGAGTGAATGAAATTCTGAATGACTATAATTACAGAAACAGTTGTAACGATCTATTCATTAATTAACCTCTAACAGAAATTAATGTTATATCGAATACATGAAATAAGGGTCTACAAGACCTGTATTCGACCGATTATGACTTACGCCATTGAGACGAGAGCTGATAATAATAAAACGAAGTCAATACTTAGAACTGCCGAAATGAGGGTTCTCAGAAGAATATTGGGATTACACAGAGATCGTATTCATGATTCGACAATACTCGTGAAACATGGAGTAAGCGACATGCAGCTCAACTCTGCCCCCCAAAATCTCAAACCTACTCTGAAAATGCCAAGTTTCCGATTATAACTATATTATATACAGAGTTGGGCGAAAGTCTTCAATAAAATCAATATCTTTTAAATCAGTTACTTCAAAAGAATGAAAAACCTCAATAAACGTATTTTACAACCCTTAGCTGCATCCTCACAGTACTCTTTTTTTTCAATGCAAACAAATCTCGAATATAGGCTAGTTGTAAATCTCATGACAAATGAAATAGTACCATTTCATCTCTGACTCATGCAGTTATTAGGAAAAGAGACAAAACTCTTTGAAAACCCAAAAATGTTATTACTTCTTAGTACTATCTACGAGCGAATTTTACGTAGAATATCTTGAGATTGCCCTTCACTCTCTACTTGGCGTGCTTCCAGGAGATAGCAAAACCTGTCTACGGAATGCCGACTCGTCTCAGCTGGTATATTATTTGTTTCTACTCTAATCTCATTTTTCAGATTTTTATATTAGCCAGCCTGTTTTGGTGAACTTTTTCTTTGAGACCTTCCAGGGAAAGTACTCTTAGTGGCCATTCTATTGTACCACGTCGTCCAATCCAGTGTAAAAAGTTTTGACTCATTTCCTGATAAGCACCTAAATAAAATAAAACAAATTAGTATGGTAAGATTCCATCTGGAACGAGCCTTTCAACGAGCCTACACACGACAAACAGGGTTTTATTTTTAAGGTGGCCAATTAAACGTTTTTGGAGAACTAGTGAATATTTCGTTCCCAAATTTTAGGTGGAGCCTTGAGGATGAAGAAACTTTTCGCTTAAAATATTTTCAAGTCTACAGTGTTACCACGTCTATCTCAAACGCATACTACTTTCTTATTTCAAATGGAACTACCCAAATTTTTATATATGTATCGATTCCATATCAAATGCGCAGTATAACCTACTAAAAAATTGCCTACCATGCACTGCTGCCAAGTTATGCACAATTCTTGAAATTTTTAACATCTGCATTGCCAGTTTGAAAATTTAATACATATATCGACACGAATAAATTTGGGTTAGCGGAATATGTGCTCTTTTAGGTCATTTGGGAGAAAGGTTGAGGCAGTGTTAGAGAGAATGTCAGGCTTTGTTGTTAAATCAACATATATATTTAACATCTACAGAAAAGAGTTGCCCAACCAACCATTTCTGAAGGCGAAAATCACTAAACAATATTACTGGAAGCATAGGCGTATCTAGCCTCAGTTTTCAGGAGGGGGAGGGGCGCCTTCTGGTATATTTGTGATACCTATACGTAGTTTTTGATTAGAATCTTTCAGGGGGGCCAGAGTACATCAGGGGGTCCCTGGACCCACTAGCCCTCCCCTGAATACCAGTGCCTGGAAGTATTTGATTGATTTCAATGAATATTCAGTAAAGTGGAGAAAATGATGTATATATATATTCTGAAGTGCTTCGAGCCCATGATCAATGCCTTCTGATTGTTTTGTAAACAACTTTTATGATAATACGTCTCTGCAGTTGCTTTAAGTGACGGTTATGCAGTGAAATTTCCAATTGTGCATCGACTATTTCCTTCGTCCCTATTACCACGAATCAGAAAGGCGCTTTTATGATGAGCAAATGGTTTCTAGATGGGAAAACTGTATGGCAGCAGCTGTCAGCGGTTTTTTCGAGTTCACCCGCTGCAAAACGTGACATTTGTTGTGAAGTTGAATAATAGCTACAAAAAATGCAAGCAGAATAATCTGTTGCCCATTAAATAGTCTTGTCAAATACAATGCAGAATAATAATTAATCAAAAGCATTCGTGAATTGCAAAAATCCCGTCTTCTATACTCGGATTTTTGTTGCCACCAACACTCCTTTCTTCTTAATGAAATATTGCTTAGGAGTATTTTTTCGATATCCTTTTGAAAAAATTAGACGCTCTTGTGATAATACTTACACACAAAATAAACCCTCAAAAGCTTGAGATATTACTTTCCTATTGGATTTAAGTATGCCCCGCGTTATAACGGCTCATCACCAAGCTCAGAATCATCATTGTTCGTCAAAAAAATTAATAAGGCATTTCATATCCACAGTAAAAAAAAAATCTTTAACATTTACAAAAAAGTTGGCCAACCAATCTTTGAAGGCCAAATTCACAAAACGATACTAATGAAAGTATTTGAGCGATTTGAATAAAATAATAAGAGAAAATAATGTATGATCTGAGGTGGTTCAAGGAAGGCTCATTCTTCCTCTCGTTATTGTAAGATCTCAACGCTTTGTAGCTCGTTTTGAAATAAGGACAGGTGAAATAAATATCAACGACTATTCTATAATTCACCCATAATATGTCTGGTTGCTCGATCAATATCATACCCATCAATCAATAGTGAATGAGTCATTATTCACTACTGTCAGATGCTTCCTTGATTTAGCTATAATATTATAATATTGAAAATGATATTTCTTTATTGTTTTACAGTTCTCAAACTGACAAATATGAGTGGGAATACCTTTTCAATCGAAAGCCAAATCTACTTTAAATATAATCATTAATAGATTGGCTTTCGATTGAAAGGTATTCCCACTCATATTTGTCAGTTAGAGAACTGTAAAACACTAAAGAAATAGTTATTTTCATAACAAGTGCGGAAAGTGATATTTTCCCGCACGAAACTGCCGTTACCCAACGACGCGAAGCGGAGTTTGGGTAAGCAGTTGAGTGCGGGAAAAACACTTTCCGCACGAGTTAGGAACAATATTTTTTCTACAAGCGCTTATACGAGATCGATTTCAACACACAGATCAAATGTGAATTGATCATTCTAAATACACATGAATGACAAAAGTCTCTGACAAGTCGTTCACATGCCGTTTCCATAGTAACGTCGTCGGTGGCATAGAGATGTATCATTATTCAGTTTATTCTTTAGAAAAAGCGTGCGAGAAAAACCCTTGCTAATCCATTACCACAAGCATTTGCGTGCGGTAATGGAATAGCAGGGGTTATTCCCACACTGTTTGGCAATGTGACTCTTTACGAATTGAAATACGTGCGGGAAAGAGAATGAAAGTGCACGCTTGTAGAAAAAATCATTTTCAATATTGTAATATACTGATGGACAAAATTAGCGCACCACACTAAATTTCGTTAAATTTTAACAATTGATATCTTCCCAATCTTTAGTCGGATTTCATGTTTTTTTTTCTTTCAATTGTAGCTCTGTTATTGTCGAATTTCCTCCAATAAACAGAAGTCCAAAAAATGAAATATCCATATTGTACAGGGCGTTAAATAATGTCATGTTTTATATTCAAATTTTAACGTCTTCTGTGGGCAATGCCAGATTGCTGACGCATATAACCACAATATAGCGTTATAGCCTAGTATCTCTTGAGTATTTTGTTCTTTTAAAAACCAATTTATCTTGGAATGGTCCAAAGATATTCAACATTTCATTAACTCTTGTATTTTATGCATTAGCCATGAATATCTTCGCAACCATTTGTCCGATTTGAATGTTTTTTTTCCGTTTCAGCTCTTTTATTGGCGAATATCATACTACAATGAGATGTTCAAAAAAAGAAATGCATCATGCTGTACAGGGCTTTTAAATTTCCCGGTTTTTTTAATTACAGTTTAACGCCTTCTGTGGGCAATACCAGATACCTTAGTATTCATTGTCAATATATTTTATGAAATGCAAGATGTAATAAAATGTGAATATCTCTGGAAGGGTACAAGTTAATTGCTTTTTAAAAAAGCAAAATACGCAGGAAACATCAGGCTACATCACTGTATAGTTTTTAGGAGCCTCAGGTATCTGGTATTGCCCACAGAAGGCTTTAAACTGTAATGAAAAATTCCCGAAAATTTAAACGCCCTGTATAGCATGATGCATTTCTTTTTTTGAACATCTCATTGAAGTATGATATTCGCCAATAAAAGAGCTAAAACTGAAAAAAACATTCAAATCGGACAAGTGGTTGCGAAGATATTCATGGCTAATGCATAAAAAACAAGAGTTGATAAAATGTTGATATCTCTGGACGATTCCAAGATAAATTGGTTTTTAAAAGAACAAAATACTCAAGAGATGCTAGGCTACAACGCTTTATTGTTTTATATGCCTCAGCAACCTGGCATTGCCCACAGAAGACGTTAAAATTTGACTATAAACATGACATTATTTAAACGCCCTGTACAACATGAAGATTTTATTTTTTGGACTTCTTTTTGATGGAGAAAATTCGACAATAAGAGAGCTACAATTGCAAGAAAAAACATTGAAATCCGACTAAAGATTGGGAAGATATCAATTGTTAAAATTTAACAAATTTTAGGTGGTGCACTAATTTTGTCCATCAGTATATTATAGCTAAATCAAGGATTTAATTTAAATATAGTTTTCATTAAAAAATATACAATGACAAGCTCTCACACGATGTCTCATATGTCAATAGAGTTTTTTCACACATGTAATAGAAGGGTCATATTAGGGCCGCCGAATGTTGAAAACTTCAAGAAAAATATGCAGTAGTTGTGCATAAAGTTTAGTATTCTACTCGCGGATAATGACTATTATTCACTCGGTGATTGCGGCCTCTCGCCTGTGGCTCGTAACCAAATCTTCACAATGATAGCAATCATTTTACCTACGCTCGTTGCATAATATACTATTTATGAAAATACGTTTCTGTAGTCACTTAAGTATTTGGTGTCTGTTAGATATGTAGGTATTAACTATTCTAAATTTCGCGACGAAATATACCCTAAGATAATTGAGAAACTAATTTCCCATGGGGTTTTTAAATTTGCCCCGCCTTATAAAGGCTCATCATCAAGCTCCGAATCATCATTGTTCGTCAGAAAAAATTAATAAGGCGTTCTATATCGACACGAATAAATTTGGGTGAGCGGAAGTCTGCGCTCGTTTAGGTCATTTGAAAGAAAAGTTAAGGCAGTGATGGAGAGCCTGTCAGGATAATGAGCTTGGTTGTGTTGATCGCAGAGCTCGTTGCTGAATGTTTGATATGCAGATTTTGGCGTGGAATATTTATATGATGATACGCTGCTTCCTTGATGGGGTTTATAAGAGGTGACGGTATTCGTCCGGGAGGTGGAATTTCTCTTTAGACTTTCGTTCTATTCGTTTTTGTGTAACTTACATTGCATCAAAATGGAGATGTAAAATGAATGCTACTTTGCTCCACTTTGAGTATACTTCAGAAGGCACAAAATGCACAAGATTGAATTGTATTCTACTAGGAATTATATGAGAAAATGCAAATACCTAACGTGAGATAAAATTTCGTTAACTGTTGCTTTTTGTCCAAAATTTAATATTCAGAATTACAAGTCTTCGAGGGGTTCTCAAAGTTGAGATAAACTAAAACTAATCACGTGAAAAAGCTCACAATGCAGACAACAAAAATAACATTCACGTAAGTTACATAATATGTCCAACATTTTGTTATGCTTTCGTCTAATGTGAATTCGGCATTAATATCATTAGAGCTGTCCGAAAAAGGATCGTTTCTCTTGAATATTGTTATTTGGAGCAAAAATTTAAGAAAAACTTTCGGGACTTTTCAGTAAGAATCCATATTATCGATTCTTAAAATGAATGAAATATTATGAGATATTCTAGAAAGAATACGGAACATTTTCGATGTTCTTGTGAGGGCAGATATAGTTACACCCGAATTTTTAATTTGGAGCCGGTCTAGAATGACTCTCTTGGATTAACAATAACAATGATAATACGAGGTTGAAATGAACACTTGGTTGGCCTTACTCTAACATTCTATCGAATTTGAATTTTTGGAATTGGTGCAAGGTCGGCATTGCCTGATTAAGTTCGTTAATGAGTCAAATTGATAGAGTAATTTCCGAGTTGCCATTATTTAAAAAAAGTTGAAATTCAAGTTTCTACATTTAGGTGCTAAATTATGATATTATAATGTGGAGAATTTCGTGACGATCTCTAATAAAAATTAAGGAGTGCAATTTTGTGACGAGAAGTACCTTTTTCCAGTAATTCAATCTAAAATCGGCCTCAATTCGATATTTAGGTAGCAGTTCGATTAATTCGAAACCTATGTGACTGTATGACATTGTTGATATCATCAGTCAGAAGATTTTGCACGAGTACCTACTTATACAATAACTCATAGTAGAATATCCTGTGGTCAATGGTTTCAGTCTATTAATACATGAAGACCCAAGAGAAATAACGTCTTAACAGAGGGAGTGATAAAGTAATAACAATAACAGAAATAATAGAAAAAACGCTGACGTGAATTCAGAAGCTTTGGCGCAGTTGTTTTATTTCGGTGAAGCATAATTTAAATTTGAATATCCTAGGAGCTATACGTTCAATTCTATTCATGAAAAATTAGTCCCATTCTATTAGCTCATAAATTCCAATTGCCTGTTAGAATATTAAATCCACCTTGAACATTTAGAGTTAAGTATCTATTTTTTCCTGAAACTATCGCATTTATGTTAGTCCCATACTTAACAGAAGATCGAACACTTGGATACACTAGAGAGAGAAAGACATCTTATCGAAAAGAAAAGAGATGAAGAAACTTTGTGGGCAACTTGTCAAAATCATATGGAAGATGTAAACAAATATTTAGGCTTTGCTTTGCCCACAAGAAGTTGATGCGGTGAATATAATTTAAGTTATACTAATTTCTGAATTAAAGTCATATATTTTTTGATATATTTCATTTGGAATGATCTATTTGGTGTTTTTATCTACATTGATTTGACATTGCCCACAATAGCTCCATCACATTCGACCAAGTGACCTCTCTCTCTCATGCGGTGTCCATTCTTATTAGGTCTATGGTTAGTCCGTTTGGCAGATCCATAGAATAGGATAGTATAGAGTTACCATCATTAAAGTAAACGCTATATAAACGTCAAATTTGACAATCGTTGAATTTTCTGGTGGAATTGTGATTTTTTCTGCTTTATAATATACCTACAATAGAATGGTATCGTGTGCTGTGATGCTTTCTTCAAGCAGAGACGAGACAGATAAGAAGAAAATTATAGAAAAAACATATCACAGGTTGTCGGAGACTAGATGATCTGGTGGAAAAACCAGCTTTCAAGAAGGCGACGAGACAGTCGAGTTAGTTATCATTTTTAGAGAGTTCATATATGTCAGATTTTGTAAAAACGTAAAAAGTGTATCTGTAGAATCTGTACCAATATATGAATGAACTTATCTTCTCCATTATTTTTATAAAAGAACCTTCGTAAACCGGAAGAAGCGGGTAGCTTCTTTTTGGTTACAAATCGTCTTTGGTACGGGTGGATCTTGACAGTTACTCTTTCTTCCATCGTGGGTTAGTGTCTTCTCCTTTTGAAGATGTAAGTCAGGATCTTCACTACACTCTAATGAGTATAATCTTTGGACAGGTCTCAGCAATGTCCCCCGTGAAGTTTGCACTCGATCAAGATGAATGTGTCCGTCTTGGCTGGGTAGAAATTCCACTACTTTGGCTATCGGCCAGTCTATACGTTTACTATTGTCATCACCGACTAAAACAACTTCGCCGATTGACATTGTCCGATTAGCCTGTTTATTGCAAGAAAGTTTTAACTGTCCTAAATATTCAGCACGAAACTAAGACGATTTCTGCTCCAGAAGACAGTTTTAGTGCGGGAGTGTCGAAATCGAGAACAACTCGAAGCGGGCGCATTTCCCGAATGCCTAAGCCCCATTTCGCACCAAGCCAGTCCAGTCCAGTCGAGTCAAGTCACTTCAGGATTGGAACTATTAACTTCGTTTAAAATCGTGGAATATGAAATCTAGTTTCATACTAGGCCCTAGTGTGAAACTAGATTTCATATTCCATTTGTTTTAAACGATTTTAAACGAAGTTGATAGTTCCAATCCTGAAGTGACTTGACTCGACTGGACTGGACTGGCTTGGTGCGAAATGGGGCTAAGCGTTTCGTTTAGTCAAACGGAAAATTTTGTGTTTTTTGAAGGACTATCGTATGAACTTCTTGATTTTATTGCTTTTCAGACACTTGTCTCCTTTGTCTGTGAAAAATGTGCCTTTGTCCACACACATTTTCAGGTGGGAGTATATCGGAGACTAGATGACTGGTGTGGAGAAACCAGCTTTCAAGAAGGCGGCGCGCGGCGAGACAGTCGAGTTAGTTGTCATTTTTAGAGAGTTCATGTATGTCAGATTTTGTAAAAACGTAAATAGTGTATCTGTAGAATCTGTACCAATATATTCATGAACTCATCTTCTCCATTATTTTTATAAAAGAACCTTCGTAACCGGAAGAAGCGGGTAGCTTCTTTTTTGGTTACGAACGAAACACAGGTATATATATATATTCTTTTGAATTGAGAGCTAACAAAATACAATACATGAAACAAAAAAGTCCCTAGCTGAGGTTGGTGCAAACGGGGTACGATACTATTCTGTCGTATGATACCAGAGCACAGGGAAAAACCTCAGTAGAAAAAAACCCTGCCTCGCCGTTTTTACAAAATTGAAACTAAAAACTATTCGAATAAATACCTTCAATATTCAGATATAAAATACGTTATTCTTGCTCTTGGGCCAGGAGGGTGTTTCAAACCAGGTCTGGCGTTCCAAGTGATGATTTTCGAATCTTCTGTTCTTCTAAGACCGCTACAGGACCCTACTGAAGGGTAATCATCTCCCATAGATTTAAATAGTGGTATATCATTCTAAATATAGAATTTAATGTCGGAATAATGATAAAAAACGTGTGACAAACTTATGTCATGTAAGGGATGAGTACTGAACAGATCCGCATTCGAAATTTTTGCAAGTCTGTCGTGGTAATCTGATATCTTTTTATATGTGTATATTATCGACTGAAAAAAAATTGTTTATTTGATATTCTTTTTTTTATTTGAACAGGTTTCCTAGAGACCCAACACGTCGTTTTTTTTTGGGTGAAATTTGTGAACAGAAAAAACTGGCAACTTAATTCATCCCTAAACTTTCCACCATATTGGTCCCTGACTTAGCCTTGCAAGTGTTATTATTTTTCCTTACTCAATTGTATGTAATGACGTCTCCTCTCTATTATATCTCGATGGGCAAATCCGTCGTTCAATTTCAATGCGAAAATAATTAAGCAAACAGTTTCATGTCAAGTCAGCTCTTGCGTTGGTCTCATTCGGTTTATTATGAACTCCAAATAACCAACCTTCAAGTTGAGTTAAGGTTTTATGCAGTAATGTTGAGTTGATAAGAACAAGAGATCTCAGACTATTCATATTTGTATGATCATTTGGTCACTATTAACTACCATGCAAAGAATCTGAGTTCACGTCAGTGCTTCACTGATAGTTGTGAGTTCATATCATACAGAATAAACAGATTATAGGTTTGTATGAGATTTGGTACGTATGTAAGGATTCCATGCTGAAGGCGAAGAAGTTTAGCTGCAAAAAGTTCTTTGTTTTCTACGTTGGCTTTGAAACGTAAAAAAGTTCCTTTCATCACGATTGCCAAGATTTGGAAAACAGATCGAAATCAATGGTTTCTTCCTTCATCCTATGAATGATACAACTGAACAAGAAGCGTAGTGAGATCTTTTATTTCATTAGGCCTTCTTCTTGTACCAAACTGATGAGATAATGTATTTCAAACGCTAAAATTCCTTTTTCTGTTAATCCAGAGACGCTCCATCGCAGGCTGTTCAACGATCACAATTACTTTCATATGTCCTTCAAGAAACGAGCCTAGCCTGCCATATTTCATTATAAAAACCTTTAAGAGCCAACTTTCGTAGGGTCGACTTACTGTGTCTTCCTGCGTTTGACATCATAATGAGCGTTAAAACAACCAAGATGGCGGCTGATGATATTGCTGTTGACTCTTTCTTGGAGTGGAATTTGGACCATCTCGAAAAAATCTGGATTTTATGAGTCGCCATTTTGTAAGGAGACGTTTCGGGGAAGAAAAAAGTCAACATTGCTTAAATAGTCCTTAGGTCATTCCATGCGAAATTTTCCCCTTTTGAAATCAACATGAAGTAATGGCTTCGTGAAATGAGATTTGATTCGAATGCAAGGATTCCATGCTGCAGTTGAAGTTTTTCGGTAAATATTTCTTGGGTTTCAATGACAGCATTGAAACGTAGGAACAGGTTTCTTACATCACGATTGCCAAGGTTTGGAGAAATGATATAAATCAATAGTTTATACCTTCATCCAATAAATGATACAATCGAACAAGAGGTATACTGACATCTTCGATTTCACTAAGCAGTCTTCTTGTACAAAACTGAAAAAAGGATGTACCTATTCCAGTCGCTAAAATTCCTTTTCTGTCACTGCACAGATTAAATTCTGTCGTAGGTTGTTCAACAATCACAATTACTTTCGTATGTCCTTCAAGAAACGAGCCCAGTCTGCCATATTTCATTGTACAAAACCTTAACGGGCCAACTTTCTTAGGGTCGAATTACTGTGTCTTCCTGCGTTTGACATCCTAATGACCGTTGAAACAACCAAGATGGCGGCGGATCACGCAGCAATCCAGGACTGCTCCGAAGATAATCAACTCCTTGATACGCCCCATACACTGGAATTGTCTGGATTCAAGGACAAGTTCCCGCTTCTAGAATTTAACGATAGGCTGGATGATATTGCTGTCGACTCTCTCTTGGAGTGGAATTTGGGCCATCTCGAAAAAATCTGGATTTTATGAGTCTCCGTTTTGTAAGGAGACGTTGAGGGGATGGGAAAAACTGAACATCTTGCAATTCTTTTCATGAAATTATTTTATGGTGCGTTATTATTGGTACTGTTATACTGGACATTTCACGAACTATAAAGATATCTCATGCGTCACTACTAACAATATACCTTGATTATTTTAATACCTATTAGCTCGATGAAAAACAATCAATGTATGACCTTCGGTTATTTTTTTCTCGCTTTTTTGAGCGCTCGTTCTACTTAAACGAGTGCTATATCGTTTTGCCGAAATGTCTGTAATTTTCGAATTTTGAGCCTTAAATGGTCTCCAACGATAGAGTTCGACTTCCTGATGCAGAATCCGTGGTCAAACTCAATTCTGTCCGTGGGGCCGATCGTCCGTTAGCACGATAACTTTCGAAGGTATTGTCCTAGAGACTTGAGATTTTCAGGGTGGGTTCGGGTCCCAAATGCCTCGGTTAAGGGTTACATGGGTTTCACGGTTTCAAAAATCGATTTTTTTTGTCTTATTAAATTCTATAACATTTCTAGATATTGTCCTAAATTTTCAAGTTGATCCGAGTAATAGTCTCGGAGATACAGCCTTGAGAAGGTGAGAATTTTTCCCACTTTTATTGCCTTTTAAAACCTTAAACGCGTTTTTCTCAAAACTATGTTTTCAAAGTCGGTTGTCAAAATTTCTCGCGAACTACTCAACCGATCTTAATGAATTTTACCAAGTATTCGAGATATCATTTACAAGTATTGAACGAAGGATTTTTTTTTTTCAATTACAACTATTTAAAAAAAAAAATGTCGAGAAATTTTCATCGAAATTTGCATTTTTTTGTGAAAACGTCTGCCAAAATCCATTTTCATTTTTTTTCCTTCGTCCAATACCTAGTTTTTGTCTATACTAAACACGTTTTTTTTTTTTATTTTCACTTTTGATGATCCTGAAAGAAGTTCTGCTGACAACGCGGAGGCACCTTTTCTCCGAGGGACTGCCGGAAATGGCGTCGTAATGGCCGACATTTTAATATTTTTTTTGAAAATTTCACAAATCTTTATTATATATGTATCTTTCAAATAATAAAAAGTTTCATTAAATATTTCATTTTTTATATGCAAAAAAAATTTTTGAAAAAAGGCCGTTTTTTGCCCGGAACACCATGTAACCCCTTAAGTTCGTAAACCAGCCAAATCGTACATAAAAAATGTCCATATGACATTTTTGTTCCTCAATATCTCAGTCAAAAACGGAACCAATCAAACCCAAATGCTGCCACCACATGCAATGCTCATAATGAGCCTCATGCAAAATTTCGTGGTCATAGAGTTCACAGAACCATTGAAAATTCAATCGGAATATTGAAAGAAGAACCTCTATATTTCCATAACAGGATATCCGATTCGAGTGAAATTCCATTTTAGGAGTTTAGACACATAACTGAATGTTCATTGAAATTTCAAAAGGATCGCATCATCAGAACCATAGAATTATTTTTTTTTCATATTTCATTTTCTGAATAAATTCCAGAATATAATTCCAATTGTGCGGAGATTCTGCATTCATATATTTGGTTTTATTGCTCCACCAATGAACAAGCGCTCAAAATCCTGCTCAGGGCTATTTGTAAATTTTTTTAGGAAAGCAACGTGCTACAATTTCTCTGAAATGTCTGAATTTTCAGATTTCTGATTCGAAAAATCGATTCGAAGATGAACGAAATCATGTGAGATTGTCGAACAGTTTCAGAGATATTCGTCATTTCCAATTTTTGTACGATTGTTCCTAGGCGAAAAGCTTATCATGGTATTGTCCAAATATCTATAAGTTTCGAATTTTCGTTTGTTTCCATAGCTTGATCTACTAAATGCATCCAAGGTGTGATAGTAAGTATTTAATTATTATTATTGAATACTCGAAATGGGTTTTTGCTAGGTTATATTTCAGGAAATTAAACCGTGTAGATCTTTTGTTCTCTACCCTACTCATTCATGTAAATCCAAGAAGGTTGTGAATGGCGTTGATAAAATAACCGACAATCTCCTTAGGAGCCTTGGCTGTTACCGCTTGTGTATCCAAGACCAGTTTCCCCTTCTCTGCCAGCTCTGGACTCTTGTATACCATGTAGTCCTACCATCACCCGAAGCTCAGTTAGTGACGGCTTCAGGAGCTTTCTGGTATAGGTAGGTGAAATCATCTCGAATTTTATCACCTAAGTACGCCAGGAGTGTTTCTCCAGAGGGTTATTCTACCAGCTGGACCAGCTACCAGCTGGACCGCTGCCTCCTATAGGTATTTTCCAAGTCCACAGAGAGGCTCAGGTCAGGCAGTTGTTAACCTTGATGCCGTTTCTGTAAGTCCATCAGCATTTTCATTTTCCGAAACACCACAAGTCCCTGGTAGGGTGAAGTGGGGTAATTGCGTACCTGTTTTGACGAAATTCAACTTCTTCAGCCTCTGGTGGGGAGGAGATTATTCAGAATTTTATTTATTTCATCTTCTAGCGGCGTTTCTTTAGATTACAAATCACCCAAAGAATTCCAAAAAACTATTTTTTTCATGGTTGTATTGCTATTTTCTTAAAACCACCTCCGAAGTACACATTTGCCCCCCACAAGTTGGGGCAAATGTGTACGCCGCATGGATTTCCTGTACAATTCAGTTGTTTTGCCGTTAGGGCAAATGTGTACGAAAGAGCAGTTGAGGATAAAAAAATTCTGTATATGATTTTTGTATTTCCGAATTTTCCAGTGGAAGCAATGCACTTTTTTTGTTGCCCACCTTCTGTCCTCTCTTAATTGGCACATTTTACAAAGGTGAAAACAGAGTAAAAAGCATAGGAGCAAAAGGTAAAAAACGTTTTTAATAGCAAAATTGAAAGAAACAAATGGCGCCACTAGATAGCAGCTATCTTCAGTTTTTCCCCCTTTTTTCAAATGACTACTCATTTACCCCAAGTACGCAACTACCCCACTTCACCCTATCAATGGTATAGTCACTTTATTGCCTCTTGCCAGTTGCTTCATGGAATAACATCACTTCCCCTGACAGTGTCATTCTAGAAATCTTAGCGTGGTCTGGCTGATCGGGTGATGTATTCGACCTCTTGAGGTTCATAAGACATATACAGGGTGGCCCAGATCGTAAATAAGAAATTTCAACCACGTATTCTACATAAAAAATAAGCCCTTGTTTGTCATAAGAACATATGTCGAGAAATGTATCCTCTCCGAGATCATATCATTTCTTTTCTATTGTACCAGTAGCGTCCGTGCTGCAGCGAGACTGAATATTTTCACATAAAAAATGATACGCCACTGGTTTTTTCCGATAATGAAAATTACTATTTAAATCCTTATTTAATTTGGAGCACCGTTTCCGGTTAAAAATATAAAACAGATTCTCATGCATGAAGAATTCATCTAATCTTAGAAAATTGCTATAAAATCGTAGTGAGCTTTTTATTGCTCTTATCAAATTTTGTCGATTTTTTCATGCATGAGAATGTGTTTTATTTTTTTGACCGGCAACAGTGCCTCGTACAGCAAAAAGTCAAGAGACCGAATTTGCTCCAAATTAGATAAGGACTTAAATAGTAATTTTTATTGTCGGAAAAACCAGTGGCGTATCATTTTTTATCTGAAAATATTCAGTCTCGCTGCAGTACTGACGCCAATGGTAGAATAGATAAGAAATGATATTATGCAAAAAGTGCTCCCTGATGCTCAAAATCTATGTCTCAAATTTCATAAAAATATTTCAAGCAGTGTGAAAGTTATTAATAGAAAACATTTTTTTCTATAATTTTAACACCCTGTATCTCGGAGAGGAAACATTTCTCGACATATATTCATATGACAAACTAGGGCTTATTTTTGATGTAGAATACGTGGTTAGAATTTCTTGGTCACGATCTGGACCACCCTGTATATGATTACAAGTCGGTATTTAGATTGATACCTACCTCGAAAGCTTCAGCGCGCTTGGTCATATTGTGGAAACGGTATTTAAAATTTGAATGTTCGGAGAGTTACTAAAACCATTCTATTTATTTATGAATTCAATTTTCTGCAGGTAATTGCACGAGTCTATAAAAGTCTGAAATATATGTGGCAAGCTCCCCATTGGGTAAAAGCCATACTGATCAGTCCTACAATAGGGTACCGCAGACGAAACGCCTTACCCCAATTAAGAGGTTGTGGGCGCCTTACAACATCAACATTAACCTCCACAATATCAAGAATACTGTTATTGATATTTTAATGTCCTGGGGTTATTATTTTCATCCAATTCGTCATGAAAATTTTTTCTTTGGGGAGTTATTGTTAGCCTCAGGCTGAATCAATCTCAACTAGCGAAGAAAGTGAATATTTTGGTGCGTGAGAAAAATTCCGTACATTGCACATCGCCATTAACAAAATGAAAATTTTTGACATGAATTTCGTTAGTTAATCTCTGCAAAAAGATTACATTTGCGAGAATTCTAAACACTTTCGGAGATATCTCGTATGATTCACATGATTTATGTTAGAGAAACCCAAATGTCAGAGTGCGAAGAAATTCTCAATTTGATGGTACAGGATGATAACACTGAACGGTCACGAAGCTATTGATTGATGTAATTAAACGTTTTATTGCCGTCAGTGTTACTCGTGTAACAAAAAAAAAGGACGACGTATATTGATCCTGGCCGTTGTTTTACATTAAAAGCGGTTTTATGTTTACGATATCGTAAAATTTAAATATAGAATTTATAGTCTCAGTGAGGAAAATATACGTCATACAATTGATCAGCCTATTGTTAGTTTTGAACGACCTGAATGTTCCCAGATGAAAATTCATTTGGTTGGGATTAATGGTTACAGGAAAACCAAATATCTGAAGGAATTCATTATTCTAATTATGGAACGAATCAATTTCTTACGAGAAAAAAGATATTTTTTTGACAAGATCCAGTTGACTTGTGAGACATTGCCATTAACGAATATGTTAGATCATTATTTCGAAATAGAAGTTGATATTTAGGACGGAATACCGCTGTTTAAATCTATGGGAGATGATTACCAGTATTATTGATCTATAGGTTGAGGTTCCGAAAAATCATCACTTGACTTACTCAGCCCAAAAAATTAGTGATGATTTCACCTACCTTTACCACAAAGCTCCTGAAGCTTTCACGAGTTGAGATTCGGGTGATAGTGAGACTGGGGACAGGATATGGAAAAGTTAGCAGAAGAGGTTTGCAGTCTCTGTGGATTGAAAGGAGTAACAGCTAAACACAAAGGAAGCAGCTGGCAGGCCTAAGAACAATTAAAAGCCTCAATTACACCCAGTCCTCTGCGCTCGCGTTGACGGTAATAATTCCCGAAACTTCTGCGCGCAGTATCAGCAGTGAGCATTCACACTTTCGGAGCCAAATGTCGTCAATGACGGACAAAGAAATTCCACAGCAACCTAGTTAAATGTAATCATTTACTGCCGTTCGCGCTGCCGGTCCTTTGACTTCCGTACGAAAAATCCCCTAATGGATTTAATAAAATCTTCCGGATGTCGTAGCATCATTTCCACCAGTATACCTGGTTGCAAAGACTGCATATGGAAATGTCGAGCCATGACAACCTGTAGAGACTGAAAGGATCCAGAAATGTGAATAATAGAAAAACCTTCTGGAGAAACACTCTTGAACCTACTCAGGCCTAAAAATTCGTAATGATTTTACCTACATATACCAGAAAGCTCTTGAATCTGTCACGAGCTGAGCTTCAAGTGATGGTGGGACTGCTGATGGTGCACTGTGGATTAGAAGCAGAAACAGCTGAAGACATGGGACAGGGAGGCAAGTGTCCAGAGCTGGTTGGTCTTTTATACTTATAAACTTCTATACTGCTAGCATGGATCCGCATCTCTATAACGAATTGAAGCAGCGATCTCAAGTATTTTAAATTATGACTAGTCAAATGAAAATGACTAAAATCATAACCTCAATTTGTCACGTCTTGTGAATCTTAAATCAACCATCACAAATGGCAACTAGATTGCCTCAAATTAGTTTAATAGGTTTGCGGTCTTATTACAATTCATATGGGATACCGATTCTGGATACCTAAGAGGTAACGGCCAAGACTCTTAAAGAGGTTTATCAACTCCATTGACACCTCTTCGGGTTTCTATGAATGACTAGGGAGGAAAACAAATCTACAGGGTCGCATTTCCCAAGGGGTACCTAGCCATAAAGACCTCAGTTCTGATAATAGCATAAACTGAATACTTAAGTGGATTTCAAACCACAACTGCAAAACTTACTGAACAATCCACTACCACCGATTTTTTCATTGGAATAATTAATGATGCAACAGAACAAAGGGAATCCTCAATTCATGCGAATTACAGGCTGAAAACATAATTGATGGATTCAATAAAATCGTTCGGATGTCGTACCACCATTTCCCCCAGCAGTCCTGGTTGCAGAGACCGCATATGAAAATGTCGAGCAACGGGAACCGTAGAGACTGAACGGATCCGGAAATGTTGAAAACCAGAATAACCCTCTGCAGAAATACTTTTGGACTTACTCAGACCAAAAAATTAGTGATGATTTCACCTACATATTCTAGAAGGCTATCGAAGCTGTAACGAGCTGAGCTTCGGGTTGTTGTGAGACTGCTGACGGGGCACTGTGGGTACAAATATCATTTGCTCCATACGAAAAAGTCAGAAGATGATACATTCGGACTCGAAATGTAACCTAATCAAAAGGTCATAAATTCAGTTAGAAGAATGATTTTCATTCATTTCTATGTACAGAACATGTGAAAATAATCAATATTTCATAATCAATTCAGTTTGGCTCTTTATAACGACGTTTCACTGTGACTATTGCCTTGAATCGGTCAAAAACCGAATCGCAAGTTGCCCGAACTCAACTTGCCACTAGTTCAGGCCACTCACGGATATTGGGTTTCTTCAGCGTCTCGAGGCTGGTATATTAGTTTTGTTTAGATGAGTCTGATTCTCATATAAACGGTTTGTCAGGTAAACTCTATCGTTTTGGGAGTTTACAAATTGCGCAAGTGGAAAAATTTCGTCAGAAAACACGATGTTCGGAAATTCGCCGTTTTCGGCCAAACAGAGCAAATCCTTAGCTCTCTCAACTTTTAAAACTTTTTTTGCGTTTACTTTTAGTAAAATATTTTTGTGAGCTTGAAAAAAATTCTCATCAGATTTCTAAATAGCTAAGGGTTACTGTGACAGGTGCGCTATGGCTTGAAGCTGCTTATACTTCAAGTGTCGAAAACCCTGTATTTGCAGGCTAAGAAAATCAGAAGCAGAAACAGCTGAACACTTTGTATGAAGTGTCCAGAGCTGGCTGACGTAAGAACAATTCATATGGGGTATAAGAAGTAGTTTTTGGAGAAGGAGAAAGCCGAGAAAGAAAAACTCTGGCGAAATCTCCCAGGGATGGATCATTTCACTATGTTCCTTCGAACTTTGAAACAGCAAGATCAAAAAGATATCTGGCTTTCTTACAGGACACTGTCGCCTCAGGAAGCACCTGTTGAGGATGGTATATCGGACACTGACGAGTGTAGATTCTCTGGGGAGGAGGAAGAAACCCCCATTCACCTTTTCACGGAATGCTTTGGTATTGCGAGCCTATGGAGAGAATGCCTTGGGCGAGAAACTTGTAAGAGTGAGGAATTACCCTCGTTGAAGCCTTCACAAATATTGGATATCATCAGATTTTTGGAACTGGAAGGGTGAAGGGTGTGGCCAGAACAGCTCTTTAAGGGGGCACAATAGACCTTGAGGTTGCAGTGTAACCCTTTTTAAACTATAACTATAACTTTATAGGGTTAACGGTTCTGGATACCCAAGAGATAACGGAAAAGGCTCCTAAGGCGTTATCAACGCCATTGACGACCTCATTGGATTTCCATGAATGAGTAGAGCAGAGAACAGTAGATCTACATGGTCGAAGTTCTTATAGTAGCATATACTGAATAATAAAGTATATTTCAAACCACAACCATAAAACTCATTGAAAATCTACTACCACCAATACTACCAAAGATTCGCTGGCTTTTTTCATTGGAATAATTAATGAACCAACAGAACAAAGGGAATCCTAAATTCATGCAGATTACCGGCGTAAAACATAATTGATGGATTTAATAAAATCGTTCGGATGTCGTAGCACCATTTCCCCCAGTATTCCTGGTTGCAGAGACCGCATATGGAAATGTCGAGCAACGAGAAACGTACGTAGAGACTGAACGGATCCGGACATTTAAATTTCGAAATCCATCTTGTGTGTCACGTAGGTATACGAACGACGTGGGTCGTATATTTACGGGAAAATACGCATTATTGGCGGCATAACTTTCGGGTGTTATAATGGGACGTTATCCGTAGGGAAAAGCCAGGTATGCGACGTTGCCGCGTGGGCGGTGGTTACGCCGGAGTTTTCCAAACGAAAGCGTGGGCGGTTGTTAGGCCGGAGGGTTCCTAAAGAGAACCTGATGCTGTTATTCTGACTGATGATTAATTCTTTGGGAATTTTCGTCAGAGAAAAAATTGCTTTGACAGCGACATCCATTTTCTATGTGAATTTGTGCGAAATATATAGTAGAGGTACTTTAATTAGATTGATTCAGCAGAATGATAATGAAATTTGATGAGGCTGAACCGTAACATATGAAATAGTGATTGCTCTATACATTATGTTGGTGAATGATTTTTTGAACGTACAATTCTTCATCTTTGACTTTCGATTCGAAACTAATTCATTATATAGGGGGAAAACCAATGAGCCCCTCAGAAAATCATAATAATATTCAGTAAACAAAAACAAGGCAACCGAAAGATGGAAATGAATCGAATATTTCACTTGCTTTTGCTAGTACTTAATTTGAGAACGATTTCCGGTTAGTATGAAATTTTCACTTATGATACAACATAAGTGAAAATTTCTTTAGGGCCGATTGCACCGTTTTCGTTTCAATATTCCGTCAAATAAGCCTTCGTTAGAATTTTTAATCCTAGATTAAATTAAATTAGATTAAATTTAATCCATTGTTCTGGTTATTTTCTTGTGAAATGTGGAATGAGTTGGTATTTCTGTGTTCCTTTTGAACTATTTCTTTTTTTATGGACCTAACTTGTTATAATTATTGTTGTTGTTTGGTACTTGGTACATGATATAAAAAAATATTCATGGTTTGGTATTCAACAGTTCTACAGTAAGTAGGTACGCCCTCGAATTAGTAAATGATGAAATTTTGATGGCGATCGGAGAGAATTCGATTTTTGGCAAAATTTCATACATATGGAGATTTTTGGCCAAAAATGTTTCGACTCCGATCGCCGTCATAATTACACACTTACTAATTCGAGGGCATAGATTAATAACATCATGACAGAGTTTCTGTATCTCATTTATTTTTAAGTAGTGTTCCTTGAAAATTCGAAAAACTAAACCTTTGCGAAAAAAAATCTGAACTATTGGCGATTTGTGAAAAAAAAATTCATTTTGTAAAGGATCTACATTAACAAATCACCATCCGTCCAGTGTTATTTTTCTGGCTGTCACAGCACTCCAAACGTGTCCTGTTTTTCTGGATTTTTCCACAGAAAGTCCATTATTTGGAAAAATAATTATCTTATGGAAAAACTAATTGCGTATTCGTTTAGCCTTCGAGTCAATAAATAAAATGAGCGGGCTGAAGCTGAAAACATTAAAAATTTTTTTTTTTCAGCTATAGCGACCCGGGTCAGAAAATTTGGTCTTTTATTTCAATAATTACAAAAATAACAATAAAAGCATATGAACAGACTTCAGGAATTATGCATCAAAACTATCAAACGTGTACGAAAAACGATGTTTATAGGTTAACGGCTTGTTTGAGCCACCGGTTTTGACGGCTCAGACAAGAATGTGCTGTGGATTAAGAGTTAAACTTTCGTTAACTGGTACGGTGCAATCGGCCCTTATAGGCTTTCAAAATATTGAAACTGTTTATTATAATATATTATCTTTATGTACTAATCAACAATCATAGTTTCGAAAATTTGGGCACACCTCCAATACCAATAGGTACAGTTCGCGGTATTGCTATTATTGCGCAAAAAATGATTTAATTAACGGGCCACATCGCTGTACAGATTTGACCCAAATGAATTTTCTGCTAGGGAAATTCCGTGAAAAACAAGTTTCTTACAGCCACCTAGTATTTTTTGAGCTTTTCATTCGCAAGCACGTGGAACATGAAAAGCTGTTGATAACTTCCGCTACAGCTTACAGCAGTATCGAATCAATCATGAGTCTCGTAAGAATGTTGATCTATTCCTAATTAAATTATGGTCGAATAGTAATCTGCAGGTATTTTTCTACCCTTAGCCAAAAAACAATCATGGTTACTCCATTTCGGTGGACATCTTTTTTTAAATTTATTGCGTTACTCTGGTTCACTTTTTGACGTCAAACTTCAGGCTGACACTTCTAATAAGTTATTGTTCCTTGCTATGGTATCGCAATATTTTGTTTTTGCATGGAACTGATCTAGGCTAACTAGATATCAATTACATTCTCGTGTATAAAAGTTAAAAATATTATCGATTCACCATCTATAAAATGTTGCTGCCCCATTAGAGATTTTTTCATGTTCATATTATACGTATCTATGTCATTTCAACCCAATTTTTATTATTTTCTATTCAAGAAGAATCGGTCGCTTGTAGATTGAGAGTTGGTTTCGTCAAGGTCGGGCATCAAGGATTAACGATAAGTAGGTAAATATCTGATGTTCCTGAAAATACTCGTATTTCAATTCTAAGACATTTCGCTGGTTCCGTCAGAGCAAATATTGATTGCGAGATAAGAGGATTTCTGTTTGGAGAAGCCAATTGTGATCGTAGATGACTATTGTGATAACATTTTGGTTGTTTATACGGAAAATATTCTATTAGGAACGGTTTTTTCTGGAGAGAAAAGTCTCCTGCAAAATTTCGATACAGTCGATAGTTTTCTCGGAAAAAATTAAAACTTACTAGCAGTTATGATCACTGTTCATTCCATTTCATCGTATAAGTGTTCCATAGAATGAATATTCTAAGATAAACATGTTCTATAAATCTCTCTGAAGGTTTAATAACTGATTTCCGGGAAAAATTATATCCGTAATATTTTAATTTCGCAAATAGAACTTTTTTCCATCAACAAGCATAATTGAAAAAAACAATTTTGAGCATAACCAATATCTCAGAATATTCATTCTATGGAACATACGATGAAATAACATATAATGATATTATAATGAACAGTGATCATAACTGCTTGTAAGTTCTTATTTTTTCCGAGAAAAGTATAAACTGTATCGAAATTTTGCAAAGGACTTTTTTCTCCAGAATTGGAAGGGAAACCATAAGAGAAAATTATTCCTCGGAAATCTATTCCAAGAAAACATTTTTGTAGGAAAATCATAAGGGGTTGTTATCTTCAACCCCTAATAATAAAGTTGTGGGATCAAAAAAAATTGTGTGACTAACATTTACTTAATGAATCATATTATGTATAGTTTTATGACTTAGTGTTTGAGGATCCCTAAAAGAAACTGTCAACTCGTCATCGCCTTCCATAGCCTGTATCTTGGAAGGGAGGTCGATTTCGAAAAAAAGTTATATGAACTACACCTGCTTATTTTCATCGAGGAATCATTTCTCTAAGTCTCTCGTATTTGTTTACAGACACCCTGTATAATGGAAAAGAAACTGTTCATAATTAATGAACGGGTGGGAAAATTGGTTCAACAATAATTACAACTTTTCGTATACAAAATATTGTGTGATAATTAAAAATAGGCGATGTATTTAAATAACTATTACCGATCATGAACATGATGACATCCGAAAGGAACAAGTTCGAAACACAAAATTTTTAAGGAAGGTTTAAGATTTGATGAGAAAAGATGAATCATGAATTGAATGAAACCAAAAGCTCTCAGGATATTGCCGGTTTTCCAAAATGGACATACTCGTTAAAGCTCTTGACTCCACATCGTATAATCAAACAAAACAAGCACGCCAAAAATCAAACTCGAAGAAATTTCATTCTATATCGATATTCGCACCCGCGACCCCAAACATGGAAGGCAAACTTGCTTCTGTTTCGGCCACTAAGGCTCCGTATTAATTTAATCCCGCTTCTAATGCATTCTGCTGTCAAAACATTGCTTAAACAATGAAATGTACATCTTAAATCTATAAAATGAAACCTAGAATTATTAGGATGTCCAAATTCGAATTATCGTCTTTCTAATATGAATAAACATGACCCCGCTTCTGAGTGGTTTGATGATTACAACAGAAATCATATCATACAGACATATCAATTACATATCAATGTCACAGAACATTTTCACAGAAAGTTCCAGAATCCAAACTTCCAGACCAGCACTATACCAGCCGGAATATATATACAGTGTATTTGGTCATGACTTAGCGATAATTTAAGGGCATCAAATACCTAATTTTATCGACAAAAACACCCACATTGGGTAATTCAACCCCTCAGTTTTGGAATGGCCCCCATTTTAAATTTACTTTTTATTTCAGTAGACCATTCCAAATAATATCGATTTCTTTGGACAAAAAGGTCCTTCAGATGTGGAAGAAATATCTTTTGAAAGTTGATATAACCACCTTTTATAAAGCGAGACAATATGAAAACATTTAACTTAGAAATAAAAAAATCCTTTAAAAGAATTTCAGTAAAAAAATGTACTGATTTTTTCAGTAAATCTGCAATAGTACAGGAACTAGCACATTGAAGTAATTTTTTTCAATCAGTTAACACGCAAGGATCTACAAAACGATACCAAATAGTTTCTGTGAATCAAAGTAATTTCTGTTCGAACATGTACCTTATGAGAATTGATAAAATAAAATAAAACTCTGTACTGTGCTTTCGATAATTTTCGATGACCAAACAAAAAATTAATCATAAAAATAGCTCAAAATGGCCGCATCTGATTTTAGATAGGCAGTTGCCTGTAGCAACAAAAAAAAGTTTGGGGCGTCGCGTAGTGGTCATGTTCGAATAGCAATAACTGTCAACTCCGGAACAAATCAACAGATTTCCTTACAGTTCATAGGAGTTTACAGGCATGTAGTTGTCCCAAATCTACCGTGAAAATTTCAAGGCCTTAACATATTCCGTTCGAGAGTTATAGCGATCAGAAATTTATCGGTTTACCATGTACATTTTTTTTTAATTCTGCAGAAGTTTACGCGTCATTATCCTCCTTCAAAATAAAAAAAATTCGAAGTGATCGGATCAGTGGTTTCAAAAATATCGGAAAAATAAAGAAAAATTTCAAACGTCCATAACTCGGAAACTACTGGACTGATTTGGCTCGTTTGATCTTATCCGCGGAGCGGCGTTCGGAACTCGAATCAACTCTTAGAATTTCAGAAAATTTACTTAATGCGTCAAGCCTCGTTCTCAGAGCCTCATAGTGTAGCCTGCGACCATACCCATTTCTCCTCATCCCATGAAACGGAAATATATTTTTCTCTCGCTGTCGCAGAAATACAATGTGTAGTTGGTTTATTTCAACTACAGAAGTGGCGTGTCGCGACATATTTTGCAACCAGAAACCAAAGAAAGGGATCAGGGAAGTTTTGTTGATATCCTCTGATGGGTTGAATTGCGATCGCTGGCAACACAGCGAAGCTCTGAGAACCAGGCTTTATGAGTTGTCACGTGACTTCCCAACTAGCAAAATTGTCCTATAATTTTTTTTGTTATAAGACAATTAGGCCTTTTAATTGTTGTAATAATGTCCCATGAATACTTTTTTGTCATGTAAATATTCTAATTGGGACCGTTTAGTTCTGTTGAACTGAATAGTTGTTTTAGATGTCGTGTAAATATTCTCACAACAAAATACAGGACACTTACACATCTTTTTCTCAAAATGTTGTGTAAAAGTTTACAGGACTAATTTTATACGACATTTTTGTCCATGGTATCTAGTTGTCGATTAATTGTAGTAATAGTGTATCTTGTGACATTTATAGGTCTCCAATAGAAATGTTCTAAATGTGTCTTTTCGGAATTCCTTATACGACATGTTCTGAATATGAAATATAATTGTGTAACCGTTGTAAAAGGCCTAATGATAGGTCTACCAAACGACGCTCACGAAATAAAAATAATACGAAAGAGTCCTATTCAACATATCTATACAATATTATTAACTCTAAATTTCAGTTTGTTGTATAGCTATTGGTAAAATACACATGTCCGATATAAGCTCATGGAAAAATTTTTAAAATAGTAGAGATTTTGGACGAAGGGTTTCTGAGAAAATAATTCGTGCAGTAAAAAAAGTTCTATTTATAAAAGTTGTGCCAAAGTTGTTTTATTTGAGGATCTTATAGTCAATGAGACGAAGATTTTCGTTGAATTACGATGTTTTCTGTGTTACTCTTCAGCCACTTTCCCATACAGAAGAAACAATGTTTATTTAATTTCATTTCTGCCTTTTTCAATAGTTTTCACTTTTTTGAAAGACCGAAGATTTTCAGTGTATACCTAAATGCAATAACTGTCATAGTAACACAATTAAAGTTAGGTTAAGTATATGCATTTGTCCCCTCATTTAAGAACTCCGATTTGTCCTATAATAGTTTTTTTCGCGACCTAATTGTCTCAAAAAGAATATATAAAGCGCTTTTAATGCGACAAGATTGGTTGTATAAATGCGGAATGAAGATAACTCTGTACTATTTAAAAAAAACAAGGATATATGTTTTTTCAGAGATGTAGCATGCCAGTTTTACTATGTTTTACAACCCTTACCTTATTGATAATTATATTCATATAGGTACTCATCTCTTTGAATACGGACCCGTGGTTCTTGGCGCCAATAATTGTCAAAGGTCTCATAAGTATTCGATTGGAGTACTTGAGAGAACCAATAAGTTCTATAAATGTTTCATCTGTACATACTGAAAAGACGCCATCTTAATAACAAGAAGGGGATGTATTATTGACCGCCATTTTGTGGAAATAAATTGATGTATGAAAAAATTATTATTCTAGGTATAGTTTGTTAACTAAAAATTGTTGTGTGATATCACCCATGAAAGATTGAAGAGTAGATCATATTTTAAGGAGCTCAAACAAAAATTAACAGAAAAATATTTTTTTTTGTAACTCAGATTTTTCTTCAATATTAATTAATTCTGAAGCCCATAAAAATTTAGTTCCATAATTGCTATCTATTTCACAGTAAAATTAATCTGTCATGTGGAATAAATCCAGAACTTCGATGCAATGCATTTACAGAAATCATCAACGGTATCCGTTATAACCAAGTTTCATCAATAAAAATGAAACATATATGTCCATATGGAAGTACACGGTTGATTAGTCTACAAAAAACATTTATACAATCGTTTGGTTTTATAAATGTGACAAGTATCACAAAACAGTCTTATTCCTGACCGAAAAATAATAAGAAATGAGTGGTTGTATAGAAGTTGTACATTTGTCGTATAGTGGAATATAAGGTCGAACCAATATAGGGATAGGGATTACACGATAGTGAGTTCTTTAATAGTTCTATTGAATATCGTATAAGAGTTCGCTAAACATATATCAGACTATGGCAAAATAACCAAATTGTCGTATAATTTGTGCCCATTTGGGTTGAAAAGGTGTTGTATAGACGGAATTAACCTCTTAAGTGGTCAGAAGTGATGCCCGTAACGCCATTCTAGATGGCAAGAAAATTCAGTGCATGCGGAAATATACGTCATTGGCAGTGACACTTCCGTACATGCGTATATGTCCGACAAAAGCAGTTGGGATTAGGATAAGTCGTACAAAAGCGGACATATTCGTCAAAATCTAGGGCAAATCACTTTATTGAAAAAATAAGTGTTAACAAAAAGATTAAATATAACAAAAGATTAATTTTACTTATGTAATAAAAAGGTAATCGTGAACAAAAATTAGGATGGTTCATTCCTTCGTATGGTACAAACCAAAACATGGTGCTGGGCAAAAACCAGTGTAACATTCCTTACAACAATACCGGCTTACTTTCCTCTTACCATTTTCGGCACACAATATGTACCTATTGAAAAATATATCTATTGAGTATTAAAGTATCATGAATGAAAAAAATTGCCGTTTGCCACACGTGAAGAAGAATGTTTATCTTTCGAAAGCTAAAAAAGCGAACCACGTGACTTTCAGAAGCCACGAGCTGGTATAATGAGTTTAATATTATAGTATACAATGTACTGTTCCTCGCAAACGAACGTATCCGTCAAAACCATCGAAGGCCCCGCAAAAAACTTCGTGGCGAATATATACGTCAAATCCACGGAGCAAGAGAAATTGTTTTCCGAATATATACGTCTTAGCCACTTAAGAGGTTAAAATGTTTACAGGACTTTCCTTTGTCGTAAGAAAAAGTACCGAAAACGTTTACAGAACATTTATAAGGCATTAAATTGCTAGCTGGGTTATGAGTTATCCATCGTGTTCACGGCCAGACAGAATTTTCGTTGACCACGGATTCTTCATCAGTGAGTGTAACCGAATTGTTTGAGACCACCCCCTGTCCAAAATTGAAAAAATAGAGACATTTGGGAAACAAAATAGCTTGCTGTTCCCTTGGAAACAAGCACGCAAAAATTAGACGAGTCACTTTAGATCCTATCGGACCGCAAACCGCAAAACTTATTGAAAATCTTGATAATATTACTTCATGTCCATTTCATATGGTCCTCAAACAAATCAGCAAGGCACCATTACGTAAACACGATTTCATTGTTTTCACATTGCAGCCAGATGTAGGTAGATTCGCATCTCTGTTGAATCCAGATAAAAAAACCCGCTTGGAAAAGCGAAATTTTCCGAGACAACCGGCAACCTTGTGAAAACATCAGCCGGCTCCACGCAACCGCGCAGTCTAGCCGGAGGATTCGCCGGAGATCCAACTGCGAGGCCGATCGCCATTCGCCACTTCGCCGGAACTGTCGACAAGTAAGCGTGTTGCCGTGTCGCGCGTGTCTCCAAGAATACCACGATATCGCGAGATACGTCAAGATTTCGACAGCCCCCGCTGTGGATGCCCCGGTGTTGAGTGGGTGAAGAGGTGAGGTTGGTGATATTCGGATCTGTGTGAAAGTTCTGATCTGTTCCGAGTGTGGAAGGTGGTGTCTTTCATGTTTTTGGAGGGATAGAGAGGACACCGGCTTTTTGCAAATATGCGGAAATTTAGCGGTGAGTGGTTTGTTTAGGGTCAAGGTTTGTTGATGTGGTAATGTTCAATTAGAAACAAATGGAGATATGAAAATTTTTTTGACATTTTCTTTGTCAACAATCAACCATCAAGTCATTGTCAACACCTATGATAAAATGACATATTCGGATCTGTGTGAAAGTTCTGATCTGTTTCGAGTGTGGAAGGTGGTGTCATGTTTTTGGAGGGATAGAGAGAAGACCGGCTTTTTGCAAATATACGGAAATTTAGCGGTTAGTGGTTTGTTTAGGGTCAAGGTTTGTTGATGTGATGGAGAATTAAGGTCGTTATTCAGGATTTTCGTCGACACATCGAATCTAATGTTCAATTGGAAACAAATTTAACGGAGAGATGAACATTTTTTGACATTTGCTTCGTCAACAGTCAACCATCAAGTCATTGTCAACACCTATGATAATATGACATTTGCGGCAAATAACAGTGGCAAGGTGACACGGTGACAATATACCTGTAAATACTTGTCACAAATGTGATAGTTACCTTATTCGAATTCTAATCAGATAGTATTCAGGCAACATTTTCTTGAAAGGTTCTAACTTTTTACACACAATTTGAGTTAGGTTTCACAAGCCTCCGATCATATTGACTAATGAAATGTCATCAATTCAGTGCAAATTTCGTTGCATTTTTGATATGAACTTTTAACTATTCAAGTTCGAAAGAATCACACAGTTTTTAAGCTAATTCAAACTATGCTGAAAGTCCTTATATGAGAAGTAGAGCATCCAAAAATGCGAGCAAAAATGTATTTGGTTGGAGGTCAGCTCTTGACACTTACAACACATTCAAAACACTTCGACTTTCGAGTTATCAGTTTATTGACAAACAATGCTAGTTTTTCACGAGTTTTTTGAGGAAATTTGAGATAATTTCCCTGAAAAAACAAGATTTTCCATGTCGGTTTTTTCGAATTATAATTTCGTATGTCTGCAGTTTAGATTTCATCTTATTTGAACTGAATCTATTCTGAAATGAAATAAAACGAGTTCTGTATGGGGCATTAACAAATTTTCTGCAGAAAAAACATGTATTTGCTGTCAAGTTCATGAGATTTTATTTCAATATTACAATGTCCTTGAACGTAACATAACCAAGGAAATTACTTAAATTAAGTCGTATCTATGGACCAGAAAAATTGAAAATTGGAAAAACCGGATATTTGCTACTTTAGTCCGTTCACGAAAGTTTGAGCCGTCGGTTGGTCATGAATATTTGGCATATTCCGAGGCATATTCCACTGTGTGTATTAAAATTTTGGGTGTTGTGTTGTTCATTTTCTTACGACGGGGGTACTCACTCCCGAAATCGATGTACTTTTGAAGTCCGAAATCCCGAAATCATCATCCGAAATCCCGAAATCACTCCGAAATCCCGAAATCATCCACACCGAAATCGCGAAATCATCGTCGAAATCCGGAAATCTTCTCCGAAATCTCGCAATCATCACCGAAATCGCCCTTCTCGCAATCAATAGAGTGTGCGCACTAACGTATTCGATCTTGCGCGTGCTCTACTGTTGTTGAGTATTTTTAGGTTATGGTACATACATACCTACAGTTTTACCTCAAATTCTATATTTCTGGAGTGAAATTAGCAATAACTCTCAAATTATGTAACTTACAGATATGATGTGAGTGTTGTTTTGAAGCTGATATCCTTGCGTGTTAAATCATTGAGAAAAAATTATACTTCAATGTGCTAATTCTTTACTATTGCGGATTTAGTGAGAAAATCAGTACATATATTTACTATGAACTTTTTAAAGAATTTTTTTTCGGCGTTTTCAAGTTGAATTTTTTTATATTATAATTCAATGAAAGGTGGTAGTATCATCTTTCAAAAAACATTTTTTTCACATCTGTAGGATCTTTATGTCCAAAGAAATCGATATTATTTGGAAGAGTGAAAGTCAACGAAATAATAAAAAAGTGCATTTAAAATGGGTGCTACTCCAAAACTAAGGGGTAAACTTACAAGGGTGTTTTGTCGATAATATTAGGATTATTTGATGACCTTAAATTATCGCTAAGTCATAACCAAACACACTGTATATGTACCTATGTTTTCAACTATAAACATGAAAAAAAAATGTGCATTATCTGCATCGATTGTTATCCTTAAGTCAGTTCAAAAGTCCAGACTCGGATTTAGAAACATAAAAGAATAAATACCTTGTTTGCGTAGATTTTCATGTTATTAAGAATATTATAAAAGATTCTGAAATTTGATAAATACCAGACGTTTCTTGAACCCAATAATATATTGAGATTTGGCGAATCCGGTCCTGGATATTACACCCTACTTATTTAGGGTCATGAAAGTTCGACCATGAGTATTCATACAATATGACATATAATATTCTTTGATTCCATGTTAGTTAACGAAATTTGTAAATATTCAAATGTCTGAAATTTCTAATTCAAATCAAGTAAGTTTGTTGATGAAAAATACGCGGGAAAATAAAAAGTAGTATTCTGTTGGTTTCAGATTTTTCTGGTATTTCCAAATATCAAAGTTCAATACATATATCTCAAAATCCAAATATACAGGATGTTTTCTGAGTATTCTCATGCATTACCTATTTTTGTTTATCCGGACCTGGATTTTTCAGTTATTGAAACTCAGGCCGCTGGTGTAGAAATACTTGAATATGATTAGCAAATTTCATTAAAATATTCCGGTTAGTTAGTAAGTTATGAACACACAAAGTAGAAAATCAACTATTTTTTATTGTCAACATGCATAAACCTGAGAAGTGTATTATTTAAAAAGATATTAGACAAAGAACATGCGCGAGAATGAAAATTACATAGTTTACTTCAGTTTTTTGCGCTGTTTCAAAACATCAAACCGTATCTCGAAAATACAGCGTGTTTATTTCGGGATGCGAAACATATGAAATTTTTGTCAATCCGGACCTGGATCTCCAAAATGGCAGAATGTCAAGTCGCGCGTTTTACGGGGGCGGTACTGGGGGTAATTAATAAGGAATAGAAGTATATTATTAACAAGCCTATTTATTACTTGTTCAATATTCTATAAGAAGCAATACTTTTCGAATTAATTGAACTCTGTTTGACGGTTTTTCATTCGATGCTATAATGTATAATCGTTCGAAGTCACAAAAAATCACTCGCAATCATCCGAAATCACTCGCAATCATCCGAAATCACTCGCAATCACCCGAAATCACTCGCAATCATCCGAAATCATTCGCAATCATCCGAAATCACTCGGAATCATCCGAAATCATCATGATTTCCGAAATCGCTGTACATTTTCATAGAGTGAGTACCCCCTCGTTTTCTTATCAGATTGATACGCAATGTTGTCAATATTGCATAGAGTTCTCTGATAACTCGCAAACTCCTCGGACGAGGCCGGGTACATTCGGCAACGTTGACTTTATTTTACGTTATAACAGCAAATACTGCCAACTTCAGATAAATAAACAAACGCCTATTATGCGCTCAAACTTTCGTGAACGGACTATAGATTCATAAAAAAAATTGCGAATTCAAATGGAAGAAGATAAAAAATACAATTTACAGATGTTCGCATTAACCACGATATCGCGAGTTACGTCAAGATTTCGACAGCTCGCGCTGTGGATGCCCCAGTGTTGAGTGGGTGAAGAGGTGAGGTCGGTGATATTCGGATCTGTGTGAAAGTTCTGATCTGTTCCGAGTGTGGAAGGTGGTGTTTTCATGTTTTTGGGGGATAGAGATGAGACCAGCTTTTGGAGATATGCGGAAAATTAGCGTGTGAGTGGTTTGTTTAGGGTCAAAGTTTGTTGATGTGGTGGAGAATTATGGTCGTTATTTAGGATTTTCGTCGAATCTAATGTTCAATTGGAAACAAATGAAGAGATGAACATTTTTTGATATTTGCTTCGTCAACAGTCAACCATCGAGTCATTGCCAACACCTATGATAAAATGACATTTGCGGAAAATTTCAGTGGCAAGGTGACACGGTGACAGTACCTATACTTGTAAATACTTGTGTGATATTAACCTTCTTAGAATAACTCTAATCAGAAAGTTATTCAGGCTACATACGGTTTAACTTTTACACTTCAGGAAATTTTAGTTAGGTTTCACACCTCCAAACATCTTGACTGATGAAGTGTCATCATTTCAGTGCTTTCGATGCATTTTCGACATAAACTTTTGTCTATTCAAGTTCAAACAAATCACAAAGTTTTGGGCTAATTCAAACTATGCTGAAAGTTCTTAGATGAGAAGTAGAGAGCATGCATAAATGTATTTGGTTGGAGGTCAACTTTGATACTTACAACACATTCAAAAAATTTTGAGTTGAGATAATCATCAGTTTATTGATAATGTAACGTTCACAACAATGCCAGTTTCCACTTATTTTTTGAAAAAATTTGAAATAATTTCTCTGACAAAACAGGATTTTCTATGTCGGTTTTTTCGAATCATAATTTCGTATTTATACAGTTTAGACTTCATCGCATTTGAACTGAATCTATTCTGAAATCTGAAATGAAATAAAACAAGTTCTGTATGGGGCATTAAGAAATTTTCTGCGGAGAAACCATGTATTTGCTACCAAGACCATGAGATTTGACTTCCTAAGAAATTTTCTTTTCGGAGGTTCCGGAAGTCGCAGGTTGATTTCAATGTGACAATGTTCTTGAACGTAAGATAACCCAGGAAATTGTTTAAATTAACTCGTATCTATGGACCAGAATAATGGAAACTTGGACAACAGGATTTTTGCTACTAGAACTAGATCCATGAAACAATTTTTGCGAGTTCAAATGGAAGATAATAAATACAGGGTTTCTATAAATGATTGTAACAGCGCAGTTGGCTTTGAATTATGCAAACCACAGAATTCTGTCATCATGCTATGCTCCGATTGGTTAGAGATTGGTATTCTGCGACCCAAAGCCAACTGCGCTGTTACAATCATTTATAAAGACCTTGTACAATTACGGATGTTCGTAACTCACCACGAAATCGCGAGGTATCTCAAGATTTCGACAGCCCCCGCTGTGGATGCCCCGGTGTTGAGTGGGTGAAGAGGTGAGGTTGGTGATATTCGGATCTGTGTGAAAGTTGATCTGTTCTGAGTGTGGTAGGTGGTGTCTTTCATGTTTTGGAAGGGATAGGGAGGAGACCTGCTTTGAGAAATATGCGGAAATTTATTCTCAGTGAGAATTTCGGTGCATTTTGATATAAACCATTGACTATTCAAGTTAGAGGAAATCATTAGGTTTGTATGCTGATTCAAACTATCCTCAAAGTTTTGGATGGGCATTAACGCATCCAAATTATATAGTTATTTGGAGGTCAACTTTTGATACTACAATACAGTCGAAACATTTCCAGTTGAAATAATCATCAATTTAGCGATAATGTAACGTTCACAACTAATGCCACTTTTTCACGAATTTTTTCAAGAAATTCGAGATAATTTCTTTGAAAAACAAGATTTTTTCTAATTACAATTTTAAGTAGATCTATTTTGAAATAAAAAGAAACAAGCTCTGTATGAGGTAGGAATTAACAAATTTTCTACAGAGGAGACATGAATTTGCGACCAATCTCATGCGATTCGACATCCTAATTTTTTTTGGGGAGGTGACTGAAGTCACAGGATCTTTGCATTAGATACATAAAACAAATTTTGCGAATTCAAATGGAAGATAATAAATACAATTTACGGATGTTCGCAACTTACCACGATATCGCGAGATACGTCAAGATTTCGACAGCCCCCGCTGTGGATGCCCCGGTGTTGAGTGGGTGAAGAGGTGAGGTTGGTGATATTCGGATCGGTGTGAAAGTTCTAATTTGTTCCGAGTGTGGAAGCTGGTGTCTTTCATGTTTTGAGATATAGAGAGAAGACCGGCTTTTGGGAAATATGCGGAAATTTAGCGTTGAGTGGTTTGTTTAGGGTCAAAGTTTGTTGATGTGGTGGAGAATTATGGTTGTTATTCAGGATTTTCGTCGACACACTTCATATCGAAGCTAATGTTCCATGGGAAAAAAATTGTATGGAGAGATTAACATTTTTTGACACTTTCTTCGTCAAAGGTCCACCATCAAGTCAATGCTAACACCTATGATAAAATGACATTTGCGGAAAATTTCAGTGGCAAGGTGACACGGTGACAGTATACCTGTAAATACTTGTCACAAGTGTGATAGTATTCAAATACGTAGAGATTGGGAGATATAGCCTAAGTTGGCTGTCCCATAAGGGGGGGGGGAAGAAAAAAAAGTGTGATAGTAACCTTCTACGAATTTTAATCAGATAATTTATTATTCAGGCTACATTTTCTTGAAGGGTTCTAACTTTTTACACTTCAGGAAATTTGAGTTAGGTTTCAGAAGCCTCCGATCACATTGACTGATGAAATGACATTAATTGAGTGCGAATTTCGATGCATTTTTGAAATGAACTTTCGAAAATTCAAGTTCAAAAAATCACACGGTTTTTGGGCTTATTCATATTATGCTGAAAGTTCTAAGATGAAAAATAGAGCATCCATGAATGCATTTGGTTGGAGGTTAACTCTTGGTACTTACAACACATTTCTAGTTGAGATAATCATCAGTTCATTGATAACGTACCGTTCACAACCATGCCAGTTTTTCACGAATTTTTTGAAAAAATTTGAGATAATTTCTCTGAAAAAACAAGATTTTCCATGTCGATTTTTTCGAATTATAATTTCGTATTGATATAGACATCCTGCTTGAACTATTCTGAAATAAAATAAAACAAGTTCTGTATGGGGCATTAACAAATTTTCTGCAGAGAAAACATGTATATTTGCTACTAGATGGAAGATAATAAATACAATATTTGCAACTTACCACGATATTGCGAGATACGTCAAGATTTCGATAACCCCCGTTGTGGATGCCCCGGTGACTCGTGTCTAGAGACACCAATTCTACTTTGGCTTCCGGGCTTCCGCGTCCGCCGCAGTCGCAGTGAGTTGGCAAGCAAATTAACCGCTGAATTTCTGTAGTTTTAAAAAATTTAAGATTCGTGGCTGAATGGCATACATCCTCATCATAGAAAGTGAATCGATTTCTACTTAATTGTAGAAATCAATTAGCCGGTGATATATTCCATTATAATTCAGCAAAATTATGTAAGGAAAATATCTTTGCTTTGTTTATAACGTTAAAGTGATACAATGGTGCCATACATGAACGTTTTTAGAAAAATCACTAGGCCAATATCGTTTTCCTGTTCAAAATTCGTTTACATAAGAATTTGTATACCGAATTTTATTATATAAAAATTACTATGCCGGCAACAACTTGATTTTTTTGTGTTCCTTTCAGATTATGGTATTTTTGACGGGAAAATGGTTTTTATGTCTCTATCTTTGTTTTTCATGAAAAAATACACACCCTTCCGCTAACTTCCGTGCAAAACTCGATTAAATAGCTATCAACTAAGAAAGGTACCAAAAAATTTGAACTAAAGAATCAGGATTTAGCGACATGATTTTTTTCTCAGAAATTTCTTACCCCTTATCACAGAAAGAAAGCATTTTCAGACCCATGTTTATATAAAGCATTTCTTTTAAATAACTCAAAGAATCGCCCCTTTCAGTTTTTTATGATATTCAGGAAAGGTAAAGGTATTTTTCATCGGAAATGAGCATTCTAGAATGATTCATGACAACTTTCATTGGTGGCAAACAAGTTTTCCTTCAATTTGAATACGGTATTTGGCCTGAATAAGGGTGCAAAGTTAAGCTTTAGTTTGGCGTGCACATTTTTCGGAAATATTTAGTAGGTTTTGAAAGTGACATATTTTTTGACACAGGAATGTTTGAAGATATTTCGTGATTATTGAAAGCAGATTTTGGCAATTCTGTCATAGTTCTGCTCTGATTTGTTTCTCTAATTCTTGTTGAATTTTAAAATTTCATTTCCTGTTTATTTTGCACAACACACCGTCTTAATAAATAAAAATCCTTCTCATGTACTACTCTTCTCTCTTACTTTACAATAAATCGTTAATGGGATACATTCATTTAAATTGAACTGCCTAAGTAATAACTGAAATATTTTAAATAAAAATAATTAAAAAACACATCAGGATTGTCAGGGTTAGCGACATGATATTTTTTCTTAGAAATTTAATACCCCGTATCCCAGAATGGAACCATTTCAAGACCCCTCTTTATGTAAAGTGTTTCTTTTAAATAACTCAAAAAATCGCTCCTTTCAGTTTTTTAATGATATGTATTTACAAAAGGTAAAGTTAATTCACTGCACTGAAAGAATTGGAGCCCATTCCTAATAGCCCACCTCAATTTATTGCAAAGACAAATGAAAAAATTTATTTTTAAAGAGTAGGAACAATGAAAAGTGAACATTTAATTGATGAATTGAAAATCAGAATTGTAAAGATACATAAACCTTATATTTAGTACTTACCAGGATGGAATTGCATGCGCTCTTAAATTGCTTTTTTTGCTGAATGTGGTTTTGCATATTTCACATGCCGCAACCATTTTCAATAAAACTTTTTAAGGAACACTACAAAACCCCGGTAGTAACAAAAGAAATAATATTCGAATATTCCACCTAACTGTGCACTGCGCATGCGGAAGCCGGGAAGCCAAAGTAGAATTGGTGCCTCTAGACACGAGTGCCCCGGTATTGAGTGGGTGAAGAGGTGAGGTTGGTGATATTCGGATGTGTGTGAACGTTGATCTGTTCTGAGTGTCGGAGGTGGTATCTTTCATGTTTTTGGAGGGATAGAGAGCAGACCGGATTTTGGGAAATATGCGGACATTAAGCGGTGAGTTATTCGGATAGGGTCAATGTTTGTTGGTGGTATGAACTTTCGTCGAAAAACTACTTATTCTATTTAGAGTTCAATTGAAAACGAATCGAAAGATGAAAATGATGTTGATATTTGCCTCGTCAGCAGTCAACTCTCAAGTTATTGTCAACACCTATGATGAAATGATATTTACGGAAAATTTCAGTGGCAAGTTGACACGGTGTAGGTATAGCTGTAAATTCTTGTCACAAATGTGATAATAACCCAATTCTTATCAGGTAGTAATTCAGACAACATTTTATTCAACGGAGTATCTTTGTATGGGCTGAAATGATGCGATAGTTTTAAAGTAGCCACAAATGTAATAGTTAACGTCGAAATTCTAATCTGATGGTCCGAGGTAGTATGTTAATTATATCGACTCTAATCCTATTCTTTAGATTTTCAATATTAGCCAGCCCGTTTCGATAAACTTTGTCTTCGAGACATCCTCAAAGAAAGTAATCTGTTGGCGTCATGTCGTGGAATCTTGGTGGCCATTCAATTGTCCCACGCCGTCGAAACATGCAAAGATTTTTTGTCCTATTTCCTAATAACCATAAAAGTTAATTGAAAATAGTTTGATAAGATTCCGAGCTTATCAATGTACATAAGACACATCTTTGCATTTGAAAAAAAGTCAGGTGGGGTTGTAGCTAAGGGGTTGAAGAAGAATATTCCATTTAGTTTTAAATAATGCATTGAATTCCGAATCAATTCACCTGTTTCAGCTTTTTTTCAAGTCACCGATTCGAAGTATATTAATTTTACTAGGAATTTTCGCCAAATTCTTCATATGAGCAGCAGTTTCAAAATTGAATTTTGTGGACTTCTTACTTTATTTATCATGGTTCTTCTGTTTTTAATTTCGATTATAAAGGGATAAGTTGGGTATTTCTCCTTATGCTTTATTTAAGGTTCAAATCTTATTGTTATGACGATAAGATCGAATAAACAGAATGAGGTCGTTCGATGAAACTCGACATCAGGAGATTTAAATTTTAAATTCCGAATCGGTGTTGCCCACGTATTTGTGTGGGCTGTTGAAATGGAATCAAAGGTGCATGTTTTATGCGAAATTTCATTTCCATTTACACATACTGGAAGTGAATCGGTTTCGTGCAATTGGAATTGTGGTAAAATGCGATTTGTTTTTCATGTGATAATGTAGTTACCATTTATTTCAATGTGGCCTGAAATCTGAATAATTTTAGTTATCGATCAACTCAGTTTATTGAGTTTTCAGTTTTGCATTCCCGTAATTTATGGTAGCAATTTTTTGTTCAAAATATACAGACATACTTCATTCGATGTTATTTATCCGACTGTCCATTCCCAACAGTTAAAAAGCCTCGTAAAAAGCACTGTCGATATATTCCGAATGATTATATTCATTAGCTTTTCATAATATGATCCTGAAATATATCTGGAAGAATATGTAATAATATCATTGCGTTTTGATAAACTTAACTACGCAATATTTAAACTTTATGGTAATATACTCATTTATGTAATGTTTTCAAGGTTGGAGTAGAAATGGCGCATAAGCGAGGTTTAAATTGTTGTACACTTTGTTCAATCAAAAAAAGTAATTGGCTACTCCAAACTAATTAACCAAAAAAAATCCTGTGGAAGAAATAGATCGAGGGGGTACTCACTCCCGAAATCGATGTACTTTTGAAGTCCGAAATCCCGAATCATCATCCGAAATCCCGAAATCACTCCGAAATCCCGAAATCATCCACCGAAATCCCGAAATCATCGTCGAAATCCCGAAATCATCGTCGAAATCCCGAAATCTTCTCCGAATCTCGCAATCATCACCGAAATCGTCCTTCTCGCAATCAATAGAGTTGCGCACTAACGTATTCGATCTTGCGCGTGCTCTACTGTTGTTGAGTATTTTTAGGTTATGGTACATACATACCTACTAGTGATGGGCAAAACCGAATTCTTTCAAAAATCGAAAACCGAATGAACGAATGAATTTGAGAATCGAATGATCATTCGAATGATTTTGCATTCGGTTTGAGGCGACACCTACAATAAAAATCAGGAACTATGTCGTTAAGGTTCAATATCCCAGCATTTGCCTGCTTTTTTTAGGAAAATGAACTCTATTGCCATTCATTCGGTCCAAATTTCGAATGAATCATTCGTTTTGCATTCGGTTTCGGGCGGCATCTACCTGAAATTGTAGTTACTATGTCCGTAAGGTTCAATATCTATGTCATTGCGTGCTATTTCTTAGGGAGGTTTTTGAAATTGAGCTCTATTGGAATTCATTCGGTCTAAATTTCGAATGAATCATTCGTTTTGCATTCGGTTTCGGGCGGCATCTACCTGAAATTGTAGTTACTATGTCCGTAAGGCTCAATATCTATGTCATTACGTGCTATTTCTTAGGGAGGTTTTCGAAATTGAGCTCTATTGGAATTCATTCGGTCTAAATTTCGAATGAATCATTCGTTTTGCATTCGGTTTCAGGCGGCATCTACCTGAAATTGTAGTTACTATGTCCGTAAGGCTCAATATCTATGTCATTACGTGCTATTTCTTATGGAGGTTTTTGAAATTGAACTCTATTGGAATTCATTCGGTCTGAATTTCGAATGAATCATTCGATTTGCATTCGGTTTGGGGTGGCAATAGCAGAAATATTAGATACTATAAATCAATAAGGCCCAATATTTCTGCGTTTGCATGCTATTTCTTATGGAGGTTTTGGAAATTAACCTTTATTGGAATTCATTCGTCAGTTTTGGAGTGGCCCCCATTTTAAATTTACTTTTTTATTTTAGTTGACCCTTCTAAATAATATCGATTTCTTTGGACATAAAGGTCCTACTGATTTGAAAAAAATGTTTTTGAAGATGGTAGTATCACCTTTTATTATAGCGAATCAATATGAAAACATTCAACTTAGTGATGTCATAGGAAAATTCTTAAAAAAATGTAAGTGAAAAAATGTAAGTACTGATTTTCCTAATAAATTCGCAATGGTACAAGAACTTGCACATTGAAGTTTAATTTTTCTTCTTCGATGAGCTAACATCTCATAAAAACTTATATGCTTGAAACCATTACATGAATTTTCAAAAGAGTTCAATTTCAAAAACCTCCGTAAGAAATAGCACACAAAGGCAGAAATATTGGGCCTTATTGATATATAGTATATATATTTCTGCTTGATGCTACCCCAAACCGAACGCAAAACGAATGATTCATTCGAAATTTTCAACGAATGAATTCCAATAGAGTTCAATTTCCAAAACCTCCATAAGAAATAGCATGCAAACGCAGAAATATTGGGCCTTATTGATTTATAGTATCTAATATTTCTGCTAGTTGACACCCCAAACCGAATGCAAAACGAATGATTCATTCGAAATTCAGACCGAATGAATTCCAATAGAGTTCAATTTCAAATACCTCCATAAGAAATAGCATGCAAAAGCAGAGAAATTAAGCCTTAATGGATATAGTGTCTGATATTTCTGCTAGATGCCACCCCAAACCGAATGAAAAACGAATAATTCATTCGAAATTTAGACAATGAATTGCAATAGAGTTCAGTTTCAAAACCCTCCCTAAGAAATAGTCATGGACCTATAATACTAAAAACAAAAAAAATACTAATAAAATATAAAATAAATACTAAAATAATAATACAAAATAATAATAATACAAAAAAAAAAGTATATAAATCTAGGAAATAGTACGTAATGACATAGAATAGATATTGAGCCTTACGGACATAGTAACTACATTTCAAGTAGATGCCGCCCGAAACCGAATGCAAAACGAATGATTCATTCGAAATTTACCGAATGAATTCCAATAGAGCTCAATTTCGAAAACCTCCTAAGAATAGCACGTAATGACATAATATATGAGCCTTACAGACATAGTAACTACATTTCAGGTAGATGCCGCCCGAAACCGAATGCAAAACGAATTTTCATTCGAAATTTTAACGAATGAATTCCAATAGAGCTCAATTTCAAAAACCTCCCTAAGAAATAGCACGCAATGACATAGATATTGAGCCTTACGGACATAGTAACTACAATTTCAGGTAGATGCCGCCCGAAACCGAATGCAAAACGAATGATTCATTCGAATTTTGGACCGAATGAATGGCAATAGAGTTCATTTTCCTAAAAAAAGCACGCAAAGTCTGAGATATTGAACCTTAACGACATAGTATCTGATTTTTATGATAGGTTCGCTCCAAACCGAATGCAAAATCATTCGATTGCTGAAATTTTGCATTCGAATGCAACGAATACTTTCAAGAATCGAATGCTGCATTCGATTTGCATTCGAATGGCCCATCACTAATACCTACAGTTTTACCTCGAATTCTATATTTTCTGGAGTGAAATTAGCAATAACTCTCAAATTATGTAACTTACAGAATGATGTGAGTGTTGTTTTGAAGCTGATATCCTGCGTGTTAAATCATTGAGAAAAAATTATACTTCAATGTGCTAATTCTTTTACTATTGCGGATTTAGTGAGAAAATCAGTACCTATATTTACTATGAACTTTTTAAAGAATTTTTTTCGGCGTTTTCAAGTTGAATGAAATGAAAATGAAAGGTGGTAGTATAATCTTTCAAAAAACATTTTTTCACATCTGTAGGATCTTTATGTCCAAAGAATCGATATTATGGAAGAGCCATCGAAAATAAAAAAAGTGCATTTAAAATAGGTGCTACTCCAATAAGGGGGTAAACTTACAAGTGGGTGTTTTTGTCGATAATATTAGGTTATTTGATAACCTTAATTATCATAGTCATAACCAAACACACTGTATATGTACCTATTGAAGGTTTTCAACTATAAACATGAAAAAAAATGTGCATTATCTGCATCGATTGTTATCCTTAAGTCAGATCAAAGTCCAGACTCGGATTTAGAAATATAAAAGAATAATACCTTGTTTTGCGTAGATTTTCATGTTATTAAGAATTTATAAAAGATTCTGAAATTTGAGAAATACCAGACGTTTCTTGAACCCAATAATATATTGAGATTTGGCGAATCCGGTCCTGGATATTACACCCTACTTATTAGGGTCATGAAGTTCGACCATGAGTATTCATACAATATGGCATATATTCTTTGATTCCATGTTGGTTAGCGAAAATTTGTAAATATTCAAATGTCTGAAATTTCTAATTCAAATCAAGTATGTTAGTTATGAAAAAAATACGCGAAAATAAAAAGTAGTATTCTGCTGGTTTCAGATTTTTCTGGTATTCCCAAATATCAAGTTCAATACATATATCTCAAAATCCAAATAACAGATGTTTTTTCTGAGTATTCTCATGCATTACCTATTTTTGTTTATCCGGACCTGGATTTTTTCAGTTATTGAACTCAGGCCGCTGGTGTAGAAATACTTGAATATGATTAGCAAATTTCATTAAAATATTTTGGTTAGTTAGTAAGTTATGAACACACAATTAGAAAATCAACTATTTTTTATTGTCAACATGCATAACCTGAGAAGTGTATTATTTAAAAAGATATTAGACAAAGAACATGCGCGAGAATGAAAATTACATAGTTTACTTCAGTTTCTTGCGCTGTTTCAAAACATCAAACCGTATCTCGAAAATACAGCGTGTTTATTTCGGGATGCGAAACATATGAATTTTTGTCAATCGGGACCTGGATCTCCAAATGGCAGAATGTCAATCGCGTATTTACGGGGGCGGTACTGGGGGTAATTAATAAGGAATAGAATATTATCAACAAGCCTATTTATTACTTGTTCAATATTCTTTATCTTATAGAATTTCATAACGTTGCTTGTGTCATAATTAAATTATGTGTTACAAAGTGCTCATTCGATACAGACTGTTTGCATGATAATTTTTTTTATTTTAGATGCTTGAAAGTACAGCTGGTGCATCCCCAAAATTATTGGATTTTGCTCTATTATATGTTCTCTATTTCTGGATGAAGCATTACATGAAAGAAGAGCTTACATTATATCTTCGAAATAAGAGAAACAAATATTTTTTGTTGATCATTTTTTCATGTTTTTTTTTTCTATTCAGAAATTGAAAATTTCGAGGAAAATTTGGTCAACAATGGTCGAAGTATTATTATAAAAGTTTTTGATCTAAAGTTCGCATTCAATGCGTGATAAAACATATCGGAAAAAATGAAGGATTCTAAAAACACGTTAGTTATTTCCATATTCCACATGAATATAATAATAGAGAATTCTAATTGATTAGTACATGGAATGTATTCAAATTTCGATGATCGTTTTTTTAGCATGAAGATTCTGACTTGGGAAGGCTTTTCAAATTTTTTTCACAAGATTTGCAAAAACCGAAGAACTTAGGTGATTGAATAGGCGGCATAAGTCTCGGGTGGCTGAAAAAATTTTAAAATAACAAAAAACCTTCATACCTAAACTCTAATTGAATCCTTTATATGCAGAATTTTGCAATAAATAGTTATACAGGGTGGCCATTTGAAAACGAAACAGACGAGATTACAGACGAAATAAATTTTTTCGATAGAAATGCTCGGACAGGTCGATTTCTGTTTCGAGGGGGACAACTTAAGATGTAGGTTACGGACGCATAGCGCTTCAACCCTTGCTACTACAACCCTCACCCCCAATTTTTGAATAGGGAAGATGGGGTGAGTGATACCTCATTTAAAAGGTATTTTTATACTGATTTCAGCACAGTAATTGTTTTTTCATTTTATGCATTAGTTCTCGAAATATTCTTAACTAAGTATTTGAAAATGAAATGGTGTTTTCATGGCACTTGTAGTGTTTTTTTGTGAAAAATCGACATTTTGAGCTTCAAAACAACCATGACTGTGGCTTCCTTCCTCCAATCCACTGACATAGAAATCTTTAATCAAGATGTCGAACAAACAAAGCGTATTGCGAAGGATCTCAATCTTGCTGAAACTCAATCTAAATTAACTTCGATATAATTTGCAGTATTTCCAATAACATGCGGTAACACTTGATCGATAGAAATCTCCAAAAAGTCCAAATACGTACATATCTCTAATCAGATTACCAGGTAAGAAAATCAAATCATTAATGATGCCATAGAAATATTCCAGTCCCAATTCGTGAAAGGATTTCCGACTTAATAATGAAATGTTTTCTCAGTTGGCTTCAATAATGTTTTCATTTTGTTGATTATTGAATTCATATCTTTTTCAAAAAAATGAGAATCGATAATTTTTTATTTATTACGAACAGATCATTAAGTTGGCTTACTGGTTCTTTGACATGTGAATTATTCTTAGTTTTGAATCGAGACTTGTATGTGTTCTAATTCATTGTGCGACATGGTTTATTCAATTGCAGAGCGGGTGGAAATAATTTCACTTTTTTTTGCAGACAATCAATGTGCGAATAGAACCGCAGAATTCTTCAATCAACGACATTTAGATAAACATGGTTGTTTTGAAGCTCAAAATGTTGATTTTTCACAAAAAAACACTACAAGTGCCATGAAAACACCACTTCTTTTTCAAATACCTAGTTAAAAATATTTCGGAACTAATGCATAAAATGAAAAAACAATTACCTTGCTGAAATCAGTATAAAAATACCTTTCAAATGAGGTATCACTCACCCCATCTTCCCTATTCAAAAATTGGGGGTGAGGGTTGTAGTAGCAAGGGTTGAAGCGCTATGCGTCCGTAACCTACATCTCAAGTTGTCCCCCTCGAAACAGAAATCGACCTGTCCGAGCATTTCTATCGAAAAAATTTATTTCGTCTGTAATCTCGTCTGTTTCGTTTTCAAATGGCCACCCTGTATATCTTATTTCACACATTGAGAAATATCAAACAAGTTTCAACTAAAGAACGTGTGATCAGCGTAACTTCAACGGAATTCCGTCATTATATCGAGTATTTCAAAACAACGTTTCGATATTTTGGTAGCTATTTCTAGACCTCTGAGTGATTGAAAAGCTTTATCTGAACATGATATCTCAAAATTCGAACATGTGAGTGATTTTCGATTTTCAAAATGTTTACAACTAGTTCAACCAAATATTCTTAACAACTAAGTAAACAACTCCAATCGAATGCAGTATGCTCAATACAGGGTCTCTCACGAGGAACCTCACCCATATTTATACGGGAAACTACTGAACGTATTTTCATGAAATTCAGCACTTATGAGTATTTCACGATGCTGATGAAATCTAAAATATTTTCAAGGCATGAGCACCTCCGGTTTTTCCGGAAATGACGTCAACTTCCGTTTTTCAAATTAGAACACCATTTTTTATTGCAGAAATAGATTCCTCAGAAAATTTCAAGTTATTTCGATGTAACATGGTCAGTTTTGGTTGGAAAATTCTCTCTAAGCGGGAAAATTCGAAAAAAAATAGAAAATAGAGCTCCGCTGAAACAAGAATAACTTCGACGTTTTTGGATGGAAAATTTTCATTTTTGGGATTTTTCAAGATGTAAGATTAATGTATCCACTTCAAGAATCGAAATCGCGATTCAATATACAGGGGGTGAAAAAATCGCTTTCAAAGTTAGGGATGACAAAACCGTGAAAAATCAATTTTTTCAAATTAGAACCCCATTTTTTTATGGCAGATAATGAATCTACGTTAAAAAATAATGTGAGTGCATCACACCCTTGCCCTAAAGTGGATATTTGGTCTGGGTCGGTCAGGAAACCTCTCAATGAACAGTCGAATCGTTCTATCTACAACTTTATTACATTCTCCATGAAGTAGAATGAGATTTAAATAATCTTCATTGGTAAAATTAGGCATAGTGATCGATTTTATAACTTAATACGAATTATCACCAAATTAATAGTAAACACAAAATGCTACTGAATAAAGAGGAATTTGGCAGATGTAATTAATGATATCTATCATTAAAAAAAATGTAAAACATGGTAAGTTTTTGCATATGGTTCATAAGGAATTATTTATTTATCACTGGAGAGAAAACCGATGGCCGATTAGTTGAAATAAAGAGGTTTCCGATACAAATTCGAATCAAAATTCGCCATCTATTTAGGAACAACCTGTAACTTTTTTCTCTTGCATATTAGGGTAGTAAAATCTAAAACATGGTTAAAGTAACAGTTCCTGAAATTTTCATCTTTTTGGCGTGAAGGTAAAAGAAATAGCTGAAAATTCAAGACGAAAAACAGTTTTTTGTGAATAACTCAGAAAATATCCATTTTAGGGCAAGGGTGTGATGCATACACAAACATTATTTTTTTAACGTAGATTCAATATCTGCCATAAAAAAATGGGGTTCTAATTCCAAAAAAATGATTTTTCACGATTTTGTCATCCCTAACTTTGAAAGCGATTTTTTCACCTCCTGTATCATGAATCGCGATTTCGATTCTCAAAGTGGATACATCAATCTTACATCTTGAAAAATCTCAAAAAAGAAAATTTTCCATCCAAAAACCTCGAAGTTATTCTTGTTTCAGCGGAGCTCTATTTTCGATTTTTTTTTCGAATTTTCCCGCTCAGAGAGAATTTTCCAACCAAAACTGAAAATTAAATAAAAGGAATCTATTTCTGCAATAAAAAATGGTGTTCTAATTTGAAAAACGGAAGTTGACGTCATTTCCGGAAAAACCGGAGGTGCTTATGCCTTGAAAATATTTTAGATTTCATCAGCATCGTGAAATACTCATAAGTGCTGAATTTCATGAAAATACGTTCAGTAGTTTCCCGTATAAATATGGGTGATGTTCTTCGTGAAAGACCCTGTATAAGTACGATTTCATATGAAAACCAAATGTTTGGTGCCAGCTATGATTCATTTTAATGAACCGACTGAAAAAGATTCTTATAATTGTAAGTTCATCAAACAAGACATCCAAAAGATGGAAATAAATCGAATATAGTATTTGGTTGAGTTAGTAAGGACAGTTAATTATTTGAAAACCGAGAATCGCTTATATCTCAAAAAGTACTCATTTGCGTAACCATGTTTAACTGGATAATTTTTACTATTTTTGATATTTGTTCAATTAACCCCCTTAATATTGAAACATTGTTTTTCAACACCCAATAAACCGTGTTATCTATAATAGTAGTTTCTTTCGTACTGATTGAACTGATGGAACTTATTCCGCGATTAGAATAATCACTTGCAATCACTTTAGAGTTGTGGAAGGGGAACTGATTGAAAACGAAAGAACGATCGCTTCAACTGATCTTTCTGATTGAAGTTATATAAATCACTTCGTTCAGTTCGAAAGAACATCACTAATATACAAATATCACAACAAAACGAGCACGTGATCAAGTCGTTTTTTCGTTCGATATCGAATTAACCTAGTTCTAAAAGTAAAACCCACAAGGGAGGGTCACTGACCCGGCCATTTCTGTGTAATTTCTGCTTTAACCACCAGTTACCAATATTATTTCATCGCTAATGCATGCTGCCAATGGGTCGGACCACCTTTGAATCCAAATCGAACTGGTAGAGCTAGTGATGTATGGCAAAGATCGTGCGTAATTTAGTTCCGTTTAGTTGGTTTTGTGGAGGATCATTATCGGTAAACGAACAAGTAACGTGTAATGCTCTTGAATTAGACATCTGATGGATGATTTGCTATTACCATTAGGGATATGAATGACCAAATAGCTATAATTATTGAGGTGGATATTACGCTCAATTCTTGTGACGTTCTCAAAATAAACCTACTGAACAAATTTCCACAGAATGGATCAATGTATGAAAAAATTCGAGAAAAGCCCTGAGCAGCAGCTTTTGAGTGCTCGTTCATTGGTTGGACAATAAGACCTCAAATTTTTATATGGGACTTGAGATTGATACCAAATATACAGAATCTCAGCTCAGTCGGAATTTTATTCTGGGAATTAGATAGAGAATGAAATATGTAAAAAATATATATTAAAAAAATGTAATTCTATGGTTCTGATGATGCGATCCTCTTGAAATTTTGCATGAACATTCAGTATATCGATCTCCATTCACAAAATAAATTACTGTTCACACTATGGCCACACAATTTTGTATGAGGTTTATTATGAGCATCTTGCATTTAGATGCAACCACTTCGATTGGTTTCGTTTTGTCTGTGATATTGAGGAACAAAAATTTTGGATGGCACTCTGTACGATTTGGCTGGTTAACGAACTTAAACGAGGGGGAACCGAACTCAGCCTGAAAATTTCAAGTTCCTGGGATAATCCCCTCGAAAGTTATCGTGCTAACGGCTGGACGGCCGGCCGGCCCTACGGACAAAATTGAATTTGACCACGAATTCTTCATCAGGGAGTCGAACCCTATCGTTTGAGAACATTTTCGGCTCAAAATTAATAAATAACATACATTTCGGCAAGACGATATAATACTCGTTTAAGTAGAACGAGCGCTCAAAAATAGTATTTCTTGTGGTTCGTAATAACGCAGTTCAATGATCTGAAATGTATTTCATTGTCGGACATCCTGTATAGAGTGAAAATAGTTTTAGGTTGTGCGAATTGTTCCACCTATCGTTTGGAAAAAAGTCGATATCTTGAATAGAAAAGAAGATGATCAATTTACGCATACCTGGGTTACCCTGTATCTGCCCAAATTTTGTGCCGGTAGTGATCTCAAACGACTCAGTTGGACAAAATGATGAAGAATAAGAGGTCAAGAAGAATTTGTTCGGCTAGCCGTTAACACTCTAATATTCGAACGAAGGAAGGACATGAAATTTCTGCAAGCATGGTGCCAATGAGTCGGACTCACCTTAGAATCCAAATCGAACTGGTGATGTATGACAAAGATCGTACGTATTCTGGTTCTGTTGGTTTTGAGAAGGATCATTATCAGTAAACGAACAAGTAACGTTTAATGCTCTTGAATTAGGCATGTGATGGATGATTTGCTATTACCATTAGAGATATGAATGACCAAATAGCTATAATTATGGAGGTGGAAAGGAATATCAAGCTCAATGCTGATAAAACTCGTGAAATATACTTATAAACCCAATCTCAACAGAATGCATCAAAAAAGAGTTTTTTTGTTGTTTGTGAATAAGAGATTCGAAAAATCGTTTACGCAGTTTAATGATCGGAAATATTTTTTCGTTTGTTCTAAAGTGAACAACGTGCTAACAAACAACTCAGTAGGACTAAAAGAATCCGAAATCAAAAGCGATTCTGTTCGAACGAAGGGAGCTGAAGACATGAAATTTCAGAGGAACAGCGCCGGTCCAGTTCGTCAATAACCCGAATCGGTCGAATAGTTCTCGAGTTATGATGATTCGAATTTATTTTTCAACATAATTCAAGTTTGGAATCTGATCTGGTCTAAATTTAATATTTAAGTGCTAAATAACCATGTGCTCGAAATTTCGTGAGGATATAAAAATTTCAACTTTGCTAGAATAGAATAGAATAGAATATATATTTATTTCAGGAATTATTGTATACACAATAAAATTGAAATTCGTCAAAATCAAACTTTTCAACTTCTACACAATTCAAAAAATTCTGACAATGTATAAGGTTCACATTCAACAATAAATTTATACAAACTCCTCTTGAAAAACTTTACATTGGCTAACATTCTCAATTCATAAGGAAGAGCATTCAATAGTTTTATCCCAAAATACAGCGGAGAACACTCGGTCATTGCTAGGGAATGATAAGGATAAAAAAATGGTTCTTTTCTTCTGGTTTGACTAACATTTTTGTATCTTTCAAAATACTGTGGATGAAGTTTCATGAAAATTAATACCTTATATACATATAGACCACACAGTGTTAAAATATTTTGTTTCCTGAAATGTCCCCTACATGACTCTCTAAATTTAGTCCTACTACTGTTCTCAACATCGATTTTGTCTTAAAAACACCTGTTCAGATAGTGAGCTTCCTCCCCAAAAAATTATGCCGTAAGCCATCAACGATTGAAAATTAGCAAAATATACAGTCTTCAATGTATGATGATCCACTCTACTCTTGAGTACAAATGTCGAATATATATAGCTACGGAATGACTAGAATATTTGAAACTTTCTGGCTACATGGGTGGAAAAGTTCCTTCATGGGCCAAGTCGATAGAATTTTTTTCAAGTTGTAGAATTTATTTTTCGAATACATATTTTCAAAACTGGAAAACCGATCAGGTTGAAATTTCATATTTGGCTGCTCAAAAAGAGTCAAATACCTAATTTTAAATCGACCGGATGAGCAGGTCTAGAAATAATGGCCAATATTCCAGCTACCATGACTTCGAAACTTCTCTGGTTCGCTATCGAACTCAAATAATTTATTCAGGTTCCACGTTACCCTGAAAATGTCAAGCGTTCAACTCCATTCGAAGGTTAAGAGTACATATTGAATGTAAGTGTATTTAATGTATTAAATAAATAAATGAAATAAAGAAATAAATATTGAATTCAATTTTTTTTGAAACATTTTAATTATACGATTTTGATGAAATTTTGGACGAATTTTGTCCGAACTTAGCCACATCATTTAAATGAACCTACTCTTCAAATTTCAGATCTGTAATTCTATCCGTTCGAGAATTATTGTGTTCACGGTCGAACAGAATCATAAAAATTTGAATATCTTGAGAACTACTGGTTTGATTCCATGTATTTATGAATTCAACTCTGCTTTCAAAATTGAAGCCACCTTGAAATTTTCAGCTTATTTATTCATTCTATTCGGCCTACAGAACAAGCACCAAAAATGAACTACATAATTGGAGTATTAAACTCATGACTCTCAAAAGTAAACATTTATTTTCAGGAATAATAGATCAAACTTTATATAAATCCTATTCAATATCACCGAACAATAAATTCTTAATCACCTCCAATGCCACAATCATTAAATTATATCACTGCAAAATATCTGGTATTTGATCTTCCCGACCTCCGAGCACCTTCGCACACGATTTCATATCCTTAAATCTGCAATTGTAACACAGTCAACCAAACAATTCATTTCCCATGCCACATGTCGCAATACAAGATCAATATTCCGAAAATTTAATGCTGAATTAATTGATCCAAGGCTGCACCTCGCATAATCACTTCTATTTCAGGATACGAAAAAATCGAACCTCGTTATTATTCAACAGAGGTCTTTCTTCCCATTAATTTATTGTTGCTTGAATGTTAATGTTATGTATTCTCGCTCTGCAATTTTTATATTCATATATGATGACTAATGAAAATGAATAGACTTACCCAGTAACGAATAGATGAGGAAAATGTTTCTTCCTTACGTGTTTTTTGTTGTGGTTATATTTTTTATTTATTTTCTTGAGAATAGGTCTTTGATATGCCAATTGTATAATTGAAAAATTTCAACAGTTATAATTGTCTATTGTTCCTTACCATATAAATTTTTTTTAATGTTCGCCCTTGAAATAATCGAATAAAAACTACTGCAATTACGTAATTCAAAATGAGGTATTAAAGGTTTGTAATACAATTGATTTTTTTTATGCGTGACGAATAATAGTCGTAATATCTGTAATAAAAACTTTTTTGTACAACTGTCAAAAAACTTGACTTCTTCATCACTATGGATGCGTAAAATATTACTTTTTTTCACCGTTAAAAAAAGTCTTTTTTTCACCGTTAAAAAAAGTCTTTTTTCACTGCTGATAACTAAAATTAGAACAACTTAAAAATAATGAATATTTTAATTACAACAAATTTCACAAAATTATGATTGTATCTGTACCTTATAAAGTAAATTAGTTTCGTCATCAGCATCTCTGAGAAATTTATTGATATTATCCCTCCATAACACTTTAGATTTCTTTCCTCGGTATCCGATGCTTTTGTTCTTAATTAGCGGGACCACTTTTGAAAAAATCCTCATATCAATATTTTCCTTGACATTCGATGTTGTTTTTAAACATTGAGCTCCATAACTTGGAAGGTTTAAACATTTTTTTATTTTTCCTCGAAATAGCATGTGAGCACATTTTCAGAAACCTTTTTTACGTTGTTCTTGTTGCGCCATTCTCGAAATTGGTTATATGATTCTCATATTATTAGCTTTGATTTGGCTGGTAACATATAAGATACAATTGTATTTGCTTCTTCAGCCATATCTGCAGGAGTATCACTACCACTATCATGTTCAACATTCATCTTCTTTAAAATAATTCGAAATTGAAACAACTACGAGCAAATACTGTCAAGATTCAAACAATTTCAACAAACTGTTTCTATAGTTACGACACAGAAAGATCACTGGATTCATTTAAATATTGTACTGAAAGCATTATCTTCGATGATTATACGTATTTCAGACGATGTAAATTCACATTCACAGTTGTACAAAAAAAGTTGTTGTATTTCGTGCGTATAAAATTCGTGTTTTCATGGCACATTCGAGTGAATTTTGGCCTCGACTGCGGTCTCGGCCAAAATTGACACTCTCATGTGCCATGAAAAAAACACTCATTTTACGCACTTAATACAAAAATAACTATTTTGTACAACTGTCAAAAAAACTTGACTTTTCTTCATCACTATGGATGCGTAAAATATTACTTTTTTTCACCGTTAAAAAAAGTTTTTTTTCACCGTTAAAAAAAGTCTTTTTTCACTGCTGATAACTAAAATTAGAACAACTTGAAAATAATGAATATTTTAATTACAACTAATTTCACAAAATTATGATTGTATCTGTACCTTATAAAGTAAATTAGTTTCGTCATCAGCATCTCTGAGAAATTTATTGTTATTATCCCTCCATAACACTTTAGATTTCTTTCCTCGGTATCCGACGCTTTTGTTCTTAATAAGCGGGACCAATTTTGAAAAATTCCTTATATAATATTTTCCTTGACATGTTTTTTTTAACATTGAGCTCCATAACTTGGAAGGTTTAAAAATTTTTTATTTTTCCTCGAAATAGCATGTGAGCACATTTTCAGAAACCTTTTTTACGTTGTTCTTGTTGCACCATTCTCGAAATTGGTTATATGTTTTCTCATATTATTAGCTTTGATTTGGCTGGTAACATATAATATACAATAATTGTATTTGCTTCTTCAGCCATATCTGGGGGGTATCACTACCACTATCATGTTCAACATTCATCTTCTTTAAAATAATTCGAAATTGAAGCAAACTACGAGCAAATACTGTCAAAGATTCAAACATTTCAACAAACTGTTTCTATAGTTACGACACAGAAAGATCACTGGATTCATTTAAATATTGTACTGAAAGCATTATCTTCAATGATTATACGTTTTCAGACGATGTAAATCACATTCACAGTTGTACAAAAAATGTTGTTTGTATTTCGTGCGTATAAAATTCGTGTTTTCATGGCACATTCGAGTGAATTTTGGCCTCGACCTGCGGTCTCGGCCAAAATTGACACTCTCATGTGCCATGAAAAAAAACACTCATTTTACGCACTTAATACAAAAATAACTATTATTTTCCTCTAAGTGACATTATTCAATGTTAGTTCGTTGATTATATCCTATTTATAACAGACAGACATAGCTATCTAAAAGGATAATTACCAGGAAGAAAATTAAAAACATTCTTTAGAAAAAGTTTTCTTTGACACTAGTTATTCGTTAAATTGATTTTTGAACCTATACATAGTCCATTCGGTGAAATACAAACTTGTGTATGATAGAGGGAAGTTAGCTGAGAGTTGGAAGCACTAATTCTGAAGCTATGTCCAATATTAAGTGCTTAACTTGTGCCTATTAGTGCTTCATCATCCTCTTTCAGCAACACTATAGTTTTTGAGAAATTAACAATTATAGTTTTTGGTGCTGACTTCACGCTCAGCACCAAAACTCTCAAAACTACCATGAAATTAATATATAAATATTTAGTGCTAACTTGGTGCTTATTGGTGCTTTTGGAACCAATGAAAAAAATGAACCGTTTATTTAATATCAGAGATTATTTACCTTGGTGCTGACTTCACGGTCAGCATCAATATATTCGAAATTTTTGAAGGAAAATGTATTACATTTTTTTCTCGTGTAATATTAATGTGAATAGCGACATATGATATGTACATTTTTGATATCAGCAAACATTTTGGAGCCAGATAAAAAAACATTCCACAATAGTTTACATTTGAAAAATCAAAATTCCTTGTCAGAATGTAACAACGGATTTTGAATACGAGTTCAAACAAGCGAGCTATTCAGCATCAATGAAAATGACAAAATCTGAATTTTCGTTCATAATACAAAATCTATGAAAGATAGGATAGATCTGTTTTCATATTTGAGTTAGCCCGAAAATGTGTCATTAGTTTTCTTCTAGCTGCTATGGTTCTCGAGATCCCTTCTGTAGACAAGGAATTTTGCCCACCCTGTTTAGTGAACTGAATCCCGATTTTATATTCGAAAAAGCCAAATAGACCAGGGTCGATAATTTTTGAAACAAAAAAAAAATTGCAGTAGGATGAAACCCATTGAAAAAGGAGGGGAATATGATCAAAATGAAAGGAAAAATAAATTACGGTCGATCCGAGTCCGGGAAGTGGGAGGGGGTGTGTTTTTAAGGGTGAAAAATGGTTTTCCTTGATTTCCGGCAAAACTACAAGTCCTATGGAAAAAAATTAAATGGCAAAGTTGTAGGTAATGAAAAGATCTACAACTTTTGTATCGACAATTTTTTCACATAACCTCAAAATTTAGGTGAAAAATTCAAAAAACCAAGTTTTTGGTTTTTTATTTATATCTTTTTCAAAAAAAACTTTTTTTCACGAAATTTTGTGAAAACTTACCTTATTATGTCCCAAATACACTGTAATTTATTTGATTTAAAATATTTATGTTTTCGTCTTATTTTTACTTAATATCAAAAAAGCACCCCAATTTTCAATCGAAAATTCTGACGTCAAAATATCAGCTTTTTTCAAAAAGTTTAAAGGCTTTTTCTTCATTGAAATATCTACTTTCTGATGGTGTGAAAAAACTATACATTACTATAAGGAGTGTTCTCAGAATCAACGATTTATGAAACCCACCATTAGAATAACTCAGACCCCACTTCTCTATGAAATAACTTACAATGGGTTAAAAACTAACCAAAAGTCACTCAGGTATATGAATTATCTCAAAACAGCAATAAATAGTCATCTAAAAATATCATTTAAACAAGATTCTACACCTTTTTCAAAATATTGTAGATGTCTTATTAAATATTAACTTTATTAACTTATTTTTTGTTAATTATAGAAGTATATTTCAATTTGTAATTTTTCGTTTTTGAATGAAACAGGAAATCTTACGTTTTTTAAGTAATTAAAGAGTAAATTTTAATAAATACCTCAAAATTGTACATAATGATTTCTTCATTGAAATATCTACTTTCTGATGGTGTAAAAAAATATACATTACTAGAAATGTTCTCAGAAAATGCAAAAAATTGAAGAAACCCAAATTCGAAATTTTTTTTAATCATTTTGTACAATTTTGAGGTTTTTATTAAAATTTACTCTTTAATTACTCAAAAAACGTAAGATTTCCTGTTTCATTCATAAACGAAAAAATTACAAATTGAAATATACTTCTATAATTAACAAAAAAATAAGTTAATAAAGTTAATATTCAATAAGACATCTACAATATTTTGAAAAAGCTGTAGAATCTTGTTTAAATAATATTTTTAGATGACTATTTATTGCTGTTTTGAGATAATTCATATACCTGAGTGACTTTTGGTTAGTTTTTAACCCATTGTAAGTTATTTCATAGAGAAGTGGGGACTCTAATGGTGGGTTTCATAAATCGTTGATTCTGAGAGCACTCCTTATAGTAATGTATATTTTTTTCACACCATCAGAAAGTAGATATTTCAATGAAGGAAAATCCTTCAAACTTTTTGAAAAAAGCTGATATTTTGACGTCAGAATTTTCGATTGAAAACTGGGGTGCTCTTTTGATATTGAGTAAAAATAAGACGAAAACAGGAATATTTTAAATCAAATAAATTATAGTGTATTTGGGACATAATAAGGTAAGTTTTCACGAAATTTCGTGAAAAAAAAAATTTTTTTGAAAAAGATATAAATAAAAAACCAAAAACTTGGTTTTTTGAATTTTTCACCTAAATTTTGAGGTTATGTGAAAAAATTGTCGATACAAAAGTTGTAGATCTTTTCATTACCTACAACTTTGCCATTTAATTTTTTTCCATAGGACTTGTAGTTTTGCCGGAAATCAAGGAAAACCATTTTTCACCCTTAAAAACTCATCCCTCCCACTTCCCGAACTCAGATCGACCGTAATTTATTTTTCCTTTCATTTTGATCATATTCCCCTCCCTTTCTAATGGGTTTCATTCTACTGCGATTTTTTTTCATTTTTTACCATTTTTTAAGGTTTCGGCCCTGGTCTAAAAGTACTTCCCTCATCTTGAAGAATTGCAGATTTTAAAGAAAGTGTACAGGTCTGAAAATAGAAAATATTGATTTTCAGTGCTCTAAACTAGCCCAAAACGATGATTTGCAGTTACTCGAAAATTCATTTTCGAACGGAGACTCATAAAAGTTCCGAAGCTTCTCTACTAACTGCAGATCTTGCGTCGCAACTTGGAAAAACCGTCGTAAAATTGACATCGCGGCGCTTCGTGCCGCAAAATTGAATTCGGATTGAATTTCATCGGTATCGATCCGGTCCACGATTGGCCCGATCGTAATTCGAATCTTGATTGCACATTTTTCCCGCTTTCCGAGCACATGCTTCGCGCGCGCTTAACTCAACGGTGTCTTCTTCAACGTTGAAAATTGTTGGACAGAGGGATTCAGTGGAAATCTCTAGAAATTTCGAGTAAAGGATTGTGTTGAACTGATTGAGCTATTGAGGACCACTTTTTCACACTCGTGATTGGGAGGTCAATTTGTTCTGCGATGCGATTCTTTAATCTTCAGGAAACGGCTACGTACAGGGTGTTCAAAATTCGTTGTCTACGGAAGGGATCTCGAGAACCAGAGCAGTTAGAAGAAATCTGATGACACATGAACCATAGACTAACTTAGTTTGTCTATGACATGAACGGGCTCTTTTTCCTGAACTCAAAACTGAAAACAGATCTTTCATAGATTTTGTGTTATGAACGAAAATTGAGACTTTGTCATTTTCATTGATGCTGAATAACTCACTTGTTTGAACTTGTATTCGAAATCCGTTGTTACATTCAACAGGCACTTTTTTAGGGATAATTCAAACTGATTTTTTTAGTCCAGTCATGTGAACTGAATCTTCTATGATAGGAGTAGACTTTCCTTGCGACTCGGCTATTTTCATTCGCTTGAATGTAGCATAACAACATATCGAATTTTTTAAATTTTGGATATTTCGGGCCATTAGGAAAAATAAACAGATAATTCATATTTAATCTCAAGACCAAACGATGACAAATTAACCTCACAGTTAATTATTCAGCAATCGACGATGCCAATAATATTTGTAGAGTTTTAGGTCCATAAAATAATACATCAGCCTACTTATAATTAATTCAGGACTAAATCGAAAACTAAGAAAATGTATCAATTTTTCGAATAAGAACATAATATACATTTTTGAAATCTGGAAAAATATTGGTGTCATATAAAAAAACATTCGACGTATACATTTGAAAAATGAAAATTCCAAGTCATTTCTCAAAAATGGCTGGACTAAAAATAATCAAGCATATCATATTTGAATTACCCCAAAAAAAGTGCCTGTAGAATGTAACAACAAATTTCGAATACCAGTTCAAACAAGCTAATTATTGGCATCAATGAAAATGCCAAATTCTCAATTTTCGTTCAGAATTCAAAATATTGAGCCAGAATAATAAACTTTGGCTACACCACCTAGGTGAATATAGATTTAAGATTTTGTTTTCAGAGAATCATTCGAAATTGAGTGCTATGTGTTCGCTGTACAAAATTCTGAATTTTCTGGTAATTACGCCTTGCATTCTGGAATATATTGAATTCCGGATGTTGATTAGAAAACATTACTGAAGATTTTTTCGGAAACAGTTTCGCAGAATCAATACGAATGTTATATAATGTCGACTTTTAATACAGAATTCGATTGTGTTGATATGTTTCATACGATCCTCAAACAGTTTGGAAGATTAATCAGAAGAAAAATCATTCATAGAAGTTATTCGGGTATTAAATTTCATCTTTTCTGTTACTTGTATGTAGTTTAGAAATTAAGAAATTGTTTTGTAGATGAAGTTGTTTGAAAATCAATTGCTGAGTACTTATTCAATCCGCATGAAAATTTTTGAAAATAAATAAACACCAAGCATTGATCCATCGGTCTGACTAGGAAATATATCAACAAAAAGCATTCACACAACATTTATTTTACGAATGATTTTAAACGTCGTTTTACTCATATATTCATTTGCAATTACTATTAGTGGGCGTTTCTTTTGAGTGTTCACACCTGTTAGCGTCTGTGTGAAATAAAATTAAAATAAAAAATTTATTCAACCACATTTCTCTCTTTCTGAATTATATAAAATTTTTCTGATGATTTCATATTAAATTTCAATGATATTTTTTTTTCAGGTGAGTATCTACTACGTAATGGGCAGCTGATGCAAATTGGTAAAGTGAAATTTTTATGACAAGTTCTAAGTTTTAAGTATACCTCTTAACTGCAATCAATTTTGGAAATATTCTGCCAAATTAATATCAATAACATGAAAAACCATTCAGAACACGAGCCTCTTCACACTACCCACATATGCCCTACAATCTATTCTTATATAGAGGAACCATCATTTTAGCTCTCTACACTTTGTTCGATTTTCTGCGAGAACTACAATTTATTTTTTGATAGCGATTCTTTGTAAATTTCTCGTTTTGCCAGTGGTAACAGCCAGAAAAAGTTGTAATCCTCCTCATTCACTACATTCCCCAAAATATGTACTTGAAATGTTTTTTCGATTTATATACAACATGGTGTTTTTGAGAATTATTCATTCAGAAATATCAGGGTTTCTTTTTGAATTCATTAAATCAATTCAAGATTTCAATTTTGTCTGTTATGAAAGGATTAGAGACATTCTGTGTGAATAAAATGAAATAGTGAGAATTGATAACATTTTACAAAATAATGGTAATTTTTTCATTGCTGATATTCCGGTTCGTTCGATTCAAATTAGACATATCCGTTGACATGCAACGAACAGTACTCGCTCCTTATTATTTGAATACCAGTTTTTAGATGAATTCACTCTAATATGATATTCAACAAACATTCGAATGCAGATTAAATAACATCTATTAGGTGAAATGGAAAGTGAACTGAATCACTGAGATGAATATCTGCGATAAGATCGAGAACGTCTTCACGGCTGAGACCTTGTTCTCATTGTCTCTTACGAGAAAAATGCATATATAACTTATGCTGGTCCACAGTTTTCATTGTTGTTGCGAAAGAATTTCAAATTCAGCATCCAATACATCATTTGAGATGACAATATTTCAACAACATCAATTTTTCGTGATAACTTATCTGCCCTTGTCCGACCTTGAATCAATCGGCTGTATGTATGTCTAATTCAACTAACAACAAAACATAAACTTTGCTGATGATTTGAAAATAGGTTTAAGAATGTCAGCCAGTCAGCTGAAACTGCGCTCGCCAGCGCTTTCCTCTTTTTTACTTCGACAATGGTGGGTCCACTGTTTCGATTCAGTTTCAGACATTCTGGTGACAAAATTTGAGGTTCAGAAAACTTAATTTTCCTGCCGTAAGGGTGCACAGAAATTGAATTTTATTCTTCTTATGTCGAAATATCGTTCCTGATATAACCCATTGAACATAAAAGATGATGTAAGCAACATTTCGAATGGAGCGGCGAGAAAATGAAGTTTTCTGAATATGGCTTTTGCTGAATTTTGTCATATTTCACAGTTTTTCACGTATGACTGATTCTACCATTACTTCTGAACATCTTAATTATTTGAAATAGTCTAATATTGTTTACGTCGAAAATTACCTTTTATGTTCACAGGACTTCTCTAAAGTTTCATTATGTATTTGTGAATAAAGACAAAATTTAACCAGTTATTGTGGAGCCGAAATTAGCCGACCCGTATTTTCTATTTTTGGCCAGTGGCGTGCCATTTCGGAATTATAGCCTCCAAAATTTCACCTGATATGAAATTATTTCTTCCAACTTGGTCCCAAAGGTTATTGGGCAGATAAGGGTTTCCGAAAGGCTTCCGGAAGGAAAAAATATCAGTATCAAATTAGATATAACTGAAAACCCCCTATACCAAATTTCTTACAGCCGAGTCATGAGATATGGAAGAAAAAATTTCATTTCTGGTGAAATTCGGGAGGCTATAATTCCGAAATGGCATGTCAATGGACAAAAATGAAAAATATTTAAATTTTTTCTCATTCGACCTGAAGATTTTCCTTTATTTTTGAAGTTTTGGTCTCCTTGAATATTTTTCAGAAATATCTGCTCTACCTTCATTAGACGTCATCGTAAAAACATTTCGACAGTTTTTACCTCATATAACAGCTCTTGATCCTCTTGAAAACGAGTTCAAGTTACGTAAGGAAAATCCTCAAACTGTAAGAATTTAAGGAATGCAGTACATATGAACTTTTTTCGATGAAATCGTTTCGCAAGTGAACATCCCATTTCTAAATACTCTGGACATTTGTAGGAAACGAACAGAGTTTAAATCCATGAAAGTGACGGTTAACTATGTAATAGAGTAGACGTGAAGTTGTCTTCGTGTAACATCTTGGGTAAACTCATATCGCTTGATGAATGGGAAGTAAAGTTGTCTAACTGAATCAGAAATAATCCGAGGTATAATACAATTACAGTAATAACGAAGCTGTTTCATTGAATAGCACCAAGGAGGTTCCTACAAATGATAGTTATTTATATGGACGTTTGTTTACGTCATTTATATACCTGTTTGAAGATCCACGAGGACGACTGGCTCGTTAAAACATGATGCGTGAAAATGATTGAAAAAATTAAACACATAATGTGTCTATGCCCTAATCAAGAGGACTTTAATTCGGTATATAGTCCATGATACCACATAAAAAAGTTTTTATGTTAATGATAGATTTTTTTATGTTACCTGACGTATTAATTAATGTTTGCATTGGTATAATCTAATTAAGAATTTCGGCGACTTGGATATAATTTTTTTTACTACCGTAGATCAGAAATGAAGTTTCATTCCATGTAGTATTGATATTACGAGTATATGAGTGAAATCAAATAAGATTATAAATAACATATAAAGACTGTGAATGTTTAAGTTATTCCCGATACGAATTAGCCAGAATTGAATTGATTATATGGTGACAGAAATAGTATTTTGAACCTCGTATTTCTGTTTCCAGAATGTTAATATCCTCAGAAACAGAATGGTTTAACATTAATGAAAATCGTGAATGTCTATTAGAATATGTCGATTCTATCCCTGTGTGTCGTTTGAGACCATATTCTGCTCGAAATTTGTGATTTATATACATTCAGGCAAATCGACAGGAAGCTCAACAAATATTTCAATTCTTTTTCTTCCTATAGTTGTTATAACGTATTAGATGCTATTCGCAGATCAAGAACCATAAGAATTATTGATTCATTCAATTTTAATTTTTTTAAATTCTCTACTATTCCACGGAATCAATTATTTCTCAAAAAATATAATTCAGTATGAATACATACAGGGTTTTCCTTTTAAGTTGGCCTATTAGACGTTTTTGGAGAACTAGTGAATATTTCAGATATCGATTGAAATATATTCTTGGAGGATTCTGCATTTTTTAAGAAAAAATAGTGAATATTTCGTTCTGAAATTTTAGGAGGAGCCTTGAGGATGAAGGAACTCTTCGCCTAAAATATTTTCAAGTGGACAGTGTTGCCACGCCTATCTCAAACGAATATCTTCTTTATTATTTCAAATGGGACTACCTATATTTTCATTTATTTATCGGTTCAATACCAAATTCGCAGTATGACCTACTGAAAAAAATTCTCTGCCATGCACTGTTGTCAATTTATGCACACATTCGTGAAATTTTTCACATCTGCATTGCCAGTTTGGAAATGCAATATCTCGATTATTTTCTATGCGAACGGAACCAAACTCAGCAGTCTCATAGTAGAGATTCCATGCACTCATGTGGAATATTCAGTAATCAGATACATCGTGAGGTTCTTCGAAGATTTGACTCCGAAAATGTGTAACTTAAACTTGAAATATTTTGAGATTTTCAAATGGCATTAATGAAGAATGAATGTCAGTCTTTTTTACACTAATTATTTATTTGGATAGTTTGCAAATGGGATGAAAAATACTAAAAATTTTCAGTATTTTTAGTCATGATCTATGGCCATAATGCTGTGTGATCATAAGGTGAATTATCGGAATGAGTTCTATGGTTGAGGTCATGAACATTGGGCCAGGATTACCGAAAGCCAAAACAGTTTTCGGAATTTCTTTCCAGTCATTCTTACCAAAAAAAATTGAAGAGAGCCCCGACGTGAAGTATGACGCTTTTGCGTTGTTCTCATTTGGAGTACGATATAATTTTCCATTCTTTTAGGATGAATTCACTTGATACTATTCAGAAGATTCCATTTTGAAGTTGTTTCTTCTGTGATAGCCACATTTCGTGTCAATCCAATCAGTGGTTTTAGAAAGTTTGAGTATAAATTATTAAAAAATTTCGAATGTCAACCACGGAATTTGGAAGCCGAAACTACCCTCAAAATTCCCTAATTTATCCGTTTGAGAGTTATTGTTTAGCAGTAAGTCCAACAAAGTCATTGGAATCCACCAGAATTCGAGAATGAGAGATATTTATAGGCAAAACGACATCATGATATTTTCCTAAGAACAAGCCCACAAAAAGAATGTAGCTTTTAAATGCTCTCAGATGATAAGACCGGAGCATGAAACGAGAACCCTGATAGCCTCCCTCGTAGTCCCTCCTCAGTTTTGTTCCTCGACCGCCCCAGGTTATAATTTCTTTGAAAAATTCAATGAAGAGGGGAGATCTGGTCGGCGGATTTCCACTTTCCATAATCTTATCCCACTTAAATGAAATTTTACGTAGTGGAATTTATTAAGGTAATTGCAAAAGGGAGGGCACCGGAATCTAGACAGTATATGCCCAATTAATAAGTTTTTACCTCGGAGCGGTGCGCATTTAATCTTGAAGTTCCCCCTCGGTTCGCGATTTTGAGTAGCTAGGGGTCTCAATTCAACGAGATATCGCTCTGTACCTGTTTCTTGAATTAATATTCATGAAGTTTGCACGAATGACGCCCATTATGTCTGAGATGTCTCAAAACACTGGTGAATTTTGAAATGATCGTTCCGCTCGATTAAACTTTATTTAAAAAAAACAGTAGTATCAGTTAATTAAATAAATATTATTGAGAATTACTAACAGATGGACTAGAGCTAATAGATCCTTGTTTTTGATAATCGATGTGGATGCACTCGAACTATTGGACTCCTTCTATCAATGAAAATGTACCGAAAATTTCACGTTTCTTAATTAATGCATAACGATCTTTATTAAAGTTGAGCTCTCGAGATTTGAGAGGTTGAGCAGTTACTTTTTAGCTATAACAAAATAATAGTTTTTATCATGAAATAAACTCATAATGATAGGTGAATAAGTGCGACGAATTTCGGGATGTTATAGCTCGTCAAAAATTATTAACAAAAGAATCTATTAACCTACCCTCTATAAAATGCAACGTTTTTCGGGTGAAATAATAAAACAATTTTTGCAAATATTTCCACAACTTTTTTTCTTACAGAAAACACTTTCGTGGGCATTTTCTTATCAAAATGAGCTATTTTTCTCACGGATTTTTTCCCCAAGTCTTAATTGGTGAAGGTTTTGAAGGGTTTGTTGGTGTTTCCTCTCCAACTTCTACTCTAACGAAACTCGGACGGTTTTTGAAACGCAAATTTTAGCCGTTCATGCGCTCTGAAGATGTTAACTCTTATGTTAAAAAAGCTGTAGGTACAAAAGATAAATTTTTTTTTTAAATTGAAGTTTTGAACACCCAATGTTTCCCATGCAATAAAGGTACTCCAGGTCATAAAGTCGATCGTTTCCGAGAGAAATCAACTTTTATGTTGACAAACAAGCATGGTCAATTTTTGGACTGTTAGTAAAAAATTTTTAAAAAATTGATCATGTTTTCCAATATAAAATTTTGTTTTTCTCGAAAACGGTCAAATCTAGAGCATAAGACCAGGAGTTCCTTTTTTCCTTTTTTGGGCGTTTCAGAAACCGTACTTCTTCCATTGAAGTAGAAGCTGGGGAGTAAAAACACCAACTTACCCTTCAAAACCTTCACCAACCTTCATCAAGACTTGAGAAGAAGAAGCGCAAAAACGTAGCTTATTATGATTAGAAAATGCCAACGAAAGGCAGTTTTCTTTAAGCTAAAAGGTTTTGGAAATATTCGCAAAATACTTATTTTTGTATTAAGTGCGTAAAATGAGTGTTTTTTCATGGCACATGAGAGTGTCAGTTTTTGACCGAGACCGCAGGTCGTGGCCAAAATTTCACTCGAATGGGCCATAAAAACAGGAACAGGAATGTGAATTTTCATCGTCTGAAATATAATTATTCAAGATAATGCTTCTAATACAATATATCTATGCATCCACTTATCTTTCTGTATCGCTACTATGTAAACTACTTTTTTAGACGGTGAAAAAAAAGTGAATTCTTCTTTAAACTTAATAGAATAAATTTATTTTACCTTGATTTGTTAATTTTTTTATATAGTTATACCTATATATTTTTTAGAATACGTATCTCCTGATGTTACTCTCCACAATTCGTCATCTTACCCTCCACGTCGGGTAAGATGACGAAAATGACGTAAGCAGATAAACTTCAAATTTTTCACTCCAAGTAGTAACTCGCAAGTGATACAAATTTTTTATTGAAAACTCAATAATAGTAAATGACGGAATAGTTTTTTTTCACACCGTTAAATGAGCAAATAATCGTTTTATGAGTTTTTTTAGCTTATTGTCGTCATCTTGCCCCTCCTACCCCTACGTAATGACCAAAATGAATAAAGAGCCTGCGTTTATTTTATAATCAGATAACCTTACATTTCAATTGTTATATTTTTTTACTAATATCAACTTGGTTCAGAACCACTTCGGAATAAACTGTAGTAATAGGTAACAGGGTTGAAGGAATACCAGTTTAGTTTGTGTACAAAATACAGATTCAATTTCGAAATGAATCACCTATTTAGACTCAAACCAGCTTGTTGATGAGTCTAGTGAGACCTATGTTAGTCTCGAAGTCTCCCCTAGGTTTTTGATTCTGAGTAGTTAGGGATCCCAATTCACCGAGATTTGGTGTATTACCTGTTTCATGAAATATTCATGTAATTTCTGCAAATGATGTCTATTACGTCGAGCATAAATTCACGGCTGCCTTGTTCTGCATAGTTTTGTCGTCAAAACTAGTAGGGTGATTACACAAAGGCGGATTATTGCGAATTGAGATGGCGATTCGTGATTCCTATTTGGCTTTGAATTGTTGGAGATTAATCATCAACTATTCCCTTTCAACAATCAACCTTAAATTGATTAGGTACGAAGATAATAATCACCGTAAATTATTTTCTATGCAGATCTCTTATAACTTCTGTATCCTTCAAACCTTAGATTATATATAATATAAGATTATATATAATCTAAGCTTCAAACCAACTGTCGAAGCACGTTTGCCACTCTGAGATTTCTCCAAAAAATACATTTTGAACACATCAACTGCTTCTTCAGGTGTGTTAACCAGGAACAAAATGAGCTTAAATGAGTAACTCGATGTAATTTTTGAGTGTAGGTTTTTGAAATCTACTTGAATACTCTCTATTCGAATTCAATACAATTCAGTGATTTTATCCTTCTATTTTGGCTTGTAATTTTGACACCAGCATTTCAATTTTATGTAAATGATTGTTTAAATTGAAAAACATATAAACTCAAAAATAATAATTTATTTGCAAATACTTATTTCGATATAGCAGATCATCATCAATTGAATTTCGTGCCTAATCAGTTAATATGGAGGGTTGGGTGGAAGTCCTCAATTAAATTAATATCTTACCAATCAGTGACTTGAGAAAAAACTGAAACATCTGAATTGATTTAGAATCAAACGTTTTTTTTGACAATAAAATGAAATATTGTTTTCAACCCCTTAGTAGCGACCTCACCTAAATTTTTTCTCGAATTCAGAACAAATGTCTTGTGTAGGTTCATTAGAAAGATCGTGAAAAAACTCTTTGACAACCGAAAAATTATAAAACCCTCTCAGTGCTGTCTACGAGTAAATTCAGGGCAGTGGGTGCTGAAAATGTCATTCACCCTCTACTTGGCATGCTTCCAGGCGATGGTAAAACTCGTCTGCTCCTAATGGTCTCATCTAGTATGTTATTTCTTTTCACTGTAATTCTATTTTTGAGATCTTCACCATTAGCCGTCCTGTTTTGATAAACTTCATCTTTGAGACATCCCCTAGATAAAGTAATCTAGTCGCGTTAAGTCGGGGCAACTTGGTGACCATTCTAATTGTACCACGTCCAATCTAGCGACCTGCAAATAAAGAGTTTTCTCTTATTTCCTGAAAGCCACATAAGTAAAATAAATAATAATATTATTATAATATTATGGTAAGTTTCCATCAGTCACGAGCTTTTCAACGAGCCTACACACAGCATGTTGAGAACTAGACGTGTGTTATTTATAAAGATGCAGTTTTTGGTAAAGTTATTCTGGTTTTTATAATGCTAAATAACACATGTTAGAACGAACACTGCTGTTATTGCGAATGTTCTCTTATTTTTGTTTTTTTTTAGAAAAGCCCTGACCAGGTGCTTTTGAGCGCTCCTTCATTGGTGGACCAATGCGGCTATTACCTCATAAGTTGTATAGGACTTGAGATTGATACTAAATTAAAAAATTCAAAATCTCAACACGATCGGAATAATATTCTGGAAATTATTCAAAAACTGAAATATGTAAAAACTTGAAAATTAAAAAAATCAAATGCTATGGTTCTGATGATGCGAATTTCACTCGAAACGAATATATTGTTATGGAAATATAGAGATTCTGCTTTTCAATATTCCAATCGAATTTTCTATGATTCAGATAATGCGATCCTCTTGAAATTATGCGTGAATATTCAGTATAGCAATCTTCACTCGCAAAATAAATTTCACCCGAATTGGATATCTTGTTAAGATATAAAGTTTGTTGTTTCCAATATTCCAATTGAATTTTCTATGGTTCTGTTCACATCATGGTCACAAAATCTTGCATGAGGCTCATTATGAGCATCTTGCAATTTCATTTCGATTGGTTTCGTTTCGTCTGAGACATCGAGGAATAAAAATTTTGAATGGTCATATTTTTTTGGAACACCCTGTACGATTTGGCTGACGAACTTAGCCGCTGCATTTGAGCACCGAACTCACCCTGAAAATTTCACCACGATTTCGTCATCAGGGAGTAGAACCATTTTCGGCTGGAAATTCTAAAACACAGACATATGAGCAAAACGATATAGCACTCGTTTAAGTGGAACGAGCTCTCAAAAAGATACTGGCATCGTCAACTTTATGCCAATTAAATTCAACTTGAGCTTCCCTCTTCCCTCGTTTCAGAACTAAGCACTGTGCACTTTTTATCGAAATCGCATTAATTTTCTCCACCAAAAATTGCTTTTTTGTCCGCTTTCACGTCCCAGATGTGACGTCCGCTGACAAAGATTTCGTTTGTGGCAGGATACTGCTACATCGTCCCTGCTAAATTGATTCGCATAATTTAATTAAGCGCCACCAAAGGGACTCCTAGTTACATTACCGAATCTGCAGGATCTGCCGTTCCTTTGATTATTTTCTATTCTTTTCTTCAGAGAGAGTGAAGATTGGGAGTCGGATAATTTCGAGCTGCTGGTTTAATAGAATAAGGGCAGGGCATCTTCAGCAGAAGATTCTGAATCGGTACCTGAATATTCTGATTCAGATATGTGAACCTCTTGTTTTCATCAGCATGGGAGTTAATATAATACAAAAACCTTTGTTGTACTGGGTCACTCATTGAATTGAAACTCCGTTAACTGTAATGAATAGACAATAGTTTTTTTGTACAACTGTCAAAAAACTTGACCCTTCTTCATCACTATGGATGCGTAATTATCACTTTTTTCACCGTTAAAAAAAGTAAAGTTTCTATAGTAACGACACAGAAAGATCACTGGATGCATAGGAAATATTGTATTTGAAGCATTATTTCTAATAATTAAATTTCGGACGAATTAAATTAACATTCACAGTTGTACAAAAATGTTGTTTGTATTCCGTGCGTCTAATATTCGTGTTTTATGGCAATTTGAGTGAATTTTCGGACTCGACCTGCAGTCTCGACCAAAATTGACACTCTCCTGTGCCATGAAAAACGGTGAAAAAAGTAAAGTCTTTTTTTAACGGCGAAAAAAAGACTTTTTTTACGGCGAAAAAAAGTAATGATTTACGCATAGTGATGAAGAAAAGTCAAGTTTTTTTGAGTGTTGGGAAAAATTCATGGCACATTCGACTTGCGGTCAAAAATGACAATTTCCCTCATTTCACGCACTTAATACAAAATAGTTATTTTTGTATTGAGTGCGTAAAATGAGTGTTTTTTTCATGGCACATGAGAGTGTCAATTTTGGCCGAGACCGCAGGTCGAGGCTAAAAATTCACTCGAATGTGCCATGAAAACACGAATTTACACGCACGAAATACAAACAACATTTTTTGTACAACTGTGAATGTGAATTAACATCGTCTGAAATACGTATAATTATTGAAGATAATGCTTTCAGTACAATATTTAAATGAATCCAGTGATCTTTTTGTGTCGTAACTATAGAAACAGTTTTTGAAACTGTTTGAATCTTGACAGTATTTGCTCGTATTGCTTCAATTTCGAATTATTTTAAAGAAGATGAATGTTGAACATGATACTGGTAGTTATACCCCCGCAGATATGCTGAAGAAGCAAATACAATTGTATCTAATATGTTACCAGCCAAATCAAAGCTAATATATGGGAAAACATATAACCAATTTCGAGAATGGGTGCAACAGAACAACGTAAAAAAGCTTTCTGAAAATGTGCTCACATGCTATTTCGAGGAAAAATCAAAAATTTTGAAACCTTCCACGTTATGGAGCTGAATGTTAGAAAAAACATTGAATGTCAAGAAAATATTGATATAAGGACTTTTTCAAAATTGGTCCCGCTTATTGAGAACAAAAGCGTCGGATACGAGGAAAGAAATCTAAAGTGTTATAGTGGGATGATATCAATAAATTTCTTAGAGATGCTGATGACAAAACTAATTTACTTTATAAGGTACAGATACAATCATAATTTTGTGAAATTAGTTGTAATTAAATTATTCATTATTTGTGGGTTGTCCTAATTTTCAGTATCAGCGGTGTGAAAAAAGACTTTTTTTAACGGTGAAAAAAAGACTTTTTTTAACGGTGAAAAAAGTAATATTTTACGCATCCCATAGTGATGAAGAAAAGTCAAGTTTTTTTGACAGTTGTACAAAATAGTTATTTTTGTATTAAGTGCGTAAAATGAGTGTTTTTTTCATGGCTCATGAGAGTGTCAATTTTCTCGAATGTGCCATTAAAACACGAATTTTATACGCACGAAATACAAACAACACTTCTCGTACAACTGTGAATATGAATTTACATCGTCTGAAATATAATTATTGAAGATAATGCTTTCAATATAGTATTTCTATGCATCAAGTGATCTTTCTGCGTCGCTACTATAGAAACAACTTTTTTTAACGGTGAAAAAAAGACCTGTTTTAACGATGAAAAAAAGTTATTTACGCATTCATAGAGATGAAGAAAAGTCCAGTTTTTTTGACATTTGTACAAAAAAATAGTTTTCTACAAATGTTTATTTTTAATTGGAAAGCTTTACTACATGGATATAATTCTGTATGAATAACATACTGAATACCTTCACTTTTTGTCATTTTTCAAAAATTGGAATATGTGTCTTTCAATTTGAACAACATTGTTTGCAATTTTGAAACCCATCTGTCAAGCTCTGTAATCGAATTGCCGAGTAGTAGCTTGTGATAAATAAGCAAAAAAATTGTTATAATTGTACTCTCGCGGATTAATTGTAAAGTGTTCATTGAAAGAGTGATGCTTTTACGTAGATTTTTCGAATATGAATTGTTTTGACGTGAATTTCTTGATGATGGAACATCCATCGATTCGGGTTATTTTCATCACATTTACTTTTTCTGTTCAATGTTTCGGCCAGTATTTGCCAGCCGTCGTCAGAAAAACACAACTTTTCTCTCAGAAAAGCATCTGTCGTCGCACTTTGAAAATGTTTGTCAGTTTTCACAGTTCTCACGAAACAATCAATGACTTCGATCTATTTTGGATTTATGCAGTCAAATATTCATTTGATCGTTTTAAGGCTGGATCTTATTATTGGAGTCCATATGTTTTTGATATCAACAAACGGTTGACTGATGGGGTTTTCGCTGCTTCCTTTAAATATCTTTAATATTTATTTATCTCAATTTTTCTCCATTAGATATTATGAAAGCTTCATCCCATGAAATCCTTTGGTCCTCATGTTGGATAATCTGTGAAACATCAGTATCTTCAAGTTGAGTTAGTTTTTTTATGTACTTTGATTCGAACGTTCTGTTTCTCCTGTAGTTATAGGTTCTACCGCACTCAAAAGGTATTTCATTTACGCAGTTGTCATTATATAGAACAAAATTTGTTAAATTTTGGCCAATTTCTTCGAAGTGTATATGAAATACTTGCAATTATATCGAACTTCGATCAGATTTTTCACATCGAAAATGGAAGAATATTCCTCAGCTTCTTTCGATTCTTGACAATAATTATGCACATAAGATAAGCAAAGTCGTTTGAACGATTAATTTACAACAAATTTCAGCCCAATGTTTCTACAAATTTTCCCGAAATTCTAGAAATTAGTATACTCGTATAAAAAAAGTGTTTCAAATTTTGCGGTTTTTTCAAGAATAAATACAATATACAAGGCTCACTGAATTCGTCTGGGTATTTTGACATTTAAGAAGTGTGTAGCATGGCTTCGTACACGATACATTAACGCGTTCAAATTGTTAAATTTTTAATGAAAATCAGCGTTCTGTGAAAAGTGATCGATACCACCATCGGATGATAATCGAATTTTTGCGGCTTGAATGAATGAATTTGGTTTCTACACATAGCCCTACACCTTACTTTGCAAATGACACAATTGATTTATTGAGAAAAAAATTCCTGGACGAATAATTTCTTGAAACGGTGATGTCAATTGGCCACCAAGATCATGTGATTTGACACTGTTGAACTATTTTCTTTGGGGTTATTTGAGAAGCCAGGTCAATAAGAATAATATACAATCGATTACTGAACCGAAGGATGAAATTATTCGTATCATTAGTGAGATAAGGCGTCAATTATGTCGAACTGTCATTGGAAGTTTTAACAAAAGAGTGACCGTCCGTAAAGCTGCAGAGGAGGCCATTAGGTATATATTATTTTCGTACATAAATGTCATAGCTGATACTTCAATTAACAATAAAAAGTTTTTTAAAAAGAATCCAACCTATGTGTTTTATTCATTATTGAGAAAACCGCGCAATTCGAAAGAAAAAAGAAAAGTATTGGCACGTATAGGCATCGATAGATCTAATAATATTTCAAGAATTTGAAATTCCCCTGTCCAATGAGACAAGAATTTGATTCAATTTAATAGTTAAACTATTAGAACCACTCCGAAAACGAATGAAGAAATAAATGTATACAGGGTGGCCGGACGATTGACGTCCATACAAAAAACAGGTCTCTCATGTCATGGGGTATTCGAATCATCCCCATGTATGTTATCCGATTTTTCACGGATTCCGAGTTATGATTTTTTTTATGAAATATGAGAATTTTCAACTTGAACATCTTCAAAAATTAAAAAAAAAGTACAAGACTTTTCTGATATTTTTTTGTTGTAAATAGATCGCCATGTACTGTACTTTTATACTAAAAATAGCCAGCATCGTAACTTTGATAAAAATTATGGAAATGTTGGTCTCAAGTGAGAAAGTTACGTATTTTGGATCATGATCTAAATTTTCAAATTCAATTTAAAAATGTAAACAGGTTAGTTCATGGTTTCTTAGTAGGCTTAAAAACTGAGCTCAACGCTCAGCTTTCAGAATCATTAATAAAAAAATGGTACTCAACAGTCTACTTTTTCTAGAATTAATTAGCCTTCAAAGTCAGCGAGGTGGAAAAAATCAAAGAACTAGACGTTTACTCAAAAATTATTTTTTGCCATTTTAAGATTTTATGATCCAGCTATGATAGAAAATGCTGAAAATGAATAAAAATTGCTTTATAAGAAAAGTTTTAGATAAGAAAAAGAAAAAGGTATGGCAATAAATCACACATCATGTAGATAAAAAGAAATTTATTTATAAAATTTACAATAGGTTTTCAAAAAAGGCCACCTCCAGCCTCAATACACATTCTACACCTTCGCAAAATTTATTTATTTATTCATTTTTTATTGTAATTTTTATAAATAATTTTTTTTATCTACATGATGTGTGATTTATTGCCATACCTTTTTCTTTTTCTTATCCAAAACTTTTCTCCTAAAGCAATTTTCAGCATTTTCTATCATAACTTGATCAGAAAAATCTTAAAATGGGAAAAAATAATTTTGGAGTAAACGTCTAGTTCTTTGATTTTTTCCACATCGCTGACTTTGAAGGCTAATTCTAGCAAAAGTAGACTGTCGAGTACCATTTTTTATTAATGATTCTGAAAGCTGAGTGTTGAGCGCAGTTTTTAAGCCTACTAAGAAACCATGAAGTAACCTGTTTACATTTTTAATTTAAATTTGAAAATTTAGATCATGATCCAAAATACGTAACTTTCTCACTTGAGACCAACATTTCCATAATTTTTATCAAAGTTACGATGCTGGCTATTTTAGGTACAAAAGTACAATTCATGGCGATCTATTTACAACAAAAAAAGAACAGAAAAGTCTTGTACTTTTTTTAAAAAAATTTTTGAAGATGTTCAAATTGAAAATTCTCAGATTTCATAAAAAAAAATCATAACTCGGAAACCGTGAAAAATCGGATAACATACATGTGGGTGATTCGAATACCCCATGACATGAGGGACCTGTTTTTTTTTATGGACGTCAATCGTCCGGCCACCCTGTATAACAAGTTAACATGATTAATCACATCAATACACACTATGGGATATAAAATTACAAGAAGATTAATGTACGGATAAATGTGAAACGAAATTAATGCAATGATGTAAACACCAACAATTTAGATTACATAAAATAGTTTCATAGTCCCTTTAGAATTAACATAATAAAATTCCTTATTCCTAAGTATTCAGCATCGCAGCATCCATCTTCATTAAATCCGCTCATTTTCATCCAGCTACATCAAAGATATTCTCGTGAGCGTGCGAACATCCACCCACTCGTTAGATAATACAAATGTGCGACATTTCGCATACGAACGACCCTGGCCTTATCGCACGATGATAACGAGTTTGTTAAAGTTTCGCAATATGTAAATGTATCAGTTTAACTGTTGACGAATGACGTTACCGAAAGGATGAATAACTACTATAAATTTCTAGATAATGTCACTATATTTACGGAACTGATTATAGGCTGCTTAAGATCAATCCAGAGTTGTTATAGCCAGAGGGGAATCGAGCACACCCACTCTTCATATAAGCAAATACTTCCATAGATTTACATTAGGTTGGTAGCAGTAAACTTATATGTGTTCCATATTCATTATTGCAGAGGGGTCTTGTTTTGATTCACTATTAGATTTTTGCATCATTTTCATCATGCATGAACTTTAGCATGAACTTTATTTAATGTCTTATCATAATATTAAGGTCCGTTGGTTCACCATTCATGTAGTAAATTCTTTCTTATACTACAAAAACCTGATATGTTATAAAAATTATGGAGATGGTTTATATTGTTATCTCTCTTTTCAAAAATCCTGTTGGGAGAGATCTAGTGGGGAAGAAGGACCAACATTGCAAGGAAATATTGAAACTTTTGCCCATTGAAATTAGCATCAATCAGCATACTATGGGTGACAGCGCGTTGTGGTGTTGAAGCAAATAGCCGATGAACATCCAAAAAGTGTATCAAGGTTTACACCTGCTGAACATGAGCCTTTTTGTGGGCTTGGTAAAGATCAATATAAGCCAACGGCTCAGCAATGCGAGTGTAAAAAAATAGAATAACCCTTTGGAAAAATACTCTTGGACTTACTCAGGCCAAAAAAATTGTGATGATTTCACCTTCCTCTACCAGAAAGCTCCAGAAGCTGTCACGACCTGAGCTTCGGGAGGGACTGCTTCCGGTACAAATGATATTTGTATGTGCAGATTAGATTTGCAGGCGCTAGGGAGCAGAAAGAGATGTAGCTGACCACGTAGTATGCAAATGTCCAGAGCAGTCTAGCCTGAAAACAATCCATATGGCGAAACCGTTCCTGAACAGCCAAGGCTTCTAAGTAGGTCGTTGATTTTATCCACGCCATTGACGACCTCCTTAGGTTTCCGTGAATGAGTAGGGTATCGAGCAAATGATCTGCATAGCCGCAGTTCCCAGAAGGATATCCTAGCCTTAACGCCTGGAGTACTACGAATTATTTATCCCCCTCAACAGCTACATAATTTATCTGCATTTGAGCTGTGTTGGGTTGAGTCGATTATAAATGACTCAAATGATAAAATAACATATATTTCAGTGTGAATTCATATGAGGGAATTGACTGGCGAATTTAATCTTCCAATGTCACGCCTAAAATACATCCTCAAACATTTTGTTCCCTAAGGTCGAGCATTGCCCTTAATGAACAAACAATTCAAATCATATTTATTTGTCAAAGATTACTGTACCTACTAACTTGGCGTTGATATCAAGATCAAGACACTTCGCCTGTTGTCATCACTCATCAATGCAATTCTAGTTTCTTATGTAAGTAAAACTAACCTACACCACTGCAAATGCTACTCGTAATAGATGGCGTTCCCACTGAAGACTATTGGAGTAGTAGGAAATCGAAATGGTATATGTACCAGCACTCAAATTTGCATTATGGGGGTACATCTACGAACTGCAGGTATTTATTTATATTAGGTAGGTATCAATTGAAGCGAAACGTATACTTTAAGTGGCCTCAGAGAGCTGAAGCAGGAACTATGTCGAGTTTACGGCCATGTGACACCAAATATGCATTGCTTCTGCTAGACACTCAAGGACGTCCACAATACTTACTTTTAACACCCCGATTACACTCAGCTCACTTCCAAGGCAGGGAGCAGGGAATTGAGCAGGGAAGTGGGCAGCGCGAGAATGTAATCACTCCTCACTCCGTTTCATTGCTGCCTCCCATTGCCACTGGTGCTGCTCTACGCTGCCTGAATTGGCGGTTTTTCGTACGGGAGTCAAAGGACCGGCAGCGTGAACAGCTGTAAGTGATATACTTTAACTAGGTTGCTGTGGAATTTCCTTGTCCGTCGTTGCCGACACTTGGTCGCGAGAGGAATGTTGCAGCTGAGTTTGAATGCTCACTGCATTCGATAGTGCCGCAGAAGTATTTGGGGAATTATTGCCGGCAGCGCGAGTGGCAGTAGGAAGGGCTGAGTGTAATTGAGGCATAAGTAATTGTTAATGGTAAATTAAAGATTTCCGCATAATGTCATGTTTGGTGAAATGCTGAAGTTACCAGGACGAAAACACCAGTTATTCAAACGAGTATGCTATCATTACCAATATTTAATTAATTATATTAAAGTTATGCTCCCTATCATCTATCGGTTCGTCTTGATTTCCAGAGAGTATAGTGTCAATTCGGTTGAACTCTGGTGTTTCACATTATGGACCTGAAATTTCCCTTGAAACTTACTGATGATGATAGCTACGGAGTATAAGCAAAATATTTGTTAATTTTATCTAGGAACATTTTCCTCTGATTTTTTTTTCAGTTACTAGTTCTGAGGAAGAAATTCAGTATTGAAAAAATGTCATGTTTAAGCAGAAAACTTCATCTCGAAAAAAAATTTTATATGAAGTAAAGTAGGGGTTGTTTATTCCACTTCCGTAGGATATAACTAAAATTTCGAAAAAATACTCGTAATGAGTCCTTTCAGATTGCACGAAGACCATAGAATTTCAAATTTCTAGCTCTAAGAATTGGAATTTCGGAAAAAAATCAAAACTCTATTTTAGTTATCGGGTGATATGTCAAAAAGGGTGGTAAGGGTAAATTTTGTTAAATGAAGACCCATCTCAATATGAAACCTGCTCCCACCTCTCACATGATAAAAAGAATTTCGAAAATCGAATGTACCGGTTGTCCTAAATTCGTTATCTAGTGAGAAACCCAATGAGCTAGAACAAAATGTAATGAAGGAAAATTGATTACTTCAATGAATTCTACTGAAAAAAGTGTCTGTATAATGTTTTAGTTTCATGTTTATAACTTCAGTAATAAAGAAGTTATGAGAACTTTTCATTTGACGCCATTTTCCAATTTTCTCTAATAGCTCCAAAACGGTTTGACCTAGAAGGTTGCGGTTTTCACCAAATGAATTCTCTCAAAAATCGAGCCGCTCATTTTGTTCTAGCTCATCGGGTTTTTGAGATACCCTCATTAGACAACGAATTTAGGGCACTTGGTACACTGCCCACGAAAATTCGAAATTCACTTTTTCTCCTGAGCCGACATCGTATAGCCATCTAGCAGGAAAATTAATGGGATTTTGGAAATTTTCCCAGAAGAAGAGGTAAAAATGTCAGTGATTATTTCAGACATTCGCAAGAATTCCATCTATCTAAACATCATTGTTAAACTACAATGAAACTCTTGTCTCATCCGAAGGACATTCGCACACAGCCATCCGAGACGTATAAAAGCGCTAAATTTTAAAATCAATATTAGCTCGCCGAATGCGGAACGACGGGTATTTGCAAATCCAATTAGAATTAGGGAGGACAAACATGCCGCGTTACGATGGAAGAGTTTCTTCGTTTGGTTCGAATTTTGAATACGAAAGGAGATACGCAACCGGGATATATAAATATTGGGGATTCGTAGGAAATTTTCGTCAATTTCGTTGCAAATCGATGTTTGCGAAAACTTGGAGCAAACACAAATTCAGACTATAAATGAGCCCCACCAGAGCGTTGCGTTTTCGCAACGGATCATCGCATGTGCGTTGTATCGACGCACGACATCGCAACGCAAGAAGGCGACGCACTCTATCGCAGCAGGGCGTATAAATAAAGCGAAAGTGATAATAAGAGATAGCTTTTCAATTTCAACTGAAAGAGCAACAAGGAAGTAATTTTAGTGAGTGAAGTCACTCTCAGAATCTGCCTTTCTAACTTTTTCAGATACAAAATCATCAAAACATCTTGAAAGTTGATTTCCATCACCATCATCGACTAAGAATTAAAACTGTTCTGAAACGTTGATGAAAGAAGATAATTGTTTATTAATTTCAATTTCGAGAAGTTACGTTTTAAATAATCTATCACTATATTACGTTTGAGAAAAATGTTTGACTCAAATTATCAAAAACAGGTATATTTTACCATGCACTCTCCGCATAGTGAATGAAATACTTGAACTGCTCCTTCTCGTTTATAAACTTGGGCTAAATGTCCTCGGCATGATATAAGAAATAGTATTATTATATCATGGTCCTCGGTATAATGTTTCCTGAATTTTGTACAAGCTTCTATAATATCATCGTTGACCTCTTTTATGAAATCTGTGCACTGTCGCTAGGCTTTTGTATGAGCGTCTTTCAAGCGGTAATCTTAGGTATTGAAATGTCTAAGTATAAATCTGGAAAGAAACTATCAAAAGTGCGATATAGTCATACACTCAGATAGTCAAGCTGCTATTAAAGCACTGATCTACTACGTCATCCACTCAAAGATGATCTGGAAGTGCCGGAACAAACTCAATGAGGTAGGCAAGAAAAATAAGGTATTTTTAACCTGGGTTCCCGGCCATCCGGGAATCAAAGGAAAAGGAGAGGTCAATATACTTGCCAAAGAGGGCGCACGAATGTCACTCATTGACCCAGAACCCTTCTGTGGTATAGGTAAATGTACCTATACAAAGGAGTTTCTGGAGAAGGAGAAAGCCCAGAGGGAAAAACTCTGGCGAAATCTCCCAGGGATGGATCATTCCATTAAGTTCCTTCGGAACTTTGAAACAGCAAGATCCAAAAGATATCTGGCTGAGAAACTTGTAAGAGTGAGGAACTAGCGAGCTGAAAGATGTGGTCAGAACAGCTCTGTAAGGGGATAGACCTAATAAGAATGGACACCGCATGAGAAAGAGAGGTCACTGGTTGAATGTGATGGAGCTATGTGGGCAATGTCATACTTGTTTATGGGCAACGCATCAACTCCTTGTGGGCACAGCAATGTCTGTGGTCACATAAATATTTGTTAAATCTTCCATATGATTTGACAAGTTGCCCACAAACTTTCTCATCTCTTTTCTTTTCGATAAGATCGAATGTCTTTTCTCTCTTATGTATCCAAGTGTTCGATCTTCTGGTAGGCACGTGATTCTGCATCCATAGTAATATAGATCTATGGTAAGGGGGCACAATAGACCTTGAAGGAGCAGTGAACTTTAACCCCTTTTTCAAACTATCTAACTATGCACTCTCCGCATCGTGAATGAAATATTTGAACTTCACCTTCTCGTTTATAAACTTGGGCTAAATGTCCTCGGCATGATATAAGAAATAGTATTGTTAAATCATGGTCCTCGATATAATGTTTTCTGAATTTCGTACAAGCCCCTTTATTATCATCGCTTTTGCCTGATACTATTGAATCTATTTGGTATGATAGCCGAAAATATCTCATTAGTTACTTTCTTCATTCGGACAACTCAGCTTTGGATACGATTGGTCTACGTGCCTCTACCACGAAAGATCCACCGAAATGATAATTCCAAGGTTGTTATGGTCGATGTATTAAAACGAATTTTTCAATTGGGTTTTTGAGTCTAGGATTACTTATATCAGAATTCATAACTTCACACTTCTAGACGTTGAGAGCAAGTAAACAGACAAAACACAACTGTGAAATCGTATTAAAATCTTCCTGCGAGATGGCAATTCATTCTGTAACTAAGTGAACAGAAGTGTCCACCTCTTCCCCACACAATCTATACTCTTCAGTTTAAGACACATTTCATCACGTGCTTGTGTCAAGGCGACACTGTCAGAAAAGAGGCTCTACTTATTTTTGCTGAAATCCGAATATTCTTTGGACTCGCACTTTTACAGTTCCGATTTATTTCCAGAAGATTCCTCAAGAGTGCTTCTCCTTCAGTTTCTTCCTTGTCTTTCTTGAAGGTGCATTTGTCTATATCCCAGAAATGATCTGGGCAAGTAGGTGGCGTTTATGATCCCTTTCTTGCTACTTTTATTTTAGCCTCTTCATTTCCTTTGATTTCCGAGTGACCACAAACCAGGACTGAAGAGAGCTTGTTGTTCTTGCCTGCTTCATTGAGTATTCTTCGGCACTCCCATATTAGCTAGGAGTCGAAGACGTAGGAGTTCAGTGCTTTGATAACAGCTCCACTATCAGAATAGAAATCACTATGTCACACCCTTGAGAGTTTATTCCTATCTATGCATCTCTCGATTGCAAGCAATATTTCTGCCTGGAAAGTACTCGAATAGGGTCCTAACGATAGTGTTCACTTGTTCTTTGGCCCTTAAACTCCAGCGTTGGCACCTATCATGGTTTTGGAAATCATCTGTATATCTATACTATTTAACAGTATTTTCTTTGATGTTTTGATTAGTGTATTTCTTTCCCCATTATTCTTTCTTTCTTGTTGAGTTGAGATTATCCGTTGCTTCTACTGCATATATCGTCGGCTTACTGCCAAAATCAGATGAGTAACATTTTGTAAGTTTTGTGCACTCAACTTATTTGAGCTGTTCAGTTTTCAGCGGAATTAATTAGGTATTTCCAAAACAAGCCTTCAAGATTTAGCACTTTTCCGTTGTACAACAGTTATCTGGTTTATGCAGTACATTTATATATCGAATATGGTTGGGAAAATGCACTTAACGCAAAAATGGTAAAAATGTACTTATCTTGTTTTGGCAGTAAACCGACGATATATTCTTTTGAAATCAAGAGCTAACATAATACAATACATAAAACAAAAACAAAAATTCTTAACTGAGGTTAGTGCAAAACGGGGTACCATACTATTTTTTCGTATTATACCAGAGCTCAGGGAAGAACTTCAGTAGAAAAAACACTGTCTCGCCGTTCCAACAAATAAAAATAAAACTTAGAAACTATTTGAATATTGAAGGATTTCTTCTTTATTGAGTCCAACCGAAAACCTTCTCCAAGATGCCTTAAGAATTCTGAATCTGAAAAAATCGAAGCAAAAAAAAAGGATCAGAAAAATGAAATGATTGAAACTCTATTAAATCGATTTAATATTAACAACCTAATTCAAAAACGACTCGGTAACTTCATGTTTAGCCCTCAAGCCATCCTGAAATTTAAATATGGGACATTGTCTCCTCTGCTTCTCCGCATTCGCAACTAGGACTCTTAACTGAATTCCATTTGAAAAGCATGTTATTACAACAGCCATGACCTGTTCTTGTGCGATCCAGGAACTTTATTGGAGGAATCAGTTATTAAATCTTTGTTTTGAATATTACATGTGTTCCACTCTGATTGCCAAATTGCTTTATTGCTTTCATGTAGATGACTTCCAATTATAAAACTTCCACCTTCAATCTAACGCAGCCATAGATGATTTCATACCAGCTAGCTTCCATACAAAATTTGTTTTGGGGAATTACATAACTACCAAATTCCGAAACCCAATTTCGAGATGGAACCAACCAATGTATCAAAAAATACTCCAATAAACGAGAAACCCCACAAATTTTCAATCTTCATTCCGACGAATCTGGTTTCACCACATAGGAACTCGTAAAATCCAACTCTCCCATCTCCTCCTATATGGGCCTTAAAGCCGGCCAGTTAGCCACAAAAAGCGTAGCGCCCTGGCTTCAGCTGGCTAATAGAATCTTAACGACGGCAGATGAGCAGGTCTCCTTTGTAAATAGAAATAATGGAACGAGATCGGTCCGAGATACCCGTGCAATTATGCTAAGGCCAGAAAATAAGCTCGCCGTGCCGCGGTTCTGTGGATTACAATCGTGATGGGGAATCATAGAAGAGACAGGAGCGGATTGAAGAGGAAGAGAATTGATTTTTTTATCGGTTTTGTTTTTTTCTCTTACTGATGAATGGGTTTGTTCTTTCTTCTTATCTCTTTATGATGTCTTTTGTCGTAACTGAATGGAAAACGTTTTGAGGATGAGATAGATTTCGCAAGGCTAAGGGTACTGAATACAAAAGTTTTAAGTAGAAAATCAATCAACCGAGCTTAGAGATGTCATGAACTCTCTTGTTTTATTCGCATTTAGAAAATGTTGTTTTGCATTAATTAATTCAAATTATTTTTGAGATCTTACCATTTCAGTATCTACATTTCTTGATGTGTTTGTAGGTAATGCTGGCACTAGTTGCTTTCCGACAAGTTATAAAGAAAGCGAGATAATGATTATACCGGGTGTCGCACTAAGTCTGTTCCAATCGAGGTTCCAATGGAGTATCTCAGCAATTTCTAAAGACAGAAATTTGAAAATTTTATGTTTTGCATGTAACGAAAATTGAAAGTCACTTCTGGTTTGACCGGAAATGATACTGATTTTTTTATTTCATATAACACCTTGTATATTTTTTTGCAGTTTTGTTTTTACTCGAAATTATATTTTCAACGATTGTGATTTTGTTCTTCAATAATGACTGATAATCCATGAAAACATGTGAATTCATTATATTCGTAACTTTGACAGATCTCAATAGATGTGTGCATGTTCTGCATTGAATCAAAAGTAAAATTCAAACTGTGATACATCGTTGGAAAAAAAATCTTGAGTGAAGTAAATAATCTTAAAAAAATACAAGGTGTTATGTGAAATGAAAAAATCAATGACACTTCTGGACTCTCAATTTTCGTGGATATAACCGGTCGCGTAAAGTAAGCGAAAAGTTGATAGAACAAATTCCGAAACTAGCCTCAATATTTAGTACCCAATGTATTCCAATTCGTGCCACCAAAACCTTTTAAGCACCATTATAGTTTTTCAGTGATGAGCATTTCTATTATTCGGTGCTGACTTCACACTCAGCACCAACATTTTCAAATTTCGAAAATATATTCCTGCCAATAATTAGTACCCAATTTGTTCCAATTTGTTCTGCTGAAAAAAATCAATATCATTTTTTGTTTTTGAGTTATTCGCATTAATTTCTTTCGTGTCAACTTCACACTCAGCACAAACATTTTCAAATTTCGAAAAAATTTCAATGCCAATAATTAGTACCCAATTTGTTCAGTCGTCAGTAATTTTTGAAATATTAACAATTTAGTATATCACACGCGCGATCGTTGAAGTAAAAATTCAGTGAAAAGTTTCGTTTTCTTCTATTCTTTTTTAGCACTAATAATTAGTACCCAATAAGGTCCAATTTCTTCTGTTGAAACGAGTCCGATATCATCAGTAATTTTTGAAATATCAACAATTTAGTGTTCCACACACGCGCTCGTTGAAGTGTGAAGTTAGCGAAAAGTTGTTAGAACCAATTCCGGAACCAGGCCCAAACGTTGGTTCTCAATCTGTTCCTCTCAAACCTTTTCAAGCACCATTATAGTTTTTCAGTAATTCGCATTTCTATTATTTGGTGCTGACGTCACACTCATTACACATTTTCAAATTTCGAAAAAATTTTGGTACCAATAATTAGTACCCAATTTGTTCCGTTGAAATGAGTCCGATATCATCAGTATTTTTTGAAATATTAACAATTTGGTGTTTCACCCACGCCCTCGTTGAAGTTTGAACCGTGAACTTAGGGAAAAGTATCTCGCTTTTCTAACACCCAATAATAAGTACCCAATCAGTTTGAATTTATTCTTTTGTAATGAATCCGATATCGTTCGTAATTTTTGAATTATTCACAATTTTGTGTTTCACACACAAAGATTTGAACGTTGATGTGTGAATAGAAATGCTTATTCAGTCAGAGCTTCCGTAGGCGGGTGTACAAGTATAATTTGTTCGATTAGGTCAAAATTGGAATGAATAATTATTCTACAATAAGAAGGAGAGAATGGATATGTATTATTCCATGTCGAACTTTGCATTTGTCTTGACATGTTCACCTGATTCAAATATAAATATTCTTTCCAATTACTTCGACCCTAATAGTTCAACAGATAGTTACAATTATCATATCCTTATCAAATATTCCTTCGAGATGTGTTTTCCATCTCTTATTCCATTACCATTTCTTGTCGTTGTGGGACAGAAAACCAATTTATACGTTTGTGCAGCTTCGTCGGCAAATTTAAATATTTAATTGCTCGAAAAGTTCGATAATTGGATTCAATTTATAATTGGTTTTAATTTATAATCGGCCAACAGACTCGTTCGAAACAAAGTGAGGAACAAGACCTCTTTCGAGCAAACACTGCGATTCAGGGATGGTCTTCTCTTTGTACATTGGAAGTTGAATGCATAATTTTGTTGGATTCAGAGGAGTACAACAATGAAAAGAGCATTTTATTTTGTTTGTCGATTCGCATTTTATTCTGCTTGGACCTTGTTGCCGTTTTTCGGGTTGAAGTTAGGTCGCACTTTTCAAAAGAAGTGAAACTATATTCACCATAGTAAATGAGTAAATTCTATTATAATTTAATTACAGGGACGGGCCGAAGCAAAATTTTTTGGGGGGACAAAGTTTCGAAAATGTGCCAACTGTACAGGGTGGGCATATTTCGATGTTTTAGCACTACAACTTTTAAACCAGAGGGGATAGACGAAATCTGATACCCACTTCTCGATCTCTTTTTCTGAGAAACTAAAAAGAGTAGAATTAATTTTTGGTTACCTTCTTTTGTTTTCGAGTTAAAGCGAAAATTGGAAAATTGTCGATATCGAAAAAAAATCATATCTCCGCTAATACTGATGATAGAGCTCTGAAATTAAAACATTATACAGGCACTTTTTTACGTAGAATCCAGTGGCGTGCTCGCCTTTTTTGCACCTTTCTAATTACGAAGCTATGACCCAAAGTTATGTTTTTTTAAATGGCAAGGCTAGATTTTTGTGCCATTTTCTGAAAGCTCAATTTTTTCTGATTTCAAAAATTGTTTGGTTTGCATCAATATGAGTATAGAAAATGATCATAAACCTATTATCATCTCAGTCTCAATATTTTCTATGGTTTCAACTGTTGATGAGCACTGCAAAATTTAGCATCGTATAATTACCACCACTCCTTTTCAGTAGTCTTTTCATTTCTATGCTCTTTCTCCAAGATCCAAGAACAATGGATTGCTCTGAAACTTTATCCTCATTCTAAGTTATTACCTACTGACCTATTATTGTAATCACTATTACGTATTGAAAAATATTTTCTTTTGATACTTTTTTATTGAATTGATAACTTTAATTATATCCATATGCGTTATTTCATATGCGATTTGAAATAGACTGACACTTGTGCGTATTCATTCTGGAGAGCAATAAAAATATTCTCCTGCATCCATCTCATTATAACTAAGTAATAATAATAATAATTTTGCTTTATTGATAATAATATCAACAGGCCATCGACAAAGTCCTTCAGCCCCATATAACTAAGTATATATATTGAAACGGAGGATCATGTGGATCTTTCCGTCATTTTGTAATCCATTTTAAGATATAAGAGTTTATGGAATATATCCATGTTCGAATTTTGTAGAAATTAGTTGAAAGCATAGAAATAATGAGATTGACAAAAGGAGACTGCTCTTGTTATAGGAAACTCCATTTTTCTGTGCTCATCAACAGTTGAAACCATAGAAAATAATGAGACTCATATGAAAATAGGTTTTTGACGATTTTCAATACTCATATTGATACAAACCAAACAATGTTATATATTTTTGAAATCAGAAAGAATTAAGCTTTTAGAAAATGGCACAAAAATCTACTTAGTATTCCCATTTAAAAAAACATAACTTTGAGTAATAGCTTCGTAATTAGAAATGGTGCGAAAAAGACGAGCGCCACTGGATTTTACGTTAAAAAGTGCCTGTATAATGTTTTAATTTCAGAGCTCTATCATGAGATATGAATTTTTTTCGATATCGACACTTTTCCAATTTTCGCTTATAACTCGAAAACAAAAGAAAGTAGCAAAAAATTAATAATACTCTTGTTAGTTTCTCAGAAAAGAGATCGAGAAGTGGGTATCAGATTTTGTCTATCTCCTCTGGTTTAAAAGTTGTAGTGCTAAAACCTCGAAATATGCCCACCCTGTACATTGAATCCTTAGAAACAGATGGTGAAAAGGGGTGGTATTTTGGTTGCGATTCAATGTTTTTTCCGACAGCTTGAAAATTCTGTGGTGATCTCTTTTAATTCTGCATCACCAGATCAAATGAACACACTTTTCGTCTTCAGGATTAACGACATCTGTTATTATTTGTGTATGATGTGATCAAATCTGCCAAACTTCAATGAAAATCGAATTATTACGATTTTTTAAGAAATATATATTATATAATTATGTAATGCCAACCCTGGATTCCTTTAGCCAAGATAATCCTATATACTTACGCTTTTCTAATTCATATACCTATGTTATAACGTGCATAATTGCAACTCAACATTTCTGCTGACTTTAAACAATATGATTATAAAACTATTGTGAATGCCTCTCTCGAGGAGATTAAGTATCGAGATATTGTACGCTTTGCTTCGCTTAATAAAGTTGATTTTTTAAAAATACGGTTTTTCTCCCTAAAAACATAATTGGCGACGAGGTGATGGGATTGTGCCGGTCTTCGTGAAACGAATACGGACTGTCAGTGTTAACTGTTAAGGTGCAACCAAGAACAAGGAGAGGAATACCAGAAGCCCTGATCGACCGAGTAGCGCCCTTCGACAACTTCAACAAAGAAAAATCAAGAACTTCAGAGGTGAGCAAGAGCAAATCCTTTACTTTTTTCCCCAGTTATTTTAACCTGGCCCAAAGTTAAAACCAATTCTAATCCAATTCTTTTTCCCGTACAGTTTTGAGAGTAAAACCTGTATAAGTTTTTCCTAGGTTTCTTTCCAAAAACCGATCAAATAATTCAATTTATTAATAATTTTTTTTTCTCAATCATACATAATTGATTCAATTATAGATAATTTAATCGATAATTTATCGAAGCTTAATTTGAAAAATAACAAAATGACACAGGATAATAATACTTTCGAGAGAATGAAGCTGATTAGCCTTTTCGCGCAATCAATAGTTCCATTTGACGGAAACCCCGCAAATTTAACAAGATTTTTAAATCATTGTGAAAGATTTTCCAATAAATTCAGATCAAATGATGCATTACTCAATGAAGCAATCATAGATATCATTAAAAGTAAATTAATAGGTACAGCTAGTGAAATAGTGAGCAGCAATGAACGCATCACTTCTAGCTGGACAGATTTAAAAAAATTCCTCAAATTGAAATTTGAAGAGAAAATTAGTTTAACTGTATTATTTTGGGATCTCCAGAATGCCCAAAGATTTAGAAATGAAAATGACTTAGAATTCCTAGAAAAAATTGTCGATTTAAAAAACAAATATGATTATCAGGTGGAGTTATCCGAATTGAGTATAGTTGAAAAAGAACAAGAAAAAAATATCGCATCTAGAGTAGCCACTAGAGTTTTACTTTACAACATTAACCCTGAATTACGAACTGCACTGAGAGGTCATGGTATAATGAATTACGATGACATGGTCAATTTTATTAGGCAAGATTTTTATTATTACCAGCAACCTTTTCTTCATTATAAAACACAAGTTTCTCAAAAACCTAACAATTTTCCAAATTCAAACAAACGCCAAACGCAAAACCCAATGCAGTACCCAATACAGAGAAATTTTCCTAATCAATTTCAACCACATTTTAAACCACCACAAAATCAATTTCCTCCACAACCTATCCAATTTACGCAACAAAATACCAATCAATTTCCTTCAAAACCTATCCAATTTACACAACGCCCAGTAACTCATCATTTCCCTACCAGACAACAAGTTTTCGGACCTAGTACTTCTAAGGAAGTAGATGTATTCAAACCTAATCCAAATCAAAGAATTTTGACACCACCGGAAAAAATGTCTATACAGACGCGAAATTATCCTCATAAACGCTCGAATTATTCGACACAATATCAGGCAAATCCTCCAAAAAAACACCCAAATTTTAATCAAAATAATTATCAGCAAAATTACAATAATCAACCTCCTAATTTCACATTTGAAGAATTGACAATATTGAACCAGATTGTGAGCCAATCGATGTAGAATATAATGAGTCACAAAATTATCTTGAAATTAACGAAAACTTTGAAGATGAAAACTTAGAGAATTATTCAGATGAAAATTTTCACGAACTAGCCTCGAACAATTTATCGACCTAAATTCTGCTTTAGACAATAAAAATCAATTACCTTACATTGAATTCCAAAATCCTAAGTGCAAACTTCTTATAGATAGCGGATGTTCAGTATGTCTAATTGACCCAAAATTTGCTTATAATAACTTTCCCAAAAATATTTTAAGGAATCAACAACTTTAACTGCATGTATGAAGCAGGAAACTTCTAATGAAAAAGTATTTTACCAGTATTTAGAGAATTCGAAATTGATGATTTTCACCCATTCATACTTTACAAATTTCACAAAAATTACGATGGATTAATAGGAGCAGATTTCTTGAATAAATATGGACTAAATTTAGATTTCAAAAACCAAATTTTAACTAATGAATATTGTAAGATTCCATTCCAATATCAAAAAGTTTCCCAAAAACCCTCAAACATTCCAATAGATCTTAGTCATTTAGAATCAAAAATTAGAAACCAACTGACTAAAATTCTCCAGACGAACGAAGATGTTTTACAACTACCTGATCAACCACTCAAATTTTCTAGTAACATTAAACACAAAATTAGAACGACTGACGAAATTCCTGTACACGGTAAAATGTATAAATATCCAGAAATTCATAGAGCGGAAGTACAACGACAAATTGAAGACATGTTAGAGAAAAAAATAATTAGACCTAGTATTTCCCCATGGTCCTTTCCCGTTGTCATAGTTCCCAAAAACAGGACAAATCTGGACAAACGAAATGGCGAATTGCCATAGACTATAGAAAACTGAACGACAAAACCATAGACGACAAATATCCCTTACCCCAAATCGACAACATATTAAATAAATTAGGCAATAAAAAATACTTTACCACACTTGACTTAGCATCTGGTTTTCACCAGATAGAACTCGACGAAGAATCAATAGAAAAAACGGCCTTTACCGTAGAAAACGGACATTACGAATTTCTTAGAATGCCTTTTGGACTCAAAAACGCCCCAAAAACTTTCCAGCGGCTAATGAATAATGTTTTAAAAAAGTATATAGGTATAATCTGTTATGTATACATGGACGATGTAGTTATTTTTTCGGATACTGAAGAACAACATTTGGCAGATATCCATACCATCTTAGAAGCACTCAAAATTGATAATTTAAAAATCCAACTTGATAAATGCCATTTTTTCAAAACTGAAATTGAATTTTTAGGTCACATTATCACACCTCAAGGAATTAAACCAAACCCTAATAAATTGAAAGCTATTACTGACTTTCCAATTCCAAAAACTCAAAGAGAAATTAAATCGTTCCTCGGATTAATAGGTTATTACAGAAAATTCATTCCAAATTTCGCTAAATTAACGAAACCTCTAACATTATGCCTGAGAAAAGATGCAAAAATTAACATTGACGATTTAAATTACATCGAAGCATTTGAAACTTGTAAGCGGAATCTAATGAACGATCCAATATTAAGTTACCCTGACTTTGATAAACCTTTTATTCTCACGACAGACGCATCCGGTTATGCAATAGGATCAGTTCTATCGCAAGGAAATTCCCCGAATGATCTTCCAATTGCATTCGCAAGTAGAACGCTAAATGACGCCGAAACAAGATACAGTACGATAGAAAAGAACTGTTAGCTATCGTATGGTCATGCAAATATTTCCGACAATATCTCTACGGACGCAAATTCACGATTTACACACAGACCATAAACCTTTATTTGTTATTTTCTTTAAAGGAGCCAAATTCCAGACTAATGAGATGGCGTATTCAGTTAGAAGAATTCGACTACGAAATTAAATACAAAAAGGTTCGACAAATAACGCAGACGCACTTTCGAGGATTAAAATTGACAAAAATAATATCGAAATTAATGGTATTGAAGATGATTTAGATTCAATTGCAAATCAAATAACGACCGAAGAATTAGACGATTGTTTGAATTTACTTAATGCAAATAACCAGACTGAAACCCCTAGTACTAGTCAAAATGACAATATTATAGATTTCGAAACAGACGACATAACTGTTCACAGTACTTTAGAAAATCCTATTCTCGAATTACCTATTACCGAAAGAAGTTTAAATTCTGCTGCCCTACAAATAATTTTCAAAACGACTCCAAATTATAAAGTAACAAAATCAAAAATTTTTGGTGATAAACTTAGATTCAGAGTTTCCATCAACCAAATTGAAAATGATTTCATAAAATTCATCAAGGAATTTATTCAACCCAAAAAAGCATACACCTTGTATTTTGCCTCTCAAGAATTAGAAAAACCACTTATACGAATTCTACAGGAAAAATTCGATTATAAATCTTATGACTTAAAATTTCCAAAATTTTTCTAGAAGACGTAGAAGACAAAGAAGAACAACTTCTTCGCATACAACAATACCACGAGACAAAAACTATCCATCGCGGATTACGAGAAAATCTTATAAGTCTAAAACGTAAATATTACTGGCCCAACATGGACAAAGACGTTAGGAACTACATAAATTCTTGTGAATTATGTCAGAAAAATAAATACGAACGCACCCCAATCCAAATTCAATTCAGACCCAACCCTATCGGAACGAAACCATTTACGCACGTTTACTGCGACACGATTAGGTTCAATCAAACGTATTGCCTTAGTATCGTAGACTCATTTTCAAGATTAGGACAATGTTATACATTAATTCAAAAAACAGGAACAGAAATTTTAGACAAGTTATTAATTTTCTTTAGCCATTACGGAATTCCTAACAAAATTACATGTGATAATGGTCTCGAATTCAAAAACAACGTTATACAAGATTTTTGTAAAGTCCACAAAATCGAAATTCATTACATTACAAACTATAATCCCAATTCCAATGCCATAGTTGAACGATTTCATTCCACATTAATAGAACAATTGAGGACAATTACAGACAAAAATTTGACTTTCCAAAATAGATTATCTCAAGCATTACTCAGTTACAATAATTCAAACCATGCGAGCTTAGAAATGACCCCTATGCAAATAATTAAGGCAGACTTGAACTACTCATTACCTATTGAACAAACACATAATGAACGATTACAAAATTACGTGGAAAATTACGTCGAAAATTTGAATGACATAACGAAACATTTGGAACAAAATAGACAAAAAAATATTCAACGTTTAGAAAAAACTAATGAAAAACGATCAGCAAAGGAAGACCACCCTTTAAACAAAAACCCAACCTACATCAAAAATCCTATGACACGAAAATTAGATCCCCCATTCAAAAAAATTGATGCCTGTGAAATAGATAAAAATCGAATCCAAGATAAGAAAAACAAGCATATCTACCACAAAAAAATCATGAAACAGAGAAAAAACTAGTTTCAAAATTTTGTTACAGATCCAAAATGGAATACACTTTCATACTTTTCATACTTCTCGGAATAATAACCTTCTCGATATCCCTTGAAATTATCCAAATCCAAAACAGCATACTACCCATTTCACTAGGTAAAGCCTACGTAACTCACAAAAACTTGCAACTTTTATACCATATTGACCTAGCCAAAATCGAACAAATCATAATTAATTATCAAACTGAAATAGACAACTACAAAAACTCAAAATTGAATTTCGCACAAACTGCAAATTATCGATATTTAAGACACTCTAACGAAATAAACCTGAATGCATTAGAAGAACTTTTAAACGAAAAAATACGAATCAAAAGAGGATTAATAAACTTAGGTGGAAAAATTTCAAAATTTCTATTCGGAACGCTCGATTCTGATGACGAAGCTTTATATCAAAGTTATTTCAACAGTATCAAAAATAACGAACAAATATTATTTCGAAATCAAAAACAAATCGCAACTATAGTGAATGACTTGAAAAATAAGTATATCAGTAAATTCCAGAAAATGTCAGAAAATCTTAAATTGTTTCAGATAGTACCTGAACTGCATGAAGTACAACAAATGCACCTTTTGATTTTTGAATTGAAAGACATAAAAAATATCTTAGACGAAATACAAACAGCTGTTAGCTTTGCGAGGTTACATTTATTGCACGAATCAGTTTTACCATATTCCAAATTTCTAGAATTGATCAAAAATGAAAATATTATACCAGTTCATCACCTGAAAGACTATTATCAATTGTGTCACACGAAAGTTATTTTCAAAAACAAAATTTTATTATTTCTGATTTCAATTCCATTAGTTCAAAAAGAATATTATGATCTATACAAATTTTACTATCTCCCACAAAATAATGAATCCCTTCCATATACCAATCCTTATTTGCTCTCGCAAGAAAAGCTGAAATGGTCCACCAAACACTGCCATCCAGTGGAAAACGACTACTTATGCGATCAAGACTCACTAGAAAAAATTCCGAAGTGCCTGGAAAATATCCTCACCAACCACACCGAAAATTGCCAGAGAATACCAAAAATTCCAACCCAGGACCTGAAGATCCTAGAAGATGGAAGCATTCTCTCAATTCAAAATGAGAAAATAATCGAAAAATGTCCATTGCAAACGAAACATCATTTCCTTCCTACGATGGCCATTCTACGTACCAAATGTACCATCAGTAACAAAGAAAAGGAAATAGTTCCAACCACAAATATCAGCGAAGAGAGAATCGTCCTTCTACAAACACCACACAAGTTACCCCAGGAATACACAAAAGAAGAAACACAACCAGAAGACGACATCCCCGACATCGAATTGGAAGAAACCAACCAGTGGAATCTTCCTCAGACTGCATTTAATTCATTTTTCTATTTGATAATTCTCATAATATAATAACTACTTTTTACTTTATTTTCAAGCTTGCTTTATCCAAAAATAATTTATGTAAAAATAAAGCTACACCCATAGGTGATACCTTTAACCAAAATGGGGAGGAATTATGTAATGCCAACCCTGGATTCCTTTAGCCAAGATAATCCTATTACTGCTTTTCTAATTCATATACCTATGTTATAACGTGCATAATTGCAACTCAACATTTCTGCTGACTTTAAACAATATGATTATAAAACTATTGTGAATGCCTCTCTCGAGGAGATTAAGTATCGAGATATTGTACGCTTTGCTTCGCTTAATAAAGTTGATTTTTTAAAAATACGGTTTTTCTCCCTAAAAACATAATTATATATAATATGTCGGGTCAGAACGTCTTTCGACGTGTCCGACGCCTTGCCTCCATCTTTGTCTATTCTCCCAATCGAATCTTGCAGGTCTCTAGAATCATGGCCTTAATTATACCCTGCTTCCAATTAGTTTTCGGCCTTCCTTTTTTTGCGTTCTGCTGGCTGCCAGTTCATTATCTGTTTCGGGAGTCTGTTTTCTGACATACGTTGTATGTGGTATGTGGCCATACCAGGTAACTGCCTCTCCTCAATATCATCCATTATGGTTCCCTCAATACTCATATCCTTAATAATATCATCCTAATTCTGTCTCTCCTTGAAACCATCAGTGACCTCCGTATAGCATCCATTTCAACCGCTTCTAATCTCCTCTTGTATTTCTCGGTTAATCTCCAATTCTCAGAACCATATAAAGACTGGACTTTATTAATGTCTCATATATATTGAATTTTCTTTTTTTTGTGATATTTTTGTTCCATAGTATGCCATTGAGACAGGATATTGCCTTTTTCGCCGTTGTTATTCTTCTCTCTATTTTTAAGAAATATACCTACTCATAATTAATGGAGATTTTGAAAAAATTTATGGTTCTTTCAATACGAATAAAAGTGAAAAGGCTTTTGACTCGTATGATGATTACAACAGAAATCTATCCAGAGATGTATTTCATCGCTATGGAACATTGCCATAGTTAGTTTTCAAATTATATATAAGTTTGGATATGTGTTCTGCTAGCAATTTTTTTAATGGTAAAATCATTCCAGTAACATGAAATTTAGCAGACATGAATTCGCATTTAAATTCTGAATCATATCGACCGGATAAGCAGTTATTTAATTAGGAAAATATTCCAGTGACAATAACTTCTTAACTACTGACTACCTGACTTCAGATCGCCAGAATCTGGCTCGCTGAAGAAAACAAATGAGATATTGAGGTTCCACACCTATCCTGGCATTACCGGCATTTGGGCGAAACGACCGCACCGCTGCTTCAAAATTTTACCTTTTGTTTTGAAATTTTTCCAACTGCTTCGAAATGTTGTCAACTGCTCTGAAAAATTGCCAACTCTGATTAACATAGGCCAGTGCCTGTTTCAACTGCGTTGAAATATTTTTAAAATGTTTTCCAACTGCTTTGACACTTTTTCCAACTGTTTAGAGAATTTACCAACTCTGATCAATATTGGGCACGGCCCTAGATCAACTTCATTGACATTTGTCCACTGCTTCAGAATTTTACTGATTGTTATGAAATTTTATAACTATTTGTTTTGTCAACTGCTTTGTAATTTATCAAATTGTTTTGAAATTTATCAAATTGTTTTGAAATTTTTCCTACTGCTTTGACAATTTTTTCCAACTGTTTAGAAAATGCCCAATGGGTTTGAAAATTTGCCAACCCTGTTCAACATTGGGGGGAAGACGTGACACTGGTGTCCAAGCAACGCTATACCGGTTCACAGTGGGCTAAGTCTTATGACGATGTTTATATCAGACATTATATTTTTAGCTGATGTGGATTTGACTATTAGTATGTATGATAAAAAACCAGAAACCCACAGAATAAGAAACGAACAAAACTGTTATAACACCATACGCATTTCGGTTTTGCGGAGAAAACCTAATGAAACAAATAATACATCCTACTCCCAATGTATTAATGTTTGAGAGCCACTGTTCTTCAATCCATGCGTGATTCAGGACGAGTGACTCCTATACTTCATCATAAGAAAATCATGTTACATGCTTATAGGGTAAAGAATAACCGATAATTCAAAACCGATAGCTACCTCTCGACTTAAATATATTCGTATCGAATCTGCTGTGACCAATACAACAAGGTCCAAGATGGTAGCACGTGTTCCTTCGTTTCTACAAACCACGCATATTATTTCTTATTGTTGTCCCAGAGAGGCACAATAGCTATATTTTCTAGCGGCATCTATGAATGCCGCATGGGGCTACTCAGGTGAAATACGACATACCAACTGCGATCGTAGATTTGGATATGCTCATATTACGCAGCAATAAATCGAGATGTTCTTAGAACGAAAAGCGCGCTTTGCTTTCCTGAAAAATCAGAATGGCTTTGTACAGGGTGGGCATATTTCGATGTTTTAGCACTACAACTTTTAAACCAGAGGAGATAGACAAAATCTGATACCCACTTCTCGATCTCTTTTTCTGAGAAACTAACGAGAGTAGTATTCATTTTTGGCTACCTTCTTTTGTTTTCGAGGAGAAGCGAAAATTGGAAAAGTGGCAATATCGAAAAAAATTCATATCTCCGCTAATACTGATGATCTCTGAAATTAAAACATTATACAGGCACTTTTCTACGTAGAATCCAGTGGCGTACTCGCCTTTTTTGCACCATTTCTATTACGGAGCTATGACCCAAAGTTATGTTTTCTTAAATGGAAATACAAGACTTTTTGCATTTTCTGAAAGCTTAATTTTTTCTGATTTCAAAAATATATAACATTGTATGGTTTGTATCAATATGAGTATAGAAAATGATCAAAAACCTATTTTCATCTGAGTCTCAATATTTTCTATGGTTTCAACTGTTGATGAGCACAGAAAAATTTAGCATCGTATAATTACCACAATATCTTTCCAGTATTCTTTTCATCTCTATGCTCTTTACTCAATTTCTCCAAGATGAACTGCTGTGAAACTTGATCTCTCATCTAAGTTATAACTAAGATGTCTAAAATCAGACATCTTAGTTATAACCTACTGACCTTTTATTGTAATGACTATTAGGTATTGAAAAATATTTGTCCTTTATTACTTTTCTGATTGAATTGATAACTTCAATCATATCTATATATGCGTTATTTCCTTAGATTATATATCCCTGAAAGATGAGTAACCAGCGCGTATTTGTTTGTAACCATCATCTTCTCCCCTCCATAACGAAGTAGGGGAAGGTAAATATTTTCGCTGGTTTGCATCCTATTGGTCGGATTTTAATAATTATATTCGATAGCAACACGAGAAATGTCATTTCGTACGACACGCATCATTTACTGATTCATCTGATTGTGGTTTTCGCTGTTTTTTTGAATTTTTTAGGCAATTTCAAGTGTTTGAAGTAATACTAAGTGCTATAATGACCAATAAATGCTTAGTTTGTGGGTATAGGAGCAGAGCTGGAGAAGGTTTATCCTTTCATAGGTATGTAAACAAAATAACCACGACTTATTCCATAGGCGGCACATAGAAATTCATTGCTGATTTCAATTTGTCAATATTTTTAGATTTCCTGATAATATTCAGAGGATAAAAAATATTATTAATAATATAGCAACTCGTTTTATTCGTAATGCTAAGTTGACTTAACATATATCTTTGATTGATATAAATCGAAGAGTTTCATTAAAGGGTTATCGAAACTTCGTAAATTAAAAAGTGACGCCGCCACTGATAACTGTTTTGGTTTGGAAGAATAAACACCCCCCCCACCACCATTTTGTTCGTGTTTATCTTGGGCACACTTCCCCTACTGATTTTAGTTAGGCGTTACTCATCTTTTCAGGGATATATAATCTAAGGTTATTTCATATGCGATTTGAAATAGACTACTAAGCACTTGTGCGTATTTATTCTGGAGTGCAATAAAAATATTCTCTTGCATCCATCTCATTATAACTAAGTACATATATCGATTGAAACGGAGGATCATGTGGATCTTTTTGTTATTTCCAAATCCATTTCAAGATATAAGTTTTTATGAAATATATCCATGTTCGAATTTTTTGGAGAAATTAGTTGAAAGCATAGAAATAATGAGATTGACAGAAGGAGACTGCTCTTGTTATAGGAAGCTCCATTTTTCTGTGCTCGTCACCATAGAAAATATTGAGACTCAAATGAAAATAGGTTTTTTGACCATTTCTATACTCATATTGATACAAACCATACAATGTTATATATTTTTGAAATCAGAAAAAATTAAGCTTTAAGAAAATGCCACAAAAATTTAGTATTTCTATTTGAAAAACATAACTTTGGGTCATAGCTCCGTAATTAGAAATGGTACAAAAAAGGCGAGTACGCCACTGGATTCTACGTAAGAAAGTGCCTGTATAATGTTTTAATTTCAGAGCTCTATCATCAGTATTAGCGGAGATATGAATTTTTTTCGATATTGCCACTTTTCCAATTTTCGCTTATTCCTCGAAAACAAAAGAAGGTAGCCAAAATGAATACTACTGTTGTTAGTTTCTAAGAAAAGAGATCGAGAAAGTGGGTATCAGATTTTGTCTATCTCCTCTGGTTTAAAAGTTGTAGTGCTGAAACATCGAAATATGCCCACCCTGTACATAGGAGGCTCAAATTCATAGGCAGAAATCTTTCGCGGTTTATACAGGCTGCGGCAAAACATAGTACAGTTGCGAAGTCCCATTATATCTGGTGTGGTGGAGATGGGAACCTGGAGGAAGACACATTAGTGGAATTTCTTCACTCACTTTAACTGAGATTTACTAAGATACTCAGCTCAGCTCAGTTGCTTAGTTCTAAGCCGCAAATTCTTTTCACCATGCTCCAACTGAACCCGGTACACAGTGGGTTCTTAAGTGAGTCAAATGTGAGTTGTTGAGGTTATTTCAACAGTGAAGTGTGAGGTTATATTCTTGTAGGATTCTGCATTTCTAAAAAACTTTATTGAGCAAAATACAACTCTATGCGACCCTAGCGGCGTTACGTAGAACTATCCCGAAACGAGTATTCGAAAACGCGGGGTATGACATTTTTGATTGTTTGTGAATGTATGTTCTGTGTTGGTGCCTAAGAATGCCTCAAGAAATAAGATTTCTGTTGTGTGTTTATTATAATATTTATCTAGTTAGTTGGTTTTTAATCCAGCAGAAAATACAGTGAAGAACTCTTATTGCTGTATTTATGGAGACAGCTTTGAAGAGTTCTTTCACAGGTCACCATTGTTTAGGATGGTGGTTATGAAAAATAATATTTTATCCGTTGATCATCAGTTTGCACTAGAGGAAGCATTTCAGACGTAAAGTGCAGTAAAAATCAAGAAAACAAAGATATTAGCCAGTTTCAGGATTCATATTTGCACTTAAAGGAGGAAATATAGTACATTATTGGATATATTTACAATTCACTCGTTAAAGAAAACAAATGAAGATTACTCGTCAATTGACAAAATTGTTGTGATAACTGTTTATGAATATATGCCCTGAAATCATATCACTTGGCTAAAACTTTTCTGGATGTTCTTTCAATTTGCAGTATATCTTTTGTTTTTATGAGACTAGTAGAAGGTAACTGTTATCTGCACTTTTCACTATTTTTTAGAAAATAGAATACACATACTTACTTTAATTCTGTATTTTAAAATTAATTATCATTTCTCATTAGATAATTAAGTTTTTGTTCATACCAGGATGTTGGATTGTATTGAATGATGAATGCTTTACTTACGACAAAATATTAATTGATTTTTCTGATTTGTATTCAATAAAAATAGTTTTTTACGTTGTGAATAATTGAAATTTAGTTGTTAATTTTCATAAAGTCTTTCATTTCTGTAATAAAATCATCATGGAATTCAACGGCTTTCATTTCAATAACAAATATTGTCGTTCTTTTTCTTTCTGCATATTGAAGAATAAATATTATAAATATAATTTGATTCACTGAAGCAGGACTCTTTGTTTCCACTAAATAACTAATCATATCAGGATACATTTTGTCTTTGAAATGAGCCAAGTTAGATGGTTTAATATCTTCCTTTTGCAGTTGACAAGGGTTAATGCCCGAAACTGATATTTTTCTATATATCGTCCTCGATGAATATGATCCGAACTTAATAAATTATTTCATAGGTCCATTTTCACGATTGTTCAGTGCAAAGAAGAAATAAATTAACTGAAACACTAGAGAAACACCAGAATCGCTCGTGTTTTGCTTAGACGTGAACGAAACAATACTCGTTTCGGGAACAGCTGATTCGGCGATTGCAGCGCCGCTATCGGTAATTATTTGTCCCAATAGGTTTTCACTTCCAACCTCTGAAATAGGAATAATTAAAAAATTTCAATTAAGATTTTTTATTATTTTTTTATTATTTCTTTTTCAGAAACTGGGAGTAAAAACCTATAAAGTTTTTTAGAAGTATAATTTAGGTTTGCAAAGATATGCCAGTCTTATGAGCAAATTCAGCTCTTTGTCGCATTTAGCACATTCATTAATTAATGAATTTTATAATAACTTCAATCGGGGGTAAGTTTCTCAGTTTATTCTATGCTATGATGACTCGTCCAAAGACTTCGAATCTGATGTGGCGGCCTTCTGGGCATGAACGTTTCAGGGTTTTCGAGGCCATTAAGATCATATCCAAGCGAATCTGGTTGTCATCAATGTGTCAATAGTTTTAATTTCATCTAATTCGACAGAATCTCTTAAACGCGCATTCAGAACAAATAAATCAAAGACCAAAACATAAGTGCCACAAAGACTCCAGTCTTTAATCTCTCGTCTTTGAAATCCTTTCGAAATTCGAAAATAAGAGCTCAATAACCAGAATGATCCATCAAACTAAGTCTGGCTCTCTTAGTTGAGATTTTTCAGGAACTCAGATATGCAAGAAAATGTATACAGACCCATAATTAGGGGTAATCTCCCATAGATTTATGCAGTGATATTTCGTCCTGAATATCAACTTATATTTCGCTTCGGTTCAACCCCTGCTTCCAGCATGATTCTTCTTTCTTCAACTTTAAGCCTATCTATTGATGAATCTTCAATATTGCACCATTTTCTAGAAATCACCCAATTTTCACAGCTAAGTTCTCATTTATACCGAATAAAATCTTCAAGGTATTCAGGTTAATTTAATTTCCAGACTTTTGTTTAAAATAATTACTTACCATCAATTCAATGGTGTTTTTTATCGACTTATCTTCTTATCCTTAAATAAATGAACAATAACACTGAGTTCTTCCAAATCGGCCATCATTCCAGCCCTCCCGAAAGCGGGGAGAATAACTCGAAATGGATCTTGAAGGACACAGTCAAGCAATAAAAGTCTTCTTAATTAAACTTTGTAATTGAATTCACTTTCATTGAATGGATTTTTTTCAACCAGGCCTTTTCGCCGCTTAAAGTATATAAACACTCTGCTGCTGAAGTGTCTCTTCGGATTTTCTTCAATTAATTCGAATTTCTATCCACATATTACAGATTGGTGGCGTTTTTTTTTTCATTTTCTCTAATGAAAAAAAAGGCAGGACAGTATCGGAACAAAAATGTTGAATGTGGATATTTCTGAACCTGTATAGCATTTGATTTGATCAACTAAAAAGGTTAGAATTTCGAAATCAACCGTTATAATTATGAAAAAACACTAATAGAACAGCTGGGTTTTGAATTGAAAATTTTCATTCGCAAAACCTATACACGGTCTATGATTCTCTGAAGTGTATAAAGAACAGAAAGTATGAAGGTACTGAAAATTTAGTTACTCAGGTGAGAATTACTTACTGCTCTATCCATCTAAATCATTTTCAGAACTGCGGTGTTGCCAGTAATATCAAATAAACGAACAACATTGAAATTTAATATGAGACATCCTCTAGTCTATATTATAGCATTTTTAGAAGTGCTTCAAGCAATTTATGGATTTCTTCATTTCTCGACGAAAATGAATATTCATAACTTTGGTACTTGAGTATCATGGAAAGCTGAAATTTTCGGTATAGATTAACAATACCATGTGTATTTTCGTATGACAAAATATGAATCCAATCATACAGGATCGTTCAAAATACGTAGTCATCCAAAATCATAATTCAAATGGAACGCTCTTTCAGTCCATGCAGTCCATTGACGCCAATAATTTTTTTTTAGATTCCTACAACCTGTGGCTATCCCATGTATATTATGCGATTTTTTGTAGTTCTCGAGTTATGATTTTTTGACTGTTTTTTTAATGTATTTTGCCAGCTAGGTTTGAGAAATTCATATCTTTCTATGCAGTGAGGATTTTACAGTTTTTATTTTCAAATTGAAGTCCTGAATGTTGCATCAATTGAAAAAAATATTCAGCTTCCTGAAATTCCTTCAAGTTACCCAAAAAAGGCTTGAGAGCTAGAACTTCTCTTCAGTAGGATGTGGTCAAACATTCATTTTCGATTTGAAAATACAAAAAAAAGTTTTTCTAGTTTTAGTTCAAAACTTTGCGAAATCCTAAGCAACAGGAAAAACAAGATACTTGATCGGGCTTTATTTGTTGTAATCTAATCTGCCTTGGAAGGCAGATAGGCTAAAAATCATTGAAACCTTATGGTTGTTTTTCCTTCTTTATGATTTTAATGGTGAATTTGACTTAGAAATGGGATATTGAACTGAAATTTCTGTGAAACAACTGGAGCTCGTGTAATTTATACAATAATTTTGGCCTCGCCACTGATGGAATTTTAACATTCGTCAGAATTGATAGTTGTGAAATTAACTGTTTTGGGATAGAGAATAAAGGGCATAATACTGAAAAATTACTATTCATTTCAATAAATTTCAAAATCGGTGCCTCCAATTTGAATACATTTTAGACAACGTGCTAAAAAGTGACGTGTCAATTGCCTGAAGCTATTCGAATATTTTAGATTTATTTATTTTTTTGACTCAATTCTTTTTCGTTGTTATTCCTTTCACGTACACTAGCTCTTCGTAAAATCCCAAATAAAAAAATCGATGGGTTGATGTCTGGCGAAAGCGAAGGCTATTCGATCAGCCTTGCACGCCCAATCCATATTTCTGGAATCGATTTTTTTGTTTGGAGATTTTCAAAGAGCTAGTGTACGCGAAAGAAACTAGACGAAACAGAATTGAGTCAAAAATTTAGAAGTGGGAAGAAAAATAAATTAAGAATATTCGAGTAGCTGCAGGCAATTGACACGTCACTTTTTAGCACGATGTCGATTCAAATTGGAGGCACAGATTTTGGAAATTTATTGAAATGAATAGTTATTTTTCAGTATAATGACCTTTATGATCTATCTAAAAATACAGGGCGTCTCATATGAAAGTTAGTAGTTTTCATATAAATCGGCAAGACCCCACAGCACTAATGATATTCTAGATAGAGCAGTAGTGCTTGCCAAATATTCAATGACTTTCCGTTTTCCCTGAAGGTCTATAGTCCGTTTAAATCTAAAAAGAGCTTTGTAAACGAACAGAATCGTCTGGTTTACGCACAATAAGCTCGTATTGGTCAAACTGTCATAAAAACGATCCCTTCGACCGCCCTAAGAGACTGCCAGGATCGTACTCGGAACGGACTGTGGATGGCACTGGATAGAGAAAATCTTTTAACAAAGTGTATACAGTGTGGAACCTCCAAATGGAATAAATTCGATAAGGAATGAATGAGAGCGTTTATGCAGGGTGGCCGGACGATTGACGTCCAAAAGAAAAAAACAGGTCCCTCGTCTCATGGGGTATTCGAATCACCCCCATGTATGTTATGCGATTTTCACGGTTTCCGAGTTATGAATTTTTTTATGAACTTTTGAGAATTTTCAACTTGACCATATTAACAATGATATTAAAAAAAAAGTACAAGAGTTTTCTGATATATTTTTTTTGTAAATATATCGCCATGAAATGTACTTTTATACATAAAATAACCAGCATCGTAAATTTGATAAAAATTATAGAAATGTTGGTTTCAAGCGAAGAAGTTACGTATTTTGGATTATGATCTAAATTTCAAATTTAAATTAAAAATGTAACAGGCTACTTCATGGTTTTCTCAGTAGGCTTAAAAACTGCGCTCAACACTCAGCTTTCAGAATCATTAATAAAATGGTACTCAACAGTCTACTTCTGCTAGAATTAGCCTTCAAAGTCAGCGTGATGAAAAAATCAAAGAACTAGACATTTACTCAAGAATTATTTTTTGCCATTTTAAGATTTTCCTGATCAAGTTATGATATAAAATGCTGAAAATTAATGAAAATTAGCATTAGAAGAAACGTTTTAGATAAGAAAAAGAAAAGGTATGGCATAAATCACACATCATGTAGATAAAAACAAATTTATGTATAAAATTTACAATAGTTTTCAAAAAGGCCTCCAGCCTCAATACACATTCTACACCTTCGCAAAATTTATTTATTCATTTATTTTTTTTTATGGTAATTTTTAAAAATAAATTTTTTTATCTATATGATGTGTGATTTATTGCCATACCTTTTTCTTTTTCTTATCCAAGACTTTTCTCCTAAAGCAAATTTTCATCATTTTCTATCATAACTTGATCAGAAAAATCTTGAAATGGCAAAAAATTATTTTCGAATAAACGTCTAGTTCTTTGATTTTTTCCACCTCGCTGACTTTGAAGGCTAATTCTAGCAAAGTGGACTGTGAGTACCATTTTTGTTATGATTCTGTAAGCTGAGTGTTGAGCCAGTTTTTAAGCCTACTGAGAAAAACCATGAAGTAGCCTGTTTACATTTTTAATTTAAATTTGAAAATTTAGATCATGATCCAAAATACGTAACTTTTTCACTTGAGACCAACATTTCTATAATTTTTATCAAAGGACCCGCACTTTAGTATGGGAATTGGCTCCCGGTGGATTTGGCTGAAAATTTGATATGATGTTCTACTAATCCTTCTGATCAAATGTCTCTACAGTCACGAAGCTAAAAAATGCATGCTTCTAGGAGTTTAGCGATTTTTTGTATCCATTATGGCTTACGTATTACCATTAACACAGAAATGTTTGAGAATATTTCGTGATTATTGAAAGCAGATTCTGTCAATTCGAAATATTTTCAAACATTTCTGTGTGAACGGTAATACGTAAGCCATAATGGATACAAAAAATCGCTAAAAACTCCTAGAAGTATCATCTTCCACTTCGTGACTGTAGAGACATTTGATCAGAAGGATTAGTAGAACATCATATCAAATTTCAGCCAATCCACCGGGAGCCAATTCCCATAATACGTAAGCCATAATGGATACAAAAAATCGCTAAAAACCCTAGAAGAATGCATTTTTCAGGCTTCGTGACTGTAGAGACATTTGATCAGAAGGATTAGTAGAACATCATATCAAATTTTCAGCTAAATCCACCGGGAGCCAATTCTCATACTAAATGTGCGGGGTCCTTACGATGCTGGTTATTTCATGGCGATTTATTTACAAAAAAATATCAGAAAACTCTTGTCCTTTTTTTAATATCTTTTCAATATGGTCAAGTTGAAAATTCTCAAAAGTTCATAAAAAAATTCATAACTCGGAAACCGTGAAAAATCGCATAACATACATGGGGGTGATTCGAATACCTCATGAGACGAGGGACCTGTTTTTTCTTTTGGACGTCAATCGTCGGGCCACCCTGTATATTTCCCTAAGATGTGCTGTAAGAATTGCATTCGTATAATAATATTCAGTTAAAACTGATCGATTGTATGAAATCTCCTCGATTCGACTCTGGACGGAAAGTACCTATCCGAAGGCCCTCCTAGCGCTGCGCCAAACTTGTTGTTATTGATCCTTCTTACATTTGAACAGACTATAGGGTACCATCGACCCCCCATTTTTAACAGAAAGTGGCACGTATCGTTCTTATAGTGATAAGAATATTGTTGACTGTTAATTGGTTATACAGAATTGTAAATTTCCATTTGATTTCGTATAGTTCACACAGGCTGTGAATATTTTGTAGGACATCAGAATCAAAGATATCACAAATCGGCTACTTCTATCGGGTCACGAGTTGCTAATACGAAATACCATCATCGTGTTTACCGGACCCCAAAAAGGTTACTCGCGGTGCTTGCTGACAGGAATCCTTTATGTTGGAAGACGAGGTCGTGCGGTTGGGAGACGAGGGAGGCCTATTCATAAATAAGTTAAGGAAGAGCTGTACGGCTGAACAGGATTTTGAATTGATGATAGGATCATCCCGTAGTTCATGAATATTCCTGAGATAAACAAAAAGATCCTCCCCGTCTGCTGACTGGAAATTGGGGATGTTAAACTGATGAACTGGCAATTTAGGGGTTGAATACGAATTCGGGAAGGTATATCGATGAATGAAAATCTGGAAAATTCGCTCCTTGGTTTCGCGAAAATCGATTTCGTGAATTTCACTGGAATAACAAGAGAAGGAATCGGTCCGTTTGAACTTCTTCCAAATCTCTTTTTTTCACTATTATTATAATATTTATGTTTTTTCATCATAATTCCGTAATCGAAATTAATTTCGAGGATGAAATACTGCTGTTTGAATCTATGGAAGATTATTATCCAGTTGAATTGGTCTGTAGGTAGTTCCTTGAACACCTGAGGTTCTGAAGATCATCACTTCGGAGAGCCAGACTTCAATTGGAAAAAATTGTTCACATTTCACATGCCGTCACTGTACAAGACATAGACTCACCATGCATAAAGTTTTTCATTATACCGAATGTTCTGATTTGTTTCCGACAAAATGAAATGGGTGATAGATCACATCTATCTATCTATTTTAAGCATAAAGTTCCTATGAACATGGGTCCGGACGGCTTCTTTTCCGAGATACAGGGTGTTAAAGTTGAAGAAATAATTTGCGTTTTCTTTAATATGTTTTGACTGCTTCGAAATCCTTCCATGAAATTTCGTATACATGAAAATGGTATTGGTTACCGAAGGCCCGAACGAAGCATACAAAGAAGAAACCATCTACAGAGAAATGGGATTTTACAGACCTTCAAACAAAATAAAAAACTCAGTATTCGTAAAGCATCCCAACAACTCAATATTTCAGGAAGCAGTATATTCAGAACACTTAAAAACAACAATTACATAGGATACCACTTCTACTTATTAGTGGGCAATAGAAAAACCGCATGCATTTCGCCTTAAAATTTTTCAAAATGAATTTAAATTGAATATTTTGGTAATGAAAGCTTCCATAGTATGTTCCAAGTATTAGCATTAAATATTTGAATGAGAACAATTTTCGGAGAAGTTTTGGGACTCTTTGGCTCTAAATGCATTTTCCTCTGAAACGATTGCTCCTAGCGACTTCGATGAGATTTACCTCTTTTAAGTAAAAAAGATGAGAGAATCGATTTTTAAGTTAAAACGGTGTACCAGGGTAGCACAAAGAAGTTGCAACTTTTTACATGGGTTGAAATGGTTGCCGGTGGAGCCCTCTAGAAATTACAACTAAATCGACCACAAATTTGAATTAATCGTCCCTAAAAACCCCTGTATACGAAATTTGATGAAAAGATGTCGAAGCAGTCAAAACATATCAAAGAAAACGCGAATTATTTTTTCAACTTTAACACCCTGTATCTCGGAAACGAAGCATTTCCGGAACCATGTTCATGGGAACTTTTTGCTTAAAATGATGTGATCTATCATCCATTTCAGTTTGTCGGAAACAAATCAGAACACTCTGTATATGCGCATGTATAATGAACCGTGCTCGAGATACAGTGTGTTGAAATTGAACAAAATCGTTTTTGCGAATATCTTTGAATCTCCTACCATACAGAAATTAAAAGCTTTCATAAGCATTTTCTAATCATAATGAGCAATGCTTGTTTGCGACATTTTTTTTTATCTGAGACAGACCACGAAGGCTCAGGCCTAAGTACTAGTGTACCGTGGGTGTCGGGGGAGGAGGGACAGATTCAGTCTATTAACACGTGATTTTACTTTCCCAATGATATTGTACCTGCCCTATACAAAAATGATTTCAATATCTGAATTTTTCCATACAGAAAACTGTTTATCAATTTCCTGCCAAAGCCAGAATCAATTTCACATTTAGTATACTCCATTTCACACCCCTGATCTGATAAAAGCGGAATAATAGTGAGACTATGACTGCTGGGCGCGACAGTAGAATTTCTCCAAGTGGAAGTGATAAGAAATAGTGAAATATATACTTTGTGATAATAGTTTTGGGGGATTGAATAGGGGAGATCCAAAGGGAATTTTTGCAGTTTAAAATCTATTCACGTTAGTTCATGCGTGAAAATCTATTACTAATAGAAAAGGAACACTGAATGGGACAGTATATATTGTTGAAAGTTTTCATATAGGGTATATTCCGCAAGAACTTGATTTTCCTAATCCTGATCATCAGATTATTTTCAAATGAATTATTTCAAAATTTATCACTTGGGGGACCAGACCTAGTTTGATGAATCCTCCTGATTACAGAGTGAATTTCTCCTAATATTGAAGAAATTTCAGAGGAAAGTGTAGACATGACTGTTATTTGAGACACGGTGATTATCATTATATTACCCATCACTTCATCGGGGTTTTTCTGTTCCTGTTCGATTTTTCATTGAGATAATAAAAATAATAACTGTTCTTTATTGATAATAATATCAACAGGCCATCTACCAAAGTCCTTCACCCAATAGCTTACTTGATCTATCAATAATATCCTAATCTTATATTGAAATGGAGTCGTTCATCAACGGCTTCGATGTGCAACGAGTTTTCTTAAAATGCCAACACGTAAATTAACAAACCCTGATGCTAATAGGGCCATCGGATTGCTACAGGGTGGCCTAACTGAGGTTGTTGTAGCGGAAAGGCTCCAAGTCAGCCAAAGTGTGATATCTCGACTTTGGAATAGGTTCAGGGAGACAGGTTTCGTGTTGGAAAGGCCAAGGCTTGGTGGGGGACGAAAAATAACACCTCCTCAGGATCGTTTCATCACCGTTTTGGCGAGAAGAAACCCTACATTTTCTTGTAGAATGCTACGGAATACTCTTCAAAATGCAGATGGGGTCCAAGTTACCATCAAAACCATCAGAAGACGTTTGAGAGAGGTGAATCTAGGTTCTAGACGTCTATTAAGAGGAGTTCCATTAACTTGTGTCCATAAGCGTCAGGGATTGGAATGACCAAGGCAATATATCCCATGAAACGATCAATAACGTACTGTCCTTTTTACTGACGAATCCAGATATGGACGATTTTTAGATTCCCCAAGAATAAGGGTATGGACAATATCACGCATACCCAGTAATCGTCGCTATGTACAAGAAGTCCATCCATTCCGAGGGAATAGTGTTATGTTATTGGCCGGAATATGTTTCAACGGGTGCACAGATCTACACATTGTCCCGGAAATATGACCGCATTACACTACAGGGTGATTTTTTTAAGTGTTTCATTAGACGTTTTCGAGAAGGATTGTAATACAGATTCAAGATTTTGGATTTTCATTTTAAGTACTGAACTTTAATTGTAAAATATTTTCGAGAGGTATATACTTCCGGTTTCACCGGAAAACAATGTAACTTCGTTAGTTCAAATGCAACACCCGTATATTTATACATATTCGAATTCTTCGTTCACTTCTACACTGATTTGATGTATGATATGTTCAACCACTTAACGGTTCTTGAATTATAGCCTGATTATCAAATTTTTTGAAAAAAAGGTTGTCACGATTAGTGTCCATATCTTCAAAATCCCTCATTACAAGAATTTCTTTTTGCGAAAGTGGAACATATAAAAGTACACTGATACTGTTTCTTGTATAAGTTATGAGGAAATATTATTCAGGGTATCTGAAAAGGGCCCCAAATTGAGCCTCAATAAAACTATGAAATCTCACTTTTTCCAAATGCACCCTATAATTTTTTAATTCCAATCGATTGCTCGTCAAAAACCAGTTATGGTATCCCGACATTTCATGCCTCTAAAATCAGTATTTTTGCCCGTTATTCAATAAAATTCGAATTTCACGATAAAGAACAAGTTTTCGCACAGTTTGTAAGCTTGCATTTTTGAAGTAAGCTATGTAAGGAACTGTCATTCTTACTTTTTTCTTACAGATTAAGCACTAAGCAAAACATGCAATAATAATTTCCCTGGATGATATATCAAGGATATGTTCTTTATTTGCGACAAATGTAACAAATTCCTAGAAAGGGTAATTAGAAATTCAACGAACGAAATTCACATTTACTGACTTTAACGAAATCAAAATTAAAATTCCTGTGCAACGTGTCTGATGAACCGCTTGGATTTGCGTGAATATGTCCTAGAATATTTATTTGATTTTCTCATTATCTGTTACTGTATTCACACGATTCCGTTTTGGGTTATGCATCCACTACGGAGAAAATTGTTTTGATACTTCCGAACTTCTATTTTGTTAAAGGTGGTAATTGTGGATTTCTTTTGTTAAAAGTTCTGACTGCCCTTTCTAATATTTTGTTACATTCGCCATAAATAAGAACACATTCAATACATCACACTGTTACCGTAATTCAATATTTTGCATAGTGCCCGATTAATCAAAAAGTATAAATGACAGTTCTCTAAAATGCATTATAAATCAACAGACATAGCCTTCTTGAAAACTTCTATCCTAATAAATCTATGGTTAGACTAAGAAACCTTGATTCAATCCTGAAATTCGAATTTTATTCAATAACGGCAAACTACTGATTCAGAGGCATAAAATGTTCGGAGACCCCAACTGGTTTTTGACGAGCCATCGATTGGAATTACAAAATTATAGGGTTGCTATTTGAAAAAGGTGAGATTTTATAGTTTTTATTGAGGCTCACTTTGGGGCCCTTTTTTAGACATCCTGTATAATATTTCCTCATAAGTTATACAAGAAACAGATCAGCGTACTTTCTTTTGTTCCACTTTCGCAAAAAAAAATTCTTGTAACGAGGATTTTGAAGATAGGGACACTAATCTGTGACAACCTTTTTTTCAAAAAATTTGATAATCAGGCTATAATTCAAGAACGTTTAAGTGGTTGCACATATCAGTGTAGAAGTGAACGAAGAATTCGAATATGTATAATATACAGGGTGTTGCATTTGAAATAACGAATTTACATTCGTTTCCGGTAAAACCGGAAGTAGTTCCTCTTGAAAATATTTTACAATTAAAGTTCATGTACTCTAAAGCAAAACTCCAAAATCTTGAATCTGTAATACAATTCCTTCCTCGAAAACGTCTAATGAAACACTTAAAAAAATCACCCTGTATAGGGAGAAAGTCATTGACAATGTTGTGGCCTAATTTTCATGCTGCTATTGGTGACATTTTTCAATTTCTAGACTATAACGCTAGACCGCACAGTGAAGCCATATAGTCTAAGAGCTAGCAACGTTTTTGAGGAGAATTTCAGGAAGGCCAGTTTTTAGATATGCTATCTCTCTCACTCTCCCGGACCTCATACGTGCTATCTGGCTGGCGGTAGTGGTTGCGTTCATTAGTGCGCATCGTAAATGTACAGGTAAAATATAAATTTTTCAAATAATTTCAGAAAGGTTTTTTTCTTTTTATTATTTTATTAAAATGTTTGCAACATGAATTTAATATTGCTAGATATTTTTATTGTTTGTTTAAACTGTGCCAGACACTAATTTTAATAAAGAAAATTTTTTTTCGAATTATTTCAGTATAATAATTAAAAAAAGTGTAAAAAAGTTTTACAAATACGTATAAATTTTAAACTTAAATATGATAGTACACAGTTACCAAAGCAAGTTAATGACATCTATGGATATCACAGAAATTGTTACAGCAGTTTTACAGTTCTAATGGCAAAATATCGAAATTTATAGGAAATTAATTTCTTGTCAACAGTAGATCTTCTCAGCACATCTAGCTCAACTCCGATATCAAATATCTGTAAATTTCAGAAGGTTAAAATGACTGAAACTCAATTTTTTTTACAAGTTTCCATTTCCAGCGGACGGGTTTTCCACCAACGTACATCCAGCGGACGATTTTGTGTAATGTTAATGTTTTTTTATTCGAATAATTATACAAACTACCATCTCAGTAAATTTCAGCAGGGTTAAAATGACTGAAACTCAATATTTTTTCGTGTTTTCGTTGTTCCCGTTGGCAAACCCACCACTGGTGGGCCAGCTTGACGGTCACTATGCTATAAGACAAATACAAATTGAGCTATATACAAATTATTGCCAGAGTTAAAATTGGTCACCAAAAACTTTCACTGGCTCCCGGGCTAATACTCCAGTAGATGTTGGCAAACCCTGCCAGATAATACGTCTAAAAATTCAGATACAGAAGTTATCATCCAAGAAATTGAGACTAATGCAATTATTGAGCTTGATAGTGTGGTAAATATAGAAACAATTTAAATGTCAAACGAGTTTGTTTTTTTGTGGAAAAGATCTCAAGCAAGCAAAAGGCAAACAACATACTTCACACTCCTCAAATGACAGCAGTGAATAAGATGATGATTGTCAAAATGCCTCAATTTTTGTGATACAATTATGGATTGGAAAATCTTACTTCAATTTTCATATAACCATCCATTTTTGTTCTTTTTTCATACTTACATTGATCCTCATTTTATTTTTATACAACAATAAATTATTATTTTGATACCATATTAATCCGCATATTAATTCAATAGTTTTTAAATCCTTTCTATGTAATTTATTCGACAACTATTTCTAGACCAAGCAAAATGATACCACATCACTTATCACTTTTAGATCGGTCTGGCTTAAGGTTAACAATCGAATTACTGTCTGGCAAATTAGCTTTGGGTTTTTAGATATTTGAGTATCATCATATTAAAATTTCAGCCATACTGAAATAATTCGAAAAAAATTTTTTTATTCAAAATTAGTGTCTGGCACAGTTTAAACAACAATAAAAATATCTGGCAATAATAAAGTTATGCTGCAAAAATTTCAATAACAATAATAAAAAGAAAAAAAACCTTTCTGAAATTATTTGAAAAATTGATATTTTACCTGTACAGGTACGATGCGCACTAATGAACGCAACCACTACCGCCAGCCAGATAGCCCGTATGATGTCCGGGAGAGTGAGAGAGATAGCATATCTAAAAACTGGCCTTCCTGAAATTCTTGTTTTTTTGACGTTGCTAGCTCTCGTACTAGAGTTTGGTTTTCCACATTTACCAATACCTCCGCACTCACTCACGATTTGGATTGCATAGAGAATGCGAGGTATATGGTCCAAAAAAGATTGGATTAGGTAATCATCAACCTACCCCAGAATCCTTTAATGATCTGAGAGAGCTTCTACCCCACCCCGTTTATGGAACCAAATTCCTCACGAAGTGTTCAAAAACCTCGTGTGTAATATGCAAAGAATATGCATACACATTGTATTGATAGTGCTAAAATGCTTGAATTCTCTGGACTCTGGGAATGAAATTTCGTTATTTACTCAATTTTTCTTAACTACCCTGTATACGCTGCAGACCTATAGGCTAGAATTGATTTTATTTCCTGTAACTTGAAATCATATTAATATGAATTTTCATCGCAAAAATATCATTTAAACTATATTTTCTGCTATTTAAGTCAATATCCCTGCAGTTTATTAATTTTTGTTTCTTATTACAGGTAAGGATATTGAAATGAAGATATCAAATTTTCGTTAGTATGATCCCAATACCATTCAGAAAGTGAGTACTTTTTACATCTCCTGAACTATACAGCTTTTTGATGAAGTATTATAGAATTTCTTAGTGGAGGTTTTGTTGGCGGAGAATACGAGGATACATATAATAGTCATTCAATCAACTGGTTCATAAACGACAGCTATTAATAGTAACGGAGCAAGCGCGTTAATAGTTCCAGGCTATTAATCGTAATATTAATGAATTAATTGATCACAAGATTTCTCAGTCGTCCGCACTATGAATTGAGTGTAAATTCTTGATTGAAATACATTGCACAAGGCATACATTTGACATAATATAATTAAATTATGTTATTATGTTCCAGTAGAGTTGTGACATTACTTGCATTGCTTTCGAATACTTTGTATTCGGTTGCCTATGACAATTGCACATTAACCTGGCATGAATTGAACATTCATATGGGTCATCATTCAATTCCGTCTACATTAAGCGCACCATTTATTTTGAGGTGGACGGAAAAAATAATTATTATTGTATGTGTTCAGAAATTTATAAAATTCCCCCCATTATTATATATCTCTTCTGTAAATGTTACTTAATATTCAATTTATTAATTAATTAACTTTATCTCATTCGCAATTCATGAGGTATCGATAGCTCTGAGCAATTCGTATTCTCGTGATGTATGCAAATTTTCTCGGGTTGACATAATAAAATCTGACTGAAGTGGTAAAACAAAGTAACAGTTTCCATTAATATAACAAAAAATAATATTTTTCACCCATAAACCGAATTCAGAATCTGATTTCTGATTGTCTTATCTGAAATAGAGAAATTAAATCCGCCACTTTGGCAATACCTGATAACGGAACGGATTTTATGGTTTATTGAAGGTAAATATAGTAAACCTAGATTCTGTTTGGGATCAACAAACGCTTACTCAATCCTGTCGTGACTTTTATGCTAATACTTCATCGGACGGTATCGAATTGTACCAGTTTTTCTTTCTCTGTAATAATCGAATTCTAAATTTGTTGTAGCAGCATTGAAAAAGCGTGACATTTTGGGCCAAAAAACCGAACCATGTTGATAATAAAACTCAGTTCATTCTAGATGTGAAATTATCATTTTATATCTAATTCAAGAATCATTAGATACAGTTCCGGTGTGCAGAAAGAATTTTTTCGTTCAATTCTATAACATTCTTTCCTGGAAATATCTGAATCAATTGCCGATGAAAAACATTAATGATAATGGAATGATTGTGACGTACCCCAAAATAAGGAAAACTGGGTTTTTTTGTCTACTTTGCTAAATTTCTTCCCTGGTTTTCTTTTACTTTATTTTAGACATGAATAGTCTTCTAGTCTTGTTGCATTCATAAATAAGTTAAATGAGACCAATGGCAATGTGGCTCCTAACAATATAAAGAATGATTGAAATAATAATTGGCTATGAATATCGCAGATTTTTTTGTGATATATTCATGATCGTCCTGAGCTCTCTTACTTACCTTCCGATTATGCAACAAAATATATTTCATAGTTTTCAATTAAGCAATAGTCCTAATTTATTAAGTTTCGAGAAACTTCCTCAATATTAATTCCGTTTTATTTCTTTGATTTCGCAGTTTTAAATATAAATTAAACGTAGAAAATGTGGAAAAATTTTATTCTACGGAACGAATATGACCCATTACTGGCCTTAGATATGGTGTTTCGAGCAGTCCGAAAATGATTATTTATCCTCTTTTATTATTTTTTTGAATTATCTTAAGTCTCTCCATAATCATTCGAGACGATTATTGGTTCAATATTCGAAATGAATAGACATTTTGCTACGTCACAACCAAAGATTATATACGGGTGGTCCAGTTCGTAACCAAGAAATTTCAACCACGTATTCTTAATCAAAAATAAGCCCTATTTTGTCATATAAACATATGTCGAGAAATGTTTCCCCTCCGAGATACTGGGTGTTGAATTTATAGAAAAAAATGTTTTTTATTAATAACTTTCACACTGCTTGAAATATTTTTATGAAATTTGAGACATGGGTTTTTAGCGTCAAGGGGCACTTTTTGCATAATATCATTTCTTTTCTATTTTACCAGTGGCGTCCGTACTGCGACGAGAATAAATATTTTCAGATAAAAAAATGACATGCCACTGATATTTCCGGCAATAAAAATTACTATTTAAACCCTTATTTAATTTGGTGCAAATCCGGTCGTCCGACTTTTTGCTGTACGAGGCACCGTTTCCGATTCAAAAAATAAAACACATTCTCATGCATGAAGAAAAAGCCAAAATTTGATAAGGTAGGTACATAAAAATAATAAGAATTTTATTGCTATATCAAATTTTGGCTCTTTCTGTGTGTGTTTAATTTTTTTAACCGGAAACTGTGCCTCATACAGCAAAAAGTCAGGAGACCGAATTTGCTCCAAACTGAATGAGGATTTAAACGGTAATTTTTATTATCGGAAATATTGTGTGGCGTATAATTTTCTATTGAAACCATTCAGTCTCGCTGCAGTACGGACGCCACTGGTAGAATAGAAAAGAAATGATATTATGCAAAAAGTGCTCCTTGACGCTAAAAACCTATGTCTAAAATTTCATAAAAATATTTCAAGCATTGTGTAAGTTATTGATAGAAATCATTTTTTTTCTATAAATTCAACACTCAGTATCTCGGAGAGAAAACATTTCTCGACATATGTTTATATGACAAACTAGAGTTAATTTTTGATGTAGAATACGTGGTTGAAATTTTTTGGTTACGATATGGACCACCCTGTATAGAGTAGAGAAAGATAGGAAACTGCCTCATATTCGTAGTACTAAAAAACGACTACATTTTTAGTTTACATTAAACTTACAGATGGCACTGAAGATGAATTTGTATATAAAATCTTAAATTATAATAGAAATATTAAGAAGGAGTCACCGAAAAAATTAAAGGGGTGATTATCCAGATTATTTTATGACAAAGGAGTCTCATAAATTCAGTTCCGAAAATGCATCGTTTCCAAGATAAAGGGTGTTAAGTTTAAAAACTGACTAAAAAAGTGGTGCGCCACTGAAATATTTTAAACTAACAATTATTTTGAATTCTTCGTTCAATTTGTGACATAAATATCTTTTGCCTTTTTTGTGTTATGCTCAATTTGTAGTTGAACGTTACGTCGGAATGTTTAATTTTTTACTTAAAAACGGCGCCATGTACGAAAAAAAAACAAAAGAAATATTTTGTCACAAATTGAACGAATTATTCAAAAATAGTAGTAACTTTATAATATCTCAGTATAGCATACCACTTTTTCAGTCAGATTTTAAATAAAGCTTCAACACCCTGTATCTTGGAAACAATATGCATGTCCGGACCAACATTCATGAGAACCTTTTTTCATAAAATGATCGGAGGAATCGCCGCTTTCATTTTTTCGGTGTTATTCAGATACACCTGTATAGTTGTGTAAATCTTTAGGGGAGTTATTTCGGAAAAAAGGATTTAGATGATTAGTTTATTTTCCCGTTCCACATCCCGAAATATAAAAGACAACCCTCGTATTTGGTGAACTTAAGAATCAAAGTAGATAAAACATCAACGTTTATTGTTGATTTTCTTGCCAATTGTAGTTCAATAGTCGTAATGGTAGCCATATACGCTACGAGCAATCGTTACGATCAGACTGTACAGTTCGAACGGTGCAGCTTATCGTAGCTGGTATACAAGCTATACACGCTACGAGAAATCGTTGCGATCAGACGGTACAAGAAACGCGCCCCGCATACGTGTAGTGATGGCGTCGACGGACGACGCGACGGTTTAGCAATTATTGGATTAATATTCGCCCTGAAGGTACAAAAAGTGAAGCGAAAAAACGTAGCATCTGGTGTAAAGAATGGCTAATGAAAAGAAGAGTTCATTCTCATGTGAATTTGTTGGCGGAATTAAAGCTGTTTCCAAAAGACTGGCATAATTGGATCACGATACGTACTTACATCTACTGAATTTGGTGGCACCAATTATCGAGAAGCAAGACACTATTATGCGAAATGCTATTCCACCCCACGACAGGCTTGAAGCTACCAAACTGAACATGAAAACGGAAACACGAGCGCATACACGTTTCGATCAGTCGGCACAGTTCGTCCGATTCCGATAAATCAATTGAAATTTTGGTATTGTTCCGTTCGACTGTACAGTCTCAACAAATCGTGCGAAACTGCACAGTTTTATCACATACATGTAGCAATTTATCGGCACCGTTCGAACTGTACAGTCTGATCGTATCGATTTCTCGTACCGTATATGGCCACCATTAGTAATATCAAAAGAGCATCTATTTTTACGAAAGAAATCGAAAAAAACACGTAGCTAAGTAAAATTCTGACAAAAAGCATGAGTGCTGGTGGCAACAAGATCCGAGTCGTATACGAAGATTTTTGCACTGCACGAATGCTTTTTGTTAACAAATATTACTTTGCCTTGTGTTTTTTTGATTTTTTTCACAAGAAAAGATGCCCGATTGGTATTTGACAAGACCATTTCATGAGTGACAGATTATTCTGCATACATTATGTAGAGCACTAGAAAGATAGGTATGCCAGACAGGCTGACTGGGTCCAACCATAGACTCGAAAATTACAGATCACTAGCAAATTTTCCTCGCCATCTATCGGGGTTATGCACCAACATAAACATAAACATTTGATTACAGATTTCATTTATTCGATTATAGATTTCATTTCATTCGAATTGTTCTGTAATTTTCGAGTCTGTGTTGGACCCAGCATGGCTGTCTGGTATACTCCCCTTTTTAGAGCCTTACATTATGTATTGTAATTTTTGGTGACAACAACTGTTAGTTTTGCCGCGGGTGAACTCGAATAAACTGCTGACAGCCAAACAGTTTTCCACCTAGCAACCATTTGTAATTCAAAACTGCTCGTTTGTGAACGGTCGAAATCAGGACGAGGGAAATAATCACATCTGAACATTTCATAAATTAAATGGATCTAACAACATCTAAACATATTACACGAACAAGTTCAAGAAAAACCTTGACTTATGTCAAACAGTAACAGTAATGTGAACGAATGTGCGAAAAGCTCCATAACATATGAGTGCTTTTCTCCAACTTCCTTTCCACTACATGCTGCACTATAAAACGCGGATCTCTTGTTAACAATCTGTCTCATTGGATAAAGTGTTTAATTTATCATGCCACGTTTCCTTCCAGGTTGTATTTCATCGCGCCAGAATCAGTTCTCATCATTTCAGCTTGTAATATAAAACGTTCATTTTACGATTGGACGTAACGCGAGATGAACTCCGCTCTCCTTTATCGTTAACAAAAGTTTCACAGAAAACGATGGGATTCATTTTGGGGCATCTCGAATTACTCGGAGCGGTAATTTTTCGACATGTAATTCGGCAACTTGACGAGTGCGTTTCTGAATATTAAATACACTCCCATCAGTGTGAAATCTTGTCTGTTACTATTTACATAAGTTGTCACGAGTTTCTTATTTATCATTTCAAAGTTGAAGTTGTTACTCAGGGCGAAATACCACTGTTAAAATTATGGCAAATTAATACCTGATATACCTAATAGGTCTAGTGGCAGTTCCTTGTACATGAAGTTCTGAAAATCACTTGGAGAGTCAAACCTTACTTGATAAGCTCTTCTGGCTGTTGACTTGTAGAGCAGCTTCATTCGAAATTCGAATATCTAAGGGATTTCAAAGACAATAACTCGAAAGTTGACCGTATTTTGTTGCATAGAAGTGATATTCATACTGATCTCCTCGATTTTGTTTTTCTCCAGTTGGATTTTCGAGATTTTCAGTCATATCAGATGATTGAAAAAACAACAAACAATTCGTTTATATGAGTCGAATCTTAAAATCACTAAACTTATAGAAGGCGATTGAATTTTTCTACAGAGGTTATTATCCTGTTTACAGTTTCTTCTGATTATACTGTGAAATTGAATGGAAAACAGCAATGAAATGAATTTTTTTAATTTTCACATTGGATCAATGTATTGAAGGTGAATTTATAACATATAATTCAGTGATATCCTTCGAATATCTTAATTGTCGTTTTTCGTGCATTCTTGATTTCTTCAATAGTAGGGTTATATTTTTTTATTCACCTTGAATTCATCTTCCAAAAATAACTATTCTTTCTTTTTAAAATAAACGAACTACACATTAGCCACTTAAAGATTTTTTCCCTCGACCTCAAAATAAAAGGTGATTTTAATGTGTACGAAATTGAACATTAATGACCCATTCAATGTTCAATTTATGCAATTTTAATGTGCAATTGCCATGGGCAGCCGAACACAAAGCGTTAGGAAGCAATACGAGTAAAGTCAGAAGTCTTGTGGAACATAAAAACAGAAATTTGTATTATGTCAAATGTATGTTTTGTGCAAAATAAGAATTATTTTAATAAAAAAATTTATACACAATTCATATTAAGATCGATGGCAAAATATTGTAATCAACTCAGTTATTAATCTAGCAATTAATGGTCTCGAAATATAACGCGTGCGGAGCGAACGCGTTAAAGTATCGCTAGTCGCTATCTTAAATAACCTATTTATTTAAAACACTTTATATTGATTTGCAGAATTGGTGATCCCCAAACCACAACTTTACTCTGAATTTCGTTCCATTTAGGATCTTAATGATATGAAGATATGTATAAAATTACAAGCAGATTTCTGGAAAAAAAATTGAATGAAATTCTGTTCAACATATAAAATGAGAATTCTTTAATTCATGATCTATAATTCCGGTCCATGCGTCTTTATCGAAATGGAGAAAATGAATAATTTGTAATTATATTCATAATTTCTGTAGAATTGTCAGTTAATCAGGAATATCAATACGAATCGATCTAAATTTTGACATCAAGGCGACAGAACTTCATAGAAGTGAGAATCCTTCCCTCGCTGTTTATATTGGGCAAAGGATAATTCAAATTTAAATATTCTAAGATCTATTAGTTTCTTACTAGTCATTTATGACTTCGCATAAATTCACAATGACCAAGATATAAACACCAATTTTTATTGTTTGAAAATATAAAATATTTTTCTGGATTTACAGCTTTTACATTGTCCGTCTACAGGTATGTCTACACCGGAGTGCTGCTGCACTGTGCGGTACAGTTGCGAACAGTGTGCGGCACAAATGTTCGTCGGCGGTGTAGTCGTCCAGGCGAACAGCAACAAAAGTACGCGAACTTTGTGGAAAAGTTCGCGCGTACAGTTGCATACTTTTGTTCGCTCATCGTCTCCACCGGTGTAGACGGCTCGACACACACAACACATGTTTCTGCGAACTCATTCTTGTTTCCGCTACGGTAGCGAAAACATTATTGTGCGCGAAAAATATGGAGGGGAATAATGCGAAAATAATTGAATTTATTAAAGAAATCGAACTCCATCCCTCACTGTGGGACTGTAATCAAGGAGATTACAAAAATAGAAATGAAAAACATGATGCAATATATTTTTCTTTCAGCACGCTTATTAACACCTCAGGTACAATGATAGATATGAGTTGTTTAGAAACTTTGAATAAATACATCAAACTTGCGAAAGAATCTCCTGTTGCCAAGATATCTTAAAGTAATTACTGGCCTTATTGAAACTGGGACACATTTTCTGTAGTTTGTGTCTCGTTTCGCAATCCAAGGAGTTACAGCAGTAATCAGGAACTCAAAATCTTCGGACGATATTCGGGTGAAATTTTTAAATCCACTCAATGGGTCTACTTTCATCTCTTCCACAAATCGATTTGTTTTTAATTGCGACGTTGTAAAAAGGACCTCACCCAACATCGTGTTTTTCTTTTGTTTTTTTTTTCGAGCAAAGTGCATACCAAAACACACGCTGCAGCACAAAGCATCACGTATCTTGATCCTCCATATTCAATTTTTTTTCGATTGAAGGAAAGCGAAACACTGAGAAACAGTGAGATCTTGTTTGTGCACACTGTGCGCATACATAAGTTACGAACAGTGCTGCACTGTGCGCGTACAAAAGTTACGCAAGCTCTTTCGGTGTAGACGGTCTCTAAATGTGTTGGACTATTTGTGCGCGTACAGCTGAAGTGCTGCACAAAATGTTCGTGAACAATTGTGCCGCACACGATTTTGTGTAGACGTACCTTACCATCGGTGTTCCTCAGGGAACTGTTGCCGGACTTTAATTGATACATTAATGATATTCTGAACTCGCATATTGGGAGCTGTTATATAGGTAGAAGCTTCCAAATACAAATACAATACAAAGAACAATTCAGTATAATGTATCCATATGCAGTTGCAGTTGAAACTGAATTGTTTTTCATGGGAACTCGTGAAGCTGTCCTAAGTGGCATACTCAGGATTTAGGTAACAGTACCCTTTTACAAAAAACAAATCAGAACGCTTTATAGATATTATATTTAGACCTCCAGGTTTTTCAATTTGCTTCTGATTCATTTGCGTGATATCACTACTCGGACCAAACGCAAAAAATTGAAGTTGTTTGTAATGGAGAGTTTCAAACTTCTGAGAAATTATCTTATTCATGCCTTTCCCACTTTTGTTCTAGCTCGAGCTCATCTCTTTACTTTGTGACATCATCCTAAAGGGGCCCACTCACTAAAGCGGCCTACAGACGATCAACTTAGTTGAAGACTATGTTGTCAACTAGGTTGTAAACCAAATGAAAGTGAAAATAGCGGTTGTCAACCAAGTTGAAAACATCATTTCAGCGGTGGTTTCCGTCGAGTGAACTAGTCGGCTGATTAGGAGAAATTATCGAAACATGGAGAGAGATCTTTCGTTATATGTTATTATAAACGATTATTGCGACAATGTGGTGCAGCACAGTTCTTGAATGAAAGAATTCGGACCAAGGATTGGTACCACAATCGGTCTCATTTTTCCCATTTCGGTTTAATGAAAGAACTTTCTAATTTTGAGCCGAAATTGGTCTCCAACGATAGGGTTTGCTCCCTGATGACGAATCCGTGGTCTCAAATTCAATCCGGTCCGTGGGACCGTCCGGCCATAAACACGATAACTTTCTAAGGAATTGTCCTTGAGACTTGAGATTTTCAGGGCGAGTTTGGTTTCCAAATGCCACAATTAAGTTCGTTAATCAGCCAGAACATACAAGGTGTCCTATAAAATATGACCATTCCGAATTTTTGTTCCTTAATATTTCAGACAAAACGAAACCAATTGGAATAGAATTTCTCGACCACATGCAAAATGCTCACAGTAAGCCTCATGCGAAAATTGAAAGGAAGAATCATTATATGTCATAACAAGATATCCAAGAATCGCATCATCTGAAGCATATAGTTCAATTTTCTTTTAATTATTGATTTTAATATTTTCATTTTTAATAATTTCCATAATATAAGTCTGATCATCCTGAGATTTGCAATTATTTACTAAGCATGAATCTCAAGTACTATACAAAATTTTGAGGTAATAGCATTATTGCTCCACCAATGAATGTTTGCTCGAAGCATCTGCTTAAGGTTTTTCATATATCTCGGATTTTACTCTCCATAATTCAGATCTTTCACCCAATCAAAGAAATCCCAAACTTGAATGTTTGGAATTTTGCTCATATTTTCTAGTTAAATTACTACCTTTCCCCGAATATTTACGACGGTTTTTGAATACGCTATGAGATGTTCACTCTACAAGATAGAATTCCAACTGGTGTTGTCAACCTAGTTGATGACTACCATACAGACGCTCCAACATAGTCGTCAACATCGGGCTCCGCCACCAAATATCAAACCGATTTGATCTCGCATCAACTTAGTCTTCAACCTGGAATATCAACCACCAACCAGCCTACAGACGTTCAACTTGGTCGTCAAATGCCGTGTTTACAACTTAGTCTTCAACTAGGTTGATCGTCTGTAGGCCCCTTTAGAAGGAAGAATGCGCAGTTAATATCTGCACGTTGCTGTAACGCAAACGTGTGCATTCATATTCCCAACACATACACTTTTGCGTGTTGGTTTGGATGTGCGACAAGCGTGAGATGACGTCGAAAAAGATTGATGTTAATGGCAGTGGCGTGTGTTGTTATTAAGGAAAAAATGTCCAAGGTATAAATATCGAACCCGACACTGGTTGCTAAACATATGAAACGTGCAGAGACTTGTTGCCCAACACAGTCGTTTTTGATCATTCTTCTACGTACGGAGAAGAATGCACACGCCACACGACGGAGATGATTGCGCATTCCAAATTTACGCCATACACACACTGTTTTAACTGTACCCCGTACAACGCGCATTCAAGTCTTCGCACTTCCCTCTTAGTGAGTGGGCCCTTTTATATGTATACGTTGTTTAGAATGTTGATGATGATATTATTTTAATAAGCAACTCATTACAAGCCATCCGCTGCTTAGGTGTCATGACCAGACGACTTCGTCATCTTCATTTCTTCATTATTTGGTTTTTTGTTATTCAGCTATGTTTACCATTTAATTCCATACAAATTTTGAGTTTATAAGTGGTTCCCTTGTTTTCAATACAATGATCGAGAGTCCTCCTCATTACAACGAGTCACCAGTAATTTCAGAAATATCGTAACTGAAAAATGTCTGTAATTCTTCACTGGAATAGACACGGTAGAAATTCAGTATTTTTATATGATGTGAGCACATAAACAATCGTGAAGCAGAATTCATTCTCGAAGCCAATGCTCCTATCGAATTCATTGGAATATAAATTCAAAAGTTTGCCCAGTTGACGGGCATCCATCTCAGCTACATCCATGCTTCCACAACGTAGAATAAAGCCACTAATCACCCGTCAAAACATGTCAGATTTTACGAGTATTTGCCGGTATGGCATGCACTGGCTGTAAACAATACGCCGCCTCCAGGCAAAGCGTACATGAAACACATCAAAACTTATGAAAATTGAACGCCTACAATAACGTTACGAATGAGGTTAGGTAGGAGTACGACCGCGTGAGACAATAGAATTGTTTCAACTTGGTTTTTTTAAAACCGCGCGTTCATTACATCAAACGAAATGGAGAGACTCAGAAATTGCTGAAATATTACTTTCCGGTTTGTAGGTACATATTTTCTCATATATCAAGTTGATTGATGTGCCAAATTCATTTTATTGTCGTGTGGCTCTAAAAATTATTTAGAGGTTAAATAATCCATATAAGGGTGCAACAAAATTGAAGCCAGATTGGAATTGATTGGAAAACATATTTTTCACGCTTCTGATCTTGATTTTTTTATTAAATCGCAGTGTGCATAGGAAAAAGGATTATAAATAAAATAGCACTTAGTGGAAATGACCTTCATTTTTAGACGATTTCCATGACCAGTCCTAATAAATGTGGCTGAATTTCGTTAATGCAACTCCCAAATCTCCTCCTTCAAAACACCTTTGGTTGTGAGCTTTTTGACATAGACCTGTGAATTTAAATAAACCCATAAAAAGTCTCCTAATGATGTTCGATTACACGATCTAGAGGTCAATCCTGATCATTGAAACGATCGAGAAATTTTCCCATACAGTAATTCCTGAAAAACTTTTTATGTTTTACTCCCAGTCTCTGAAACATTAATAATTAAAACAAATTTAATTAAGATAAAATGCTCCTGCGAAAATCTTGAATCAGTCTTATTGACAATTAGTTTGTATGAAGAAGGTGTCTGATTTAGACACCGAAACGTTACATTATCCTTTTCCTTCCAATTTGCTCCTGACAAATTAGTGCAAAGATTTTCGCAGGAGCATTCTATCTTAATTATTTTTTTTTAATTATTTCTGTTTCAGAGACTGGAAGTGAAAACCTAAAAAATTTTTTTTCAAGTGATTGGATTGTTTCATGGTCTGTATGGTATGGCACATTTTGTTTTTATCAATTATCACCTAGTTTCGGCAGCAATAGCATTCATGGCTTGACCAGGCTCATTTTACAAATGTGATGATCAAGTTATAAGCCTCTCACAGAAAATTAGAATCAAAGAGTGATATACTGTGGTTTTGTTTTTCGAAAACTACATTTGGGTTCTCCAGAACACCAAAAAATTTTGGAGATTTAAAAACCCATCAAGGTTAGAAAATGCTTCTCTGCTCATGGGAGCACTGATCTTAAGTGAGTATACGCTGAAAGGAGTTTCTTGAAATATGCAATATTGTCCAACGCCTAACTGACGTCCCAGTTGGTCAACGACAATCTCACGCACTGCTTCATTATTGGATCTGAACGACTTGTTTTGGACCACCGGTGTTTTTTGACTTGTCCAACGAATCTTCACAGTTGACGAAGTTGAAACACTATCCCAAACATATTTTGTATGTTATTTTCACTACATCAGCCAAATTTTGATATTTTTGAAATATTATTCAATACTGAAGATACGTTATTCTATCATGTAACTATTCATTTTTAGGAATCCCGGAATCCCTTCCTTATTTTTCATGATATGAGGAAGTCCTACAATTACTGAAATATGAGAGTGGTTGACATGAAAGCTGGAATTTTCTATACAAATTTTCATCATTAAATTCAGTCTTTTTGGAGGCTTCTAAAGAGTCTCCGTCGAAGTCTACACATTTTTGCTACCTTTCCGAAAGGTTTCAGATTTGTCACATGACCATTTGCTCATGAAGAATACTACCTCCGCGTTGCTTTTGAATCACAGTCCCCCATGTGCCTTATTCAATTAACCAAATGAATACATAGTAGTGTTTCAACTCAATTCGTCAAATATTTCAATCGTAAGTCGTGGAAACTTTTCAGCGGTTAAATTTCTGCTCAAAATACAGAAGTTGACCTGATGGGTGGCAGAAATTTTGCTGTAAGCGAGCCTCGTTCTAAACCATTGACATTCACATCGTTAACACTTGTTATACCGTGTGATATGTTTGTCACCACTTCGGGGCATGTACAGAAAAATAATTGAAATATTATTTGGAAATACAACATTGCAAGTTTCAAGTTTGCAAGACAATTTTTTGACTGACATCTGACCCATTAACAGAATCAGGATTCTGAAAGAAAATCACCAGGAAAACCATGAAGAAAAACTGAAATTAGTAAATAACTCTTTATAAATGATATAATAGGAATTGTACTAACTGTGAACTTGTTAGAATTGCGTGGTTTGTGTTACACGGCCTCAGTTGAAAAATTTGCTATTCACATTTCGTTTAGTTCGGACGGTATTAACGAAATGTGTTTTATCTGCAGTTCTCTAAGCCAAAATAACCATCAAAACATTGTAGAATATTATGCCGAAGCAACAAAAGTATACGACTCACGAGATAATGTACTTAACATCTTATTATGACTATAAAAGTTAATTCCCGTTATTCTTGTTGCACAATCAATCACGGGAGGATCCCTTTTTGGTAAGCCATTTATTTTGTTTCGGAACTAAAACTAACTAGCCGCTAGCGTGTTCACGCGATCTTGCCTCGAGGAAATCGCTGCATCTGCGCTTCCACGGCCCTTAAATCAGTTATAAGACATGTATTTATGCAGAATGCCCAACACCCGGCTTTACTACACCCTTGAAATCGTTTGCGTGAATTTGGGGCAGGATTCAGAAAACAAACTAACCACGTGTTTTCGGAAGCCACCTGTCGCTTTAACAAAGTATCCGAGCGGCCGAGAGTCTCATTTATGATGTTTTGATGCAGTGAACGATAGAATCACACACTAATCTCTATTTTAATAAGATTCATAATATCTAGATTAGTTTCATTAATGGGGCTAATCGGTCGATTAGTTTTCGAATCAAAATTATGTGAGAAGTGTTCAGTCGTGAATGTTGCCTAGCTCTTGGAGTAAATTGTCCCGATTGCTGGCGCCACCTGCGGCCGCTGAATGAACCCGGTCGGTAAACAAACATCACTATTCAATTAAGAATTTTCTCCAAGTATCGAACTGTGCGCTCTGATTCGAAAAGTCAATCTTGAGTTATTAATATATAAATATACAGGTTGTCCCGTAAATACCACGCGAAAGTGACACTGGAGATAGATTGGCATTAGGTCTATCAGATAGCATCAACATGACCTCAGTAAAGTCCGCTGGTTTTCGAGATATCACCACTTTTGCAAATAAAAAATGAAAGAGAAAGTGAGATAAAAGAGAAAGAAGAGCAAAAATAATGGTTGTTTGAAACGGTAGCGAGAAAGAATATCAAGCAACATGTAATTGGCAACAGGTGATACTTGTGCATTTTTCCTAATTTTTAATTAACACAGCCTTCGCGACAAAATTATAATTTCTAAGGTTTTGACTTAAAAAAACTGGTAGTGTTGTATCATTTTGGAAAGTGCAGGAAATGGACCAGTTTTTACGATTATTTTCAATTCAGTCTGATATAATTTTCTTTCACATCAGTCAGTCAAACTTAAGTTAACGTTTTAACTTCGTCATAAAATACAACAAGTTAGACATTTTTTTGAAGGATTTTGTTCTAGTTCTCTGTGAAGTTATTACTTCATTGTTTAAAGCAACTATTCAGGATAGCCTAGGTGAAAAAAAACATGAGTTTGAAGACCGAAAATTGGAGATTTTTAAGAAATACAAAAAAGTGGTGATATCTCGAAAACCAGCGGACTTTTACTGAGGTCATGTTGATGCTATCTGAAAGACCTAATGCCAATCTATCTCCAGTGTCACTTTCGCGTGGTATTTTTGGGACACCCTGTATATATTCAAAAAAATAATAATGCTATTCTGAAAACACCTCCTCCTTTTATAACGAACTACGAAATGTACGATATAGCACATTGTGTGACCCCAAAACCCCATTTTATTCTGGACGTTATTATCCGAAAAGAACATAATATTTTCGTCAAAGCACATCCTGACTTCATCACCCAAAACATAAGACAGAATCAAGGGGTCTAATAAAGCGTCCAGTCCAGATGTATCTATCGAGCAATCCATCGATTTCACCCAGGCTGACTACAAATAGAAGATTACATCAGTCGAAGTAGTATTTGATGGTACAGGGTGCGGCACGGAGGATGGGTGGTTTTAAAAAAAATAATAAAAGCGTTAATTTTTACTCAAAAACACATTCATTGACGGAATCAGATTCTCAAGGAAATAGCATTTGAGACAGTCAAGTGTGGAAAATCACATCAGGCATGTGGTGGCCGAAATCGGTGATGCAGTGCTGGAGGCGCTCTTGGAAGTTCGCGTAGACTCTCTCCAACATCGCTCTCTCAACTTGGACAACTTCCACGCGAATAGCCCTTTTCAATTCTTCCAGAGTTCGGGGCTTGGTCTCGTATACTCTAGCCTTGAGGTGTCCCCATAAGAAAAAATCGCATATGGATAAATCTGGGGACCGGGGAGGCCAATGAACATCGCCAAACCTGGAATAAGGCGACCAGGGAAGAGAGGGCGAATAACGTCCATTGATGCTCTGGCTGTGTGGGCGGTCGCCCCATCCTGTTGGAACCACACACGTCGGATTGGAACACGTTGCCGTCGTAATTCGGGGATAAAGAAGTGCAGCAGCATGTTTCCGAGCAGATCGCGACGGACTGCGAAGAATGGCTTGTCGAACGCGTTCAACATTTTCAGGCGTTCGAACTGTTCGCACAGGTCCTCTTGGTCTTCTGTTGATCAGTTCACCACGTCTGCGAAGTGATTCAACCCAACGAAGGATGGTGTTCGAGAGGGAATAGCTCTATTCCGATGAATGTGGAAATGGCGACGAACTCTCACGCTGCACGACCGTGACTGACTCATTATTTTGGACGAAACTATCATAGGCGAAAACACGATGCTCCACCGTCCAAGGCTCCATGACGACAACTGGTAAAAAAAATGCTAGGAACACACGAGTCTAACGGCACCTTCCCCACTTCTCTCGTCCTCAGTGGGGGAAAGTTATGCCCATCTGAAAAACGTCCGCCCTCCGTGCCGCACCTTGTATCAAAAGGAGCCAAGCTAAAGTGATGGTGGGATGACTGACGGAGCAATGTGGGTACAATATTATTATTACAAAGAAGCAGATGAAATTTGCAGGCTCTATGGAGCGGAAACTGGCTGGCATAAGAACAATTCTTATGAGGAAACCGGTCCTGGACACCAAAGAGGCAACGGCCAAAGCTCCTGATAGGGCCCTGCCTCGAGTATATGCCGCACGCGTCAGGTTAAGATTTTGCCGCCTCCAAATACAGCTTGCCCCTAAAACAATGATAAACCTGTCAAAAGACTAAAGATAGACATTGTCGTAGTCTCCCTTATCCCAAATTTCGACCATAGTAAATGTTTCAGGGATTCTAAGATATTTATTGTTTTTTTTAATTTCAGAGAATTTCCAATCGCGATTAGTTCTTATTGTGCCATTTCTATGAATGGAGAGGTATTTCGATATTTTTCTTAATTTCACATCAGATAGTGCAGCTGTCAGAAACAAAAACTTCAAGTGTAAAAAGTTGAAAACTAGTGAACTACAAAAAAAAATTTAAAGCAAAAATAAATTTAAATTAAAATTCAATAAAGTTTGAGTGGGAAAAATTAAGGCAGCTCCTGGTAGTCATCATGTTTGAAACTTGCTAAGTTTTTGCAGCTTGGCAGCTTGCAAAAAAACTATCATAAGCCTAGGCATTCTGTATTAAATTGTCCAAAAATTTCAAAAAACTGTTTTTGTTGTAATTGGTTATTCTGAGCTCGTGTGTTAATGTTAACCTAGCTATTCTGTTTTGTTAAATTTTAGCACAAGTATACATTTCTCGAAGAACTTTAAGAGCCAAATATGTTTTAAAATGATAGCCCGATTTTGGAATGATTTGATTCATGCATGGATGACTGCCTGATATTTTCTGGTTGTAGGTCTGAATTCCGCATAAATTTCTCGAAGAACCAGATTCTTCCTACTTCCTCTTTCCTTCTTTCTTGTAAGAATATCCACTTTTTGTTCTTCTATTACCTACTCATCTAGTTATCAGATGAAAACAAAAGAATATCAAAGAATATCAATAGGTTTGAGTGAAAAACAATTTAGTTCTCATCAAAACTTACTGTTACTGATATTTCCAATTTTACAATTTGCGAACGGTGCTTTTCCATCGACTCTTGTGTTTCCTGATTATGGAAATATTCTGGAATTGTTCAATGATGAATTCACCTTTATATTCAGTATGAAGTATTCAAAATTATTTCACATTTACACTTGTAGACTCATAAATGAATTATTATTATTATCGACTTGAGCCTATTAGCGTAGAAAGGGTGTGATTTTTCACACCCCCTAGCGATCGGCTATCACACTCCCTACTAAGGGGAACATTCACTCATCCCGGATAGCAAGTATCAGGAGGATTGAGCTCTGAGGTCTTCGGTGTTCTTCTTCTCCTGGGTCCTGGGTTGTTCGTCCTTCGTTGCTTGGTCCTGGATCTCTCGGTTGATGTCGTGGTAGTTGGTTTTGCGATGTTTCCCTCCATGGTTGTTCCTGGTGTCCATCGTGACCTACAAACTTCCTTACCGTTCTAGCAGTACCAAGAAGTACTGCTTTTTGCATTACTTTAAACAGGTGTTCATCCAAATCTAGCTCCTTGAGGTTGGACTTGAGGCTCTTAGGAATGGCTACGTCTATAAGTATTGCTCTCTTCTCTTTTTTCTGGATTATTACTCCACTTTACCGAAAGAGTAGGTGAGAACTGAGCAAGCGTAGGTGTTAACAGCTTTTGTGAGATTTCTGCTGTTCAGTTTCGTTTTCAGAACGCTCCTCATTCTTCTGGTGAACTCTGCTGTTAGTTCGTCCTTCATCACTCGTTGGTCTATCCTTTGACATTGCTTCATACCTAGGTATTTGTATAGATCACCTGCCAGCATTGCCTTTATTTCTTCTCCGTTAGATAAGGTGAGAGGTGTCTGTTGGATTTTCCCTCCTGCTATATTTAGGGAACGACATTTGTCCAGTCCAAAGTTCATGCTGACGTCTTTGGAAAACATCTCCACTAGTCGTAGTAGGCACTCTAGTTGGTCTCTGTTTGCTGCAATCAGTTTTAAGTCATCGACGTATAAAAGATGGTTAATCAACATATTGCTAGTGTTGCCTTTCAGGTTGAATCCCTTTCTGGAGGATTTTAAAATACTTGATAACGGGTTCATTGCCATGCAGAACCACAATGAACTCAAAGAGTCTCCCTGAAAAATTCCTCTCCTGATGGATACTGTGCCAGTTCTTATGCCTGTTCCGCTGATTTCGATGTTAGTTCGCCAAGTTGACATAACTGTTTTGAGAAAGCTCACTATTCTTGGATCTACTTTATAGATCTCTAAAACTTTTATGAGCCATTCATGCGGCATGGAGTCGAAAGCTTTCTTGTAGTCAAGATAAGCCGTGAACAATTTCTCCTCTTCTTATGGGCTTGGTTGCAGATTATAGAGTCGATTATCAGTTGTTCTTTGGATCCCATTGCACCCCTGGAGCATCCTTTCTGTTCTGATGCAATTATATTATTGCGTTCGCAATGGGAGTATAGTCGACGTGTAATGCAAGATGTTATGAGCTTGTACATAGTTGGCAGGCATGTCACTGGCCTGTACGTTGCTGGATCGTCTGTACTTTGGTGATTTTTTGGCAGAAGATAAGTTATACCCTCTGTCAGGAAGGAGGGCATACTCTCTGGACTCGTAGAATTTCATTAACTGCCTTAGTTAAATTACTATGCAAGCAGTTGAATTTTTTCAGCCAAAAACTGTGGAGCCCGTCTGGTCCAGGTGATTTCCAGTTGTGCATTTCTTTGAGAATATCCGAAAGCTCTTGTTCTGTGATGACCGTAAGGGACATTTGTGCGGTGTTGGTTTGAGTTTTCTCTTCGTTTTTTATCCACTCGGCATTTTTGTTGTAAGTAGTAGGTGTTGACAGTTGTTCGGTCCAGAATTTTTCCATGTCATCCTTATTCGGATAGATGTTTGGGGGGAGTTCTGTTGTTTTCCATCCAGATTTGTGTAGAAATTTTTCTCCGAGTTTTCAAAGGAGATGTTATCTTGCTTCCTCCTGTTGCTCTCTTTATATCTTCGCAATCTCTCGGAGTAGACACTGAGTTTTTGTTTCAGTGTGTCGATGCACTGCTTTACTGTTGTGTTTTCTTCTTCATAGCTTGAGTGCTTGCGATTTCGATAGATAATCGATTCCACCAACGATTTCAGCTTGATTGTTCTGATGCCATTTTCATATTGTGTCAGCCTTCCTGTCCTGCCGACAGCGTTGAACTTTTTCCTCCAGCCTCCTTTGCCAGTGAGGTAGGCGAGGTTGTGGACAGGGTTGATTTGAGTGCAGTCTTGGTTTGGTCTTCATGCCCAGCACTTCTACTACAGTTGTTGCGGCACAATAAAGGATGAGATGGATCGTTTCCAGTTGTGTTGCCATTGAAAGAATTTTGGTATGACATCAGTGTTCATTATCTTGAGGATGACTGCAAGCTTTTTGGATGATCTGATCCTAGGTAGTGTTGGTCTGGAAAGTGGATCAGTGCCGTTGTATTCGCTGAATAATCTGTGCATTGCTGATTCAAGACGTTCCACCAGAGCTTGTCGTTCTTCGTTCGAGATTTTATGGCCAGTTTCTACCGAGGTATGAACCTGAGGTGATGAATGTTCATTCTGTGTTTCGTCGTCCGTTTGAATATCTTCTTGGAGCGGTAATTGGAGTTCAGTTGTTCTTTCTTCATGTGTTGCTCCATGGTTGTGCTCTCTGTTTCCAGAAGTTGTGTGTTCTTCTCTATTATGGTTTTCTTCGTTGTTTAATTCATTGACAACTTCATTTTTAATTTCCTGCAATCTGTCTTCTGATATAAGTTTGTTTCTGAGGATTACGCGATATTGGTCAGCTATCCTCTGTTCAGTTACTTGTAGATCTGGAAAACATCGCTTGAATTCATTGAATAACCGTTGTCTGTATCCAGTTAGTTCTTGACCCAGGTTTGTTATTTTATAGTAGATGCGCATGATCGTTTCATTGATACAACTTGTCCATTTCATGCGTCTTCTGGGTAACCCTGCTTGAGTGAACGCTGGTTGAAGATCCTGCGTAGCACTATTTGTAGGGGGTGGCACTGCTGTTGTTTGCCTCCTTGGTTCTTCCTGTTGAGCTGTAGTGTTTTGTATGACAGGGGCCCGCCTCCTCAGCGCCCTGCCACTGACGTCCCGCATGCTGTCATGTCCAGCGCCAGCTCCAGACATGCCCTGACGATCCTCAGGCAGCGACTCAATATTTCTACTCCTTAATTGCACCATCATTATGGGTTGCATTTTATACCTACTGCCAGGTTTAGCTCGGGTACCTTAGGTTTGCTAAGCCCGTACTCTAGAACTTACCATTCCAGAGCCCCTGAGGGGACTCATAAATGAAATTATTATCGACTTGAGCCTATTAGCGTAGAAAGGTATTATTATATTATTATTATTATTATTAAACAAACAAGAGTTGAGGTTGAGGAAACCTATAAACTCAATAGTACAATAAAAAAAAGCATATACATGACAAGAAAAACACAACTGAAATGTAGCTCATCTCAATAAAGAAGTGTTGGCTGCTGCTCAGATTTCCATCTGTCGTAACTCCTCTTGAACGCACTGACAGACCGGGACCGGACAACGGAGTCGGGAAGAGAGTTCCATATGTTGAAGATTCTGTTGGTGAGGAAATTTTGACGCTGGCATGCCGCTTTTATTCCATGTAAATAACCTAACTACACAATTGTCAACGTGTCCAGAACTTTTGTTATAAAAATATAGTTTTTTGCTCAGTTGCAGGAACGTCCATTAAAATTTAAAGGTCCATTAAACCCTTAATCCTCCATTAGTTCCTTGTAATAATGGAGGATTAAGAGTTTAATGGACCTTTAATTTTAATGGACGTTCCTGCAACTGACTCTTAGTCATTTTTTTTACTATATAAAAAAGTGACCAACTGGCTGCCACCCCTGCTGATTGCCGTCTGCGTGTGGTGTACGCGCTGCACCCCCAGTAGAAACTGTCCTGGCTCCTGAAGGGGTTGTCGATTCATCAATACCATTGACGACTTCCTTGGGTTTCCAGAATGAGAAGGGTGGAAAACAGAAGATCTACATGGTCGCCGTTCCGGAATGTTAATCTAGCCGATCCTACTTATAATAATAATAAAACTTTTCTGAAAATGCCTCCTCCTTTTTTAACTGGGGATTATATGAGATGAAATTGTGTGACTCCAAAACCATCACCACAAATAATATTTTCGCCAAGAGACATCCTGACTTCATCGCCGGAAACATCAGAGAGCACCGAGGGACCTTATAAAGCCGTCCAAATGTATCTATTTACCGAGCAATCCACCAATTCGGTCTAGGTCGGCTTACAGAACAAACAGGAGATTACCTCAGTCGAGGTCCGGTCTATTTGCGGAATTAAGCGACGGATAGAGTCCGCGAGGGGTGGATTTGAACGTCGCGACGGCAGGCGTCCATCGCTGGACTGGTCAATCGGATATTATAGGATTTTATGATTTGTCTCCGTCCTTTCGAGTCGAAAAATGGTTTTGGAGTGTCGCGTTTTTTTGCGTGTTTTTCGAAAGAAATTTTCATTCAGCGAATCCACTAGGATGAAAAATACATCCGCTATACTCAATTGATTAGAGCTTTCACCACTTTGACCTAAAGAACTCTTTTATAAGAAAGCGTATGAGAAACACAGAGAAGAGAATATTTGAATTCATTGGGGTATTGATTTATTTGTTAAGTTCAACCATGGGATCTATTATCGATTGAAATATATTCTGGGAGGATTCTGCATTTCTTAGGAACTTTATAGGTTTTCACTCCCAGTCTCTGAAACATAAATAATTAAAAAATTTTTTAATTATTTATGTTTCAGAGACTGGGAGTGAAAACCTATAAAGTTCCTAAGAAATGGGATCTATTGTATATTATGTATAATTGAAATCATTTCACAAATGTCTAATTCAGATGATATCTGAAATATTCACGTAACATCAACTTTCAAGATGTAGAAAGTGTGAGAACACAATCATATGCATTTGAAACTGACATTATAAAGTTTCTGTAAACGGGACTTAAAGTGATGATTCCTCGATGAAAATAAGCAGGGGTAGTTCATAAGTATAAATTTCTTTCGAAATCGACCTCCCTTCCAAGATGCAGCCCTTGGAAGGCGATGACGGGTTGACAGTTTCTAATTTTTTAGAAGTCCTGAAAGCACTGAGTCATGAAACTATACATATTATGATGAATTATGTTACTCGCACAATTTTTATTATTAGGGGTTGAAAATAACACCTCCTATGATTTTTCTTCGAAATTGTTTTTTGTGGGATAGATTTTCGAAAAATGAAATTCTCTTAGTCGATACTTTTCTCGGAAAAAATTAAAACTCGCAAGCATTTATGATCACTGTTCATTCCATTTTATCGTATGTTCCATAGAATAAAAATTATTCATGCTCAAAATGGGGTTTTCAATTATGCTTAATAATCGAAAGAAGTTCTATTCGTGAAATTCAAATATTACGGATATTTTTATTCCGGAAATTAGTAATTAAATCTTCAGAAAGATTTATAAAACATCATTATCTCCTGTCATAGAATATTCATTCTATGGAACACTTATACGATGAAATGGAATGAACAGTGATCATAACAGCTTGTAAGTTTTTATTTTTCCGAAAAATGTTTCGTATGTATCGAAATTTTGGAAGGAGGTCGATTTCGAAAAAAATCATATAAACTACACCTGCTTATTTTCATCGAGGAATCATCTCCCAAAGTTCCTCGTATTTGTTTACAGAGTATATTTCATTCAGCAGAGCAGTAATTATGTCCAATAGCACCAAAATCTCGAATCTCATTCTAAAAGAACTCGATTAACCAAATATGTACCGGGTTTTTCACTATAATTTGACCCCCCCTTTAACTTTGTTACTAAGGAGGTTTCCTCTAATTTCGAATATGTAACATATGTTGGTCTATCTTTATTATTCTGAGCACCACAGAGTTTCAAATTTCAATAACCATCTGGCATAGCGTTTTGGAAGTTCGTGAATATTTAAGTGGCCAATTTGATCTTTGGATTGGTAATGGCGCACCCATTTTATGGCCACCAAATAGTCCCGATTTAACACCGTTGGACACGTTTTTATAGCAGTTCCTGAAGGAATAAATTTACTTCAGCAAAAATGAGAATAATATTAATGATATAAAATCAACGAATATAAAACCCATAATTCGGAACAAATCCCGTCAACGCACAAAAAATAATGATAATATTGTAATGATTAGAAACAAATTTTGAAGCTTTCATTTCTGACTTGAATCAGAGCCATAAAATGCTATCAAAAATAGTCTAAACAACTTGAGACAACTATATGAACTATGTGTATTGAATGGAGGGGTCATTTTGGGCAATTTCTTTAGTTGATATTATTCTTACCATACTACCATAGTTTATCATTTTGCATTGGTTAAGTGATTGTTAAGTATTTATTTTAAAATAATACTTTTAAATAGATTGTTTGGATATAAAGAATTTCGTAGGTATTTCAAATATTTTTTTATTCGGTGTCATCATTTCAAAACTATGAAACTCTGAAAATTGAAGAGACACATCCACATACGCATTTATATTCGAGATCATGAGGAAATAGCCTTTCAAAAAAAGGAAGAATATACAGGACAGGGTGTCCCATTTGAAAAAATATAGTTGTATTCAATGTTGTTCACCCTGTATATCTTCCCATTGACGTTGCTATAACTCCAAAAATGAGCATTTTCAGTAAACGCACTCTGCCACTTGTAAAATTATCACAGATCTTGGCAGGTGGTTCTTAAAATTTGAAACTCTGTGGTTCTCAGAATAAAAGAGAAAGACCAACATATGTCACATATTCGAAATCAGGGGAAAAGAGCTAGCCAAACATGGAAAAAGATACAGGGTGTTCCATTTGAAAAAATGAAGTTGCCATCAATATGTTGGCCACCCTGTATATATTTCATAATGTAATTCATATTGTAAAACCTCAGTCAATTTCATGAAATTTTTGTATAAAACATTTTTCTGTATATCTCTTAGAAAAAAGTTAAAGGGGGGTCAAATTATAGTGAAAAACCCGGTACCTGCAATGGAAATTATTATTTTCGGTTATGCGGGTAATAGTAATAAAATCATTCCTTGAAAACATTGAGATATAATAAAGATCTCTATGATTGAAAACATCTGGCGGAAGTATTTGACAGGAATATAAATATGGATAATAATTTTCTGTAGATATGTTTTTCAGTTACTTTGAATATTTTTTCTTCTCGTCAAAACGAAAACTGTTTTCCACAATGTCACCATATTACACTTCTGCAAAATATTTATTATTATATACATGTTTGTATTTCTGCAAATTCTATTTTTATACAAACGATTTTACCGTTTGAAATTATTTTTTACATTCAATGGTATAAATCATTAGGTCAATTAACTCCGATAAAATTGATCCGAGGTCACAACTTATAACTCATAAACTTTGGTTTATGTTTATATGGATCATAAATTTTTACCCTAAGAGACACCGCAGACTGCAGACTTTTTATCGGCCGATAGTATAGTTAGGTTGGGCTGAAAGTGCGCACACCGAGCAAACTTGTTAAGTTGGCTCGGTATGCGCATTTTCAGCCCAACCTGACTAAACTATCGGCCGAATGAAAGTCTGCAGTCTGCGGGTCCCTAAAACGTATAGCTCTGCATATCATTTTCAAACGGTCTACTCATTCCACGAATTATGCTTTTCCTTGTACCTGCTTCTTTTGATGTAATGAAATATTTTGATCACAGATTGGCTTCCGTATTCTTACACAATTTCCAAATCGGCCTGCAATCCCAGGAATGCCTTATGTATGCCATAATAAATTACTTCGTATGGACAACGATAACTCAATGGACCAAAACAGACGCAATGAAAAAAATATCATACCAACCCACGTCTTCAGGTGCGAGAACAATGCTGGACCTCCTTTGATTGATGCATATGAAAGCAGGTTCACGCCATTTGTGGTGCAACCCTGTTTAATTGTAGCCTTCAGTGCATATTCTCGATATCGAAGTTTCGCCATTATGGAAGTTGGGGAATAAATACTGAATTATTGTTGATAATCTGATATATATCTTTAATACTCAGTAACCAGCAAACATGATTGTTATGAAACTTTAATCGAACAGTGATGAAAGTGGAATGTATATAACGTACTGAAAAGTTTGTTTTCCAATATGCAACATCTGGTACACAGTTCATCAACTAGATATTACTGTATTAATTTTAGATCATGAAAAAAATATGAGTGAGTTCAATGAAATTTTTTTCGGAATTAATAGTCATTTTGATGATGAATACATAAAATTTCACGTCGTTTGATACCTCGAAATAGCGATATAAAAAGACATTATTACCTTCATTAATAAATTGATAACTGTATTTTGCGGGATAAGGACAAACTCTCAATAGATCTTAAAGTATATTCAGCAACGTTTCGCAAACTCTCGTTTGCTTCATCAGGCCTAAAAATATTATAAAAATGTCAAACAAAACACTTACAGTAAAATACATACATATGTATACAATGTATAAATAAATACCTCTATACTATAATAAGACATTCAGATGTAAAACTTTAAAAAACGACGGCATCAACTGTATATTCCACGTCAAATCACAAAAAAACAGCTTAAAATACTAAAGTTTGGCTAAAATTCATTTGGAAAATTCCAGAATATTTACATCTAAAATAAATCACAGGAAAACATAACCTGAAAACACAACAAAACAAACTAATACAGTAAAACAATATCAAGGTTGTCAAACACAGAATTATCTTCATTTTCTTTCAATGGAATACCGTACATTAATTAGTTAAATACTTACAAAATAGGATTAAACAACATGCATACGATATCAGAGATGTGAAAAATACAGAAAGGACAGCCTTGTGTTCACACTTTTTCAAAGACGATCACAGGTTCGATTTTTCGAATGTAAAAATATTAGACAATGAACAACATTTCAGGAAAAGGAACATTTTAGAAATGATACATATTAACATTAAAACACTGTTAATTTTAGATCTGATACTGAACATTTAAGCAAACTTTACAATTCTGTCTTGGCCAAATATGTGCATTTATAATGTTGTGCGAGCTTGGTGAAAACTAATTAATGTACGGTATTTCATTGAAAGAAAATGAAGATAATTCTGTGTTTGACAACCTTGATATTGTTTTACTGTATTAGTTGTTTTGTTGTGTTTTCAGGTTTTATGTTCCTGTGTGATTTATTTTAGATGTAAATATTCTGGAATTTTCCAAATGAATTTTAGCCAAACTTTTAGTAGTTTAAGCGGTTTTTGTGATTTGCCGTGGAATATACAGTTGATGCCGTCGTTTTTTAAAGTTTTACATTCGAATGTCTTATTTATAGTATAGAGGTATTTATTTATATTTTACTGTAAGTGTTTTGTATGACATTTTAATATTTTTAGGCCTGATGAAGCAAACGAGAGTTTGCGAAACGTTGCTGAATATACTCGTACTCTTCCTCCGTCTGGCCAGTATTGTCTGGTGTCCCCCAGGGATCAGTTCTAGGTCCACTTTTTTTCTTTTTTTACCTCCGACATTCCGCTTCAATTCAAGTCTTCCACTTCACTCTTCGCTGACGATGTTAAGATATACAATAACCCATCATCTAATTCTTCCACACTTCAAGAGGACTTGGACAGACTGAGAGACTGGGGTGTAACACTTGGTTGCTTCCCCCAATATAAATAAGTGCCACGTACTCCACATTGGCAAAAACAATCCTCGGTTAAGCTATAACATCGGGGAGAGAAGTTTTGGTTCCCGTTTCTCAGATTGTTGACCTCGGTGTTACCATCTCGGAGGACCTCAGTTGGTTAGCACATATTGAACATATCTCCTCCAAAGCCAGGCAGCTAACCTATATGTTCTATAGATCCTTCAGGGGTTGTGACGACCGTACCTTCGGAGCCATCTACAAACCTACGTCCGACCCGTTCTGGAGTATGCTGGTCCGGTTTCTGGTGGTGCGCACGAGAGGAGCCACCGATATTCTTGAGTCCACGCAGAGATGGGCCACTCGCATCCACCATGGCTTTCATAGGCCCTCCTACGAGCAGCGACTTTCTGCGATGGGTTTGACCAGTTTGAGGAGAGGGCATGCGCGGTTGATTTGATCTTCTCGTTCCGAGCAATGTTGGGACACTTCGGTGACGGCATTCGAAATATTTCACCCTGAACACAAACAACCTGAGAGGACATTTCTTAAATTGAAACGTGAGCACTTCAGAACATCTCAACGTCAAAATTTTCTACCCAACCGTATTTTCTACTCCTGGAATCGACTCCCTGACATGGTGGTTCGGTCATCCTCAGTAAATGGATTCAAGAACAGTTACGACAGGTGGAGGTGTACATCATGATGGTGGATCGTCGGATGCTGTTTTTTTTTCGTACCGCTTTGACAGGTTTCAACCTCTGTAGTTTTCCTTCTGTTCCTTTCTTATTTTGTAATTTTATTTCTACCTTACTTCACGTTGCCAATTGTATGCTTTTATTTTTTTTGTAAATTACCGAGTTTATAGGTTCGCCCTCAACTCGAATCAATTATATAATAAATAAATAAATAAATAATAAATACTTTAAGATCTTTGAGAGTTTGTCTTATCCCGCAAAATACGTTATCAATTCATTAATTATTGTGGTGGGACACAATATTTTCATTCTATTACCTTAAATGTTGAAAATATCATGAAATTGGATTTATTGAAATATAAGAGACTAGACGTTGCCGAAAAACGATGAGTAAAAATTATGTGGAGACTAGGAGGAAACTCCAGGGCTGCGTCACAAAACTTACTCCGAGCATGCTCTGCTTACTTCAAAGCTTTCAGAAACTCACTTTAGCCTGTCAGAGTATGTACTCTTGATCGTTCATTCGTTGCTCGGAGTAAGCTCCTGTCCCTGCTTTTTTGCAGAGTATTCGGTACTCTGACAGTTTTTGAATTTACAGCGTGATGCATTCGTTGTCATTCATCGAGAAAAAAATATTTCGTTGAGTTTAAAGCTTTTTAGTAGTTTGTTAACCGTAAATATCTCAATTCTCTTACGATAAACTGAAAATTTAGAAGTTTTATGGATTGGCGGTAATACCCATTAATACTCAAAAATTAATATGAAGTATACCTTTATATTAATTTTGAGTTATATTATCTATAGCTGATCCGGCAACCGTTTTTTGCCTTATAAATTATAAATAACCTAGATACCGACTGCAGCGCCACCTGTTGGGCTGATTTGTGAATCTAAACCATTCTCGAATCTCCACGAACCACACAAAAAATTTCATTCAAAATTGGTCCAGTCGTTTAGGAGGAGTTCAGTCACATACACACGCACACAAGAAATATATATATATTAAGATTTATACCCATTATTCTTGAAACTGTAATGTGAAAATGTTGTTTGAATTTGAAAATTTATTCATCATTTTTATTCATGTTGGGTGAACATTTTGGATTTCAAACGATAAATCAAGAATTCAGAGATAATCTCAACTAATTGAATCAAATACTTTGATACTTTAGAGATGAGAGTATAGGCATGTATTATAATTCCATTAAGAATATTATTTTTACATCTGTTGAAATTCTGTTGATATTCCCAGTTTAGGATTCTTAAAAACGATAAAATTAACACTTGATGGTGTAGGTACCAGGTAGCCACTTGGCATCTTTGAATGGGCGTTAGAAAATTCGAAGTGTGACTGTCAATATAACAATAGCAATGTTTTGATCTTGATTTACCTAATTTTCTCTGTCCAATTCTGTTATTAATCGTTTGCATTCAATATACAAAGTTAATCATGTTTTTGCGAGTGAACGTGTTACAGATGGTATCTGAGGATCTACTGATTGAATAATTAGTGACCTCTGAAGAGCCCTAAATTATATAAGAGTAAATATTAATTGTCCATAATGAACCATAAGCTAGTAAAAAGGTGAAAGTAACCGATAATAGAAAGTTCATATTAATGAAATTATTAAATAAGTAGTAGGTACACCACTTATGAATCTTGAATCGATAAATTTGACGATAAATACTTTCCACAGGTGCCAAAATCTTCATGTTATACATCTGATCTAGATGTATATCTTGTATTATTAATGGCTGATATTCTGAACCTAACTAAATCGAGAAAGTACACTTATCTAAATTCTTCATAAAGCTGCTTAAAAGTATTGGCCGTAGAAGTAGAATGTTCGCAGTATCTGCACTTTTATTGAAAAATAGCTAAAATATGCTTATTGGCATGTTTCATTCGACTGTCAATACAGGCCATTTGTTAACAAAACTCCAAGGCTTTCGCCAATAGTTTTTCTCATTAAAAACAAAATTCTTACAGCAAGTATCTCTAATGACCGATTGCAACAACCGCATCTCATTTTATTTTATGCAAGAAACTTGTTAAGCTCGAAGCCAAGTCCACACGTCGATTGTATTCAAATCGCCAAACACATAATCAATAATTGGCAATTGTTCGTAAGAAACCATTACTCAGATCATGCGATTTTTCCAGCGTATGCCACTGGCCGATCAGATAGATAATTGGTTGTTTGCCTTGCAAAGTTTCCCTGTCTGGTTATCATGTTATTTTCAGACAAATAATGAGATGAATTTATTATGCGATCATGGTGATTTATAGTAGCCTTTGCAGGTAATTCGGTTTATGTAATTCATTCTGTGGGTGCTTTTAGTGACAACGGAGACATGCGATACTTCACGTGGATATTGGAGTAGAGAAATTATTCGAAGGAGCTTTGATGAATAGTGCACATTTCTGCATGTGTCAAAGTTGGCAATTTGAACATGAGCACGTAGTGATTTTTTCATGCAATGATTGGGTACTTTCTCCCGCGTAGTGTCGGATTTTTGCAGCCCATGATTGGGGACTTTCTCCTACGGAGTACCTACTTACTTTTATGGTTTGTTTATTTGAAAATTGGACTATTTATTGAAATAAATTCGTTTCAGTCGTCTTCAATTGAGCATTTCTTGACATATTCTCACGAACTGTTTTCATTTAAGTTTTCTCATTATGAGTAGTGTGGTTTGAAATAAGTACAATAATATCACCATAACCCATAAAGGAGTTAGATCTTTGGAATAGGGTCTATGGTGTACACAATGGGCCAAATTTGTATTCTCTGGTCTGCAACTTTCAAACCATGAAAGATATAGTCCGTTCACGAAAGGTTGAGCCGTCGGTTGGCCATGATAATTTGGCATATTTCACTGTGTATATTAAAATGTTAGGTTATGTTTGTTATTTTCTTGTCATATTGATACGCAATGTTGTCAATATTACAAGAAATATTATAAATCGCGGATTTCTTACAATGTCAATTCACATCTCGAAATTGACAAATTGATAACGCAATTTAGACAGTTCTAAATATCGAACGACAGAAGATTGAAATTTACGTTACAAATTCACAACCTGACTCGAATAAAAATATCATTGTTTGAAAACTGGAAACTAATGGTATATTAAAATGAATTCGAGAATAATGTAAAACATGTTGTGGTTATGTTGGACATTAATAATGGGGAATAAAAGAAGAAATCAAACCCAGATGAACGTTGACGACGTTTCAGGCTTAATCAATCCCACCATTTGGAGTATTCGAGAATTATCAGTCAATAGAAGTGCGAATGAACAGAATCAAGTCAATTGAAGAAAAAGTTCTGAAGCAAACATTATGTGTAAAATGAAAACATTGTACCTATACAGGGTGTCCCATTACTCGACGTCAACCCGGAACCGGGTGAAAAGGCAAGTAATGCTGGTTGTCAGAAAAATATAAAAAAAAATCTGAGTTGCATGATTTTAAAATAATGAGCATTTAAAAAAACACGCAAAATTCCACACCCTGTGGCAGTCTTTTCGCTCCTGTTGCCACAAATATCAACTTTTTCCAACTTTTTTCTTTGCTGTGTAACTTGAATAATGCTTGTCTAAACTGTAATCAAAATTTTGATACCAGCTGCTCTAGGTTTCATAAAAATAGGGCTTACTTCTCGGAAAAAAAATTCGAAATAAACAATTGCCTAGTTTCAACTGACTGTATTGAAAAAAAAATGTACTACGTAGGTTTGGCATGTTTTTTCAAAAGTTGGCGCATTTAGTGAGGATTCCAAAATGGTATAATACTTGTTCAATTGCAGCTGCCGTAGTTCAAATTTATTTTCGATTGCCTTTGAATACACTTTTTCGTTAACTGCTTCCCAGTAATAGAGTCCAATGGGTTCAAGTCCGGTGAACGGGCCGGCCACGAGATTGGACCAGAACGTCCGAACCATCTTCCGGGAAAAAATGTCACCAGAAAAAAAAATTTGCAGAGAAAATAATTTTTCCAGAAAAATATTTTCCTGAGAAATTTCTCGGAAATTTTTTTTTTCTGGTAACATTTTTTCCCGGAAGATGGATCGGACGTTCTGGTCCAATCTCGTGGCCGGCCCGTTCCCCGGACTTGAACCCATTGGACTCTATTACTGGGAAGCAGTTAACGAAAAAGTGTATTCAAAGGCAATCGAAAATAAATTTGAACTACGGCAGCTGCAATTAAACAAGTATTATACCATTTTGGAATCCTCACTAAATGCGCCAACTTTTGAAAAAACATGCCAAACCTACGTAGTACATTTTTTTTTCAATACAGTCAGTTGAAACTAGGCAATTGTTTATTTCGAATTTTTTTTCTGAGAAGTAAGCCCTATTTTTATGAAACCTAGATCAGCTGGTATCAAAATTTTGATTACAGTTTAGACAAGCATTATTCAAGGTACACAGCAAAGAAAAAAGTTGGAAAAAGTTGATATTTGTGGCAACAGGAGCGAAAAGACTGTCACAGGGTGTGGAATTTTGCGTGTTTTTTTAAATGCGCATTATTTTAAAATCATGCAACTTTTTTTTTATATTTTTCTGATAACCAGCATTACTTGCCTTTTCACCCGGTTCCGGGTTGACGTCGAGTAATGGGACACCCTGTATATTTATGCTCAAAACGAATCAAGATATATCTAGAGTAATAAATGTGGATGCTTTGCTTGAAGTGCAACCCACATCTTCATAACATCTTCTAGAAAATCAGTTATCTTTATGATTGTTGATAATGTGTAAATATGGACTTGAGAATATCCTATGGATGAGGAGCTTGAAAGGATTAATTTTTATTAATTTATCCTCCTGAACCCAGAGTTTTTCGATTTACACTTTATCAAGGATTTGATGAATTAACTCATCTATACAGTAATGATACCTGTAAATGCAAAAGTGCTTTGAACTCAAAATAATGTTGAATTTTATATCTTCAATAGTTCAATAAAAATCATGTTCAATAATATCTGACAATGAAGTTATTAAATAATATTAATTGAGTTGAACTAAAATCAATAGTTTACAATGAAGTAGGTACCTACCTAATGTTGAAAAATATTAAATTGAAAGTAACAATAAAAAAAATTCATAATAGATCATATGCAATTGTTTATAATTGAAGAAGTTTTCGATTTACAATTTAACAAGTGTTTAGTTAATTTACTCAATATAGTTATGATGCTCTTAAATGAAGAAGAACTTTGATTTGAATCCTTTATTATATCAACAATTATTTCTATCAATATTTATAAAATATATCATGTAACATTCGTATTCGTAACTTCAGGTAATAGAATTGCAATTGTAAAGAATTATAACAGGAAATAAAAAACAACAGAGCTATCAATCAACACTATCCATATACAATACAATGAATCAAGGTAGAATTAAATTATTAATGCATTTGAACAGAAATATTGGGAAAGAATTGGAGAAAATATACGATCGAAATTTGTACTGGATATAAGGATTTGAACAATTCAAGTGAAAAGCTACCCAAAACAAATGTAAGAAAAAATAATAATTATTATCATAAAACTCCGAAATTTTGTTGTCCATGCTGCCATATCATGAATTCTTTTTCATCTTTTTCTCCACTAATCTTCTGATTATAGGTAACAATGTTCATATGGAGGTATATAGATTATTTACCACCAAATTCAAAGTTTCAAAATCCAGTTATGTTGCATAAAACAATAAAATTGCTTACATATTTCACCATCTTCAATTGCAGTAACAACCTAGACAGAGAGAGAAATTAAATTTATTGATCTTGCAATCAAATGGTTATCGACCACAGTAACGACCTACAATTCAGAAAGTATTCATTAATGAAAGTATGATTCCAAGTTCATTGTTTTACAAGTAAATATAGTATTCACAATAATGAATTATTACTTTGCAGGATAAGGACAGAGCAAAATTATCAATTCTCAAAATTCATTCAGCGACAAGATGTACAAATCCATCCATACTCATCATCAATCATATATAACACATCTATTTGATGGATTTACATCTCAAACCTCTAATTTGTAGGTGCCTGATGAAGCAGACGAGAGCTTGTAAAACGCTGTTGAATATATTCTGAGAATTCGTAATTCTTTGTCCATATCCAGCAAAATAACTGATTATTCTGGACACTAATACTAAGAACATAAAAGTATTATCATTTGGGATATTTCCATCATCAATAACTTCTCATCAACGCCCATATAAAATCTTTGATAAAGCTGGAATTAGTTGATTAACAACCCAATTTTGAAAAATTTCACTTGTCATGGTCTAGTGATAGTCACGGTCATTATATTTTGAATCTAACATCAAGTCACATCCTTCCAAAAACCCAAAATTACTTCCTGCAAGCAACACCGTGAATCGCTTGCCTTAATTGTTTAATGTCGATGGATTCGACTTCATATCAGATTCCTGTGTCCATCGACGAATAGATGAACCTGATATTTTCTACAGATTTAAATTGTAAAAATTTTCGCAGGAAAGTAATTCTGGCTGCAACAACATGCTTCTCTTCACATAAAATTTTGCGTTCATTAACTTTTTTGTATTTATACCCCATTGACTTTATAATTTTGAAGAGTTTTGTACGTCCTTCGTTATACTCCAAATGTTCCCTAGCATAAGTCAGTAGTGCGTTGATCGAAAAGTATTCATTTTTCAAATTAAAATTCCAAATTTGTCGTTGCAGATCTTTTCTAAATATATAATCGTCTACTGTGGATGTCTTCTTGGGTCTTCCAATAGAACGAAACTCTTTGTCATCATCTTCATTAATAAGTCTTCTAATTGAAGTCATGTGCATCTAAAATACAATTTCTATTAATATAAATATCTTATATTCTTCTAACTTACGTTGAAAATGTTCGCAACTTTCGTTATGATCGTCGATTCCAATATGTTGGAGTGTGAAGCATAAGCTGTTTTTAATTCCAAATAACACCGCTTCACACACTGCCTCATTTCAACGGAAATTCTTCCTGGCATTTTGATTATAGAATTAGAATGTTTAACTGCGGCAAATTGTTATATAAGATTATAAGAATAATAAACAATAGTGTAACCTCACTTTGTTTTACTGCGAACCAGAGTTCTCGTCGGACGAGGCCGGTTACATTCGGCAACGTTGAATTTATTTTACGTTGTGACAGCAAATACTGCCAACTTCAGATAATTAAAAAAACGCCTACTATGTGCTCAACCTTTCGTGAACGGACTATAGACGAAAATGAATGACAAATGGTATTTTTTATACAAACTTATAATGACGACGGCTGCATTCCTACTTCATTTCATTATACAGGGTCTTCAAAAATGATTGTAACAGCGCAGATGACTTTGGATTATTCTCATTTTGCCGCTTCATGTGCATAATCAACACAATTATCAATCTCTTTCTATATTTATCTTACGGTGGGTTTCACAAAGCTTGATTGGCAATCAAATCGTTGATTTTGAATTAAGTCGATGGTTTATGTCAAAAATGAACTGAAAATTGCACAGAAATATTAACACTTCAATGATCAAGGTGATTGGAGTTTTGTGAAAGCCGGCTTTAATCTATCTTCGACACTTATCATTCCAGCCACAGAATTCGAACGACTAACCCATAGAAATAAACTATAATATAATATATTTTTATGTCCTTACCTGCGTTCTCATTTATACCTGTATTTTCGAGTGAAAGGTCAAAATTGAAATTTGGGCAATTCCATTTGTCTGCGCTTCTATCTTGCCGAGAACTTGAAATTGAAGGGACACTTTTCAGATCGCTATCCAGTGGTCTACTCAGAGTTGTTTGAATGGTTTTTTTGCTGAGCAACAATTAATAATTATTATATGGTTCCGAAACATAAGTTTTTGTCGAATCACAAGGCATTTCCATGTCGTTTTTACTCTTTGCCCTATACCTTTCTGATACATGGTTTTCGAATTATCTATATTATTTTTGTTTTTCTAATATACCGATTTGGAAATTCACATCGAAAACATACGATATACAAGGCATCAGACAGAGAATTCTTCCGTCCAGTTGCACAGATGAATAGGCGAGATAATCAAGTGCGATAACTGAATGAATTCAACTGTCCTACTGCAAAAATCTAGTCTTGTCTCTCTCTTATCGCAGTATTGTAGGGAACCCGCACACAACGTTTAGAATTTTTAATTTGTCAGGCTGCCCGTAATACTCGATTCAAGTATTTATTGTTGCCTACCATACTAAAGAACTACGCTCCTCTAAACGATAAGAGAGAGACAAGAGTAGAATAATGAAGTAAGACAACTGAATTCAGTGTGTTACAGCAAGTGATTGTCTCGACTATTCATCTGTGCAACTGGAGGGAAGAATTCTCTGTCTGATGCATTGTATATCGTATATTTCAGATGTGAATTTCCAACCTGTATAACTCGTCATGAATCCCAGTGGTCTACTGTGAAGTGTGGTTTTTCCTTTGAAAGCAACATTCTAATATGACACAGGAGGAATCACCATTCGTTTTCCGTTTGAAAAATGTTTATTGATCATACTTGTTGAAACATTAATTAATATATGAATTTTTAGTTATTATTGATTAATTTTATTATGAGGTATTAGAAAAGTAGGGTAAAAAGTCATGCGACTTGGTGATTTTTGGCGACACATAATGAACCATTGAGTTCAAACGAAAGAACAAAATAACGAACTATAGCTCAGAAAGCTATTGGAAAGTTATTGAGAAAATGCCTGTATACAATTTTTTTTCAACTGCCTAGGACAAACAAGAACCAAGATAATTGTCAAAACTGATCGTGTCCATACTCCAATTTTGGCTTATGACTCGAAAAAAGAAGAAAGAGAAATTATGTTGACGGCTTTCTGAGTTTCTCAAGAAAAGACACATATTATGTGTCATGCATTTTCCCTGAGGGAAGCTGCAGATCGGGGTCTAACAATTTTGCCATCCTGTACAATCTTAACTGCAATATGCGAGACCTTCAAAAAAGACTACTACAGTTCATCGCTTACCTCAAACAAGCAAGATTTTTCAAGCCAATAACATTGAATACATTGAAATTTGAAACTGCTACCTATAATAATAACGCGCAAAATATCTGTAAATTTCAATTACCGATTGTTAGTCAATGAAAACCTTGAAAAATAATTGAAAGACTACAAGAAGAGGAGGAAACCCAAAAAAGAACAGATTTACTGAAACTCACCTTTGCATTGCATTTCGCCATAGAAACATTGAATATTATCATTGGGATTGAAAAATATTTTTTTTTGATAATCAATCGACCTCTATATTGATTATTGATATTTTTTATTTGTATTCCTACACATATGATGTGTCACCTTCCATCTGCAAAATTCTGCTGTGTAAATGATTTGCTCGGGCACTCAAGTTTTATACAATTGGTCGAGTTCATACTCGTGATAGATTAATAACTAGCTTCAAATTTCAATGAAAAGGGGCCAAGCCATACAGAAATTATCACACCTCAGAGTAAAAAGTATACCTTCGCGCATTTGTTATGGATATGTTCGGCAACATCCTATGTTAGTGTTTAGTTTCTGGATGCGATGTGTTTATATTTCCATTTCGAATTGACGTTCATAAACTGAACTATTTTACTGATCTAGTGACAATTAATTGTTGCTTAAGGCTATTCCGGTAATAATAGCTAAGACAAAAGACGAAATTGTTGTATTATATTCAGAAATTGTAGAAATGAAAATCTAACCTATTGTTTACTTCACCTCAGTGCGGCAGTGAAATGCTTTCCATCTCACTCCAATGCTTGGTTTATTACATTGCAATACTATTCGCACGTAGGGGCATCTCTACGTTTATTTCTTATACTCTGAGCATCACACATTCAAAGTGAAAATAATATTTCGGTATCAAAATTTTCAGATATAGTGATTGTCTATCATTATGTCAGGCACTTGTTGATCCACCCATGCATACCTACGAGTTGCTTTACATAATTATCTTATAGATCCTGATAAAGAATGATGCTCCACAATTGACGATTTTACCCTACCAATAATATCTAATAAACAACCAGTTTGGCATCTATAAGTGTAAATCAGTAATGCGGTTGTCGCCTGTCACTTGACCCCATAAACCACATCATTAAATTTGGAAATCGATTTGTCGCCGCCGCAAAAATGGCACGTATTTCCCTGTAAAAGTTCGATGCGCCGCGAAAACGAATGGGACGGCAGAACAATAACAGAGCGAGATGCAAGAACGCGATGAAGGGGTTGCAGAAAAACCTACCGATGCAGCAAAAATATATAGAATGAAGTGCGGTTTTCCTGAAAACTATACGTGCCTGTCCGCCGGTACGCGGTTTTTCACTTCGTTAAGTGCTACTGCAGAAAGTTATGAGTGTTGTCTGTAGAATTCGTTTGTGAACGCACGTTTCGAGAAGGAATATTGTTTTTTACTAGGTGTCTGTGAATTGTTTTTCCAACGGGAAATGAGAGCTGCTCTATTTTATTGAAACCGACCGTCTTTTTTCATAATTATAACGTTTATTTGGATTTCGAATCACATAAGCCAGCTGAAACGCGATCCAACGCATTTCCAAGAAAATTTAAGTTTGTTTTGTCTTCATTTCACTGGAAATTCGATTATTCAAAAAATGATAGTGGCTTTTCTGAAAGTTAAGAGTCTAAATTGTTTTCCCGACGGCTGGCAAATGCAGGCCGAAACTTTGTACAAAAAAAGTAAATATGATGGAAATAAAGGTTTTTCCACTAAGAAGCGTCATTTTGAATAGCCAGCTATTTCGGTAGATTTTCCGTTTGAAGCTGTAATTTTCGACATTTGACAAGTAGAAACTACGCCATTAATAAGGTTCGTAAAACTCGAACATTTTTGGGTCGTCGTGAAGCACTTCATCGGACCGCAATAAAGAAATTGGTGAAAAATTCGAGCTGTTTTGACAAGTTAGTGGTGTGAAGAATAAAACCGTGCATGTCGTTCAATAACAGCCGAGAATATTGCTGTTGAGGTGTTGGAGAAAATCCAGGTTTGTCCATTCCTCGTCGTGCTTTGAAATTAGTCATTTCACAAACGTAATCATTACACCGTATTTTGCATAAAGATTTGGGTCCTGAGGCTTATAAAGTTCAGTTAACAAAATAACTCAAGCCGGCCGATCATCAACAACGTCGTGTCTTTGCTGATTGGGTTTTCTCTCAAAAAGGAGATCACAATTGGCCATCGAGATCTTGTGATTTAACACCTTGCGACTTCTTTCTTTGGGGTCACGTGAAAGAGAAGGTCTACGCCAATAGCGCAGCGTCGATTCAAGACCACAAAGATGGAATTCGTGAGGTTTTCGAGGACATAGGGCAACCACTTTGCGATTTGGTTATGGAAAATTTTATTAAAAGGAATGGTCCTGTAAGCGTGGTCGTGGTGGTCATTTGCCTGATGTTATTTTCCACTATTAACGGCATAGCTTCTTCTTTATGATGAAATAAAAATCCGATCATTCATATCGAAAAATGGCGTTTTTCTTTGAATATCGAAATAACACCTCTTATTGGAAAACCATTTAGCACGATTATTATTTCAATGTGTACTATGTCCCGAAAATTCATTCAGAGACTGGATGTGATCTGGTAAATATGAATCTAGAAGTGTGCCACAATTAATAGTCCGCATGGACTCAGTGCAGGCTCGGGTATTCGCCCTCTCACAAAGAATAATAATACGACTAGTTGTTTTTTACTTCAGTGTTCGGTGAGTTCATCCGAGTCGCTCAAGACTACATTTGGCTTGAAGTTGGAAACTTACAATATTTGAGCAAAACTGGTATATGAATGGTGTTAATGAATAGTGCGACAAACTTCAATATGTTATAATCAATCTAAAAACATGAACAAAAGATTTCATCAAATTACCTTCTGAAGTGAACCATATTTGGGATACATTTCAAACATTTTTTGTTTGTTTTTTTGTGGATATTTCCGGAACCTTCAATCGTACAGAAAACAGCTTTGGTGAGTATTTTTTAACCATAATAAGCTAATAAGCTTTTCTGCGAATATTTTTTCCCAGTCTTTATAGGTAAAGTTAGTGAATGTTTTCCTCCCAACTTGCACGCTAATGGAAAAAGTACGGTTTTTGAGACACCCAGTTGAACCCTCAACTACTCTAGTTGCAATCAAAATATTACGTGTTTCAACATAAAAGTAGATTTTTCTCGAAAAGAGTCGACTTTAGAGCGTATGACAAGAATAACCCTTTCTGTGTGAAAAACATTGTAGGTTCAAATGGGCGTTTAAAAACCGTGTTTATTTCATTTACGTGAAAGTTGCGGAGGAAATACCCACTTACCCTTCAAAACCTTCACCACCCTTCACCAAATGATAATTGAGAAAAAAATTCCGCAAAAAACATAGCATATTACGATTATAAAATTTTCACGAAAGATGTTTTGTGTACCATAAAAGGTTCTGGAGATATTCGTACAAAACTTTTTTTATTTTTCACTTGTACATTATATGTTTATTTTACCTTAGAAACGGTTGCTATAAATACACTCATTATGCCCGTGGGCATTTTAGCGGGCATTATGGATCATAACGCCCGCTCACAACGAAAACAGTAATGACATTCACTTAATAAAATGATGACAGCAATAACGAACTTCAAAATATTACCAAATGCCATGGTTACTACTGAAAGTTAAATGGAAAAAAAACATGGGAGCAATCGAATTTTATTGTAATTAAATGATATATTCGTGAAAAATAAAATCTTGTATGCACCACGAGCGTTATTAGATCCTAACGCCCATCGGGCAACATTCATCCCTCGGGCCAAAGGCCCTCGGGCCGAATGTTCCCTCCGGGCGTTAGGATCCATATAACGCACTTGGTACATAAATAACTATTTTCAATTTTCAACAGCCTGTATCTTGACCACGGTGCATTTCAAAGGTAAGTTAATAGAATTATCTGTTCATATTTTGGACGAGCTATGTATAACATTCTGAAGTTTGTCACACAAATTCAGAATTCACCGTCTGGAGACATCTCTATTCATGAGACCATATCAATATCGGTCTCATTATAAGGTGCCGTGACACGCGGATGAATCGTCATAAACGAAGTCATTCTACCATATCGGGATGATTTTCAGAAACGTCACATTTCTCTCGGAACAGCATAAATAATAGAGCGACCGAAGTGCTTCCTACTTACCTAGGAATTGTGAAATTATGCTAATTTTTCCTCTTTCGCCCGGAAGATCATTATGTCCGTTATGCACGAATTGAGTGGAGTATACTTTCTCGGATTTCTTTTGTTTTCCTCCGTTTTCAGATGATGATTTACGAGAGGAGGAGACGGCGCAAATCATAGCAGTCAAAGAGCTTTGTTAAAGGCAGAATCATAATTGATTGTGTTTTGATTTAATATCTTTGATTCATTGCCACTGCGGTTGCAGCCGAAGAGGGAGTCGTAAAATGTGTTTGCTTTTCTGGGTGCAACATCTTTAAGGTGCGGCAGAAATATTTCTGGATTTTATGTGCATATGTTATGGAGTTATAGGAAATGCTTTGAGTATGTTTTACCATTGAAGGTTCCTGAATATAGTGTTTCTCAAGTATTTGTTGTTAATGGATTGGGAATAATGAAACAAGGGTTTTCCGTTGGTCTACTATATTACTTTGAGAAGAAACGTACTCCATGCACGGCTATCAGAAGATTTCAGTGTCTGTGAAACTCATATTGACATTAGTTTCGCTTTTTATTCTCAATCCAAAATATAAAAATATTGATATTTAGGACAGAATACTACTGTCCGAAAAGTTCAATTTAGAGAGCATGAGGCAGCACGAGGCGTTGTGGAAGGCAGCAGGAAAGTGTTGTGATTACATTCTCGCACTGCCCATTTCCCTACTCAATTCCCTGCTCCCTGCCGCGGAAGTGAGCTGAGTGTAATCGGGATGTAAGGTTCTGAAAGATCACCACTTGAAGAACTGAACCTGGTTTCATGAACTCTGCTGGTTGGATAGCGGCTTCTGTGGAATATCGAAAAAAGTTTCATTTCAATACTTAAATTGGTTATAATTTGGGCCACAGAGGTGACATAGTTATATTACTTATCACATTCTGGTGGTTTTTCTGTTCATGTCGTTTTATTTTTTTTCAATTTCAAGATAACAAATCAGATAAAGGTTAAAAATGATATCGATGGACCAAGCGTAAACATGATAACTTAAAAATTTCAGGGTAGGTAAAGGATTTGAATAGGAAAGATGAAATCATAAATGTTTCTCCAATCTCAACAAACGCGCAAAAGCTTTTAACTTCACACCGCTTTTCTATTTTTTCTTCTCGCGCAAAAGAGATGAATCGGATAATTTTGTGATTACATATTGTCTTTGCGACTCAGTTGCGACTACTTTAGCCGGTCTTAAAACGATTATTTGCAATAGAAGTTGGTGGCGGAACTCGAATGATATTCTATGGCATCTTCAACCTTTATGTATGAAAATATCTTCGATTGGTTATTGATACTGATACTTACATATATTGTTGCCATTAATGATCCTACGAATCATATGCGAAATATAGATCAAGAACCGTTATTTCGTGATTTGAAAAAAATAAACTCATGTTTTCGCAAATAAACTATACCTATAGCAGTTTCTGTCGCAAACTGAATTCTGTTCCTGTTCTATGCGACAACAGAGCTTAAGATGTAAGATTGCAGAGTTCAAACATCCTGATAGTTCCTCGTCGAAAGACGCTTTTGTGAATATTATCTTGATACATATTTAAAAATGTGGTTTTTCAGTATTTGTTCGAAAATTTGGGTGCAATTGCGGATGAGTTCAACTCCGAAAACTATGGACGAACCTAAATGACATAGATTTATTATATCTGCCTGTAATCTGGTCTGCAAAATCATACATATTTTCGACTAAACCTACATAAATAATTTATTTATATTGTGTCGACAGTATTATCAGTAATCATTGTAGAAGTGATCAAAATATTGTTGACCATAGAAGCTCTCACTTTTACTTTTTCAGTTCTACATCTTATTTCTTTCAGTTCATACAACTCAATAACAATTCGGTCATCACTCCGAGAGGCAGCCTGTGCTACGCTCGGCTTAAACTTATACGCCTGCATATATCCCCGTAACCTGATCCACAGTTTCTGGATCCTGTGCGAGTCTTTAACGGTAATTGAAACATTATCGATGTGGTATCTGCCTTCTTTCACATTAATAATTTTATTGGATGCGTTTTTTAGTCGCGCGTACGGCCGCTAGGAGGCGTTACCGGCGACTCGAGCAATTACTCATGGCACCGGTCAGGCAGGGGTCACATCCTGATGAATGTATGGCTCCTACGGAAACTTTTTCAATAATAAAACAGCGTCGATAAATCAATGACAAGATTAATTGAGTTTTTCTTGTGGCCTGGCGGAACGGACGTCACTGCGTACAGCCGAACGAGTTTCGTGAAAGGGGGGCCAATGAAAAAAAATGGAACGGGAGAGAAAAGTTCTTTTTTGGATTCAAATGTTGATGTTAGTCCTCGTGATTTGGGTGTTGAATAATAGAAAAGGTACAATTCCAACCATTAAAAATTGTTTTTCACCCACCACATATTTGGTGGCAAAATTTGGTTGAATAACCCTAACAAATGAGAATAACACTTTTCACCAGACCAAACTTATTGGTTGATTAGAGGTCAGCACACTTCCTTCCACATAAAATTGAATTACTTTTAATAGACCATAGTAGTAAACATTTACAATTAGTTCAACAATTATCAAATAGATACAATTGATAATCCTAACTCGTACAATTGAAGCCAAGAAGAAGAATCATAATAAAATTTCTTCGAATAGCCTCTGGAAAAATTGCATTTTATATACTGTATTGGTGTTTATGTTGGAAAACTCCGCTTCTAAGCAACTACTAAATATAATTGGGTAAAGTTTCAGGCGGAAAAATAGCAACCATTGCATTTCCCCTGGATTGCACGATTATTCCTCGAAAGAGTCAGTCTAAAGTTGGGACTCTCTATTCAGCTATTTACGAATGAATATCATTATTATTATACAGGGTGTCTGTAAAAAAATGCGAGGGACATATGGAGATGATTCCTCGATGAAAATCAGCAAGGGTAGTTCATATTGTTTTTTTTTGAAAATCCTAAAATACACTGAGTAATAAAACTATACATAACTAGCAAACCCGACGAACTCCGTTTCGCCACCAGATGGCTTCGTTTTCTGTAACATTACGTTTGGTGATAAAAAAAAAAGAGAGAAAATTTTTTTTTTATTTGAAAAGGAATAACAGTAATAAATTCATTTCGATTACAAAAGAAGTGTTACTTAGTTAAACTTCTCTAAGTAAATGAAAGAGAATCCAAAGTAAATACTGAATCGAAGCGTTATACGTTTCCGCAAACTATCCGTTTTTTTGAAATGCTCTTTGGTAAACCATATTTTTGTTTTTTGGCCTGACGTAAACACAAACAAAGCGGATGGTTTTCCAACTCGTGAACACGTATAAAGTATAACTGCCATGTAAAAAACAATGATTTTCTAGTCAGGCCAGTAGATCTACCTTTTAAGTAGATTTGTGAAACCGGTAGATCTACCTTTCTAAGTAGGATAATTTAACCGGTAGATCAATTGAACCGATAGATCAGATGAACAGTAGGTCTTTCGAACCGTTTTGTATACCTCGATAGATCATCATTGGTTATTGATGTTCATAGATATTTGATATATTCCTTGGTATCTGTCTGACTACACAACACACCCTTTATATACTCAGAGCGTCTATTGAACATTTATGGGAAAGGTAATACAAATGTTCGTGTTAGGAAGTAGAAAATTACAATATTTGGCATTTTTATGAAGAGACCCTGTATAAATCAAACCACCATCGATAGTAAATCATTTGAAATTCGAAAACTTCTTCGTTTCTGTGGAAATGTCTCTGTGATAATGCAGAAATTCAAAATATTCGACATGTTTATAGGAGCACCCCGTATGAATCCGAAGTATAGTATCTATATTTAAAATTCCACCTCCTATAACGAATCACTCGAAATTCAAAAGCCCCCTCAATTTCATTGAAAGCTTTCTGTTATAACGTAGAAATGTGAAATAATTGATAGATTTATAGAAACACCCTGTATATATCTAAAACGTACCTGTATAAAACATGCACATAAAAATTTTAAATTATTTTCATCAGCTTTCTTTGAACCTGGAAAAAATACTTTTTTTCCAGAATAAACAGAACATGCCACCATGGGGATTCGAAACCGGTACACTACCAGGTCCACACACCTAGACGTTAGTCGTTACACCACTTGCCTTGTTACACGTGAAGACTGTTTATCTCAGACTTCAACGGGTTTTAACATGTAAACATATCAGGAAATCGAAAAAATATATTGAAATATCGATAATATCATAATAATACAGTTTGATATCATTTCCTGGCGTATTTTTTCCTAAAATACGAATAATCCCCGAATTTTGTTCTCATTACGTTATTTGTCAGGAAAATTCGGTTTAGTAGAAACCTCAAATATCACTGCGACCTGAAATGATTTTTGATCGCTGAAATGTTAGGAATTCGTTGAATGAACGTTGAAGTTGATGATTTCATATGGACACACCTATTCAAATAACGTTTTCCACTCGAAACGAACAAATGTTTACATGAGACGTACCTATGTCAAAAATATTTTCTCTCCTGGTTATTTCAGAATTCCTGCAACGAATGTCTTCGTTAATTAACGTTATAGATCTACTCGAAAACGATTATTCGTACCTTTTTTGATTCGGATCTGCCTTTTTCTTCTGAAATGAGGAAATTGTTGGAAGCACTTCCCTCTCGAAAGGAGACTTGACAGTTGTCATTGAATTCGATGTCATAAATAATGACATTTTCAGAAATGTACCAATTTCCTACGTTCTTCTCGATATCTTGAAATTTTTCCTGAATTTTCTTGCTACAAACCTAGCGGAGCCCGAGACCTTTCCAACGAATGCAAAACCGTTGAAATCGGTTCGTGCGTTCTGGAGTTAAAGCGTCAGGGAGGAAAAACCCGACTTATTTTTTATATAGTAGATATGAAACATTAAGTATGTTACTTAAAAAAAATTTTTATCCCATAACTTTATTATTAGGGGTTAAAAATAACAACCCCTTATAATTTTTTTTCAAAATTTGTTTTCGTGGGATAGATTTTCAAAAATAAAATTCTTTCATGGTTTCCCATTCAATTCTGGAGAAAAAAATTTCGATAGAGTCGATACTTTTCTCGGAAAAAATAAAAACTTACGAGCACATTCTAATCTACAAAACTAAACGGAAAAACAACAATGTTCCAGAAAATCTAGAAGATATCAACAACCTCAAAGTGCTGAATACTCAGAACTTCATTAAAGACACCCGAAATATGATAAAGATTGTTTAGTATACACAGTAAATTTAATGAAATGTAATGATTGAATGTGACATAAACGCTAATGACCTAGTTGTCGGAGCGTATATTAATAAAAAAAATTGGTTCACTGTATATTTTTTCAGATATCGATTGAAAAATAATGTGGGAGGATTCTGCATTTCTAACAAACTTTTTAGGTTTTCAGTCCCAGTCTTTGAAACAGAAATAATTAAAAAAAAATTTAATTAAGATGAGGTGCTCCTGCGAAAATCTTTGCACTCATTTGTCAGAAGCAAATAGGTTTTGAAAAAATTGTTGCCTAACAGTAAAGCTCAAAAAGGATATAAATGAAAAAGGTTATGTAACGTTTCGGTGTCTGTATCAGACACCTTCTTCAGACAAACTTTTGAAATCTTTGGAATTTTTTAATTAAAAAATTTGTTCATTATTTCTGTTTCAGAGACTGGAAGTGAAAACATAAAAAGTTTTTAGAAAAACTGTATATTCTTGTCTAAATCGCGAATATTTCGAAAGTTTCGCAGGTCAATTTCCTGTTGAATGCAACCACATTCATTGAAATAGACATCAAATTGCTTTCCCTCCCTGTATTACATTTGAAGTGTTTTGTGGGGTAGCTTTACTTTTTCAGAACCATACGTTTCACCACGTCTCATTCTTTTGACTATTCAGTAGTAGTATTATGACAGAAAATATTTTTGGGGTGAAAGGTCCGGATATCGAATTTCAGGCGATGCTTATAAGGTTAAGTAAAATAAGAGTGAAGCGAGAACTCGACTTTGGTACACATATGACAGATTCCTCTGGTGCAATAGGACATAGTCAATTGACTTATTTAGGATGTTAATGCGCCTTTACTCTTCATTTCATGTGTTATTACTTTTCTCCTTCTAAAAGTTTTCTGTTTTTGATATTTCAAATAATGAGTTATTCATTTCAGCAATATTTCTTCCCAGCTTTATTTTTTAAAGTTTAAATGTTTTGAAAAAACACCCATTTAATCATATGTAATGTTTATGATGCTGATTTATTACGACTTGTACAGTAGGAAAGAGCAACCGGCGAGTTTCCATTCAATAAGCTTTTGCACCGTACGTGAAATTTAAAGTTACTCATTTCAGTAAAATTTATACACATATTTTATTCTTTATTATTCTTATGTCCTGTATCAGCTACATTTCTCTAATTTCGAATGCATTGGCTTGGGTCGTGGATACTGGCTGCCTCAGCTATTCCACCATATCGATTTGGGGTTTTCTCATACTGATAACTTTAATTTGTCGTGCACAAATAGGTTAATCAGAAGAATAAACAACGCTTTTACACAATCACTGTTCATTCATACCCACCTCAATCGTCCACGTTTCCATTTTTCGCCCTAAGACTAACTTAATGACACATCTGGAAAGACTTCCAACCTTTTCTGTAGTAACACGTAAAACCTAAGGGGATCTACAACAGTAAGTGGCTTATTAGTAAGCGGACGTCGCGTGACCTTCTCGCATTAAGGTGGCCCGATGCGAAACGAAGATTCGGCGAGGGGAAAACTTCCCGTAATTTATTTTTAATCTGAATTTAATTAAAAATCTCGACGCTATTCCGTTGGATCCCGTTTTCCGTCCCACTTCCACAGATCTGAAATGTCTGAATTCCTCACGTTTTTGTTGTTCCTGGTGGACAAGAGAGGTGCGTTTTGCTTTTTCGATAAAAATATGTTTTTATTGTGGGTATACTAATAATATTTTAATTGTATCAGCAGTATCTCACCTTAAAGCTCTTGTTTTGAGCAAATCTCCGAAATCTTTGAATTTCAAGTCAAAAATGGTTTCAAACGGCTCAGCCAAATTATTCACAGTTTGGCCTCATGATGTACTAAACGTTTTATCGACAAAAGACATTTGAATCAAACTGGTATAAAAGTAGTATAATAAACCAGAAACCTTCTGGAACAGTATCTACAATCTCTACAATTCATATGCACATACTGCCTAATTCTGAATTGATGCGAAAGGTTTAGTGGGTTGATTTTCCTGATCATTTTATGGAAAGAAGTTTCCATAAATGTAGGTCCGGAAATGCATTGTTTCCAACATACAAGGTGTACAAGTTTTACTTGTAAACTCACTAGAAAAAAAGGTTCACCCAATGAGATATTTGAGACTAACAATAATTTGCGAATTCTACGTCCAATTTGTGTCGAAAAGTTTCTCTTGTCTTTCGTATGGGGCTAAAAAATAACACCTCATGTAGTAGCGACGCTACGTGAAGATATTTTATTTTTTCGCAACAAAACGGTGCCCCATATGAAAAAAGGCAGGGGATATTTTGGTTACAAATTGAACGAAGAGTTCGAAAATGACTAAAAGTTCGAAATATCTCAGTGACGTACCATTTTTTACTCAAAAACTTGAGGTCATTACCGTGTGCCCTCGCCAATGATGAACATTAAATTCTGAATTGCATGTCAGAGAATGCATAGCTTCCTAGCAATTATTTTTGAATTCTTCGTTCAATTTGTGACAAAAACTCCGCTGCCATTTTTTTCTTATGGGCGCCGTTTTAATGTGAGAAAATAAAACATCTTAACGCGTATTTGTCGTTTATTCAACACATTCAGTAGTAAAGACACTGCTACATTAATATTGTAACCTTTCCGGCTTCAAATGTTTGAACTGCCCAAGCTCAGTCGTCAGAGTGGGCGTAGATCTAATCTAATAATTGATAGAATGGAGAAGACTCAATTTCTCAGGCAAATCACGATCCTCAAATACTCACAAGTATTTATTCACAAATATGTCACAATTATCTAGTACCAGTAATGTACTAGGGTAACAATAAAAACAGTAATTAATAATAATAATTAGCAGAGATATTAATTTGCTTTAATAATTGGCGATTTTGAACTTCCCTGTATTATTTTCCGATGTTGATGGTGGGTGAACTCCTGGTGTTGTTGAGATCACTCTGTATAGTCGTCAAGGCAAAAATTGGCTAGTGAAAACTTCTTGTCGCTCCGACCACCCTGTAGGTAACGTCTTCAATCCACAAGGTCAATGGCTTCCAGATGTACGGAAACTTTATTCTGTTCAATAATCTTCCAAGAAATCCAACGATATTTCAATTCTCAAACGAGTTCAATTATAAGAAATCTCCCAGAAAAACTGTGCAACACGAATACGAATCAGACGCTAAACATATCATAAATATCTTTCTGTCCCCGAATTAATCGAATTGACTTATCTGTCTGGTTCACAAAAAATGTCTACAAAAAGTTCATATAAACACTTGGAAGTATTCAACGAAACTTCAGCGAAAAGGAAAAATTATTTGCAGGTATTGAACATTAATGAATTCTACAAGCAATTATACACGAATTAATTCAGAAACAGAAAGATTAATTTAGGAATTTCCTGAAAAGAAATAGTGTAGATCAAGCAATATAGCAACATGCAAAGCACAAAAACGAAATTATTACAGAATGGAAATCGGTACAGGCATTGAATTCTCTGCATTGGCAACAGAAATACAAAAGGATTGGGAAAATCGTAGAACAACAATAATTTAGCAATGTAATTAATATAATATGCAAACAATATAGGAAGGAAGTCAGCGACAAAGCGGAATTGAAAAGATACTTACCCCTTATGAGGGTTTCCTATTCACGATAATATAAAGATATAAAAAAGTGAGGTACGATATTATCTCAACGCAAGTAAATAAATCTATGTTCACTGCTAGGCGGTAATATCGAAAAGAAAATTCGCATAAGATTCACACGCATAAACCGAACATATGCAGCGCCGGCAATTATCGAGGAAATATATTATACAGGCAGACACAAACAACATGTAGAACGCTACAATATATTGTATCTTTTACCAGAAAAACCGGCGCCCACACGAAAGAAGCTAGGGATATTAGGTCACAATTGAATAAATAATTCAAAAATCATTGTTACTTCAAAATTACCAGTGGTGTACCACTTTTCAGTCAGTTTTCAAGAGAAACCTTAACACAACTTTAACATCCTGTATTTTGGAAAAAATGCATTTCAAGATCTACATTGAATTGACGAAAACTTTTTTGTCATCTTCGATCTAAGGAATCATACCCCTTAAATCTTGGCATCAATTCAGTAACACCTAGTTGATTTCTAAAACGTAGAACACAAAATCCTGTAGATCCTGTAGATAGTTCAATGGAATCAGATCTGAAAATGAACTCTCAAAATATTTCTCTTGTATTTTCAATTCAACTTTTCACTGATATCATGAATCAAGTTGGATTTTGCTCTTATAAGTATCGTCGTGTACACCATTCTTTACAAACTAACTCGAGATCGCAATGCGGTAATTCCAACTCATTCGTTCGTGCATAAATACTCATTACTGTTACTTTTGATTAGATGATTACATCTTTATTTCGTAAACACTCGACTCGACTTGGGCGTGCTTGAAAATTCTCAAGCATCCCCAGATTTTTAGGAGATAAATTTATCCTTTCACTATCCTTGCGTATCCAACAGTTTATAACTCATATGTTTGAAGAAAGGTTCCTAATGATGGGTAGAAACTAAAAGGAAGATCGATATCGAGAAGTTCATTTATATTATGTCAGAGTAGCATAAATAGATTCAGGAACAGTTGATTTCTCCTCTTCAATTATAATTGATATTTTTTAGAGGGTCCATTCAATTTTTCTCATTGTAATAGATTTTCGAGAATTTGTGATTTCCGAATTCTGAACACAAAAAATGTGTCAATGCTTCAGAATACGCTTCCTGATGAGGAACCCGAAGTCAATAGTAATTCTGTCAGCATTGAATCTTTCAGGAAATCTCGAAAACTTCTTCAAATTATTAGACCTAAGTATTACGGATGTTCGTGCTGTTCGATAGTTCAACGGATAGTTCTTTATGGATCATATTCATATTCTTTAATATTTTGGGAAATTTTCATCTAACCTCGCTGAAATTTGCTTCGTTAATTCAATATCTGCTAATTGACTGCAAATAAAATTACTCAATTTAATGCAAACACGCTAAAACAACGGTTGTATGGATGATGCTTAAGTGCACTTCAAATTCAGCTGAAATGTAGAACAATTGTTGATATTTTCCAATTATTTTCTGACTTCACTATTTCTCACAAAATTATGTACAGTCTTCTTGTTCAGTAATACTTAACTAAATTCATTATTGTAACCCATAGAGATAGAATAGAGAAGAGACGCTATGACATACAATTGTGTAAGGAAAAATGGAACCACTGGGCGGGGCTTAGTTGACGACCAATATGGCTGAAAGGTCAGGGTTGAATTAAGTTGCCACTTTTTTCTGTTTACGAATTTCACCCGAAAAATACAACGTGTTGGGTCTTTAGGAATCCTGTTCAAATAAGGTCAATTGAATATCGAATAAACAATTTTTCTTCAGGCGATAATATACACATATAGAAAGATATCAGAATACCAAAACAGACTTGCAAAAATTTCGAATGCGGATCTGTTCAGTTCTCATCCCTACCTGTGATATGTTTTTCCTCTAATTTTCTTCTTATCTGTTCCTTCTCTGCTTGAAGAAAGCCATACAGCACACGATACCGTTTTATTGTTGTTTATTAAGCACAAGAAATCTCAATTTAACTTGAAAAAGTTACAAATATCACTATTTTTAGAGAAAATTCAATGATTGTCAAAATTCGACGTATAGCAGTAATATGGCGGATCTGATACCACTTTCATTTCATTGATTGCAACTCTATACTATACTATCTCTATGTTGTAACCTGACCACAAATTTTATATTCGATATAGCCGAAAATTTAAAATCAAATAGGTTTAAGCTTGGGATTAATTCCCAATGATGTACCCTGACCTATTCACTTCGATAAATATCATACTCAGAAAACACAAAATCATCATTTGACGATTTTTCTTTCGTAAGTCAAATTCAGCGGGCGTTTCCTGTAGAAATATTGAATTTATAACTTCGTGTTCCTTAAAAACAACCACGCAAAATATGAACCGACCATTCGAACCAAATTCTACTGTTTAAATGAGTCGACAATTTTTATTCGAGTTTGAGACATAATACAGTTATTAGTCTCAAATTGGTTTTTTCACAAAATTCTCTCCCGAATATGTATCATAACTCTTATGTGCGGAATACAGACACGAATCAAAAAATGTACTAATTCGAAAAAGAGAAATTAACGCCAACGAATTGAAGGATTTCTAGATAGTTCTTCATGATTTTTAATTAGAACGATCTCCCGAAATTTCGTGCAAATTATATGCTGACCCTGCACCCAACCTGATTGATAATTTATTCCTAGCTCTTTCCGTTCGATAGTTTTCATGGCGATCAGACAGAAAAATTCAGATCTGATTTCGAAAATAATATGGATTGAAATATAATCTGGGAGGATTCTGCATTTCTGAAAAATTTTTAGGTTTTCACTTCCAGTTTCTGAAACAGAAATAATTAATTTTTTTTAATTAAGATGAAATGCTCCTGCTTAAATGTGTACTAATTTGTCAGGAGCAATTGACAATATCAATTAGACTGCAAAGGAAAAAAATACACAATTCCCAAGATTTTACAAGTTTCTCTGAAGAAGGAGTCTGATATACACACCAAAACATTACATTATCCTTTTCATTTATTTCCTTTTTTGGTTTTACTGTTAGGCAACAATTTTTTCAGGACCGATTTGCTCCTGACAAATAAGTGCCAAGATTAAGCAGGAGCATTTCATCTTAGTAAAAAAAATTCAAATATTTCTGTTTTAGTGACTGGGAGTGAAAATAAAAAAAAATTTTTGATTTCGAAAGTTTGAGTTTTCAATTTTTCCATTCAAGCCATCTCCACAAATTTTGCACAAATATTTTCATTGTAATTGCGCATTCAATATAAAATTTCAACCTGATAAAATTCCTGGTTTTCAAAATCGTCGGAAAATAATGTTTCAAATCATTGTACCTCGAAAACCAATCCATTCAGTTTTGAAAAACTTCAATTCAATTTCTAAATGAACATTAGTTTTATTTCGAAAGTCCATTATATGAGACATAAGGAGGATTATTTTTCGCAAACTATTTTCGATGTCAATTTTTTAAAGGTTATATAATTATTAACCGTTTTTAATTATGGATAACTCCAAAATTGGATTATCTTTTTACAAATTAGTTCAACATTTTTCGCAAATGGTTTCAATCTCTAATCGAATTTGTATTTTTTGGTTCTGTTCCACATTTGCCGAATTTGAAATTATAATTTTCTAAGCGTTCTCCTGTTACTGAGATATTTCAAAGTAACTATCATTTTCGAATTCTTCTTTTAATTTGATGAAAAACTTCTTTTGCCTTTTTTCTTAGGGGTGTCGTTTTTATATTCAGAAAAATGAAACATCTTAACGTCGCTACTACAGAAAGTATTTTTCCTACATACTTTTTTTTTGCATAAAAAGCCCCCACGCAAAAATAGGGTTGGAAAGATTTTTTGTCACGAATTGAACGAATAATTCAGAAATAATTGTAAGTTTGAAACTTATCAGTGTCGTACCATTTTTAAGTCAGTTTTAAAGTGAAACTTTAAAAACCCGCATTTCTGAAAGTAGAGCACCTGCGAACGAAAGTTATGTGGCATAAAGTCATTGTTTTCTCAATGAGAGTCACCCCTTCAAGTTTTTCGTACTTATTCACGATCACCCTGTAGATACAACGTTGCATCGAACACTTGCGATGTGTTATTCCCTGAAAGAGTCGATCGAAAGAATGCGTGGCAAACTATCGCCCTAACTAGAAACGCGGTTTTACCTTTTACTGAATAACGCATCTTCATTTTTGGTATCGAGGAATCGAAGAGGAATGTAGTATGCTCTAGGATAGCCCGATATGCCTTCGTTTGGAAGGTTGATTTCTACCGATCATACATGTATAACGATGCATAGTCATCATAAACTACAAATAACAGTTAACTAGCTCGCTGTTCAATTTTCCCATTACATTATTCGGCTCGAAAGAGCTGAAGTCTGAATAGAAGCACGTAGGCGGCAATCTCAAAATGGTATATTTATGTTGAGGGAACTCTTGATTTAATTTGTAATCGAAAAAGCTCATATATTGAATTGAAGGTAATCATAGACTACATTAAAAGGAGCGGATTTTGAACCAATCAGAGAGCAGTAGGGATTTTTAAATTTGACAGACGAAATCTGTTTACATTTTCGTCAGATGTCATCTTGACATTTGACAACATTCCGGATTTTAACGTATTTGGATTTTGGAGCTTGAATTATGCATAGATAAATATACTGAATTTATGGGATTCTCAATTATAACTCAAGTAAGAGGAGATTGTTGTACGCATTTGTGTTAGCTGGAATTATTCATTTTGATGATGGTATGAAAATAATGAAAATGGACAATGATGACTTACTGTTCGAAGGTAACTTTATCCCTAATATTCATTATGATAATATTTTCAAGTATTCATTTGATTTTCAGATTTCATCTTATTTGTCCAGTATGCCAGGAAAAATGTGCCATCAATACGAATATAATGGAATGATGTACTTTGAAACTTGTTTGAGCCATCAAATTGGTTTGAAAATGTATTCTTATATTCCAATTATCAATAAAGAAGGAGAGAAATCAATGTATCAAGACAAAATTCAATTGATGGACTTATATCTACATGATTCACAAATAGAGAAAATAGTTCGATGAGGGCTGAAGAACTTCGGTCAATGGTCATTTGACTCGGTCAATCTTATCATTATTCAAGTTGGATGTGAATAAATCGTTGTGTTATTACAAGAAGCATTTGATGTCAAGTTTTTTTTCAGTATGTGTAAAAGTATAATCTAGTGGAAATTGAATTAACTTGATTCTTACTCTTTGCCCAGAATACAAGTATTTGGTTAGTAGTTAACTTGTGATATCTAATCATGTGCTGATCTTACAAGATAAATGAATAAGTTCGATGATGGATTTGTTTGTGGTTAATTTTTACTGAATTGGGTATAATGTAAGCAGAGACTATGAATGTAATTAAGCACATAAGGTTCTATTTTCATAAATAAGTGAACGATTGAAGGTTGTTACTGCAAATTTCTATCAGGCTTAATTGAAGTGAATGAACGAGAAAACTGATGTATCTAAACAAAGAATAAAACACATTATTTGAACCACTATCTAATATTTATTCAAAAAGAAAGAACCGTATCACTTTTCAAATTCACTTTCTTGTCCTTTACTTATATGTAGGTATTTCAATTGTGTGCACTCTCACAACTGAACAGGAATATTGGAAATCAATTATTCATATTGAAAGATTTGATGAATGATTACCTTTAGTGCCTGATCGATGCTTTTATTAATTTTGGCCTGGGATCTTGATGAACAGGTACTAGATATTTTGATGTTCTTTTCGGAAAGAGGATTGAAATCGATAACAATATTTTCATTTCAACCCACAGCGAATAAGTTGAGCATAATTGTTTCAGAAAAGTGTAAATTGTTCAAACCTGATTCTGAGTCTGCGTTTAACATGAAACTTCAGTTCGATACTAACCATGCTTTCATTAGTCAAACTTGATTTTTGTATAATTCAATTGTAAACAATAATTCTTTGTATGGTATAATCTTTAAGTGCTCTCGATTATTGAAAATATTAATGTTGGGAAGTACAATATGTGTTTAATCAGTAAAAAATTTCTGAATATGATCAAAGGTACTATTGCACAAATGCTGAAGGACTTCACTGAAACAAATAGAAAAAAAAACAGGGTAAACTGATATAGGACAAAACTAGTAATTATTGTTGGAATCATAATAAAACAGGAGGAAATATGGATCACAATTCATGGCATAATATTTTTCTGGTATAATAAGTAGTTCTGTCGTAGATATTTTTTAAACTAACTGAAAAATGCAAGATAAAATTAAAACGATTATAATAATAGATGCTGAATGAAGTCGATGTTATGTAGACCGTTAGAAAATATCAATTGATTCGTGTGCATGTTCTTTTCATCTTGAGAGTCATTGTTCAGGCTCTTAATTGATGGCACATTTTTCCTGGCTTGCTGAATAAGATGAAACCTGAAATAATATCAATAGTCAAAGGGATTCTCAATAATGAAAATTAGGGATAAGTTTACCTCTAAGTAGCAAAGTCATTGCCCATTTTCATATCAACATCGAAAATGAAATAATTTCATCTAACGGAAATGCGTACAACAATCTCCTCTTTCTTGAGTTTTAATTGAGAATCCCATTATTTCAAGCTCTAAATAACGTTTAAAATAGGTAAAAACCGTAATGTTTTCAAAAGTCAAGCTGACATCTGACGAAAATGTAAACAGATTTCGTCTGTCAAATTTGAAAATCCCTACTGCTCTCTGATTGGTTCAAAATCCTCTCCATTTAATGTAGTCTAGGTAATCATAGTGACCTTCGTAGAGTACTGAATGGGATAGTTTCCAAGATATGAGAAAGAGATAAACTTGAATAGTCGTGCAGATTTACGGGGAAGTGTTCCAACTTCACCTTTCATATCTGAAAATGGAATATATTCTTTTTGATCGCTCGTTCTACTTCAAACGAGTAATGTATCGTTTTGGCCACATGTCTGTTAATTTCGAATTTTGTGCCGAAAATGGTCTCAAACGATAGGGTTCGACTCCAGTGGTCAAATCATTGAGTATACAGGGTGTTTCATCATAAACTGGACGAACATATATTTTCGTGTAGAGGACATCGGGAGAATCATTTTTGCCTTATACAATATATCCCGTTTTCGAAGCATAAGCGAGATACAGGGTGTCAAACGTCATTTTTGAGCAAGATTCTTATGAGTGTCGTCAGTTATGTATAGCACTTAAAGTAACGGTTTTTGGTCAAATCTCAGTATTTTTGGCTCCTCTATTTAGAAAAGTTGACGAACTCCGAAAAAATGTTTACAAAATGGCGGAAGACCTGCAACGATCCCAATTTTTTTCAGCGGTTGTCAAATTGACTTTTATTTTCTGAATGAACACAATTTTCTAAGAATTTCCGTGAAAAAATTTTTTCAAAAATCGAACACAAATTTTTTTTACATGTCTACAGCGATGAAAAAATTCACTCGTAATGGATGAAATTTTGTACAATTGTACTTCTGAATAATCAATCACGAATATGAAAACAGAATTGTAAAATATTGAACGGTTTCGTTACTACAGTCATTCAAATGTTTCGTTCAGTCCACTGAAATAATGAAAAAAATTTGTATTGAGTTCTAGAGTCAAAATAATTAAATTATTGACATGTCCAAACATTCTAGACGAATGTATACAGAAAAAATCAGTGAAACTTAGTTGGGACTCGAACCGACGTAGATATTAAATAGGAAATGGCACTGTTCTAAGGATATTAATATTCGTTGCCAGGCAACGGTAGTTCGTAGTTCATAGAGTTGGACTGGTATTTGAATTTCAGTCAATATAATTTAGCCAGTAGTCAAACTCTATGAACTACGAACTATCGTTGCCTGGCAACGAATATTATTATCCTTAGAACAGTGCCATTTCCCTATTTAATACCTAAGTCGGTTCGAGTCCCAACTAAGTTTCACTGATTTTTTGTATACATTCGTCTAGAATGTTTGGACATGTCAATAATTTAATTATTTTGACTCTAGAACTCAAAACAATTTTTTTTTTCATATTTAGAGCTCTGAACGAAACATTTGAATGACTGTAGTAACGAAACCGTTCGATATTTTACGACTCTGTTTTCATATTCGTGATTGATTATTCAAGAAGTACAATTGTACAAAATTTCATTCATTTTGAGTGAAATTTTTTCATCGTTGTAGACGTTGTAGATTTTTGTTCGATTTTTGAAAAATTTTTCACCGAAATTCTCAGAAAATTGTGTTCATTCAGAAAATAAAAGTCAATTTGAGAACCACCAAAAAAAATTTGGAACATTGCAGGTCTTCCGCCATTTTGTAAATTTTTTTTCGGAGTTCGTCAACTTTTCTGAATAGAGGACCCAAAATACTGAGATCTGACCAAAAACCGTTACTTTAAGTGTTATACATAACTGACCACACTCATAAGAATCTTGCTCAAAAATGACGTTTGACACCCTGTATCTCGCTTATACTTCGAAAACGGGATATACATATCGTATAAGGCAAAAATGATTCTCCCGATGTCCTCTACACGAAAATATATGTTTGTCCAGTTTATGATGAAACACCCTGTATATCTCAGTATATTTAATCTCATTGGTCAAATTCAATTCTGTCCGTGGGGCCATCGGAGGGTCTATCAACACGATAATTTTGGAAGGGATTGTCCTAGAGACTTAGATTGTCAGAGTGAATTTGGTTTCCAATTGCCTCGGTTGAGTTTGTTAACCATCCAAGTCGTACAGGATGTTCCAAAAAAAATAAAATGTTTGTTCCTCAATATCTCAGACAATATGAAACCAACCGAAATGGAATTTGCGGCTACTTGCAGAATGCTCATAATAAGCGTCATTCAAAATTTCGTGACTATAATGTCAACAGAACCATAAAAAATTGAATTGGAATATTGAAAAGAAGAATCTTTATATTTCCATAACAAGATATCTGATTGGAATGAAATTTATTCTCTGATATAAAAATTGTAATACTGCATATGCATGCAAAATTTCAAAAGGATCGCATCATCAGAACCATAGGAAATTCAATTGGAATATTGAAAAGAAGCATCTCATTTTCATAACAAAACATCCTATTCGAATGAAATGTAATTTGTGAATGCAGATTGATATACTGAATGCATGTGCAGAATTTCGAAAGGATCGCATCATCAGAACCATAGAATAAATTTTTTTTTCAATTTTTGATTTACATTTTCAGTTTTTGAATAACTTCCAGAATATAATCCCATCTGCTGAGATTTTGCATTCACATACTCAGCAAGAATCTTAAGTCATCTACAAAATTTTGAGGTAATAAATATTGCAATGAACGATTTCTCAAAAGTACCTGCTCAAGGCTTTTCTTATTTTTTTTATTACACTCATTTCTCATTGAAGTTTACAAAACAGGAATTGTATCACTTTTGTTTAACTATTCAAGGTTCCAGCTCATTTCCTCTATGTGTTGAGTATGTGTGGAGATCTTGAGTTCGAAATATTACTATAGCGATTTTGAAATTCAAAACGAATGTATATGGAAGGTATGGATAAATAGATCGAAATAATTCAAGGATGAAGGGGATAAGCCTCCGTTTGGAAGGTTGATTTCTTGCGATCATACATGTATGTATTACGAAGTATTTAGTCATCATAAACTACAAACAACAGTTAATAAGCTCTTTGCTCAATTTTCTGATTTACACTATTCGGCTTGAAAGAGCTCGACTGAATAAAAGCACGTAGGAGGCAATCTCAAAATGGTATATGCTAGAGGAACTCTTATTTAATTTGTAAGTAGGGAAAGATCTTGTATTGAATTGAAGGTAATCATAGTGGCCTTCGTGGAGTACTCAGTGAGATAGGATCCAAGATACAAGAAAGAGATAAACTTGAACAGTCGTGCAGATTTACGATGAAATGATCCAATTTTACAATCCTACTTGACCTTTTATATCTACAAATTGAATCTTTTTTTATTACACTAATTTATGATGGAAGGTTAACACAACCAGCACTATATTGCTTTTGTTTAATTAATCAATGTTCAAGATTATCCCCTCGATAAATATGTTGAATTTGTGTGAAGATCTTGATTAAAAAATAAGTTATAGCGATTTTGGAATTGAAGACGTATGTATATACATACAGGGTGGGCCATCCATAACTTTCCACCCCGAATTTTGAGCTTTGCGATGGAATAACGAAAAAACGCTCGTACAGGTCAAATTTTGTTGAAAGGGATACCAATAAGGGTATCCAAATGAGTTGCTACCCCTCTAGCTGCAACCACTTCGAGCTCTCATTTTTGAATAGGGAAAAGTGGTCAAGCAGCACCTTGTTGGAAAGGCAATTCAATTTCCTGTATAAGTGTATTTTTTGTTCATCGCTTTATTAATATGCAGAGTGACTCAGTATTCCATCAATAACAACTTTCCACCCCGAATTTTGGGCTTTGGGGTGGAATGACGAAAAAACGTTCAAACAGGTCAAATTTTGTTGAAAGGGGGCAAATGAGAGTGTTCAAATGAGTTTGATATCACTACCCCTCTAGCCGCAACCCCTAACAGCTCTCATTTTTAAATAAGGAAAATGGGTCGAGCAGCACCTTGTTGGAAAGGCAATTCAATTTCCAGTTATTTCAAGTTACGGCTGACCCACCCTGTATAAGGTATGAAATAATAAGTCAAAAAAGTTCAAGGAGTGATTCCTGCAAGACTACGAGGGACCGTGAATACGACAACTTCCGAAAGGAATAATTTCGAACAAATTCTCAAGATGAGTTTGAAATTTGAACAGTTTATTTGGATTCATAAATGAATAGAATGAAACTTATAGCTCTCAGGTTACTGAAATTTGAATTTTCATTTTTCCAACATAAATAAGCGAGCTGGAACAAGGACTCCACTTCAGTAGAACGAAAAATGAAACTCGAAAAAAAAGAAGCAATAAGTTTGATACCAAGCCGAGATTCGAACCCGAGAAATTCGTATTTCCAACCTAACTCTCTAGGCTATTGGGTCAATGCATCAATTGGCAGTGTTCGCCCATTAAATTGTTCAATCTGGATGTTTGAATTTTTGCATATCTAAAGTTATCGACACCTTTCATACTTTTGATCAACTAAATATAGGGTTCACCGCCGATTGGATTACCAATTCAAATATTATTGGTGAAAGAAAAATTCAAATCTCTGTAGCTCGAAAACCACTTAAACGCAGAGATTTTCCGACCGCACATATAATTGAAGTTATAAATTTATCTGTAATTACTATTTAAAACTTTAAAATTTCTATATTCGAGAGAACTGGCTGATGAGAATAATTTATCTGATAAAGAAATTATTATATTGATGAATGAAGAATAAAATTTGTTGTACCCTGGGTTTCATTGTATTATATATATTGTAATTTAGATTCACTAAAGGTTGTCTTTTTTTCAGGTAAGCCTATCCTCAATTGTTAGATACTGGTGAAAATCTGCATAGTTTCTCGTAAGTATAATGAATACTTGTTTTCTCGGGACACAATCTTGTTCTTACCAAACAGGATTTCAAATTTTAGAACATCCTACAGGATTCAAAAGATACATGTAATCTTAGTTATGACGAGAACTTCGAAAGAAGGAGGCGGAGTTTGAAATAATAGGATATTAGCTACTTTTTTTGAATGTACTTTTCGAAACACCTTTCAGAATTCACTATTATTTTTTCAATTGAATGTTGTGTTCAATTTTGAAGACGAATTTTATAAATTTATTGAATATTATTTGAGCCATTTCTATCATTTTTGCTTCAACTTGTATTCAACGTTTTGGCCACCTATTACCAGCCATCGTCAGAAAAACACTTGCTCTTTCGGAAAAGCATTTTTTTCACTCTTTGATAATGTTTGTAAAGAAAATTGTTTTATTGAAAAATGGAAACTCAAGGTGTTCCTTGATGGCGACCGCAGGCAAATGCTTGTCGAAACGTTTAAATAGACCAAATAATATTTCATAGAGTATATTCTTATTCTGAACCTCAGAAACGACTCTTTCGAAAGGTATACGAAACATTTTGGTAATACGTGTAACAGGATGATCATTCTGAATGAATCCCCGAAGAAATAACTGTTTTTGAGTTGAAATTTGGATGTTCTTCATTTTACAGGCGACAAAATAAATTTCATTACAGAGCTTTTTTTTAGGGGAAAAATTGATTGAAATTGATCCAAATTTGTAGAATTTTTAGTTCTCCTCTTGCTACCACAGCTCACTACAATACAAAAGGATGGCATTTTCAACTGATATTTTGAATATTTAATCTGCTTTTGAAGACAATGAAGGTGAAATTATATTCATGAGTTTAATTCGATATGAATTGAAGTTCAAAGTATCGAAAAACTACAAAATTTCAGATTTCAGATTGCAATAAACAAATTCATTCTTAGTAAATGTTGGTCCTCCAGTCTCGCCTCAACCGTAGACCACTGTCAGAACTGCTCGTAGCCTATTCATCGATGTAGTTTCTACCCTCTTTCAGAATGCCCTGCACTCATCAGATGGATTATGATTGAGACAATCCTTTATATGATAGTCTCAACACACTGATCCTATATCAAATGAGGATAGTGAAGAAATACTCGCATCGTAAGTGAAAAGTGTGTAAAGATCTACCCGACATAGGCAACCCTACGGCAGATTCCGCTGTTACATTGGAATTGAGTGCTGTTTTAAAGTACCTACAGACTTCGCAAATTTCATGTTACTGAATTAATTTCCTTTACCGACGGTCGTTGAAGAGGAGTTATTCCTCATGAAAAATATTAAGGTTTGATCTAATCTTTCAATCAATATGTCTGACCATCCCGGCTCTATCAATTTTTCTCGAAATTTCTGTACACAAAACAACTAAACTGTCTAGGTCCGCCAATGGCCTTAAAATCCCGACTTCCGCAATCGTGTACCATGTTCTCGACTCGGATGTCAAGACAGGCATGGAAGATGAGATCCCTCTAATCGATGTATGTTTGAGTGCCGGCCATGACTCAATGATTCATGCATCTCGTTTAGCTCCAGACCTCACGATCAGCGCGCAACCACGCAAAACGATGGTGTAACTCACGGTTATCATCGCACTTCTAGGCAGACGACTGTCGTTTTCCCTACGAGTTTCCTAGTGTGTCATTATTTCAACTGGAAGGTAGCGTTCTGAACTTGACGAGTTATGTTACAGTCGACATCTGACCGGCTCTTTGCCGGTTGCTGGAAGATTATACGACGCTGTTATCGATGGTTATGACAGATTGATGGTTTTATCGGTATCTGGATGATTTGAGATCATGGGTATGGATGAGTTGCATGGAAAGTCTTAAAATGTTCAGCGTGTGCTCTACCAAGAATAAGCTGGAACGTGATTCATGTTTCACGTGAGGAAATATTTATTTTCTTGGCTTTGAATTCGAGAGACAAAGGTGATTTATGATTCAATATTTCACATTGATATGCACCTCGTTCAGATGCCATATTGTGTTTGATTATTCAGTTATTTACAACGGTTGAAGACGTTAGAAAAATTCCGGCTCAAAATATTGACAAGAACAAGTCCCTCAGCCAGCAATGAAAATACCATTTTCTAGAAGATGAACTTCGTTAAATGGAAAAATTGAAAATGAGAAAACATGGATATTGATAATGTTATTCTCGTCAAATGCTTGAAGTCTTTGTATCCTTCCATGGCCTTGTGTGTTGCCACACTGATTGCGTTTTTTCAGGAATGATATCTTTCTCGCAAAATTATTTGAATTTCTGTTGAAGGATGGTGTAACTCACGGTTATCATCGCACTTCTAGGCAGACGACTGTCGTTTTCCCTACGAGTTTCCTAGTGTGTCATTATTTCAACTGGAAGGTAGCATTCTGAACTTGACGAGTTATGTTACAGTCGACATCTGACCTGCTCTTTGCCGGTTGCTGGAAGATTATACGACGCTGTTATCGATGGTTATGACAGATTGATAGTTTTATCGGTATCTGGATGATTTGAGATTATTGGTATGGATGAGTTGCATGGAAAGTCTTAAAATATTCAGCGTGTGCTCTACCAAGAATAAGCTCGAACGTGATTCATGTTTCACGTGAGGAAATATTTATTTTCTTGGCTTTGAATTCAAGAGACAAAGGTGATTTATGATTCACTATTTCACATTGAAATGCACCTCGTTCAGATGCCATATTGTGTTTGATTATTCAGTTATTTACAACTGTAAAGACGTTAGAAAAATTTCGGCTTAAAATATTGACAAGAACAAGTCCTTCTTTCAGCAATGAAAATACCACTTTCTAGAAATTGAAGTTCGATAAATGGAAAAATTGGAAATGAGAAAACATGGATATTGATAATATTATTCTCGTAAAATGCTTAAAGTCTTTGTATTCTTCCATGGCGTTGTGTGTTGCCACACTGATTCCATTTTTTTCAGGAATGAATTATTTGAATTTCTAGCCCGACGACTGTCGTTTTTCCTACGAGTTCTCGGTGTGTCATTATTTCAACTGGAAGGTAGCGTTCTGAACTTGACGAGTTATGTTACAGATTATACGACGCTCTTATCGATGGTTATGACAGATTGATGGTTTTATCGGTATCTGGATGATTTGAGATCATGGGTATGGATGAGTTGCATGGAAAGTCTTAAAATGTTCAGCGTGTGCTCTACCAAGAATAAGCTGGAACGTGATTCATGTTTCACGTGAGGAAATATTTACTTTCTTGGCTTTGAATTCGAGAGACAAAGGTGATTTATGATTCACTATTTCACATTGAAATGCACCTCGTTCAGATGCCATATTGTGTTTGATTATTCAGTTATTTACAACTGTAAAGACGTTAGAAAAATTTCGGCTTAAAATATTGACAAGAACAAGTCCTTCTTTCAGCAATGAAAATACCACTTTCTAGAAATTGAAGTTCGATAAAAGGAAAAATTGGAAATGAGAAAACATGGATATTGATAATATTATTCTCGTAAAATGCTTAAAGTCTTTGTATTCTTCCATGGCGTTGTGTGTTGCCACACTGATTCCATTTTTTTCAGGAATGAATTATTTGAATTTCTAGCCCGACGACTGTCGTTTTTCCTACGAGTTTCTTGGTGTGTCATTATTTCAACTGGAAGGTAGCGTTCTGAACTAGACGAGTTATGTTACAGATTATACGACGCTCTTATCGATGGTTATGACAGATTGATGGTTTTATCGGTATCTGGATGATTTGAGATCATGGGTGTGGATGAGTTGCATGGAAAGTCTTAAAACGTACAGCGTGTGCTCTACCAATAATAAGCTGGAAAGCGATTCTTTTTTCATGTGAGGAAATATAATCACATTTATATGCACCTTGTTCAGATGCCATATAGTGCTCAAAAGAAAACTTGATTGAGTGCTATATTGTTATGCCCAAGTGTGAGTAATTTTCGAATTTTCAGCCGAAAATGTTCTCAAACGATGTTCTCAACTCATCCTTGGTCAAATTTAATTCTGTTTGTGGGACCACCCGTCCGTAGGTACTATAACTATATAACTTTCGAAGGGATTGTCCTAGAAACTTCAAATTTACAGGATGAGTTCGGTTTCCAAGTGTCGCGGTTAAATTCGTTAGACAGCCAAATCGTATAGGATGTTTCATAACATATCGCCATTCAAAATTTCTGTTTCTCAATATTTAAGGAAAAACCAAACCGATCGAAATGAAATTTTGAGGCCACATGCAAGTTGCTCATGATAAGCTCCATGCATAATTCAATTGCAATATTGAAAGGAAGAAAGTTTATATATCCATAACAAAATAAGTATCCGATTCGAGTGAAATTTATTTTATGATTGAAGATTGATATACTGGATGTTCATGAGAATTTTCTAAGAAGATCGCATCACCAGAACATTACAATTTAATCATTGATTTTTCACATATTTCATTTTTCGAATAATTTTCAGAAAGTAATTTCGATGCTGCTGAGATTCCGCATTCATATATTTAGCATGAATCTCAAGTCCTATACAAAATTTTAAGGTAACAACCTCATTGTTTCACCAATGAATGAGCGCTCAATAGTACCTGCTCAGGGTTTTCTTGATTTTTTTCTGGAAACATACTGAAATTTTTTCATTTGTTAGTTATTTTTGAAGTAGTGTGTTATACATTTTTCGGTTTCAAAAGTAAACGTAAATAAAACACATTAGAAAGTTTGAACGTTGACACTATGTGTGAAACACTACATCATTTAAATGACCAACACGCGAATTGTTGCAAGCATCGATTCTTTCGAGGTAATTTTTGACCACTGCGTTAAAGGTTTATCTGCATAAACACGGTCTTTAGCGTAGCCCCACAAAAAAGTCAAGCGGTGCCAAATCGCATGATCTTGGTGGACAGTTGATATCGCCACGACGAGAAATTACACGGCTAGGAAATGTCTCTTGCAATAAAGCCATTTTCGTTTGAGTTGTGTGGCATGTGACACCGTCTTGTTGAAACCACATATTTTATTAACCGTTTTCTTCAATAGCAAGCAGAAAAAAGTCGGTTATCATATGACCATAACGCTCCGAATTGACGGTGACAGTCGTTCCATCTTCGTTTTCGAAGAAGTAAGGTCCAATTACACCTCCGGACCAGAGAGCGCACCAAGTAATGACCTCTCTTTAATTACTTGAGGATTCTCAGAACCCCAAATACGACAACTTTGTTTGTTAACATACCCACCAAGTGAAAAATGTGCGTCGTCGCTGAAGAAAATTTTCTTCGAAAAATCGCCGTCCACCGCCTGTTGTTCAAGCACCCATTCGACGTATCTCCGACGTTGTGAATGGTTATTTGGCTTCAGTTGTTGTGTGATTTTATATGGATGTAGGTTTAGATCTAAATGCAAAGTACGCCATAATGTGTCGTATGACAGTCCTAATTCCTGAGAACGACGAGAAATCGACACATTCGGGTCTTCGGCAACACATTCGATTACAGCAGCGATATTTTCAGTGGTACGAGCAAAACGAAGATGCACAGGCGTTACAATATCTGCAACCGATCCAGTCTGTTCAAATTTCCTCACAATTTTGCCAATTGCTCGCGTAGTTGGAAGATTATGTAAAACATAATCTCCTCTTGAAGCACGTAATGTGGCTGTGGCAAAATCACCATTTTTGTAGTAGGTTTTTAACAGTTTTCATGCGTTGTGCGATAGTTAAGCGATCCATTTTCGTAAATGTCAGTTTTGCAACTGAAAAAAAATAAAAAACTTAGTTTGACAGATGTCGAATTCCATCCCTATACTTTGAAACAGCGGAATGGATAACCCGTTCTAAGTAGAAAGAGATCCACTTGAATCAATTCGTCGTCTGATGCCTGGAGTGATTGCGCTGTCCAGCCTTACAATGATATAATTTCCAAAGCATACACAATAAGGCTACCTGAGAAAAAAAGTACGCCTCTTTCACTACGAACAATTTCTGAACTAATTGTTCATTGTTCTCATTAAAATTGCTAAAACGACGGGGAACCTTGTTCAACTCGCGATTTACAACGCCTCTGCAAGTTACATAAAGAATGCCTGCGAGTGACAATCATTGTTGTTCTATCATTAAACAATATCCGTTCACCGTAATTATGACGCTAATAATGATATTTCCCTAAACGGCTGTGATATAACCTTTTCGGTATTTGCGTTGATTCTCCGATCTCTCCGACAGGGGGCGTTGCGATAATTTTCTTTCACGGGCTAATTGCTGCTTTTAACCGGGTAATTGAGTAAGAAAACCGGAGGGCTGGCAACTAGCGTAATAATGAAATGGCTTTTGAGATCGGTTTTGAGGTAGAGATGGGCGGAACTGTTGGTTTCCTACAAATGTTACCTGATTTCGAAATAACACTTTTAGCTCCGCAATCTGTTTCTGCCTTGTTTCTGAATATAATGTGGAGATAAAAGAGGAAGTATAGATCATAAAATTACTATGAATCTTCTTCAACTCAACCAAATTAAATATTTGTATACTTTATAGGGTAAGTCCGATCGCATTTTGAAAATAACAATGAAGTTTTTTTGGTTCCGAAAAATATTTTTTTCTTAAATGTTGAAGCATTAGGTAGAGGGTTGGTGCAGTATCGTTAATTATAAAATATGATATAATATGGACATATGCAGGGTGTAAAGGAAGAAAGTACCATGCATGGTGCCACGATATAGATGGCCATAAAATATGAAAAAAAGGTCCCATGAATATATATACGAAACTGCTTCCCTTAAGGAAGGTGTTGAAGTTTATTTTTTATTTGTTTTTTTTAATAACTGTGGACACAGGGGGAAGAGTTGAACAACATGTGATATGCGGAGATTTTGTTATTTTGTAAAATCCAATATCCTATTAGTTTCCACTAATAGGGGGCGCTACATACAGGAACACCCCACATTTAAATCAACCCGTTCTTTTTGACTTTACCCTGCATGTCATTCTGGACTAGAAAAAGCGATTCCCCTATTAGTAGGAGAGCTGGCACGAATTTTTGGGTAGGTATTTGAGGCAAGCTGAAAACTTGTCAGATGCCTCTCCTATTATATCCTAACTCGGGATTGCAGATCTGGCTGGTGAGTAGCGGGGCTAAATCAACCCCTACATTTTTAATGGCCTGGCAGGTAGAAAGCCCTACCGAAATGATCTGTCTTTTTGGGAATCTTATTTTTTAGTTATAAGTAACACTCCATTAAAATTTCAAGCTGCTTCAAAAACATTTTTTATAATTTTTTGCAAAATATTTTTGCACGCGTCTGGCAATGTTAAAACCCCGATTAAATTATTTGGCAGCTTGAAATTTTAATGGAGTGTTACTTATAACTAAAAAATAAGATTTCCAAAAAGACAGATCATTTTGGTAGGGCTTTCTACCTGCCAGGCCATTAAAAATGTAGGGGTTGATTTAGCCCCGCTACTCACCAGCCAGGTCTGCAATCCCGAGTTGGGATATAATAGGAGAGTAATCTGACAAGTTTTCAGCTTGCCTCAAATACCTACCCTAAAATTCGTGCCAGCTCTCGGACTATATCTTTTTCCTTCAAAAAGGTTCACTCTGTTGAAGTTGCTAGAACCAACGGTTTCCCGTAAAAACGCACCGAGTTGTTAAGCCGGGTTTAGACGAAGCGCACCCACTCGCGAGTCAACCCTCGCCACCTACTCGCGCACCAAAACTCATCCTCGCGCCTGTGTTTACACTACGCGCTGAGTTCGCCTGAAAGGGTGAGCCAGGATAAGAAGGCGAGGTAGTAATCAGCCTCCCTATGCGAGGGAGCGGAAGCGAGGCTGGTGCGCGAGTAGGTGCGCTTCGTCTAAACCCGGCTTAACAATCATTGTTGTGGCGCTTTCTATTAGTGATCAAATAACTAATAGGATATTTGGATTCTGCATCACACAAAACCCCCGAACATTTTGTTCAATTCTTACCTCTTTGTCCCAAGTTAAAATAAAACTAAATGAAAAAATAAATTTCTACATCCTTTATTTCTTAAAGGAATCAAATTCAGACATATATTGATGAGACCTTTTTCTAATATTTTATGACCCCCTATAGCGTGGCACTATGCATGGTACTTTTTTTTGATACAGGGTATATTTGTTTTGACTTAAAAGTTCATACATTGCAAGTGGTCTATCTCACCCGCATGACCGGGTTGAATCGACCACGAATTATGGGTGTGACCGACTTCAGTAAATAACAAAACGTAAAATAGTGTAGCATATTAGAACAGCCGAATAATTGAGTTATCTTAAATACATGTATGTACATTTACTTAATTTTAACGGTTTTTTTCCATTTTCCGCATAAATCGGCAAAATTCTCGAATTTCAAGCATCCGTTATGATACCAACGACTACAGTTTACTTATTTGATCCATTCGTCGTTCTTAGTAGTTTGGAAATAATTTTCCCCACATCCTGCGCATTTATTTTCGTAATTTTCGTAACTACATCAAAAAGACTTTTTTTTATATCCAAAATAGCATTACGAGCCACAATATTTATTTTTTTTTCAAATATTTTAATGATACGATTCTGAAGAAATTCAGCTCGAATATGCTCGTTGCTACCGCTATTATTAATATCAAGTTTGATATTGGCCGAATCTCAAATTTCACTAATATTCCAAAATTATGAAGTCACTCTTCACGCGGGAGGATACAGACATGTAGTTGGCCCAAATCTACCGTAAAAAATTCCAGGTCGTCACACGTTCCGTTCGAGGGTTATGGCGATCAGAAATTTATCGGTTTAACACGCGCAGACGAAATATATATTTTTGAAATTTCTAGTGCATTGCTTCTCACGAAATTTCGCTGAATAAGTTCGTGAATCATTGTGTTCACGGCCGGAAAGAATTTTCATTGACGACGGATTCTTCACCAGTGAGTCCAACCGAATCGTTTGAGACCAGTCCATTAATTCATTACACCTTTTTATAGCAGGAACATCAAGCTTCCGAGTGCTACAATTGTTCAACTATTCTCCCACTGGAGATTTCCGCTGCAATAAGAAAATTGATAGTTCTCGGTTACAGCTTCATTAAACATTGAACTAAAAAAAAATTATAATACGATAAGCTGTCTCGTGATCAGAAGTTATATGAAAATGATTTAAAACAACTGTAATTTCCTGCAGTTTTAAGAATCTTGCGTTGCTCAAAACGCATCCAACTCTCCAATAGGAATCAATTCTAAATATTTTTAAAACTAAATTCTGATGCATAAATAGTTCGATAACTGGTTGTTTAATTATCATGAATACAAATTTTTGGGCCATGGGTTTTTGTTCATATATTCATTCAAAATTCAGGCACCTGTCTTGCAGGAGTCTGAACTTTTACAGTTTTCAATTTTCATTGTGAATATTTTAAATAATTTTCATTCTTTAAAGTCCAAAGTATACGTGGCTAAGGCATATTTGCATTTTAGGGCATTTTTACAACCCATTCGGAAAAATTTCAAATATTCGTCATACAGTTCAGGGCGTTGATATTCTCGTCGGATGATTTCCTCTTTCTAATTTTCGAGAAACCATAATCTTTTTTTTCACTATTGCAGTTTTTGCAAGTGAAATTTTCGAAAATTTTCTACTTGCCATTCCAATCGAATGATATACCACAATCGTTAATTCGGAGATTACCAAGAGTTTTGACCACAAATGCACTTGTGGACTATACTAGTAACCGGTAAACAAATAACACCCCATCTCTATTCGAAACTGACTTAAATGAAATAGCTTTTTAAATCGTTTCTGGCTTTTGCTCTAATTTCACCTGAATGATATACCTTCTGGCGATGAGTCGAGAGCCTTGCATTTCATAGACTTTGTAATGAAACGCCTCAAAATTTCGTCACGAATGATAAAATGATATCTTATTATTACCGCTTACGGACGGAGTCTGCAGATCACGGTTATTATCGGCTTGGTTAGAAAATTACACAATGCGTCAAAGCGTGACACGATCTGTACGAAATGAAATGTTCAGTATTAATGTTGGAGTTAAGTTGCGTGAGAATTTTCGATGGAAATAAATGATAGATTGTGTGTGTGTTGAATGTTGGCATTCAATTAGAAGAAACTAGAATAATTTGTTGAAGCTTCAACCAAAGCGTCTATGGCGATCTAGAGTAACTAATAACGCATTTTTGAGCGTTCGTTCTCCGAATGGGGGTGTATTCTTACTTTAAACTTTCTGAGCGCTCGTTCTATTTAAACGAGTGGTATATCGTTTTGCCAGATATTGTAATTTTGCTTTTTAACGAAAAAGTTCGACTCAGTGATGACGAATCCTTGATCAAATTCAATTCTGTTCTCGAAAGGATTATCCTGAATATCTCAGACAGAATAGAGAGGACCACGATGAAATTTTGCGGCCACATGCAGGATACTCATAACAAGTCTAATACGAAATTTGTGGCCATAGTGTTAACATAACCATATCAAATACTTATACTGAATGTTCATGCAAAATTTCAAGCGGATCGCATAAAGAGAATCATAGAATCAAATTCTCGTTCGCGCTCGTTCTTAAACGAGTGCCATATCGTTTGGCCCAAATGTCTGTAATTTTCGAATTTTGAGACGAAAATGGTTTCAAACGGTAGCGTTCTCCTCCCTGATGACGAATTCGTGGTCAAATTCAATTCTGTCCGTTGGGCAGTCCGTCCGGCGTTAGCACAATAACTTTCGAAGGGATCGTCCTAAAGACGTTCACCAGCCAAATCGTACAGGGTGTTCCATAAAATATGGCCTTCAAGTTTCTTGTTCCTCAATATCTCAGACAAAACGAAATGAAATGTTGCGGCGATATGCAAGATCATTATACTAAGCTTCATGCAAAATTTTGTGGCCATGGTTTATACAGAACCATAAAAATTCAACTGGAATATTGAAAAGAAGAAATTTCAAATTTCCATAAAATATACAATGCAGAACCATGGAAAATTAAATTGGAATATTGAAAGGAAGAATCTCTATATTTTCTGAGAAGGATAACCGTTTCAAGTGAAAACTGATATACTGAATGTTCATGCAATTTCAAGAGGATCGCATCATCAGAACCATAGAATTATAATTTTTGTAATTATTTATTTTAAACATATTTAATTGTTTGAATAATATGCAGAATATAATTGCGATTGTGCTGAGATTCTGCGACTTTTCGAATAATCTAGAATTTTTCAATTCGATCGAGCTGAAATTTTAAAGATAAATGTTCGATACCAATTCAAGCGAAAAAAAATTATATTGCCATAAAAAACTTTCGATTGAAATAAAACGAGATTGAGGATGTAAATTGGCGAAGTGAATTGAGCAAATTTCCGAAAGGGTTGTGAAATCAGAACCATAGACTTTCGGTATTTTTATTTGTCGATTTCTTACAAATTTCATTTCAGAATAATTTTCAGAAAATAATTCCGATCGTGCTGAGATTTTGCATTTATATATTCAGTATCAATCTCATGTTCTGAGGTAATAGACTCATTGCTCCACCAACGATCGGTCGAGATTTTGTCCTGGAAAATTGAATTGATGTCATTCAGATGATGCGGTATTGAACACATCTGAGTAGAGCGGATGTGAAATCTAACGTCATTGATCTATGTACTGCATACACTAGACATTAAGCCCGACACGAACAGTTTTCCTGGCAGTTTTGGAGCGTTCGCTCCATTCCTTAACTCCAATCTTGTGCGTGTGAATGCTAGACCATCGTGAGTCCAAAAGTGTCGATTTGATGCGACGTGCCAGATGTGCTGGTTTGTGATATCAACGTCGTATTCACACGGACACTCCGATCTGCCGAGATATGTAGCAGAAGATGCTTATCGTTCTATCGAATTTTCGCAGTTGGAAATGTTTATTTATGTTTATAAACTTGAATTCGGCTCATTTTCACCAGTACCTACATACACAATGAGGAATAGGGATAATTCAGAATTATTTATGAACATGTAGAAAAGCTTTCGTGTTTATGGAAAATAAAAAGTTATGTCATCCATTCTTAAGTAATTTCTGTAGTCTCTGGATAATTTTCCGGGGTTCTCTTAATAGAGGCATATTATGACCAAAACGCTCTCTATTCAACCTCCACTGCTTAACCCCAATTTCCCGAGGATTTTTCTTCTCATCTTCATTGATGACATACAGGCCTAAACAAGCAATAGCCTCCTTTTTCTCGAATTCATGTTCACCACACTGTCCACTTACGGGTATTCGAGTCAACTGACTGGTATTTATAAGAGAGCACGGAACGTGGAGTTTCCGCCACAGCGGAAATTCCACGCTCCACTCCAAAACTGTTGTATTTTGCATTCACACGGAGAGTTTTGGAGCGTACAGTAAAATCTGCCGCATCGATGCGCGATCCAAAGTGTTGCTCCATTTGACGACCACGCATCAATCCTCACGCTCCTGGAACGCCGTCCCGGAGTGCCGCATCGGAGCGACGCTACAGGAGCGTCGTTTCGGAGTGTACGTGTAAACGGGGCTATTAGGTTTGTTCGCGTCGCAGTTCTCTGTTGTTCTGGGTACAGAGAGAACTTGGTTCCAGAACTCAGGAACTCAAGCAAACTGTTCTGTGACACGAACGGCTGGGAACTGGAAACCACCGTTTGACATTTGGCGTTGTCTATGTGGCGGACATCGGATTTAAAACAACGATCAACGTCATTTTTTCCATGTAAAATGTAAATAAAGCAAATCCACGAGGGATTTAGGTGATTTTCAAGTGTTGGAATTATTCCTTCTTTGGATTGAAGAAGCGTAAAAAAAGAATTTATCAAATTATTGTTCAGATCATACTCATCGTGGAAAAAATATCAATTTTGGCCATTCACCCTTGTCAACTGCAGAAGGAAAATATTCATGAATCTAATGTGGCTCATTTCAAAGATGAAATACGAAGAGTGATGCTGCAGTGAACCAAATTATGTATTTTTATATATTTATCTTCAATATATGAAAAAAATGCTCATATTGGTTTCTTGATATGAAAGGCTTTGTGAATTTCATGATAAAATTGTTCATACAATTCAGGATTTCATGAAAATTACCAATTGAATTTCAATTATTCATAAAGCTAAAACTGTCTTAATTATGTTTCTAATTTGAAGAAAACTCAATTATCTAATACAAAAAATAATTTATTCAACGATACAGAGTTAGAAATATTTGTTTATGCTTTTTTTCTATTGAATGAGGCGAGGATGTGAATTTCAGGTTACCTTTTACTCGCATCATATAAAAAACAAAAAAAATACTGCGAATTGAAAGACCCTCCAGATAAGTTTTAGAAATAGTGATATAATTTCGAGGCAATATTTATAAAAACTTAAGTTATCACAACAATTTTGTCAATTAAAGAGTAGTCTTCATCTCTCTTCTTTTACGAGTGAATTGGAAATGCATCCAATAATATCCTATATTTCTTTCCTATCAGTCAATTATCCTCTCTTCTGACACTGGCCTCTTTGCCTTTTCAGTTTCTTCTGCTCTCAACTGCTTCCTCTGGTGCAAAAATTGAATAATGAAATATTATTTGATCACCTTCCTATGAAATGGTGTGCCTGTAAAAGATTTTAAATGTTTTCTTCACCTGATCAAAAATGTCTGGAAAATACTTAACTATACTTTGTTAATCCTTCTTTCCATACTTGTCTAATGATCATTTTGTTCCTTCTTATATGTTGACGAATAAATACCTATTATAAATATCATTTAATTCACTGCAGTAGCACTCTTCATTTCCACTAAATGATCGATAATATCAGAATACCGTTAATCTTCGAAATAAGTCTCATTAGATAGTTACATTTTCCTTCTGCAGTTGACAAGGGTGAATGCCGAGAACTGATATGTTTCTACATATCGTCCTCAGTGAATATAATCTCAACTCAACAAATAATTTGATGGATAAATCAACTCCAACACTTGAAAAACACCAACATCTATCGTGGAAACCAATTCAGAAATGTTTGTTTATTTACAACACTTGACGTTAGGTTAGATCACCTGTCACTCTGTCCGCTGTTCCTTCTACGGATCAGGAACAGTAGGAATAGTAACGAACAGTTCCGAACTTTTCTGTTCCACGCGAAGCGAACGGGTGGGAACAAAAAAGTACAGTTCCGAATAGTTCCGAACTGCGACGCGAACAAACCTAATGACTCTATACCTAGAGCTTATCTTGGTTCAAGTGTCGACATTTTGGTGTTCCGTATTCACAAGCATTACGTAACTCAAGAACAATGTCGAAATTTCTGCAGTAATACAATAATTCTTAAAGATTAATCGAATTTTAAATGAATGAAGATATTGAACGCTGATAAAAATCTATATTGCCCTTACATTAACCCAAGGCACAAACCCACAACCAATTATCGTTTCATAATATACTGTAGCTCTCAGTGATCATCTGGACATTTTCAAGAACTATACAGAGTAATAAGATCATTTCGATTTTTTTTGTGAAGTAAAGTATTTATTTCTTCATCAATATTCATATACTTTTCCTCCCTCAAAGTAATCCCCATGAATTTTCTCCGTTTTTTCCTTTTTTTCCGTCCTCTGTAAGCTCTCCTGAAATGTTTTTTGGTTATGGCCATTAGCTCGTTCTTCGATTTTGACTTTATCTAATCAATTGTGGCAACACTAGACAATATTTCTATAGAGCTTAAATTGACTCAAGTGTCGATATTTTGGTGTCTCGCGTTCACGAAGCATTACGTAACTCAAGACCAATGACGAAATCCCGAAATTTCTGCAATAATATAATAATACTTCCAGATTAATCGAATTTTAAATGATTGAAGATATCGATCACTGATAAAAATCTACATTAACCTAATGGCCCAAACCTACAACCAGCTCCTTCAAGAACATCGTAAATATTATAAACAATATATTCCATTTTTCAAATTACCCACGATCAGCTCGAGGTCACAAGCTTTTTCCCACAATATAGCAATAAAAATCGATGCAAAAATAAGGATCTTCGGGCGGTTTATTAAATTTCATTCAGGTAATGATGCATGTAGATTAACACCAAGGATAACATTACAATAATAATTAATTTGCATTCGTTAACATTTTGCGACCTGAAGGTGCCGTTTCAAGATGAAAACGGTGTGTGCCCAGAAAGCAATTAAGGTAGATGCTCGTTGAAAATTATGCTACGAAGTCACAGAAGACCTACCTTGATTGTCTAGATGAATTGGTCCTTAATGTTCTGTTGAAAGGATCAATTTTTTAATATTTCATTAATTTGGTATTGTCCAGATATGTTGCTGCTTTATTTCTACAGTAACCATAAGTTATGGCGGTATTCTGCTTTTCATCTGTAAGTTACGATACTGTAGAGTACGATTGATCTGTAACTGGCCGACTTACAGATTCGTAAATGATGCAATGGAATGATTCCTGTAACTTTCTTATTAACAGTGTCACTTTTGAACTACTCATCGGAAAACATAACCTTGATCATGGAACTTTATGTATTATGAGTAAATCTTATAAACTGAAAACTGGGAAGAAAAATATTCTTGGTTTAAATTGCTTTAGAGCACTTAAGTTTATAGTAAACTAGTTCTTCACTTTGAACATGTTCACAAACTGGACATTCGGCATTTCTTCAATCTGATCATTTTCTGGGAATTCGATATTTCAAATGGATTCATTTGATCATGCAACCTTGTCCTTCCAATCCTCATAAAGTTCCTACTTTGAAAAAGAATGATTTTTAGGTCATGTATACTCGTATTATTGAACAATGTTTTACCTGTTATCATTTTCTTCCGATAATAATCCAATAAACAAAGCCATATTATTATTATTCATCATGAATTATAAATATAAATATATATTATATATATAAAACATAATAAAACGTTGGTGTTCGTCCTAAAATAAACCATTCAACGTAACCTCACAATATGTCATTCGAAAATGCTTCCGATCACCAGACTACTCGTAAATATTTTACGATTTCTATAAGCTACAGATTCCTTAAAGAGGTCCATAATTGCAATATTCCTGTAAGCTTATGAAAAGTTACAGATTGGCCTACAGATGCAAGCAGAATACCACCAATAGTTCTAACACAAGTTGAAAATTCAACTTATTCAGAACGGTTTTTGTGTGAATTGATGTAATATTGATATGTTAGAGTTAGACCACACGAAGCTAGATTCGCTAGTCTTAATACGAGTCCAAAACGCATAGAGATTCTTATTGGTACTAGTCTGAATTAAAAAAAATTGAAAAAGCACTGAGGTGAATTCAAAAGCTTTTGCGTCATTGTTCACTTTGTGAAAATGATCATACAAACTTTTACACCATAAATATTAATACTCTCATTCCCTCTCATTTGTTTTAAGGCGTTTCTCTGGATATTCGAAATGGAATTATCGTCTATTTCATCGAGACTTCTTTGGATTGGTGTAACTCTCACCAGAATATAAATTTTCGCCAGTTTGTAATCATTTTTCTCTATTTCTAGTGAAATTCTATGAAAATTATGAACATATTTTTGAAATAATTCATGTTTTCTCACACGTTTTCTATTATTGTACATTAGATGCATAATATAGATCAACAACTTTAGGAGAAATATTTTCACACTTTCTGACCAAATCAACAATATCGGAATGGGAAAACCCTGAATTTATTCAACCAGCTAGAAAGTTGATACAGATTTGTACACCTTTAACGAATTTTAATCGGAAAGTCATTGTTTTGTTATTGAGTATCTGAATACCTAGGAAATTTCTTGAAGAGAAAATATTCGAGAAATGAAATTTGAAATCAGTATTACTACAGAGCTTTCGTATTTTGACTATTAACGAATTTTCGAGGCCATTTTAAACTTCGGTACTTCGGTGCGATTCTTTTAAAAACAGTATCCACTGTCTTCAATTCCTTAAAAATGAATTTAGTGATTTTGTCACATTTTAGGCAATGCCTTTCCAATTGAAATATTAGGTAACGCGATATCAATTCATTCTATTGAATGTGAAAAGTGTAGGATCATAGGTTCGTCATTGAAGATATTTGTTCACAAACGTATGTGTCTTAGGTTACGAACCGAAGAACTCACTTTTATTCAACTGCAGTGTAACTTTTATCATATCATTTACATCATTCGATATGTTGACATAATAAATATTGATAACTAGCTCAAACACATAAAACATTTCGAAGTATTTTGAGTGGCAATTTTGATGTCACGCATATGAGAATAGTAATTTAATCGACTAGGTTATTAAAGACAGCGACTAATGGTCAAGATATTTTAATGCGTGAGCGGAGCGAACGCGTTAATAGTTCGAGACCATTAGTCGCTCGATTAATAACCGAGATGATTACAAGATTTTTCCGTCGATTTCAATATGAATTGTGTATACGTTCTTTATTGAAATACAGTCTCATTTTGCACAAGACATACATTTGACAATATGGAATTTCGATGTTTCTATGTTCCAGTAGAGCTTTGACATTTCTCGTAGTGCTGCTGAATACTTTGTGTACGGTTGCCATGAGGATTGCACATTAAAATGGCTAAAAAATTGAGCATTAAAATGGGTCATTAATGCTCAATTTTGTACACATTAAAATCACCTTTTATTTCGAGGTCGGCGGAAATAGTCATTTAATGATATGCAATTTTATCGAAATCGAGAAAATAATATCTAACGCATTTAAGGAAGGTTTATTATGTTACTGTATTTATTGCACGGGATTTTGAATTACAAGTCATGAATAAAAGGTAGCAATAACTAACAAATGAAAAATAATGAATAAAATTTCTAAAAGGTCAATACTCGTAGATTGATAGCTCGTACAAATGGTTGAACCAGAGCGTCAGTTATAAAAATTTTATATCAGTTATAAATCTTTTCGATAACGATGAAAATGAACTTATGACAGCGAAACAGAGAGCAAATTCACAACAGAAGAAGAAACATCAGAAATCAGTACTTAATTGACATAATTTTGGAAAATTAAATTTCCTACTATTTATGTATGGTCCTCTAAGGGTTTTCCAATAAGAGGTGTTATTTTGAATAGCCCACTATTTCGGTGGATGTCACGTTTGAAGCTGTCATTTTTGACATTTGACAGGTAGAACTACGTCATTAATAAATGAACCGATACACGCTTCAAGAACGCATTGAAATTATTAAAATTCACTATAAAAATGGTGAAAATTTTTCAGAGACGTTCGTAAAACTCGAACATTTTTGGGTCGTCGTGAAGCACCTTGTCGGACCGCAATAAAGAAATTAGTGGAAAATTTCGAGCTGTCGGAACAAGTTAGCGATGTGAAAAATAAAACCCGTGCACGTCGCCGAGAATATTGCTGCTGTAGCCGAAAGTGTTGAAGAAAACCCAGGTTTGTCCATTTCTCGTCGTTCTTTGGAATTAGGCATTCCACAAACGTCATTACACCGTATTTTGCATGAAGATTTGGGTCTTAAGGCTTATGAAGTTCAGTAACACAAGAACTTAAGCTACTTGCACTCAAGCAACGAAACCATTGATCTATTGCGGGAAAAATTTCCGGACCGTGTTATCTCTCGAAGAGTGATCACCGAGATCTTGTAATTTAACACTTTACGACTTCTTCCTTTGGGGTCACGTGAAAGAGAAGGTTTACGCCAATCCCCAGCGTCGACCTCAAAGATGGAATTCGTGGGGCTATCGAGGACATAGCCACTAAGCGATTTGGTTATGGAAAATTTCATCAAAAGAATATGGTCCAGTAGCGTGGTCGTGGTGGTCATTTGCCTGATGTTATTTTCCACTACTAACGGCATAGCTTCTTCTTTATAATGAAATAAACATCCGATCATTTATATTGAAAAACGGCATTTTTTTCAATATCAAAATAACATCTCTTATTGGAAAACCCTTCAGTATGGAGTATGCGAATTCTGCATGGACCTTCTTTTGCAACTTTATGAACGATAGATTATTTCAACTCATTCTTTAATCGATTAAAGTCTGCTATTCAGATTCGAATATCATAAATCTGTTGAACCTAGTCCAAAAATCTAGGACAAAACTATTAGCATGCACATTTGCTGACATTTTTCACACTCATCTCTAGATTACACGAATGAGATATGCTTAAGAGTCTTGTCTCGTACAGTTTGACGATCATTTGAGCTTGTTTAAGGAAGGTAAGACGAGTCATTTCACGGTAGAATGGCCTCAATTATAGGCGCGATTTCCTTATTGTACTCGCACCTCTTAAATTACAGCATTAAATCTTCATCTGATGGATAACAACGGTCATAATGAACAAATCTAGAGAATTGTTGAGTGTCGTCGTTATTTGGAGAGGAAATCATGTTTATCCATTATAAGGAGGAGTCGAATTGATGAACTGGATGCTGAAATAGCTAAAATTTACTCTCATAAATTAGAGTGGAAATTTTACGTACTCCCTCATACTTATCTTTAAAAAATTAATATTATCAGGTGAAAGAATTTGTTTTCCCATTCGAAAACAGGCTTTAGTCTTTAATTGAACACAATATTTTTAAAAGAAGGTTAATCAATTCTCAAGATTTCTGCTTCCTGTATTCAACGTTCGTCAGGCTATCGTCAGGAAAACAATTAAGAATCTCAACTCTCATAAAATCAACTTCGTCACTTTTCAGGAGTTTTCGGAAACTTACTCAGGGTTAATAACTACTACTGGAATAAATTAAAGCATCAAAAAAAACATTCCAAATTTTAGGCCAATTTTCAACATGCCGTACCTTCGAGAGGATGGTCGTATACAAAGAATTTGGAAAAAGGAAATTGCAGCTCCAAGTGTCTTATTTTCGGATTAGAACTTCAAAGTGTTTTGCGTCATCGGTTGTTGAGTAATCTTCAAAATACCATCATCAAAAAAAAATCGAATTTTTTTTCAGTTTTTTCCTTGGTCTACGGGCTTGGAAAAATTTTTTTTGCTCAATCACTATGAGGATTGGATAGTTTCTTCATTCTGTTTTAATCTCATATTCTATAGATTTTGGTATATCCACTTCTTGTCAAGATATCGGCTTCAATGAAAAAGGATCCTTTTGCCTTTGAATATCGATACCTCGGCAACCAATGATTGCACAGATTGGTGTTTTGGAATACGAGCGCTGGATCGAAAATATTGTGGGAACAGAAAATGTTAAGTGTGCAATTTACAGTTCAATAAGTCCACAAAAATCACACAAAGAGCCAATTAATCCAGCCAACCGTTTTCGTGTTTCACTAGATCGAATTTCTGAAAAAATTAAAGGATCACGTTTCTTGACCTGAAAAGCTCATCACCTTAATAATCTTGAAAAATTGAGAAAAAAAAGTTCATCAATTTTTCTCTACAATTTCATTACAGAAAGTTATTGAACTTTAAAAAAAAAGAAAAAATTTCTCAAAAAAAATAAAAATAAAAAAAAATTTTTCTCATATTTTTTTGGAACAGTAGGAATTTTTTTTTATTTTCTCGAGAATTTTTTTTCTATTTTGGAAGTTCATTATCTTTCTGCAATGAAATCGTTGAAAAAGGTCGTGAATTTTTTTTTTCTTGTTTTTCCGAGATAATAAAGGTTTTGAGCTTTTCAGAGCAGGAAACGTGATCCTTTAATTTTTTCAGAAATTCGATCGAGTGAAACACGAAAACGGTTGGCTGGATTAATTTGGCTCTTTGTGAGATTTTTGTGGACTTATTGAACTGGAAAATGCACACTTAACATTTTCTGTTCCCACAATATTTTCGATCCAGCGCTCGTATTCCCAAAACACCACGAAAAGACCTTTTTTGTTGCATTTTCAAATTCATGTGACAGAAAGAATAATTTTTTTTTCGAAAAAGCAATGGCTAACCGTTGAAGGGAATTCATTCAAGTTCCTGAAACCCACCTTTAGTTTTCTGTGCAATCATTGGTTGCTGAGGTATCGATATTCAAAGGCAAAAGGATCCTTTTTCATTTGAAGGCCGATTCTTGACAAGAAGTGGATATACCAAAATCTATAGAATATGAGATTAAAACAGAATGAAGAAACTGTCCAATCCTCATAGTGATTGAGCAAAAAAAAAATTTCCAAGCCCGTAGACCAGGAAAAACTGAAAAAAATTTCGAATTTTTTTTTGATGATGGTCTCTTCAAGATTACTCAACAACCGATGACGCCAAAACACTCTGAAGTTCTAATCCGAAAATGAGACACTTGGAGCTGCAATTTCCTTTTTTCAAATTCTTTGTACGACCATTCCTCTCGAAGTTACGGCATGTTGAAAATTGGCCTAAAATTTGGAATGTTTTTTTTGATCCTTTAATTTATTCCAGTAGTGTAGATCCATTGGTACACGTGACGGATCTAGTCAGATCAAGGACCCGGGTTCTAAGTTTACGAATTGGAGTGACAGTCGTATCAATAAAATAACCGAATATTTTATGGATTTATTTCTTCAGTCCCGTTTATTATCGGATTGTCTCTTGCAATGCTTGCATTTATTGGCTCTTGTAAAATATTTCTTATAATTTCTGGTGTGCCCTTCCACGTTTAATATTATTTTTGAGAACCTACCTATGTTAAAGAAGTAGATAATTTATTTTTTCAGTTCCAGTTCCTTAACTGATTGTCTCTAGATTTGCTTGGATTTATTGGCTTCTGTAAAATCTTTCTTATAATTTCTGCTGTACCCTCGCATGTTCAATATCATCTTTGAGTACTTATGTTAAAGAAGTGAAGAAGGCTTTAGCTTTAACGCAGAAAAATCTGCATACAAAGTTATGAAGATGATGTTCCACATTTTCTCGGCTCACGGAACCACTCATTTTACAGTGACCCAAATTTTCTTCTTTTTCAATAATTTTTAGGAATATAATATAAGAAATTACCAAGAAAAGAGTAGAAAACTTATTCCCGTCTTTTTCAAATACGAAATTGAACTGCAGTGCGCATGCGGTGACTTTACGACCCTGCTCTCGTGTTGGGTTACGATCGAGTTAAAAGCACCGTACTTTCAGAAGACGGGTTGTATGTTCAGGTTGGGTAAACAAACGCGAAGGTTCGGAATGGAGTTAACTGGAGTACCCGAAAATGCCTATTGAAAGTGTTTGCCATTTTTGACTGTTCTCATAAAACAAACACTTTGATCTATTTTCGATTGAATCAGTTGTCGAACAATTCATTTGACCTTTTTTAAGCTGGATGTTATAATTGGAACCCAGATTGTTTCGAGACCAACAGACTGGTGTTTGATGGTATTTTCGGTAATTGACATGAAAGCTGCTCACTTCTTTCTTCATTCAAAGAATTTCATTGAATCTTTGACTTATCAGTATCTCCCTGTGAAGCTTATATTTTATGTTCTTCGATTCGAACATTTAAGAGACGTTCAGTTGATCTTCAGAATAAGGTTTCACTTCAGTAGGACGAGCCCTGATAGTATCTTGAGTCTGGAATGCTGTTCTCAGATCTGAGGGCATTAAGAATCAAGATACTACAGGGGTTATCGAATTTAAACAAAACTTGATAGTGAAAATCAACTTACCATATTTTGAGAATTGCATATTTGAAGTACCTCGTGAGTGTGGTAGAACCTTTATTGGAAAAATAAAACGTCCTTTGAATCTTCGAATCGAAGAACATAAAAAGTTAGAAGTTCAAGTGGAGAAGACATATGGAAATGAAACAAATGAACTCAGTGAACTACTCAAGCCCTTCAAGGTTACCTTGAATCTCTGTCATATTTTTGCCTAAAAAGCATTTCAGAACCCCAGCAACACTCCGTATCTTAATCTACCTGCTAGCAACGATATTCCAACGATGCCGTCAGCTTAAACTGATCGTCGATTTTCTTATCTCGACCGAAATTTCACACTCCGCTAAAAAATGGAATCGCTCCTACGCTCACGGTTCGTATTCTTGAAAATGGGGACTTTCACGCAATCAGTGCATTATATTTCTTCATTTCCACTCGAATAACCTTATACTGAGCCGCAGCAACCAGCCGAATGGGGGACCGAAATTTTAATCAAGAAACTGTCACAATTTAGCATTATGTATGATAACGAAGTATCCATCTCCGACACCTCTGCACTATCATTTATTCAGAAGGGGGCATTCTCGATTGGGCGGTGTATTACAAGTGATGAAACTCGGGAAAACAGAGGCGGAGACAATAGAAGTGTTTCCTTATCAGAATAACTCTTTTCAGTTACATGAAGGAATTTTTTTCAATGTAATTTTTCACAATGAAGAAATAAAATAAAATACCACTGGCTCAGAATTGGATACTTAAAGACATTGGGGTGAAATGTAAATGATGGCACTCTGTTTTTTTTTCATTCTAGAAAATGAGTATGCGATGAACGTAGCTAGCTGTAGTCCTCGAAGAATTTCCATTATTCTTGAAACATTTTTATGTTGAAGTAGCAAACATCGAAGATCTTTTACAAGACCTATTAAACCTGAAAAATTAAAAAAGTTGGATAAACTTCTCAATGAAGCTAAATAATTACCAAAAAAAATTCAGTCGGATTCGCCCTCTGAAAATACTTTTCCCGTGAAAAAAATCAAAATCAGAAAAAGAGCTCATGGAAAAGGGAAAGATATAGATTGCCATTTGATGGAAAGGAATTTATTTATCTATTTGTTCATCCTTGAAGATAATTTCAACCCATCAAAAGCACATGGGGAGTCAACATCTAATACAAAACAATATGAAAAAACGAAAAATGGTGAAATATCACTAGCATAAATGGTCAATAAAAAGAAACAGATACATCACAGGTCACGAAAATATTTATTCAAGGAGTAATAGGCCTCCTCCAGTAGATAATTCTTCAAATGGCATTTGAGGGTTCTGCTAGTAAGTTATCTGAATCTTTGAGGTAACTTTATTGTAAACCTTCAACGCTGTGTGATTGATGGTCAGCTGTGAAGAACTTACCCTATGGTGTTGAAGAGCAAGGTTGTGGGCATGTCTGGTAGAGTAGCTGTGATGGAAGTTGTTCTTCTGAAATGTACCCAGATTATCATGAACAAAGAGTACACAGGCCAGTATCAGGAGTAATGGTAACGTCAGTATGGACTCCCTAACGAATGGCGAAGCTAGAGACGAAGAGGGGTTTAAGAAAAATGTTTTTTACAACAATTGATGATTAACATTCAGATTCAAAACATCTCAAGTAGTGAACCAACTCTTTCAATGTTTATGGGAAAACACAAAGCCGAAAGAAAGTATTTTTAAACTCAACGGTACTGCTCAACAAGCTAATGGAACTGAAACTGAAGAGCGTATTTCCTATTTCCAAATGTGATTGTGATATTTTCCTCCATACCATTTTTACAGTAGCTGAGGCTGGAAGGAGTTTTAGTAAAATGAAATTGAAAATTTTAAGAAAAGCTCTAAGCAGGAGCTTTTGACTGCCTGTTCTTTGGTGGAGCAATAAGACTAATACCCCAAATTTTTATATGGGACTTGAGATTGACCCCAAATATATAAATGCAGAATCTCAGCACAATCAGAATCATATTCTGGAAATTATTAAGAAAATGAAATATTTAAGAAATAAATAATTAAAAAAATAATTCTCTGGTTCTGATGACGCTTTCCTTTTTAAATTTTGCACGACCATTCATTATATCAGTCTTCCTTCGCAAAAGAAATTTCACTTGAATCGGATATCCTGTTATGGAAATATAAGGATTCTTCTTTTCAATATTCCAATTGAATTTTCTATGACTCTGTTAGCACCATGGCCAAAAAAATACGCATGAATATTCAGTATATCAATCATCATTCACAAAATAGATTTTATTCGAATCAGGCATCTTTTTATGGAAATATGAAGTTTTCTTTTTTCAATATTCCAATTGAATTTTCTATGGTTCTGTGAGGCTTATTATGAACATCTTGAACATGGCTGCAACATTTCATTTCGATTGGTTTCGTTTTGTCTGAGACATTGAGGAACAAAAATTTTGAATGGCCATATTTTATAAAACACCTTGTACGATTTGGCTGATTAACGAACTTAACCGAGGCATAAAATATTGTTCAGAAGAAAGAATGTTTTCAGTGCCTTCTGAACCAGACTAAAAGACAGACAAGAATCTCAACTATTCAACATTTTTATTTTCCTTTCTTTTCATCCTAACTCCTCTTTCCGCTTTTGTATATAGGTACACCTTTGTCTCGATTTCGTCTGGAAAGAATGTTGTACAAGAACAAACCCTCTCAAGAACGCCCCTGGATACAAATGATCGAACCCCTGACTTTTCATCACGTTCGGGACAAAGGGGAGACGATGGCCGAAAATGTCCCCGATATTAAAATTTTATCTGGATCGTATTTTATCTCGAAGCCGGGATTAAACTTGGAATGCTTCTATCCGTGTATATTAACGAATTTGTTGGAAATGATGTCTCTGAATTGTTCTGCATAATTTAGAGCAATTTGTGCTCTGCGTTTGTGGAGGGGAAAGTTTATAATGACTACGACAGGAGGGGATGAAGAAAATAGTCAGATGGCTTCTAACCATTTCCAAGTTCAGAAGATGATACAGTAGAGGAAGTTTCTATGAAATAATATATTTTTCAATGCTAAATACTTCTTGTTTTATATCAATTCTGACCAGGACTTCTCCTCACGAAATAAAGCCATGCACCCAGTATTTCTAATGATGTGGCTGTGGTGACGACATGAAGGCTATCCGTACAAATCAGAGTCTTTTGCTCTGACTTAGAATATCTAAATGTAATAAATTTCAGTTTGTGTTTTACAACCATACCAATTTCCCTATGAGCTCAACTAAAGTATTCATACTTTAGTACGAAAAATATAAGGCCAGTGATTTTATGAGTGCTGAAAAGCTTACCTTGGGTAGTTGTTAGTTTATTCTGACAATAAGGTTTAGACGAAATGAATCACCAATTGCGAAAAATGTTGTTATCATTCTCCTATAGCTGGAAGTCGCCTTATTCAATCACTATGATTGGCAACTTAAAGTACTAGAATCGAGTATTGAGGGCAGCCTGACTCTTGAATAAGTCGATTACATTCTTAGTTTTAAAAGGGGTTACAGTTCACTGCGACCTCGAGGTCTATTGTGCCCTCTTACAGAGCTGTTTTGACTAGACCCTTAACAGATCGCCTTCCAGTTCCAGAGATTTGATGAAATCCAATATCTGTGAAGGCTTCAACGAGGCCAGTTCCTCCCTCTTACAAATTTCTCGCCCAAGGCATTCTTTACTTAGGTTAACAATGGCAAAGCATTCCGTGACTAGGTGAATGGGGATTTCTTCCTTCTCCTCACAGAACTCACACTCGTCAGTGTCCGATAATCCCATACTCAAAAAGTGCTCCCTGAGTCAACAGTGTCCTGTAAGAAAGCTAGTGAGGAGGTGTAATTGTTTCTTACCAAGATCCAGATATCTTTTGGATCTTGCTGTTTCAAATGTCCGAAGAAACTTAGTGAAATGATCCATCCCTGGGAGTTTCCGCCAGAGTTTTTCCTTCTCGACTTTCTCCTTCTCTAGAAACTCATTCTTAAAGGTACATTTACCTATACCCAGAAAGGTTCTGGGTCAATGAGTGACGTTCGTGCGCCCTCTTTGGCAAGTGTATTGGCCTCTCCTTTTCCTTTGAGTCGATGACGTAGGAGCTCAGTGCTTTAATAGCAGCTTGACTATCTGAGTGTATGGCTATATCGCACTTTGGATAGTTTCTCTCTAGATTTATATCTGGACATCTTTCAATAGCTAAGATTTCCGCTTGAAAGACGCTCATACAAGAGCCTAGCTACAGTGCACACTTGTTGCTTGGCCCGTATATCCCAGCGCCAACTCCTGTAGAGGTTTTGGAACCATCTGTATACCATTTCCCGGTGTTTTCTCTGAGGTTATATTCGGTGTATTCCCGTTCCCATTCCTCTCTTTCACTCAGCAATATCCTGTAGTTCTTCTCAGTGCTTACTTTCTTGATCATAAGAACACTAGGGAGGTTCGCAGATGAGATGTAGTTGTTCAGAGAGGACCAGACTCTCTGATTCTTTATTCGAGTACCTTAGGTTGCCTACTATACTGTTTGAAATAGTCCCAAAGATAAAAGAAAGACAACAACATTTTTCTCAATTCGTCATTCAACTCGTCAAAGCCTTAGAACCTGAATCTCTCGAATATCACCGTTCAGCCATCTCTCACAGCTGACTTCATTTTCAGAGACAAACTTATCTCCAAAAATTGTTTTCGAAAGCTGAATAGAGAAGGAAGTGTCTTTTGGTGCGGACTTTTTGATAAACACTTCATATTCTGTAAATTTTCGTAATATCAAAAAACCGTCACCGAGTCAACCTCAAAGTTAATGCAGATATCACATCGCCCAGTGTTATTTCGCTGAATTCTCTTCCCACAACATCAAAACAATTCATCTTACTTGAAAAAAACTGAAAATTCCATTCAACCTAATGCATTTCCAGGTACTCCGTTTGCCCCGAGGTCTGACTGGAAAACATGGAATCACGATCTCGTATCATTCTAAAGGATACAGATGCCCAGCTTTTCATTTATCGGGCTCCTTTTACCCATTAACTTTCCTATTCCGATCAAAAACTAAATTTTAGGGAGTTATCGTGTTTCAGCCATCCCTTACGGCCGGCCGGTCTTGACATTAAATACCATAACTTACAAAAAAATTTCAAACCTTGAAAAATTTCCAAGGTTGGTTGAGAATTTCAACAAAATAATTGATTTCAAAAGTTTATTAAATAATAACAATAGCTCTCAAAATATTCAAATCAAAATTTTTGTTCGCACCAAACTAATCTCCTATCGCTTGAACGCATTTTCAGATTGAATGAATCGAGTGGAGGGAAAATTAATGAACAAGAGTGCCAGACTTGGATGTATAGCAGATTTTTTCACAAAATTGTAAGCTACATTTATTTTGAGTCTATTCCTTTTGTTTTGTTTTTTAGGTGCCATTTCAAGATAGCAAAAGAGATGAAATGATTAAAGAAAAATTGTTTCAAGGGAAAAAAGCTCTTCGATATAAATATTTTAGCTGATTTTTCCTGGTATCCAATTACTATGCGGGGACCAGTTATTTTATTGGGGGGTTTATCTTGAGTAATATCATATGGGTATCTAATTCCTTCTAAAAAAATTGAAGAAACAAGTTGTTGGTAATATGCACGAATGCTTTTCGTAAAAAATATTACTTCGCAATGTGTTTTTTCGATTTTTTCAACAGAAAAATTAGATGCATGGACAATATTAAACTTTTTCATGAGTAACAGATTATTCAGCATGCTTTATGTGAACGTATCAATTTGAAATTTGTCAAGTTTTGCCGAGGTTAAACTAACCGCTGCTGTCATACAGTTACTAGTTACTCCACCTAGAAACTACATATTGTGATTTAAAAATTTAAACTTAGACGAGGTAAACAGTCCTTTTACTCTTTCATCAAACGCAGAAATTTTTGCAACTCCGTTTACATTTTTCTCAGATAATAATATAAAATACACATTTGAAATACGAGAAATTTAGTAAAACCATATCTCGAAAGAAATTTTAACCACGTATTCTACATCATAAATAAGCCCAAGATTGTCATATAAACATATGTCGAGATACGGGTGTTAAAATTTTAGAAAAAAAATGTTTTTTATAAATTACTTTCACACTGCTTGAAATATTTTCATGACATTTGAGGTTTTGAGCCCTTTTTCATATGATCATTTTTTTCTATTCTACCATTTGCGTCCATACTGCAGCGAGACTGAATATTCTCAGATACAAAACTGATACGCCACTGGTTTTTCCGACAATAAAAATTACTAATTGAATCCTTATTTGATTTGAAGCAAATTCGGACTTTTTGCTGTACGTGGCACTGTTTCCAGTTAAAAAAATAAAACACATTCTCAGGCTTGAAGAATTTATCTAATCTTGAAAAATTTCTACAAAACCGTAGTAAGCTTTTTATTGCTATATTAAATTTTGGCGATTTCTGCATGTATGAGAATGTGTTCTATTTTTTTAACCGGAAACGGTGCCTCTAACAGCAAAAAGTCTGAAGACCGAATTTGCTCCAAATTAAATAAGGATTTAAATAGTAATTTTTTTGTCGGAAAAACCAGTGGTGTATAATTGTTTATCTGAAAATATTCAGTCTCACTGCAGTACGGACGCCACTGGTAGAAAAGAAGAGAAATGATATGCAAAAAGTGCTCCTTGACGCTAAAAACCTACGTCTCAAATTTCATAAAAAAATTTCAAGCAGTGTGAAAGTTATAAATAAAAAACCTTTTTTTCTATAATTTTAACACCCCGTATCTCGGAGAGAAAACATTTCTGGACAGATGTTCAGATGACAATCTAGGGCTTATTTTTGATATAGAATACGTGGGTGAAATTTCTTGGTTACGATCTGGACCACCCTGTATAATATACATAGCTAATATTCTGAAGCTCCCGGTTGTCGTTAAAGTTGAAGCTTACAGTTAGAAATAACTCATAATCCTCATTCTCCAGTTAATTACTAATCCTCGTATATTCACTTTGCTTTTGAGTAATCGCTCTCGAAACCACCGGAAATAAATGGATGTTTGTGCTAAGTTAATGAATCCTGAACATCATTCATAAATAATTATAACTCCCTCTGGGCGTATGGCCTAATGGTAATGAAAAGCTGGACATCTGTATCCTTTCGAATGATACGCGATCGTGATTCTAGGCTTTTGTCAGACCTCGGGGCAAACAGAGTACCTGGGAATGCATTAGGTTTAATTGAATTTCACATTTTTTCAAGTAAGATGAATTGTTTTGATATTCTGGGATGAGCATTTAGTTTAATAATATTGGGTGCTGTGATTCTGTATTGAATTTAAGTTTGGTGACGGGTTTCAGTATTATAAAAATTTACGGACTGTCCAGTATTGCACCAACACTTTTCTTTACCATTGACATTTTCGAATTTTTTTTTCGAAACTCTGTTTTGGAAATGCTTGTAAACTATAGAAAACTTGGTCACCAGATGTTGCTTCAAAGTAAACAAACTTGGCAATTTTAGAATAAATGGCCCAAAGCATAGTGAAAATGTGTATATTTCGAAGGATGCTTAGAAGAATCATATATTCAAATCGAAATTCGGTAATTCAAAAATTATCTCAGAAAATAACTGGTCCCCGCATAGTAGTTGGATACCAGGAAAAATCATCTGAAATATTTATATCGAAGAGCTTTTTTCCATTGAAACAATTTTTCTTTACTCATTTCATCTCTTTTGCTAATGAAATTGCATCTCAAAAACAAAACTAAAGAAACAGACTCGAAATAAATGTAGATTACACTTTTGTGAAAAAATCTGCTATACATCCAAGTCTGGCACTCTTGTTACGTGTTCATTTCATGCAACGTAACAATTTCGAAACCCCAACGTCCTCTCCGCCTATGCTCTCGTCCAGGTGACGCACTCGAACAATAACACACATTTTCCTTCGCTATATCTGGGGTGAATGAGAGAGGTGATATATCGATCTAATGATATCAAAATGAGACAAAGGATATTTAGGGTATTTAAATGTGTTGGCATTCTGAAACCATAAATTCCGGCGCTCTGATTGATTCAAATTACCGGCACAAAAACGTTCCTTTTCCTCCATCTTCTAATGATGAATTCAATGAATGAAGGCGTTATTACGTTTCCAAATGAAAATTCAAGAAAGTGATAATTCTTTCCATTTATGGGATTATTTTCATTGGAAATTTTGGATGTCATCAAATATTACCGTATTCCGTATCGTATTTGAGATCTCCAACGTCAGTAGACGGATTAATTGGCCTTTTTCATAATCTTACCACTTTGGACATTGAAATCAGAAGGAAATTGTCCATATCCATACCATCCGGACATACATCAGCATTATTATCCCCAGGGATCACTGAAGCCCATTTTACCCTCCTCTCCATCATACAGAGGTAAATACCAATACGTTTTCCAAATGTCGTTTTCCATAAGGACGCCATTTTCATTATGGTCGTATTTCTTTTTAGGGTGCTTGTAAGACCCCCAGCACCAATAGTATTATTCAACCATAAGTACAATTTCCCCTGGCTCACCTTCCTGTATGCAAACTTTACATTACCGGAAACTGAGAGAATATCAACCCCAACAGAACCAGTTGAAGCTGCGTTTGGTCAGAATTGGACTCCTTTGTTCAGTATCGCTAACGCCAGGAAGTGGTGACAAAATTTTACTTTATCTGCTGATAATATTAACACCTCTTTTCCTCGTATTTATTCCTTTTCCCCATATTTCTAGTTTCCTTCCCGTAGGGGTTTATCTTTTACAATTTGTATAAAATTATTGAATTGAGATTACCGTTTTTGAATACTGAGAACATAATATATTCATAACATCTATTATAATTTATGTGTATAATTGTGCGCCATATACAGGGTGTCCCGAAAACAATGGATAAGCCTGCAACTATAGATAGACCCTGTCGAGGTCTAACTTATTTAAAATTTTTACCTTAATGAAAATTCCACGGTTTCCGAGATATTCATGGTTTTCGTATTTTTAGAAAATTTCCAAGTGGGATTAGTTTTTCTAGTGCATTTATACAAATGAAGATGTATTTCGATATAGTTTTTTTTAATTTCACATGAGATGTTCAGCTATCGGAAACAAAGAATTAAATTCATCAAACTAGTGTAAAAAGTTAAAAACTCGTGATTTACAAAGAAAAATTGAAAACTAAATGAAATTTCCTTCAAGTTTGATGAGCTACAGTGTAAAAAAATGTAGGACGCCCCTGGTAGACATCATCTTAAAAACTTGCTCAGTTATTGCAGATTCCAAAAAGGTATCATAAGCCTAGGCATTCTGTAGTTTTTCATTCTCGTAACTACTTGATTACCAAATAGTCGAAAAATTTCGAAAAACTGTTTTTGTTGTAATCGTTATTCTGAGCTCATGTGTTAAAGTCAGGAGGCCATTTTTGTTGGAATCTAGTGGAAAATACGAAAATTATTTTTATTTTGAAAAAAGCAGTAGCGTATCGTTTCTCTGGTTGAATAGAAATATGGCATTATTTGCATTCAACACCCTGTATCTCGAAAACCTTACCGGACCTAATTGTATTTGACATTATTTCTTATTTTATTACATTCTGTACAGTGTTAAAAGAAAAGGAAAATATCAACTCAAAAAATACCCTGTGTTGCTACAATAGATTATGTGGAATATTCATTACAAATAAAATAAAACGAATTATTACCAAATTACTATTCGATGGAAAAAATAAAACGAATTAGTGCCAATTACTTATTCATTGGAAATGAATAAATAATTCGAAATCAAACAATGAGTTCAGTCATTCATAGCTTAAATTTAGGTATTCATAAAAAATGAAACCCTGCTTGCATAGAACAATAATAACACTTTTGTGGACACTCATTCACAGTCAGTAAACAATTTATTATTACAATATCCAAATCAAAAGCTAGTCAAATCAAATTTAACAGTAAAAAAATTTTGAAAAAGTACCAGTAGAACACTAGAACAATAACAACACTTTTATGAAAATTCGTTCACAGTCAGTTTCAAAACTATTGTCATTAGAAGTTAAATAAAATTAAAATTACCTAGGTTACTGACTGTGAACGAGTGTCCACAAAAGGTTATTATTATAATGAATAAATTTACGCTATGATGACTGAACTCATTGTTTCATTTCGAATTCTTTATGAATAATTAATTGGTACTAATTCGTTTTATTTTTTCCATGGAGTAGTAATTTGGTAATTCCTAATCCGTTTTATTTTATTTGTAATGAATATTCCACATACCTCTATCGTAGCAACACAGGGTATTTTTTAAGTTGATACTTTCCTTTTAACACTGTACAGAATGTAAGAAATTTTGTCAAATACAATTAGGTCCGGTAAGGTTTTGGAGATACAGGGTGTTGAATGCAAATAATGCCATATTTCTGTTCAACCAGAGAGAAACGATACGCTACTGCTTTTTTCAAAATAAAAATAGATTCCAACAAAAATGGCCTCCTGACTTTAACACATGAGCTCAGAATAACGATTACAACAAAAACAGTTTTTCGAAATTTTCGACTATTTGGTAATCAAGTAGTTACGAGAATGAAAAACTACAGAATGCCTATAGGCTTATGATACCTTTTTGGAATCTGCAATAACTGAGCAAGTTTTTAAGATGACGTGTACCAGGGGCGTCCTACTTTTTTTACACTGAAGCTCATCAAACTTGAAGGAATTTTTCATTTAGTTTTTAATTTTTCTTTGTAATTCACGAGTTTCTAACTTTATACACTAGTTGGTGAATTTGAGTCTTTGTTTCGGATAGCTGAACTATCTCATGTGAAATTAAAAAAAACTATATCGAAATACATCTTCATTGTATAAAAGGCACTAGAAAAACTAATCGCACTTGGAAATTTTCTAAAAATACGAATACCATGAATATCTCGGAAACCGTGGAATTTCCTTGAGGTCAAAATTTGAAATAAGTTAGACCACGACAGTGTCTATCTATAGTTGCAGGCTTATCCATTGTTTTCAGGACACCCTGTATAGGCCTATATACGAAGAAGACAACTTTATTAATTGCCGATAATTAAAGTATTCAAATATCATTTTCGTGATTTTAATGATATAATTATTATTAATCCTACTGAGTGGAATTTAAATCACGTGGCGCCCATTTTTACATTTCTCCAAAAGAACCTACCTCCTCTCCACTGAAGGGCGGGACCACTCAGCCACTATTTCATATTTATTCCATCAACCGAAAAGTCGATCACACTCTAAGTGATGTTATTCTCCGTTCGATCTAATAGATAGTTGAACTTCTCTTAATCTATAGTACCTAATTGACTTATTCATTCTTCGTGAAATTCGAAAAGCAGACATGCTTTTCGATACTTTCTTAAGACTCGAGAAAACCATTGGGTGAACAGGTTACAGTGCGTGAATACCACTGTTATTAAATGTATTTCAAGAATATTCTCATGTAAGAAGTACTCATTTTTATGAATAATTCAATCAAAAATCATCTATAGAATATAACCAAGATGTCTTATTTCGAAACTCACTGCGATCTCGTGAAATGACTACTTACCAACAGGTCAACATCTTCCGATAAGAAGTAGAAGAAGTAAGAATTTTCAATTGAATTGTTTCAATTTCTCTGCATTATTTAGAGTATGCTTTATGCTTATAAATAAGGACCATTGAGAATAAGACCAATGAAAGCAGAAAATAATATTAATCGCTTAAAATCAACTCAATGACCTCATACTTCAGGGCTGATCTCAACGTGAAAAGAAAATACAGTATGGAGAATCTGAAAAACCACGGAAGAATATTTCGTCACTTTATTCATGCAGTGGAAGGAGGTTATTCCTTAGGATTCTCAGAGATGGCAATGGACAGAATGCCAGATCTAAGTTTGGGTTCTGGAATGCCTCTATCATTCACAGCCATTTTTATACTGATGAGTCCTGATAGAGTGGAACAGCTATCTAGGGATGCTCTAGATCTGGATGACATTACAAAATATACTGTATACTGGGTAAGGCATTTGGTGTCACCTATTTCAAACATCTTATTGAAACAAAATTATGAAAATTAGCAATATTAATATGTGCAATTAATGTTTAAAAAATAACATCCTTTGAATTTTTTCCTTGATATCTAAAATTTTGCATATCTCGTTCCGACAATTCTGCTCCAATGTTATTCATTTCTTCCAAAATACGTATTTTGAGTTTTTGGATGGTATTGAGACGCCTCTCATTAACCTCCTTCAGATATCCCCAGATGAAAAACATCAGGAGCCGTCAAATCGGGGGAATTAGCTGGCTGTTACCAAATTTTCATATCAAGCGACCGGAAAACATTTTTTGCAACAAAACTGAAGATTGTCGTGCTGTATGTGCGGTAGACCCGTCTTTTTGGAACCAAATATGATTTCGTCCAATAAAAATATCCGTAACATATTAAAGTAACGTTCGGAATTTATTCTAACATTTCCATTGTTTCCTTAGAAAAAATATGTTTCCAAAAATTGAAACACTACACCATACGGTGACTTTTTCATCATAGAGAGGTCCTTCATGAAGCTTTCACGGATTTACGTCGAACCAATAACGTTTATATTGCTCATTTCCATATCTGCTTAAATGAAATTGCGCTTCTCTGATTCATGGGAAATTTGTCCATTACAAATTGAATTGCAACTATTGAGGTATAGGAATGTGTTATACAACTGTCAAAAACAAATAATTATTTCCACAATGCACTAAGAAAAATAGATGAAACCAGATGCCTAACCTTGTATTTTTCCTTCAATAAAAATTCCATCAATTCACAAAGTCAGAAAAAGGAAGAGGAGTCGACAAATCGCACCATTCTTCTCATTCAATTACTGTGAAGTCATTATTCATCCGATGTAACCGCGTATTAGTGTCATACTTTATGGAGTGCAAATGAAAGTTGAAAATAACTGCAATCGAAATTTTATGGAATCGCCTTCACTTTTCCTTCGCTATAATGAATATTTCATACAAAGGATTTTTAGTGATTTATGTTGACCGCAGATTCCTCCTGTCAAAATAGTATTCATTTTGAGAACTCACTGCATCTTGGATAATTTGATCTCTGACCTAGTCACCTGAATTGTTAACTTTATAGGAATATCAACATTTAAGTTCTTGCATTAATTATGGTTTTATATTGCAGGTAAGCACGTCGGCTTTATACTACGTTCAGCATGATATCCATACTTTTCTGAGTAAGTACAGAACATTCCAAATTCGCTGTCTCCTGAATAATCCAGTTGAATTGTGCTTTTAGCAGGAAAGTTTTGGGTAGTTTAGATTTCTTTCATTTTTTATGTTTTTTGGGGTGCTGAATCCGAATTTGAGGTTTGCTAACAAAATTTCTAGACGGAACATAGAAAAAAATACGAAAAAAGAATGAAAATCTCATTCTTGGTCAGTTTTTTTGCATATAACTCTGACACTATCAACTTTTCCTAAAATACCTTTACATACAAAATGAAAGTACATAAAATTTCCTACAAATTGTACTACCACAGCTTGTTTTGCGACAAACCGTTCTGGTTCAAATAATAGTTGAAAATGAGGTATTTTCTATGACTCAATAAATGAAAAAAAAATTAATTCTATGGTTCCGATGATGCGATCCTCTTGAAATTGTGCATAAACATTCAGTATATCAGTCGCGATTCACAAAAAAAAATTCAATCGAATCGGACATTTTGTTATGGAAATATAGAGATTCTTCTTTTCAATATTCCAATTGAATTTTCTATGGTTCTGTTCACACTATGGTCACACAATTTTGCTAAGGCTTATTATGAGCATCTTGCATTGGCCGCAACATTTCATTTCGATTGGTCTCGTTTTGTCTGAGATAATGAGAAACACAAATTTAGAATGGCCTTGTTTTATGAAACAAAATACGGCCATTCAAAATGTTTGTTTCTTAATATCTCAGACAAAATGAAACCAGTCGAAATGAAATGTTGCGGCAATATGCAAGATGGTCATAATAAGCTTCATGCAAAATTGTGTGACCATAGTGTGAGCAGAACCATAGAAAATTCAATGGAATATTGAAAAGAAGAAACTTTATATTTGCATAACAAGATATCTGATTCAAGTGAATTTTTTTTTATGAATCGAGACTGATATGCTGAATGTTCGTGCAAAATTTCAAGAGAATCGCATCATCGGAACCATAGAATTTAAGTTTTTTTCATTTATTGAGTCATAGAAAATACCTCATTTAAAACTATAATTTGAGCCAGAACAGGTGGTCGCAGAACAAGCTGTGGTAGTACAATTTGTAGGAAATTTTATGTACTTTCATTTTGTATTGAGAGGTTTTTCACGAAAAGTTGATAGTTTCCGAGTTATAAGCAGAAAACTGCCAAAGAATGAGATTTTTCTCTTTTTTTGTATTTTTTTCAATGTTCCCTCACGAAATTTTGTTAGCAAACCTCAGATTCGGATTCAGCACCCCAAAAAACATAAAAAATCGAAAAAATCAAAACTACCCCAGAACTTTCCTGCTAGGGGTTCTTTTGAGCACAAATTGACTGGACTAGAAGGTTTTTCAAAATCCGTGGAGATATAAAATTTTAAGTTAGAAATTTATGGGCTATTGTTTTGTGTTAAGAATTCAAGGGCGCATGCAGTTTTCTGATTTATGTCAAACTTAGCTTACGCGGTGAAATTATTACGTTTTCGATGATGCTGTGCATCTCGTAACCTTTTTTGATATTTTAAGATGACAGATATTTTTACGTAGAGCTCTCGTTTCTGGGTTTTAACTCAAACTCATAGTTTCTTTACTGAGACACTCCATATTTCTTTTAACCACAGCTATTTCCGATTCGAAAAAAATTTCAAAGCCCTTTCCTTATATTCATCAGATACATAAAAATTGAAATTTTTATACAGGGTGTTTCATTGGGAAACGGAAATACTTCACAGGTGCATAGGTGGCACCAAGGCGGTTTTCTTTCTAAGGCCATATCTAACGAACCACCCGGTATAGTTTCTTCATTTTTGGCAAATATGTTCCTAATTGAAAGCCCAAACGTATCATGCAATAACCGCCTTGAAAATCCAAGTCCGGGTTAACAAAAAATTATGAATCGTTTGAATCCTCGAAACAACACCCTGTACATCGGAATTTTGAGAATCTTTTTTAATATTCGGAAACACCACTAAAAACTTAACTGAGACGTATACTGAGACGTATACAAGTTTTTCAGAACTTGGAAAGTGGTTTGAAGTGACTTTCAACAATTAATTATCAACAATATTGAATCTTTCTATTTTAGTTATTATCAATATTGTAGAATACAAAATTATCTACAAATTTTGTTTGAAAAAATTTCGATAAGGTGGACCGTTTTCGAGATAGAGGGCGGATAAGGCGCAGTCACAGCATCACTTCAGGTCAACCGGCGCCTCCGTCGAAAACGCGCAATAATACAGTTGATGAATTATCAATAAATCAATTATTATGAATATTTGTCAATTTTTATTGACTATTATATTACAAAATAATTGTTGTATTTGACGGATATTCAGACTACAGTAAGAACGTAAAAGCTATGGAGCAGCAGAGAAGAACTGCTGCACTTTCGAAAACGTATGAAGTCTGTTTCGATGAAACAATGGTTGTACCAGTTACTCAAGAAAACTTCTTATCAAATCGAAATAACAAAGATAAGTTCATTATATGTTAATGAAAAATTAAAAGCTGCAAATATTACTACTAAACAATCACAATCAAAGTCTAAAACAACTGCATTTATAATAGGACAAGATATTGATTTACTTGTCATTTTATTGGTCGTACACTGTCTTACGCACAAGAAATTCTCTTTAAAAAAGTTGGGAAAGGAAATGTAAAACGGAGATATACTCGACTGAAAGTTTTGATAATTATCCCATTCCAAAAAACATATTTTATTTCTGCACGCATTAAGTGGCTGTGACACAACTTCTGCGCTTTTTAAAGAGGGAAAAAAATCACATTATATCGGGTGTCCCGAATTCGTTGTCTAGTAAGGGGATCTCAGAAACCTTGGAGCTAGAAGGAAATGAATGGCACATTTTCGGGCTCGATTTTTGAGAGAGTCAATTTGGTGAAAACCGTAACCTTGTAAGTTCATCCGTTTTCGAGATATTAGCGAAAATGTGCCATTCATTTCCTTCTAGCTCCAAGGGTTTCTGAGATCCCCTCAGTAGACAACGAATTCGGTACACCCGATACATGATCGTTTACCTGAAAAACGAGCGCAATGCGATTAATACTAGCAGAAATCAGAAATATCTACTGAATCCCTAAAGAACTCGCAGTAACACCGATACACTGCCTGGAGTTCCCTTGTAGTAAGGTGAGAGGTATCTGGTTGTATTCCGGCCATTTTCAATTCAGTAATCAAATCAAAGTAGATTCAAGAGATATTTTAATCCATTTGTCGATTAAATCAAAAATATTCACAAATTAATTCGAAATATCTTCAAAAGGTTAACTCAAACTGGAAAAAGTCAAAGTCAGTGATATTTTCAACACCAACCTAAAATCGGCAAATCGAAATTCACCGAACGGACCGATACCAACATATTTTCGATTTTTCACAGCCGCCCGAGATGCCAATCATTTTGAAACGAACTATAGGTAGCTCCATTTGAAATTAGAGAGTAGAAATGCGTTTGAGATAGATGTGGCAACACAATAGACTTGAAAATATTTTAGGCAAAGAGTTTCTATCTTCTCAAGGCTCCACCTAAAATTTCAGAACGAAATATTGACTAGTTCTCCGAAAACATTTAATATGCGAACTCAAAAGGAAAATCCTGTATATCATCCAAGTAAGGGAAAAGAACAAGGCTTACAACAAAACAATTGAGTTGATTTGAAAATCTCAGTCAAAGTTGGTAAACTATAATGTTCGCTTGTGTGGATTGTACAAAGTTCTCTCAATTGAAAGACGAACCGTATAAAGTATTCAGTGTCCCCAGAAGATACACAGCAATCGCATCAATTTCATCTGATCTATTCTCGATAAATAATTTAATCTACATCCCGTCCATGGTTATTCGTAACTGGGTTAATCTGGCCGTGTATGGACCGTTTTCTCGTTGCATAGACGAATGCCATCGACCGCTAATGATCACAAACAATGCTGGCGCCTGTCGTGTTCAACTTTCTAAATGGCCGATTACACGCGTTACGTACCGGATATCAATCTAATCTACACGATGCAGATTTATCCTATCCAATTATCTATCCAATATCGGTTAGGTTCTGCTGCTACTGATCTATGATACTTGGTCGATAGGGTTATGGCTTGGAAATATGCCCGATATTTTTATTTAAAGGGTTTTCCTTGGCCTTTTAGACAGAACTGGTGAATATTTCGTTGTGAAATTTTGGGTGAAGCCTTGGGGATGAAGGAATTCTTGGCCTAAAATATTTTCAAGTCGACAGTGTTGCGACGTCTATAACAAACGCATATCTACTTTTTTATTTCAGACTAGAAACCCGCCCAGCTTCGCTTGGGTAGAAGTCCGTTTAACAGTTTGCGATCAACGAAGAGCAGATGTAAAACATTTATTTTGCCTATGAAACTTTTTTGAATTTCTACATTTCTTCTTCTCAATCAGCCCCTCAAAATCCACTACTGGATACAGGCCTCTCTTCTTCTTTTACACTCTCTCTACCTCTAGCTGTTCTTTACCAGTTAGTCTCTCTGATGTTTGAGGAGAGGCAAATCGAGAAAGGGCGACATATAATTGTTATTAATTCAAGGATGTATGTCTGAAATCTGATCCACGCGGCCACCTCTTATATAGATATGCATGCCTCCCTCTCACACTTCGGTACCTCCTCCTACCCGCCTAGTGCCTACCTCGGAGACGCATTTTGGTGCGATTTTATCTTCAACCTGCCATTGATGTATTCACCATAGTTGAATGATGTAAAAGGCAATTTCGTTCTAATTAAATACTGGGGATCAACAACGTATTCAATTGGATAAGGATCAATAGCGTATTCATAAAAAAATACTCCCAAATAATGCATAATTTTGAAAAACTTGGATACCTTTAAAAGGTAATACCGAGTAAACCTTGAAAGATAGATATATGCTATCGCGGATTTTTTTGTAGAACTATTAAAGAGGTACATTTCCGTCATACATTGTTTCCATGTACGTCTTACGGTTTTTGCAGCGCACCTGAAAATAGATGATCATGGCTGATTTTAATACTCATATTTATTATCATTGAAGTTATAGTAGGTTTGCTTAACGTTCTCGGGTGAAAAGTATAGCCTATGTTACTCAGGGATAGTGTAGCATTCTAAGGGTGAAAGAATTCTTAAAATCGGTCTAGTAGCTTATGAGTAAACTCGTATCATACATACAAACCCACAAACCTACAAATCTTTCCTCTTTATAATTTTAGTAGGTATAGATATAGATGGAACTACCTATATTTATATTTATCCATACCAGAATCGCAGTATTACCTACTAGGTAAAAAAATTCTCTGTTCTGTTATGCAAAAACGCTTGAAATTTATGACATCTGCATTGCCTGTTCGGAAATGCAATATCTCGATTATGTTTTATGCGAACAGAACCAAACGCAGCAATCTCATATTTGAGAGGTTTTTGAAGATTTTGCTCCGAAAATTTAAAAATTTCGAGATTTTTAATGACAACCCCATATTTAATTTACGTATTCGATACAAAAAAGAAAATGAATGGCAGTCTCCTCTTACACTAATTAGATATTTATTTTAGATAGTTTTCGAATGAGATGAAAAATACTGAAATTCTTCAGTATTTATAGTTATGATCTATGGACATAATGGTGTGTGATTATAAGGTTAATTATTGGAATGAATTCTATGGTTGAGGCCATGAACATTGGGCCAGGATTACCGAAAGCCAAAACATTTTTCGGAATTTATTTCCATTCATTCTTGCTTAATGAGAATAACGATTGTTGAAGGTCCTATAGGTCCTTTCAATAATTTTTTGCCATTCCTCGTGAATTGTGAAACAACCTGAATCGCGTTTGAAAAACATTTGTTAACTTTTTTGACATCCATGATCATCAAACACTTTTTATGATTTCAATCGTAGAGCCATAAATCATTACTGTATGTAAATACTGTAGAATTTCAGTGTTTTTCATATCATTGGAAAAATATGCCTACATGCAAGTTCAAGAAAACATTTTCGTCTTGAGCGAAATGTAGTTCTCTCGCTCAATGAAACAAGTGTTTAAAAATGAGAAACAAGTCTGTTTAGAAAAGAAAAGATATCGAAAACAATTTGACCATCAAGACCCGGAGACAAACTGCCTGCCTATTTAGCAAGTTCAAGAAAGCAATTTACTCGAAGCTGCACCAACAACAACCGAGCTAGAAGACCATATCTGAAAAGTATCACGCTACGACGACGACTATTCATGCATCCCGAGAGAAACGTGCATATGATTCATTAATTCCAATCTGTTCGATTAACTATGTGTAATTTGGCCATTGCGGACTAGGATAGACACGAGTTAGACCCTGAGGTCACTCAAGAGGTGGATGACGTTTGCCTCATCGCACACGAATTGACTTCGCTCCAGTTTCTCATGGAATCATGGGACATTTATGAAAGCTGTGCGAATGTGCAGGGTAGTCCTCGAAGAATTTCCTGAAATTACTCCGTCTTACTGGCCATGTCCAAATAAGTACTATAAATAACTTATAATGGTTTGATGATTCTTGAGATGCACATTATTACTCAGTGCGACATACACTGGCCTATTAGACGTTTTTGCTAGTGAATATTTCGTTCTGAAATTTTAGGTGAAGACTTGAGGATGTAGGAACTCTTCGCTTTAAATATTTTCAAGTGTACAGTGTTGCCACGTCTATCTCAAACGCATATCTCCTTATTTCAAATGCAACTACCTATATTTTTATTTATGTTTGGGTGATGAAAGCTTCCACAGTATGTTCGAAATATTAGCAGGTCTAAGTAAGAAAAACACACTTATTTTAAACAAATTTTTATTCTTTGGCAAAGAATAAATTTTTAAAATAAGTGTGTTTTTCTTACATAGACCTGCTTTTATTTATGTATCGATTCAATACCAAATTTGCAGTATAAAATAAAAAAAAATTATCTTCCATGCACTGTTGTCAAGTTATGCACAAATTCTTGATTTTTTACATTTGCATTGCAAGTTTGGAAATGCAATATCTCGATTATTTTCTATGCGAATGGAACCAAACTCAGCAGTCTCATGATTGGGATGCCATGCATTCATGTGGTATATTCAGTATTTTGGTACATCGTAAGGTTATTCGAAAATTGTGATCCGAAAATGTGGAACTCAAAATTGAAATATTTCAAGATTTTCAAATGGCAACCCCATATTCATTTCACAATATTCGATTCGAAATGAAAAATATAATATGATTTTGTTGTGTTTGTCCGTAGGATCATAGGTCTTGAGTAGACTACTGAGTCGGGAGTTGAAAAAAAAATTCTATTCGGCTGTCCGTAAACACTCTCACTTTCGAATTGAAAGAGCGCGATGGAAATTTTCAAGGAGATCTTGGTTCAGTTCGTTAATGGTCACTGTCGAAAAGTTCTAGAGTAATGATTATTTGAAATTTTATCTCGAATTTTTGCAAAACAAGACATTCGATTAGGTCCATTTTTTTATTTACGTGCTCAATAACATTTCGTGAGGATTCCTTAAATATAAAATCTGCAATTTTTGTGGCGTATAATAACATTTGAATGAAACTTGCCACTGCCTACCACACCAATGTGGTGTAAGGATATATGATTGATTTCTACTAAATACGAGTTCATTAATCATTAATCGAGTGGTGTTTTCATAATCAACATGGACCGCCAAAAGTTACTGAATCATGACTTATGCCTATACAGGTGGTCAGCTCTCTCAAATATTTTGAAAGTATAGATATTTATGAGGATGTTCGGCGTATTTGGTATCATACAAATATTTCATTGATGACTTATACTTAATTCATTGCGAAACTCCGAATTAATTCACGGAACTGGTTTGAAGCGGTGAATGCCCTTTCATTTTCGGACAAGCAGTCAACTGAAACATTTCTACTAGACAAGAACTTATAGACATTGCCTGATGTGCATGAATTTGTGCGATTTTTTTTACACCAATTAGATCCTTTGTGCGTTACCATACTAAAATTATATTTTGCCAGGAATTCAACCTCCATCGCAAAGTTAATTATTTTCTAGGAGACTTCGCTCTAATGTCTGTCGTCCCACCCAGTAGGGTAAAGGTTGACGCTCACTTGGACGAAGAGGCGCGAAGCGAGACGAAAAGTGAAAAGTAAGTTTGCCGAAGACCGCGCACTTGGACGAAGCGATGCGTCGAGCAGGCATCGGAAGAAATTCTCCTTTTTTCTAGACCGCAATAATTTTTTATTATCCTTGTTGCATTCGACCCCCCCCCCCTCGCACGAACCAAGGTAGAGCTATTGTTATTTGATCATCAGAATCTCTGTAGTATGCTGTAGTATTTCAATATTTCAATGAAATCCTACCTTCAACCAAGAATACAAACTCATTTCACAAAAATACAAAAATAACTATGTATTTTCCTATTGACAACATTCGAGTATAAAACTTTTATGAAAATCGCCAATTTTTTCTCGAATTGGAAATACAGCGCGCCGAACTTGGGTCACGAACCCGATTCCGGCTGCCGACTACCTACTTGAGGACCGCCTCGTGAAATTTGTCACGCACATTCCCCAAAGATCATTCACGCGTCAAACGACTCCCCACCTCGCTGCTTTTCGCTTCGCACCTCCTAGGTGAGCGTGTACCCATTTGTTTCAATGCAAACCTCTCCGGCGGAAAACAACGCGTTCCTTCCGAGCGCTTCGCTTCGGCCAAGTGCGAGTCCAATATGCCCCGCATCTAACAATTCGACTCTTCGCTTCGCGCCTCCTAAATGAGCGTTTACCCTTTTGATTCAGTGCAAAGTTCTCCGGCGGAAAACAACGCTTCGCCTTGCTTCGCGCCTCTTCGCCCTAGTGAGCGCTAACCTTGAGTATGGTTTGCGCCAATACATTGCATTGTCATAACAACGTACTCGACAGTTTGTTCGGCCTATCCATATAACTCAAATATGTCGGAGTTTTCCTCACCAAACCTTGTGCAGGTGATATGTCATAAAACAGTGACCAGTGAGAAGCCCAAAAAGTAGCCTATAGTCTTTTTTAACGATTGAACTTGCTGAGCTTTTTCTTTTGAAAGTGCAATCATTCTCTTTGCTTGTCTTTGACCTGGTGTATTAATCCAGTTAGAATTTTTCTTCCTTTTCTTCTTATCATTTACTTCCGCCCTAATCATATCGGCGATAGATGTTCTGATGGGACGCAAACTAGTACTAGCTTCTTGTACTTCGCCAGATTCGTGGGGGATTCTTTACAACTCCAAACGGTCATTGGTTCACATTTGACATCCATCAGTTGCCCTAGTGCCATCTGACTACCAAAGGGAATGCATATTCTGGCTCCCTTGTACTGTGCCCACATACTATCGATCTCATACTCATCTCATACAAAGATGACTGAATACTGTACCTAGTCGATACATAATCACAATTAATTTGTCCTAGTTTTAAGAAAACTGATGATTGTAACAAAACTTGCTGCTATAACTTCATAATATAGTAGGTATTTGAATGGTTCGAAATTCGAATCGACAATATAAATTAAACAGTAGATCTGAGTAATATTGTAAATTGAAATCCTCTCGTTATCGCATCGCAACTTATGTTGCATTCGTCCTTATACCCGCATTGAGTCATTTTAATTTATAACATTCCATCGTATATCATCCAGGTGGATTTCGTGCAATAAAGTCGACAAAAAAGGCACAAAAAACGTAATAGATTTAAAATTCAAGTCCACTTCTCGGAACATCATTCACCGATCTTGCCGCTGCGGAATTGCATTCATGTTCTCCGTTTTTCGCTTGCTGTTGCGACGGAAACCAAGTTGAAGCGTCTCATAGCAAAAAACGGATCTATTTTCACAACGAAAACGCCGAACACCAAACGGGTCCTTACCGATCTTGTGCAAATGGTCTCACAGAAAACAGTGACCTGTGCGAACCCTGGTAAACAGCCTCAACTCTTTTTTGACAACGAAAGAGCTTTGCTAAGCCTTCTTTTCTGAAGGTCTTTCTGCTTGCCTTTGACCTAGTCTATTCATCCAGTAAGAGTATTTCTCTTGTTTCCCCAATCCTATACCTTTAGTTACCTAACATGAGAGCAGGTGTCCGGAGAAGGGAGCGTTTGCTTTTCTTTTTGCCTTATCATTTTCCACAATGTTTTGGTGGCCAGGTGCGCGATAGAGCTTGCTCCTCTTTATGCAAGGGCGTCAGCTTCTCATTTCGCTCAACCTTTTGGTTGCCAGAAGCGCAAACTAGAACTAGCTTAAACTTCGTCAGTATTATAAAAGATTCTTTTCAACTCCAAATGGTCTTTGATTTACAATCAACGGCCATCAGTTGCCTTAGTGCAATCTGGATATCAGAGGCAATGCGAATTCTGGCTCTCTCGTACTGTGTTCACATACTATCGATCTAAGGTATCAGGGACTACTTGATACTGTGTCTTGTCGATACATATATATCTATTCGTCTTAGTTTTAGGAGAACTGATGCTTATAACTAGCCTTGCGACAAAACCTTAATATTGCAATGCTTGACTTATTCGAAATTCAGATCGACAATATGAATTATGAAAAAAAATTGAAAAAGAGTGATGGCGCCGTATCATTTAGTAGATCGGAGTAATGATGTATATCGGTATCATTCTCGTTCTAGCATGTTGCATTCGTCCTTGGTAACCACATTGAGTCATTTTAATTTATAACATTCCATCGTATCATCCAGGTGGATTTCGTGCAATAAACTCGACAAGAAGTGGCACAAAAAACGTAATAGATTAAAAATTCGAATCCACTTCTCGGAACATCATTCACCGATCTTGCCGCTGCGGAATTCCATTCATGTTTCCCCCATTTCGCTCGCTGTTGCGACGGAAACCAAGATGAAGCGTCTCATCGCAAAAAACGGATCACTTTTCCCAACGTAAACGCCAAACCAATACCAATCGGGTCCGGTTTTATATGTATCGACTCGGTGGATCAGTGCTATCGCATCTAAAAAACTCGGGCACGTTGAAAAGTTAAGAGTCTTAATTGTATTTACTGGTTTACGTGACTTGGTCGCAAGATGTCGTCCCGAGCAACAGGTTGATCGGCAGTGACCTTGCCAACGGTTACTTGTCGACTTCCAGGAAGATTCTACATGACCTTTTGTGTGAGGTGTATGGTAGTTGGTTATTGGCGATTTATTATGAGTTTCGAGATTTTATTGTTGGCTTTATTGCAGAACAATAGACGTCATCAATTCGTTGCTGTTTCGTCGTTTTACGTGAATTTACAGTTTGGATTATTGTTTACACGTGTATATCTATTTTCGACATAAAGTCATTTCTCGCTGGTTCCAATGATATGGGATATATTGATTCACGTTTTTATTTGCAGTAAATCATGCTCTATTAAATTCTAATCGCTTTGTTTGAAGCAAAACAGGATAACGTCAGCAAACGCCGATATATGTATGCAGTTGCAGCATAATTGAAGGTATCGGCGCATGCGTTGCATCATTTACGATTTCAGCTTAGTCCTGTAGAAGTTCTCAACTTCTGATGATGATATGCCGTAGCGATTTTCAAAATTTCGAAATTATTTGAGCTGAAATTGTACGATGAAAGAAGAATATATTTGTGTTGATGAACGAAACGCACAGTGCAATTATCTGCATGCTGAAATAGCAACACATACTTGGATTCGAGGATTTCGATGACCAGCAGATATCGACTTCATTTTAATGTCATTGTATTCATTGAGTCTTCCTGAACAACATTAGTGAAACCAACAGGTGGCGGTCTGTCTTAGTTTAAAAAATATGGGCCCCTAAGGTTTCAAAAATGTTCCATCTTCACGTCACTTTTTTCACTATAAAAACGCAGGTTCACTGCTCCAATTTAGTCTGTAAATACCCTTCGAACATTCAATTAACTATTCGATCAGTTTCATTTCAGGTATATTCAATAATTAATGTAGAAACATCGAAATTCTAGAGGTACCACATTTCTACAAAATCTTAAGAAAGCCCGCCGTTTCTGATGGTAGATTTGGCACTGCCTCAGATTCTTTCTCGTGAACTCGATACGATGCCTTCCCGTAATTCTCGCCATCATTTGATACGTCACTCGCCGAAAGATGGAACAGTGGTGCCAAATTTGCCATGAAGAACGGCGGGTTGTTCTTAGAATATGTAGATATGTGGTACCTTTAGAATTTCGATGTTTCTGAATTAATTATTGAATATACCAGAAATCAAACTAATCTAATAGTTATTGGAATGTTTGAAGGTGATTTACAGACTAAATTGGAGTAGTGAATTTGTGTTTTTATAGTGAAAAATGTGACGTGAAGATGAAACGTTTTTGGAACTTTGGGGGCTCATATTTTCTGAACTAAGACAAACCGCCACTAATGTTGTTCAGGAAGACTCAATGAATACAATGAAACTTAAATCTGGTCGATATCTGCAGGTCACCGAGACTCAAATATTTACCCTTAAGTCCAATCAAGAAATACATTTGATGAAGCTACGACGTGAAGTCAGAACCGTATGCAAGCTTGTTGATATTAAGAAGATGTTCATTAAAATTTGAATGTCATGAAAACTATATTGGTTCCCTTTCTAATCATTCATGAATTGAACTCTCCTATTCAAATATTGAACCAATAAAAAAATTGAATTATCGCTTTCCGAATATGAGCAAGAATCGGCTTCCGATTTGTTTAATGTTGCTTACAACTGTTAATGTAAATGGAGCACAGATAATATTGTCAGTTTGACTTAAACGAACTTTCACGTGAATATATTTTTTACGTTTGTTCCTGAGAAAATTCATTGTTGCTAAAAAATCAGAAATCGTGGGTTTCATAGTTAAATAAACGCAGTTTCGTCCTTGGAGAGAAGCAGACATAAATAGTACGATTTCTTATAACCGATGTCAAATGTCCAAAAAGGAAACACAACACACCAATCTTTGATACCAGCATGCCAAAATTTACATCTCTCTCCGCACATTCCAGAATAATAATCTTTCCATATAGATACATACCTCCAGGTGGAGCACAACCCAATTGCCCAATTTTCCAATTCATTATCGATACCGTTTTTCTTTCCAAAGAATAAATGATCCCATCGATGAGTTCTGACTACTTAAACTTTCTGAATATTTTGTTTTGATCGGTTTCGTAACCTACATCGTTAAGGACGCCCACCTCAGAGGTTCATACTTAAAATTATATGCATCGTAATTCATCTTCGGCTGTCAAGATCGAATAAATATTATGTTTAACTTTCGACATTCAATATTTTTGATTGAGTGCGATGGGTAGTTTAATCGCTGCCTGTAGTAGATATATACAATTATAGAATGATATCAGTACGTACCTTCAGTAAATCTATTTATTTCTACTGGTGGATTCATGAATATAATCACAGGTATATCAAATGAGTAATGCATTCTAGTATTCTAGTGATGTGATTGGGAGGAATTTTTGAGGATGATCTAGGTATTATTAGCATATGAGCCTTCTTAGAGTTACATTGTGATTTGTTTCCATGGACAATACCTGAATTTCTGTATGGAAATAATTGATATGAAACAAACGGATGAATATTGTAGACCAACACAATCACGTCAAGAAAGATATTCTAACTGACAAAGCAACACCCAGAAGGAGCGGTTAAATTTACTTTTTTTTGGTGAAACATAGATAGGTTAGCAAGGAGTAAATGATTGAAATTTGAAGAAAAAACCTAACGTTCAATTTTTTCAAACTTTGTTAATACTCAATGTGTTTGTCCACCGCGATTATCTATACACTACTCAAAAAGTCTTGACATTGATGCTGTAAGATGTTCTATTTCTTCTTGGGGGATACTGTACTAAGCTGCCTGTAGTTCATGTTTCAGAGATGCCAAAATCTGTGAGGACTAGGGTAAATTTCCAGCCAAGATGTCCCAAACATGCTGTATTGGGCGCATGATCAGGGGATTTGGGCGGCCATGTTAAAAAATTCACATGGATCGCTTCAAAAAAGTTTCAACTAACTCCACCAAAAGTTAATTACATTGGTATATATGAGAAGATCACTAATACTTTTTGTTATTTCCTTATTATATGGAATAACATTGTCTAAACCTTCTTATTTCTATATTATTGTTAGTATGAATGTCTCATTGATCCATATATTGAGAATGTATGAGTGAGAGAAAGCAGGATGATATCATAACCAAAATTGATGCAAGAGTGAGATGAAATTATGTCAATTTCTATCATACTGGGTGTTTAGCTTGGGTACCTGCCTACCAGAACATTGAGGGAAATGAGAGAGCTGATGCCCTTGCAAAAAGAGGAGCAAACACACCCTTCACCGGACCCGTGCCCTCCTGTTGGGTATCACCTACACTGATTAGGACAGAGGTCGACGTTTGGGAAAAAAGAGAGAAACACTCTTACTGGATAAACACATCCGGTCAAAGGCAAGCAAAGAGACTAATCGAACCTTCCAAAGAGAAGGCTCAACAAGCTCTATCGTTGTCAATAAACGAGTTAAGACTGCTAATCGGCCTTCTCACAGGGCATTGTCCCGTGAGATGTCACCTACACAAGATCGGTAAAGAAAACTCCAACATTTGTAGGTTATGTGAATCGGCCACTGAAACCACCGAGCACATACTATGCCAATGCACTGCGTTGGCGCAAACCAGACTTACTCTACTAGGTGGCGCGTTATTAACGCCAGCCGACATTAGAGGAAGTAACCAGCTTTGCTAAGGAGGTTAGATTCCTGGGAAAAACGTAGTTTTAGTATGGTAACGCACAAAAGACCTTATTGGTCGCAGTGCAGAAGGGTAATCAACGTGCCGATCGACCCCTATCTAATCTAATCTAATCATACTGGGTGTCAATTACTATCGAAGTATGTCAATGACTATCAAATATCTAATTTCGACGAATTCTCGAATATTCAATCGATATTTATTGAAAGTTTGAAGGTAATACCAGAAAAGCAACATTCTTTCATATTAGTATCGTAATAATAACCATAGTGTCACAGTTAAATAAGGAACCGAAAACGCCTACTGAGTATCAATCACTATAGCTTTTACCCTATGTTTCACCGAAAAAAATTAAACTTTAACCAGTTCCTTCGAGGTATTGCACTTTCTTTGTCAGTTTGTACCTCGGTTTGTACCTTTTCTTGACTTTTTACTTATAAAAATGACATTTCAAATGAGCGATCTGAGGAAACAATTAATAATAATTCAAATCCTTCACTAATCAAGACTGGAAAAATCCTCAAAACAAATAGCTGTTTATGGTACAATAAAAACTTACGGAGATATTTGCAAGCGATTTTTCTTTTCAGTTTCAAAAACCGTGCATTTCGGAGGGAAAGTTAATAGAATCTTTTGTTCATATTGTCGTACGAGCTTAGAGTTCATCGCACTTATTCACTACACCCTGTATTTTTTTCAACGTCTTGTCCAGATTTGAAATCATGTTGGCTACTATCAATATCAATACTGTTATTTGTAGTACTAAAATAAATATTCAGGTACTTTTCATTTCGTTAGTACATTAATACTACTGAAACAAAGAGCGACATTCGCGGATGCATTACAGCTATGCGGGCTAGTTCTCAAACGATGAGTACAAAAGAAGATTCCTCGTGTACTTTATGAGTTGGTATCATTTCCCAAGAGAAATCCGAGACATATATTTGTTCACTCGTAGGACCACCCGGCGGTAAGAGGCTTTTTATCCTTGATAATTGATGCGAGTGCCTTATTTCTGTCCATTTCTGGTGGCTATGCGTACCCTGACACCATGGGGGATCAGTGCGGATGCAAAGAAAACAAGGAAATGTGTGGATTTTACTTGAGATATCGTGGAAACATGGGTTTGTGGAAGTGAAAGGAAGATTAATGCGTATGATATTTGTTGATCTGGAAGGGAAGAAATAGTCTTTATGATGTATTAATATTTGATGGGATATACAGGGTGTTCCTAAATAGAACGTACAAACGAAAAGGGGAGATTCCTTAAGTGAGTTTAAGAAAAAAAAATCTCATAAACATGGGGTCGCAAACGTTTCGTTTTCGAGATAAAGAGTGTTGAAGTTTGAATTTTTTTCAAGTTTTTTTCTCATAGTATCTACACTTCACTAGATATTCAACTGAAATTTGGCACAGATAAATAGCCTCAAAATGCAACCACCTTCACTTTAAAAAAAACAAACGTTCAATAATTTGATGTGTCAAAACTGGCACTGAATCCATTCACCACAGATTACAAACTGGCCTTCCTATCATAGTTACGAGAATTTCGAGAGAATCGTTCACAATTTTTTTTCTCGAAATCGTTGGTAGATACGACAAAACTACAAGTGACCGAAAAGTTTAGCATAAGAACAAAGCTTCTTTTCGCATTTTTTTAAATCAACAGTTGCTCACCAAAAAAAGTTCTGCAGAAGAACAGGTGGCAGTGTTCCAGAAAAAATATCACCCTGTAGATCTTCTATCGACATTGCCATGTCACGTAATGAGAACTCTCAAATGAATATCTTGTGAAGTGTAGATACTATGAGAAAAAAACTTGAAAAAAATTCAAACTTCAACACTCTGTATCTCGAAAACGAAACGTTTGCGACCCCATGTTCATGGGACTTTCTTTTCTTAAACTCACTTAAGGAATCTCCCCTTTTCGTTTGTACGTTCTATTTAGGAACACCCTGTATTGTTAATAGAGAATATTTATTGTTGAGAGCAATCCCAGTCAAAGTTGCCATTATTCGTAATATCAAGTGCACGGACCATGTATAGTATTTCCAATAATATGTTAAGAAAATCAACTACATATTTCATTGAAACTTTCCTGACGAAGTCGTATATTACTTGTGCGTTCAATGAGGAATGAAAAAGAATCTATGCGTTTACTTAATCACATCACTATTTCCGTTTCCCTGTTTTTCCAGTAGTACACAATAATATCAATTGGAATTATACGAGTAACTTATTCTATTCTTTTCCTAATTTCGTATTTATTTATTCATCAACTAAGGAATGCACACGGATGATTTTCACATCCAAAAATTTATACAAACAATAGTATTGATTCAGCAACTGATGGAACATTTAGATGATACTCCAAAGAACGTTTATGACAAATTGAACCTGTAGTCAGTAAAGTAATCGGCAATGACTTTTTCGAGAACTTTTATGGATTCACAGGTGAATAAGTGCACCAAACTTCTTTGATAGACCGAATTTTATGATCAATTCGAAAGTCAATAAAGGTCAATCACCATTCACCATCTCACGATTTCTTCATCAAAATTCTAAACACTTTTCACAATTCTTTGCCAATAATTAGTTCTAAGGACTTTGTCAACACTCTCCTTTCGACACTATCACTGGTGTCAAGGAAAAAAGTACCAGAGTGCTACGCGATAGATCGCCATATAATATAAAAAAAAAGGTTCCATGAATATATGTCCTAAACTTATTCCTTTAATAAACACAGGGTGTTAAAGTTTATTGTATTTCTCAGATGTCAATAAATGATGCAAAGATTGGAAAAGGGCATTCAAGCACTAGGCCAGCAATCTTCTAAATACTAGATGTTTCTTTGTTAATTGATCAGTCTTTTGCTGTTGTTATTAAAATAAGATTATTGAAGTGTTTTGTCGTTGTTATTGTAAGCAAATAACTTTGGCGCTTCAGGAAAATTTGCATGCATCATAACTTTTCGATGCGTTTTTAACGGAAACCGTTGGTCCTTGAGACTTCAACAAGGTATACCTTTATGAAGGAAAAAAGAGAGAGGAATTTTTTTCTAGTCCAGAATAACATACTGTGTAAGGCAAAAAAGTGAAAAAGATTTAAATGTGGAGGAATCCTGTATGTTGCGCCCTTTATTAGTAATCTAAAAACTGATAGATTTTGGATTTTGCATCATACAAAACCCCAGCATATCACATTTTGTTCAATTCTTACCTCTTTCTCCAAAGTTTAAAAAAATAAACTAATAACACCCTGTATTTCTTAAAGGGAGCAATTTCGGACATATATTCATGGGACCTTTTTTTCATATTGTATGGCCCTCTATCACGTGGCACTATTCATGGTCCTTTTTTCATTGACTACCTGTATACACCGAACATTAAATAAATATGAAAATTAGTTATCGACCGTAATTGTTATTAAATTGAAAGTTTATTAGGATTTCTCGGTCGAAGGATTAGTGATACACTTATATATTACCCAAGCTTTCGGTAATGTTTATTACCTTTCTCAAGGATATATGGTGTGATTTTTATCCTAGTAGTAGTAAAATTTTTGGTAATCTCACTTTCAATGAGATACAAAATTTTAATGTTGCCTCTAATACATAAAAAATATGGAATTACAGTTGAGTATTCATGAATACGAAGCCCACGAAATTTTGCATGAGGCTTGTTATCAGCGTTTTGCATTTGGCCGTAACATTTCATTTCGAATGGTTTCGTATTTTCTGAGATATTGAGGAAAAAAATTTGAAGCCATATTTCATTGAACACCCAGTACGTTTTGGCTAGTTAACGACTTTAACCGAGTCCTTTGGGACCCGAACTCATCCTGAAAATTTCAAGTCTTTAGGACAATCCCTTCGAAAGTTATTGTGCCTACGGATGGACGGACGGTCCCACGGACAGAATAGTATTTGACCACGAATTTGTCATCAGGAAGTCTAACTCTATCTTTTGAGATCATTTTCGAAATTTCGAAAATTATAGACATTTGGGCAAAACGATATAGCACTCGTTCAAGTAGAACAAACGCTCGAAAACTGGCAGTGTTTTGCATTAATTAATTGTTTGTTGTTCCTACTCCAAGAGTATCCCACCAAAGGTCGAAAATTAAATTCAATTATGAGCGTTTGAGTTTCGAGTTGAGTATAGATATTCGAATTCCCAGAAGAAATCGACTCCACCCATCGCCAAGACCGTATAATCGCATTTTCTTGTGTGAACGTTCCGAAATTCCGCCCTGCCATGCGTCTTCTTTTTATGGGGCATAAATTTCGGAAAACACGGCTCCGGCCGGCATAAATCGGCACTAAATAATAATTAAACATATAAATTAGGCAAATTATCGGTCTGAGCTTTCGATGCTCCGCGATCACGTGAATATGTGTTAATATACGATGGTGGCAATTAAGTTGCTGATATCGTCCTCGATGTGTTTTCGGTGGTCGGCCGTTTCTCTTGAGAGATTAAGCAATTTTTCATCACTTCATCGGAACACGCAATTACGGAAACCAGCGTAAAGCTATGAAGGAGATTTTCGGTTGACCGGAAAACTGAGTAGATTTGAATGGAGTAGCGGATTCTCTACTGCATTCGCATTTGATAGTTGTTCATGTAGCAAATCCGGGAATTACGGTTTTTGTAGTAATAGACGCCTACAGGTCGGCCTGGAAGTCTACGATTCCAAAAAAACTACACTGACCGGCAAAATGATCGATCCACTCAAAAAATCGATGAAGTTTCTTAATTCATGAATATGTTTTTTAAGTCCCATTCAAATAATTTTTTTTTCTACAAACGTCAAAAAATGACAAGGTTCGCGCATTGGCAAGAATATGCGAAGTGACCCTTTTTTTTCATTTCCTTTGTTACTATGACACCGTGCGCGAAGTAATGTGCGAAATACTTACTTCGCACACTGCATGTAAACTATATGGGATTTTTATATTTTAACTTGGTAAATTTCTTGAAATCCACGTTTTCTTTAACATTGAGTGTTGCTTTCAACATATTGCAATATATTGCCCATAGTTATAATACCTAATTACTTGATTTGGAAAAATAGTTCAAACCAGTTCAATATTTTTTTTTCATATTAAGCTAAGCGTTTGTAGAAAAATTTTGTTTGCATCTCATGCGCGAAATACTTTGGTGATCTCGACAATTTTTTTTAACTCGGCTGCGCCTCGTTAAAAAAATCAGTTCTCGATCACCAAAGTAGCATTTCGCGCACTAGATACAAAAATAACTATTTCAATTGTAGGTATGTTAATCCTTTTTTTTCTGATCGAATCAATAATGAGCAATATCGCCTTAGTTACCATATGTCATAACACACTCATATATCCCAAGGGAAATATGAAACGTCAAGTCTTATTGTCCCAAGGGAAATATGAAACGTCAAATCATATTTTACTCAAAATAGTATATTATGCAACCTTATACATCAGAAAAAAGTCATTTGGTGCTTCTATCAAAAATTCTTGATCTGCTCCCGGGACAACACTGCTGATTTTTTGGAAACGGATCCTTTATTTTTGTTCTTAACAAATACTTCCACTTCATCGAATAACTTGACATTCGTTTCTTCCTTCAAATATAGCATGGATCTTTACATAGATAATTTTGGCCATAACGTGTTTGGTGAATATTCCTGCAACAGGAGATCGAATGAATTAATCATACATTAAAAAGAACAAGAATCAGAGCAACATACCAAATCTTCAAAATATGCTAGCAAAATATTTTCGCTGACACCGTCCACCAAACTTTTTCTTTTCCACTCCCGAAAGCCTTCATACTCTTTACTATGAGCAGCTTTAGATTTGGCCGGAATCAAAAATTCACGGGCTTTCGCCGCTTGAGTTTCGACGTAGTTCGACATTATTTCAATGATTTTATTTCTTACAAGACGTCAAAATAAAACCAGTCAACCATGATTCTCACAAACACGGTCCATAGCAACGTTAAAAATCCAATTGAATCAATAATTTACAATATAATATTAATTTTTCTATTTCAAGAACGATATGGTATCGATCAGAAAAAAACTATTGATTACAACACGGGAAATATGAATACATTCCCACGGTTGTCTATACATCTATACTAGGACAACCTGGGAAATATACTATTCATATTTCCCTTGTTGTAATAATAGCTATATCAATCACCAGTTTTGAATTTTAAGAAAACTCGGTGTTCGTCATTTTTACAGGGTGACACAAAATCTGTTTATTACCCTAACTTTAGAACCACCCCTGATGTGTTCCAGTGGTTCCACTGTGTGGTTTCTTATTCCATCATCAAGACACATCTTCTTTCGACAATTTAATTCTTCATTTATAACAATATCTCAATTTTTGTCAAAGATACAGGGTTTTTAGTAAAACATTAAATTTCGCTGAGGCTACAACAGTACTTCAACAAATTCAAGCTGAAATTCTGACCTAATGAAAACCAAGTGAAAACAGTCAAAAACATAACGTGTTTTCCGCTCAGACGCAGATAACAGGTGGAATTCGTCTCGGCATGTCCTCATTAATAAAATCACTGAGCTGCTGCAAATTTAAAAATTTTACGGAAATTATGAATATGTTTCATCAGAATAATACTTCCGTTTTTAAGTTTCTAATTTAACGATCCGTCAGGTTCTCTGGTGTTGGAATCGAAACTTTTTCATGTCTTCTCCATGTATAATTCATTCAACGCTACCCTTTCTGAAATAGGGTCATCTTCAGGCACATGTTAAAATATTTAGTTAAAAATATCTGTAAGGAGAAAAAAATTATTTAATTTTTTTTCCAATGGATATGGATGACAAATCTTTAGTATCGATTCAATAATTCTACTCGAATATTTTGTCACATTGACAAACAAAAATATTTCAAGAATGAAGCAATCAATTGTCTAGAACACTTTTTAACACTTTTGTTGATTTGGTTCACTTACAGATTCGGCTGCTGTTCACTTTTGGAGGTATTCCTCTCTATTTCCTCTACCAAACGACACATTTTTTAGCAAATGATATATTGCGTGAATTCCAAAGTGAAGAATTTTTTTGACAATATATTTATGGAATATTGAAAGTAGAAGGCTCGACTAATGCCATTTTCTGTATTAATCTCATGATATGTCACCTTAAAAACTTAGCGCGCAGCATCAGTGGGTCCCATGACAACAACTTATTTTCGACGAGTTTTGAAAAATTCATTTTTTTCAGAAAATTACGAACGCAATAAAATGCATCATACTATCGATGAACATCGATTCTTGATGGAGCTCTATCATCCAAAATCGAATTTAGTTCATCGGTGTACAGGGTATCCCATTTTGGGCACTTTTACGGGATATCTCCGTTATTTTTAACGTTAGCGGGATGCGGTTTTCGCGACAGTGTGCTACTTTTTTGTGAAACTAAAGATGGCGCAATCAGTTTTTGTATAGCCCTCTTAGTTTTTGCTATACAGAGTGGAAATGAAAAGTATCACTATTTAATCGCCCCCGTATCTCAGTTGTGCTTAAACTTGGAGAAATGGTTGAAACGCATTCCTTTAGATTTTTTCCCGTAGAATCCAGTGGCGTAGTCAGTTATTCAATTAAACTTTCTGTTTTTGAGTTATTGATCAAACATATGTTTTTTTAAATTGGACACCCTGCATATAATTTTCTATTCTTATTAAGCACAAGTTCAGCTTTTATTTTATGCATTTATTTTCAAAACCAAGCTCAGAATTCAAGATTTTTAATTCAATTGTCAATAACTAAGTAGTAGGCTATGACTGTTTATTAAAAACAAAAAATAAATGTCAAGATTTCGTTAGAAATCGAAAATAATGTTAACATAGTTTCTACATCACATGATCTAATATTTAACTTAATTTAATTTGCAATTTTTTGAAAATTCAAATAATTGATTACCTATAAATACCAATTATTAAACGTTTATTAGGGAATCTAAAACAATAACAAAATTTTGCAATTTTGTTTTATAGATGCTGTTCAAAATGACGGCCATTTTCCCGTTTACAAAATCTGCAGAGTTTCGTTACTCTGTTGATGGCCTTCTTTGCAAATTTTCAAAGGACAAAATAATTACCGCACGAAGCTCCGCTACTGAATTATATTTTGCTTTAGAAATTGTATTTTGATATATGCAAAAATGGCCGTCATTTCGAAAAGCATCTATAAAACAAAATTACAAAATTTGGTTTTTTTTTGGATTCCCTAATAAACATTCAATAATTGGTATTTATAGGTAATCAATTATTTGAATTTTCAAAAAATTGCAAATTAAATTAAGTTAAATATTAGATCATGTGATGTAGATATTATGTCAACATTATTTTCGATTTCTAACGAAATCGACATTTATTTTTTATTTTTAATAAACAGTCATAGCCTACTACTTAGTTATTGACAAATGAATTACAAAATCTTGAATTCTGAGCTTGGTTTTGAAAATAAATGCATAAAATAATATGTTTTTGGAAAGCTGAGATTGTGCTTAATAAGAATAAAAAATAATATACAGGGTGTCCAATAAAAAAAACATATGTTTGATCAATAACTCAAAAACAGAAAGTTTAATTGAAAAACTGACTACGCCACTGAATTCTACGGGAAAAAATCTATAGGAATGCGTTTCAACCATTTCTCCAAGTTTAAGCACAACTGAGATACGGGGGGTGATTAAAAAGTGATACTTTTCATTTCCACCCTGTAAAGCAAAAACTAAGAGGGCTATGCAAAAACTGATTGCGCCATCTTTAGTTTCACAAAAAAGTAGCACACTGTCGCGAAAACCGTATCCCGCTAACGTTAAAAATAACGGAGATATCCCGTAAAAGTGCCCAAAATGGGATACCCTGTACTGTTGCTAAGTGTCAAAACGTTTTCAGTACGCATAACCTCGAACATTACAAACTCATGATCAAAGCTGTCACTTGACAGATTGCATCACTAGGGTTGTCCAATCCTACAAATAAAAGACAACCACCGTTACTCCAGTACACCCGGTACCTATTCCATCGACCCCAATCAATTCCCAGCTTCTGCACTGACCATCTCAAATAAACGAATCCGGCCCCGTAATTCCACAATTGGACATTCAACATTCGAACCTCGAGTGCGCCACTTTCTTACACTGACCATTGCGAGATGAGTCGCTGCATCGTGCCCGGTGCACCGAGAGACCCGTAGGAGTAGATCGCGTGTTACCAAGTCAACAGACAGCACGCCCGACCTCCCGGTCACCGCCCGTAAGCATATAACCCACATTCGCGAACGCACATGCTGCTCTAATCGCGATTCGGCCGAGCAGAACCGAATTTTTCTTAGAGCAAATTCGGCAGATCGATCGGGCGGCCGATAAACGACCGACTGTGGTCCGATCCAACCGTTTCTGAGCCGATTGCAACCGGTAAAATCCTTTTGGAGCACTTGGATGACAGGAAGTGAGGATCCTATTGTTTCCGGGTGCATGTGCGAGTGTTGTTTAGTGTTTAACGCCCTCTATTCGACCTAGTTCGAGTTGTGGTATCGTTTGTCGTGAGAAGTTGTTCGTGAACATCGGATTGAGGTAATTGATTTTATTCCGTATTTGATATTGAGGGTGGGTAGAATGAACTGCTACTAACCACGACCTGAGTTTCAAATACGAGCCATGCTGGGATTTCTTAATATTACCTATAAATGAATAATTACAAGAAGGTTGTATTGATCCATCAATATAATGAATTGACTTTGCAATGTCATAGATATTGAAGATATAACTCTCGAAACTTCCTATCAATAATTTCCCTGTTGGGAAGTTCCCCTTAAAACCATGTTGTGTAGGCATGAGTCAATGATCTCAGTTCAGTCATAGGTACAAGCGTATAAATTTGTCAACAATTGGGAAATACAACTATAAGTTCTGTTTGCTTTCTGTAGGTTATTTTGATGAAAAATATGAGATTTCTATTCGTTATTTGCATCTGTTGAAAAATGGAATGAACCAATATAAAACAAAAACTGTATCTTCTGACATGTCGTAAATATCGAAATATCACCAATTATTCTGGAAACACTTAGGTCGTAATTGTATAAATTCTCCAGGAATCGCTTTGGTCATTGAAGCAAGAGTTTGCTAGTATTGAACGACATGTCTGAACGTCTGAAGTATCCTGTCAAAAAAATTCAAAGCAACAATTTATCAACAGTAAAAACACGAGCTTTTTTTTATCGGATAAATTTCTCTTTTCAACGAAACAGTTTTGCTAATCACTAATTTTACGAGAAAAACTGACATGATAAAATCGCGACACCAAACGTGGAGCGATTTTATCTGATGTCAGTTTTTCGAGCAAATTTTGTGATTGGCAAAACTTTGAGTTGAAGAGAAACTTATCTGATAAAAAAAAAGCTCGAGTGTTTTTTTGGCAAGATAAATTAACGACAAAATATATGAATGAACAACAAACAATCATTCAAAATTAAAGCACTATATGTTCAAAATTCAAAAATCTGACAGACTAATTGACATACATATTGAGGAAGAGAAGTTTTTATCCGATAAAAAAGGATGACCTTTTTATCGATGTCAAAGTGACAATAACATTTCCAGGTCTATGATATTTAATATTGAAGTTAATTTATCACTGTTAATATTTTCGTTCCACCTCGTTCCGCTATGACTTCCAATTATGCATAATCGTTTAAACGATTGTGGTCAATGTCACCAAAACACATTGGGTACGTTCAGAAGCACTCAACTGTTGGCATAAAGCAGAAATCAGTTGAGTAGAGTTGAGTTCCAGCGGATGAAAAGTTTCTGAACGCATCGCTGAGTGATTTACAAATCTGACATATCATGATATATAAATATAACCTCATTTTTTGATACACAGTTGTGAAACTTGTTGTGATTGTACTTGCAGATTTAAATTGAAGAGTGTATTTAAAATAATCATAATAATGGAAAATAATTATATGCGGAGGTTGCAGTACTAATGGACGATGAGCTTAATTTGAAGGAATTGCCGCTGCTATAGTTGACTTGATACAACCAACAATTTAGTTGAACCTGAAAGAGTGAAATCAGTTAGAAATGAAAATTATTATGAGAAAGTCATACCAAATTATACGCTCGATGATTTCAAAATTCATCAGCAAAATCATGCCTTCAACAGTTCAATTTAGGAATAAATTCGATATCTATTATGACCAAATCATGTATCATACTTACCGGCTTCATTCCATAAAAGAATATTATTGTTATTTTCAACAATAGGTTGTTGTTTTCTTCAGACATAATTAAATTGCAGCCTTTTTCAATAGACATTTTCAAAATACGCCAGTAACCAAAATACTCCTTAATAAATTTCAACTGAAAAAGCCTGAACATAAACAAATTACAAAATAATGGGTATATGCGCATGCCTCAGCGGTCAGATGAGTAACAAAGCGCAAATTTTTACCGCTGCCAGAAATCGACATCTGCTGAAAAACATCGATTTGTCAGCGATTTCGCTGAACGCTATCGCTTTCTCAACTTACTCAACTGTTGCCAACAGTTGTACTCAACTGTTGCCAACAGTTGTACTCAACTGTTGCCAACAGTTGAGTGCTTCTGAACGCACCCATTCGCTAAAAAACATTCTCCTCTAATCTCGATTCGGTTGAGCAGAACCGAATATTTCTTAGAGCAAATTCGGCAGATCGATCGGGCGGCCGATAAACGACCAACTGTGGTCCGATCCAACCGTTTCTGAACCGATTGCAACTGGTAAAATCCTTTTGGAGCACTTGGATGACAGGAAGTGAGGATCCTATTGTTTCCGGGTGCTTGTGCGAGTGTTGTTTAATGTTTTACGCCCTCTATTCGACCTAGTCGACTGGTCGTATCGTTTGTCGTGAGAAGTTGCTCGTGAACATCGGATTGAGGTAATTGATATTCTTACGTATTCAATATTGAGGGTTGGTGGAAGGAATTGCTACTAACCATAACCCAAGATTAATTAATCTGCGAGGTATTCTGGACTAACCAAGACCTGAGTTTCAACTACGAGCGATGCTGGGATTTCTTAATATTACCTATAAATGATTAATAACAAGAAGGGTGTATTGAGCTATCAATATAATGAATATATCAATTGACTGTGCAATGTTATAGATATTGAAGATATAACTCTCGAAACTTCCTATCAATAAAGATTCCTGTGGGAAATCCTCTTTTAAACCATGTTATGTAGGCACTAGTCAACGATCCCAGTTAAGTCATAGGTACAAACGTATAAATATTAGGAAATACAACTATAATTCTACTAATTCAACTTATAATATGAGATTTGTATTCGTCTTGCATCAGTTGAAAAATGGAATGAACCAAATAAAACAAAAATTGTATCTTCTGACATGACGTAAATATCAAAATATCACCAAATATTCTGGAACCACTTAGGTCGTAAATGTATAAATTCTCGGGAATAGCTTTGGTCATTGAAGCAAGAGTTTGCTTGCATTGATTGGCATGTCTGAACGTCTGAAGTATCCAAAAAAATTCAAAGCAACAATTTATCACTGTTAATATTCTCGTTCCAGAATCCAAAAACCTCGTTTCGCTATGATTCCCAATTGTGCATAATTGTTTAAACGATTGTGGTCAATGTCACAATACACATTCGCTAACAAACATGCTGCTCTCATCTCGATTCGGCCGAGCAGAACCGAATTTTTCTTAGAGCAAATTCGGCAGATCGATCGGTCGGCCGATAAACCACCGACTGTGGTCCGATCCAATCGTTTCTGAGCCGATTGCAACTGGTAAAATCCTTTTGGGGCACTTGAAAGACAGGAAGTGAGGATCTTATTGTTCCGGGTGCATGTGCGAGTGTTGTTTAGTGTTTAACGCCCTCTATTCGACCTAGTTCGAGTTGTAGTATCGTTTGTCGTGAGAAGTTGTTCGTTAACATCGGATTGAGGTAATTGATATTCTTCCGTATTCGATATTGAGGGTGGGTAGAAGGAATTGCTACTAACCATAACCCAAGATTAATTAATCTGCGAGTGATTCTGAACTTTCTATTGGTGACCTATTATGATCAATTACAAGAAGAAATCAATTCAAAGGTTGTTGAAATTCATCAACATAAGCAACGAATCAATTGACTGTGCAATGATATAGATATAGTACGGTGTTATAACTAAAAAAGGCCCAACCTGACATCCAAAGTAAAAGTTTTATTACAACTCCGAATTGTTCTATATAACCCTCATATTGTTTGGTAAAAGTTACACCATTTTGAGCGTCGGGTTGGGGGTGAGGAGGGGGGGAATTTGAAAAATCACTAGTTTTTTTAGTTTTTCGTAAATATTTCAAAAACTAAGCGGTTATCCTGAACATTGTTATATACAAAAATGTTCTACGTTAAATTTTAAATAAGAATGATTTTTTTCATAATCACTCTAAATTGTACGGTTCAAGAGTTACAGACGGTGTAAATGTTAACTTTTCGTAATTTTGATAATTTTTAAAAAAAATAAGCTTCGTAAAAGAATGTTGCTATTTCAGTGGCCGGTGGTATGTTAGTGATAAGCCCTTGAAGGAACGAAAACCTCACCACCTTATCAAGGGGCACTCTTTTTTAAGGAAAAAGAGGCTTCCACAGGCCTAGGCCATATAAACCTGTGGTACGGAGAAACCCACCATGAACTGACTTCTGCGAAAATTGCAACATAAATTCACTTCTTAAGCATAAATATCTTTTAAATTTGGAATGTTCAATGTCTTTATTAACTTCATTCATCCTCCAGCACATGATCCTCCTCCTCTAGCTCGTCGTCTAAGATGTTATTATTGTCCATGTTATCACATGCTTGGCCTGAGCAATTGCTGCATATGCTAGTGCAGTTTAGACCACTCCTTCTGCATTCACAATTACGAACGCATTCATCTTTGCAAGTACACATTATCGTGAAAAACTTCTGGTCTTCAACAACCCCAAAGCCGACCCCAGTGCAGTGGCTGATGCAGGAAATTGTTACTAACTGCAATGTTTGGAGCCAAGAACACTGAAGATCTAGATTGTCTCCGCTACCAGTCCTACTTGAAAACGATTGCAAAGCAGCCTATACATGCATTACTTAAGTTTGATGCACTACCCCCCCCACTTCAGGAGCGTCCAGACAGCATTCATTTAGGACCTACCACCAGGTACAACAGTGGCTGAATGAAGATAAGGTGGATCCTTATCGAGTGGGGTTGGAAGAAGATTGGCGACCACCTGACACCAATTACAACAGCAAGTCCTGCAGCCCCCAGGAATTACTGTCCCTTATAATGTGTACTTGCAAAGATGAATGCGTTCGTAATTGTGAATGCAGAAGGAGTGGTCTAAACTGCACTAGCATATGCAGCAATTGCTCAGGCCAAGCATGTGATAACATGGACAATAATAACATCTTAGACGACGAGCTAGAGGAGGAGCATATGTGCTGAAGAATGAATGAAGTTAATAAAGACATTGAACATTCCAAATTTGAAAGATATTTATGCTTAAGAAGTGAATTTATGTTGCAATGTTCGTAGAAAGTTCAGGGTCGGTTTCTCCGTACCACAGGTCTATATGGCCTAGGCCTGTGGAAGCCTCTTCTTCCTTAAAAAGAGTGCCCCTTGATAAGGTTTTGAGGTTGTCGTTCCTTCAAGTGCTTATCACTAACATACCACCGGCAACTGAAATAGCAACATTCTTTTACGAAGCTTATTTTTTTTTAAATTATCAAATTACGAAAAAGTTAACATTTACACCGTCTGTAACTCTTGAACCGTACAATTCAGAGTGATTATGAGAAGGACCATTCTTATTTAAAATTTAACGTAGAACATTTTTGTATATAACAAAAATTAGGATAAACCGCTTAGTTTTTGGAATATTTACAAAAAACTAAAAAAAACTAGTGATTTTTCAAATTCCCCCCCCCCTCACCAACAAACCCGACGCTCAAAATGGTGTAATTTTTACCATAGAATAAGGGGACTATGTAGAGCAATTTGGTGTTGGAGGAAAACTTTTACTTTGGATTTGAGGTTTAGGTCTAATTACACCGTACTAATAGCGAAGATGCAACTCTTAGAAGTACCCATCAATAATTGCGGTTAGGATATTCTCTCTTCAGACCACGTTGTGTGGGCACGGGTCAGTGTTCTCCGTTGAGTCATACAATCTGATAAATATGTCGACAATTAGGAAATGGAGTTTGTACTCTTGTGCTAGTTAGTTTTATTTGCCTCTTATAGGTTATATCAAAGTAAAAATATGGGATTTGTATTAGTGATTTGCACCTGGTGCAAAATTAACCTTCATGAGGTAACGAATATACCTTCTGAACTGGCGTTAAAACTAATATATCACCAAAATGTCTGGAGCCGGTTACGTCGTTCTAATTCGCTCCGTCTTCATATGCCGTTGGTTTAAACAGGAAAGAAATTCACAAAAATTAAAATTTTTGAATCTTTCCATTCGATGATTTTGAGTATTGAGGTCTATATCATCAGTATCAGTTCTACTCATTCACCCTGAATATTTACTTTCTAATTGAGCAGACATTTAGAGATATTGAGAAATTTACCATAACCAAATCACAAAGTGGCTGCCCTATGTCCTCGATAGCCTCACGAATTCCATCTTTGAGGTCTTGAACCGACGCTGGGCTATTGGTGTAGACCTTCTCTTTCACGTGGCCCCAAAGGAATTAGTCACAAGGTGGTAAATCACAAGATCTCGGTGGCCAACTGTGATCACCTCTTAGAAAGATAATACGGTCCGGAAACTTTCCCTCAAAAGATCAATGGTTTCATTACTTGTGTGGCACGTAGCACCATCTTGTTGAAAGTAAACGTTGTCCAGATCACTACTATTCAATTTCAGCCATGAAAAATCATTAATCATCTCTCGATAGCGCAATCTATTCACCGCAACTGTTGCTCCAACATTCTCGGCTACAGCAGCAATATTCTCAACTGTTCTTGAGCCTCGTGCTCGGGCTTTATTCTTCACATCACGAACTTTTCCACCATTTTCTTTATTGAGGTCTGACAAGGTGCTTCTCGACGACCCAAAAATGTTCGAGTTTTACGAACAGTCTCTGCCAAATTTTCACAATTTTTATAGTGAATTTTGATGATTTCAATGCGGTCTTGAAGCGTGTATCGTTCCATTTTTATTAATGTCGTAGTTTATACTTGTCAAATGTCAAAAAATGGCAGCTTCAAACGTGACATCTACCAAAATAGCGGGCTATTCAAAATAAAACCTCTTATTAGAAAATCCTTATATTGTTTCAACAAAAGATATAGGTGAGTGAGGACAGGAATTTCTCAGTTATTTCAACTACACCCGAATATGAAAGAAAGCCGCTACTTTTCAAACTACGCTCAGCTTTTATATTTCTCGCAGTGTGAACAAAATTAACATAAAAGGTGTGAAAATTGTATCGAACATAAATGATCTTATCTTCACACTTTCCCACATCCACACATAATTTGCACCCCGCTGTATCCCGCAGGACCTCATTCCCTAACACACGCTGGTAGGGCACCCACGGTTTGCGTCGATAATATATCAGAATGGAGTTAATTGAAACGTCTACTGCAATTTAGTGCCGCAATAAAAATCGTTCATTAACATATCAATGCAGGACTGCGATCTCAGAGATGGATGGTGCGGCTTGGTGTAGTCAAAGTCAGTTTGCTACCGCGTAATACCATCTTTCATCCAGTTTTGATAGCATGTAGCTACCCGTTGAAAGCAGCATGAATATTACGACCAAGGGTTATTATTCCCATATTTTCTTCAATGAGGAATTTGTAAAAATGAAGACGAGTTCTGATGAGGAATAATTATGTTTAAAAGATACTGTACATAAATTAGAATGAGCATAAAACTGACAACTGAGAGAAAATACTATCAGTTTCATTAGTATGTTGTGTGTCTACTACAGTTACGGATTCACATTTCACAATGAAATGTACGCATATACGAAAAGGATATATTCAAAGCTTCGAAAGTCCTTTCAGAAGTGCAGAGATGTTTACGCCTTGCCTGAAAAACCGCGAGTTCAAGCTATAGAAATAAAAGAGGATTTGTGTAATGAATTGTATTCAATTGTTTATATTGAAGAAACATTGCATTCGATCATAATGTTCGATTTTTCTGAGAATTTAGTGGAATTCAAATATTCCATTGGATCTTTTCAAGACAGAGAAAAATAAGAACGCGCGTAAGTTAAACTTCAAAAACATTGAGAACTCACTGAAGCCAATAGGGAATAAAACATTACAAAGAAGTACATATCGTTGAGAACATTATGAAACTTTTATTCTGAATGAACAGATTCAATGACATAACAAGTATTTTTTCCCACTACAACGGAGATTTACTGAGAAACTACTGTCATACTTCGAATTTTGATCTGAACTGTCAGCAGTGTCTCAGTTAATCTCAGTTGAAGTGCGTATAAATAATAAATACACTGATATACCGAATCTCGGATTCAAAATGTTGCATCGCTTATTATTACTGAGTTCAAGTTTATACTTAAGCTTCGGATCTAAAGAACAAATGATTTAAAATCTTTGGCAAGTACGTTTAACGCGCTGTAGACCATCGTCATTTAAATATTGGAATATCTTAGATACAATTTCTGCTGGAAGCAATCTGAAAGGAACACTTCTGCTAATTAATGATTTCGGTAATATTTCGTAACCTATAGCTTATATCAAGTCACTCAAAACTAGAACTCGTGGCATTGCAAGCATCTTCCTGCTGAATAAAATATATTCTTGCTTGCAATTCCACGAGTTCTAGTTGTGAGTGACTTGATGACTTCGTCTGCTCTTATACTGAATGAAAGAAAAGAAGTGAAGCTTCACTAGATCATCCATTGTTCGACGAATAACATCGATTCTGGAACAAATGCAGAAAAATATTGAAAGAATTCTTCTGCTTTTAAATTAGAACAACACCACATAGGATATAAAAAAACATCAAATTATAATGACCAGTTATAAAGAAAATTAGATTCATTATTTCCCGAAAATTACTTATGAAATAATGGACCCTCAAAAAATCATAGCGATTATCAGTTGTTTGTTTCATAGACAAGATTTCGAGAACAAAATTTTTGAAATCATCTAAATAAGCTTGCGAATTGAAACGATCAAAATGGATGGTTGTGTGTGACGTACGCATCAGCATTCATTTCATTGGTTAGATCATATTTAAGCTCTTCTCTGCAGGAAGATAAAGAGGATAATTGATTACGTATTTGAATACAGTTATGATGCAAAGTAAAAGTAAATGGTTAACAAAGATGTTGAATCACAGTTTGAAACAACGCCAACTGGCCACTCTGTCCTGAATCCTCATTTCCACTTTTTATGCTTTCTCGTACTCCATCATGGCGCGGCGTTTGAACTTACCAGTTTAAAAATCGAATTTCCATAATTTAATAAAAAATTAAGTACCTACTTGAGTTTTACGTGGATAATTGAAATATTTCAAGGTACTGGAAATGTCTATTCCATGATGTAGATTAAAAGTATCAATTATTTCTTGTGCATGTTCTTATATTATGAAGAGTATCAAATTTAGTTGATGGCACATTTTTCCTGCAATGCTGAACACATGAAATTAAATCTCAAATAAATCAACGGTCGAGGAGATTTTCAATAATGAAAATTGGTGATAAACTAACATTGGATTACAGAAGTCAATAACGATTTGCTCATTTTTATATCACTATCGAAAACGGAATAATTCTAAGTAATAAGTTAGTCCTGAAATTTGGGATTTCAATGAAAAGTTCGTAAGTCCAAGCTCCAAATAACACAAATCAATCTGATAGAAGAATTAATGGAAAAAAATTGAAATTTGCGAAACATTGAACTCATCATCATTATTTTCGAACATCTCAGTAGCAAGTGTTTGTCACACATAATTTAGTCCTGATTAGCCTACGATTGACCAACCAGCCAATCAGATAATCTCCTGAAATATCAATTTCCCTTTCCAAATCAGAAAATTCTGTAACTGCCACGCCCTTCACGACAGGATGAAACGTGTCAGCTAATTGATTAGGCTCGAGGCCAACAATCCGAATCAAATGTCCTTTCAATATACCGGAACCGATTCGCAGCAGACGACGAGGGCAGTTTCCTGTAATTATATTTTAGGACGTCGCCGTGCCCGTGTATTCGGTTTTCGAATACGAATCCGATTACTGCGATTTTCCCAATTTGCATGGGAAAACGATGTGACTCTAGGCAAGATGGCTGGGATTGTGATTTGGCCGTCTGTGAAAGGGCTGCGTAATTTGATGTCTTGACCTTCTTGTTTGACAATGGGACAGACGGGACAGACATTGAATTGTTTTCGGTTAACGCGGTTTGTAGGGGTCGTGTATTATGGGGGATTTTAGGTTAGTTCAGATTCAATCTCAATATTGAAGAGGGACATATTCGAATCGAGAGGCTAAACTGCCTGTATAAAATAATTCAGTAGCACACACAAAAAACACTGTTAGTAGAAGTAATGGTATAAGCATTGAATCAATGATATACTGTGTTTCCTATTCCTGAATGATTAAAGTACTATACTTAATTCAATGCTTCTCTTCTTCTTTCTATGCCAATGCCGCCTATTTTTGATTCAATTATAGGACTTATTGATTTTATTTAAATAGTTAAAAACTCAATAAAATGCTATATATGGGCCAAGAAAAGCTATGATTAGTGTCAATGAAAGAATACAATTAAAAGAAACCCAACATTTTTTCTATCAATTAACTATAATATTTAAGTAAATTAAACATATTATTGAATAACAATTCTTATTGAATAACTATACATTTTGATTGAATTCTTGATTTTGATTCAAATCGACTTTATATTGAAAAAGGAAACAACAGCCGTTGATTATATATGATGCTGTTAGGAATATCTCACTATACTTGAATTGAAAGTTTATTATTTGTGGATTGAATGATAAGATGCATCGAATAAAACTATTTTAGAGGTCTTGAATTTGTTTATTATTGTATCAACAAAATAATATACAGAATTTTCAAGAACACAATGAGTAACAATGAATAAATAGTAACTCACTAAGACGACAAAGGAACAAAACTTATTATCTCCAATTTGAAGTAACCGAACACATTTTGGCACTTTCTAAACCTCAAAAAACCGTACATAAGTAAACCGTGTCTATCGTTTTATAGTGATAAACCATAGATCTGTAATTACTTATTAGGTCTATGTGATAAACTAAGAGTGTGTTTGGAAGTAGAAATGCTAAAGACTTGATAAAATTTTTACTAAGCTCAAAAAAAAAGGCCGTAAGTCATTATTCACATTCTTCTATGAATATGAAAGTATCGACTGCTTACCCTGAAAATGGTGAACTAGCGAATCCATTCCCCACTTTGTCATCAACTCTTCCATTTTTCAACTTTTTCTTAGCAGTAAAAGTCAGAGAAACATACAAACTAACAGTGAATACACACAAATGACGCAAACTCACAGTAAAACGTAAATTATTTTCTATTCTGAGGACGCAAATCTCGCGGTACATCCTACTGGTTGCAAACTTCATCTACTATTTTTGATTCAATTATAGGCTTCATTGGAATAAATCTAGTTTTTATACCGTTGATGTTCTCAGCTATTGAATGAAATGAATCAATGAATTCAAATATAGGTTGATCACTTCAATATTATTTTGATCAATTGATTCAAATACAAGTCTTATTAAACGAATATGTACCTAGTTCTTTCTTATTTCAAAATAACTTATTACTAAAATAAATGGCAACCCTATTATTCAATAAATTATCTGAATTTAATTCCTTCAAAAATAATTGATTGATATAAGAAGAAGTTTTATCAGTCCAATTCAAACGATGTCAATAAAAGATCTACTATTGCTGTTAGCACAGTATTTTTGGTGTGCACGTATCGAGTGAAGAAATTCGAGAGTTTTAGCTTTGTTATGCATACCGGAATATTAATTTCAATGCCTTGAGAGTATGAGTTTTTGTGAGGTAAGGCCTCTTCCTGACTTGTCGGTGCAGCAGCGGTGCGGGATCTGCAAGCTTTGTACAGAAACGATACAGAGTTGCCTATTAGTTTCACATTAAGCGGTATACAATCCTGCAGTACCGTTTCATTTTTCTATTTCTAGAACTAAAACCACGTGTATATCTCTTTCCGTCATTTTGGTAACTCCAAGTGCATGCAGTAAATAACGAGCGCCGACTGGACACGCATCCCGATATGCGGTAAGCCGAAACGATACCGTCTCGCTACCGACCAAACCGAGCGAATCAGCAAACGCTCATTGAAATATAGGCGCCAGTAAGGTTTCGGTACCGCGTATCCCGAGCATACCGATACCGCACCGCTGCTGCACTGACAAGTCAGAAAGCGGCCTAAGAGTAAGTTTGGTCCTGAATCCGTGATAAGGTCCATAAACGGGCCAAAGCAGTATAGTAGTTCCGGAGTTTCTTCCCAATATTTTAGAGACCATACATCGACTGAATTCGAAATTCTCGGAGAAAAGGAGGCAGTGCAGACTCTTTTAAAATTCTATGGGTATCGTAACATTTAAATTTTCAAAAAAAAATTTGTTTGTGCCTTGGGAGCCGACAAATTCCTGGTCAACTTTACTCTAGAATGGAATAAGTTAACCCGAAATTTTCATGGTCGATTTGAGACTTCCATATGTGGATATGCTGACTAAGGCCGATCGTAAATACGAAAACTTCTGAAAAGAATCTCTTCAAAACTTGAAATTCGGATTGAAAAATTGCATTCATATATTAATAGAATGAAAACAGTTGCTCTCAATATATTCAAATTTGATGTATCGTTTTTCCAAAATAAGCTAGCGCATAAAATTTTCTAATTTCACTTTCGGCCTTGAAACCGATTACTTCGATTTTCCCAATTTGCATGGGAAAACGATGATGTGAGTCGAAGCAAGATGGCTGAATTTGTAATTTGGTCGTCTGTGTAGGGGCTGCGTAATTTGATGTATTGGCCTTCTTGTTTGGCAATGGGACAGACGGGACAGGCATTGAATTGTTTTCGGTTAACGCGGTTTGTAAGGGTTGTGTATTATGGGAGAGTTTAAGTTGGTTCAGATTCAATCTCAATATTTGAAGAGGGGCAGATTCGAATCGAGATGTTAAACTACCTATACAAAATGATTCAGCACGAAGGAACTTCAGAAGTTTTTGTTCTAATCGAATTTTAATTGCCTTCAGGGTTGCTTACATAAATTTTGGTGCAACAGCCTTGAGAATATCAGCTTTTCATGAAGGAATAGAATGAAAGCAATAGCTCTTAGGATGGTCAAATTTGAATTATCGTTTTCCCTACATAAACAAGCTCGAAAATTTTTCTGACTTCCAAGTCGGCTTTTTATCTGTATGCTCTTGTATCGTAAGAAGAAATGAATGATGCTGGTACTGTGGAATACACATGATTCATCGTTTGATATATGAAAAATTCAATAGGACTATATCTCAAAAAGGTATAGATATGGTGTAAATCTATGTAAATTAACCCAGGGTCTGAGTGATATTCGTCTAGCAACTGTCTCATTATCTTGTAGGATGTAGACATATTTTGGAACTGCGGATTAAAGTTTGTTGTTAGTAGTAATTTATAAGTTGAGTCATCTTAGGAGGACAGCTATTCGTAAAAACTCTTTTACTGTATTGATACTCTTATGAATTTAATTCATGAAACGTGCTACAATTTAGCACTTCGAATTCTTTCATTTAGCATCAAAATGAAGATTTGATCGAGAAATATGCTATATATTCTTTAGAGCAAGTTCTTTCTGCAATTTAAAATGGTGCTTTCGTCCCGGAAATTATAAACAAATAGGGGAACTCACGAACATATGCAGAAATCATAGACATAATAATTCAATTGAGAATTTCTTGGCGCGCTTTCCACCTAGAGGAAATACGTGCTTCTCAAAATAGAAGAGTAGAAGAATAAGAAATAGCACTTCTGAATTATTCATAGCGCAGTAATAACTGCTAATTGTTTCTATTTTAGAAACATCTGAAGTACAGAATGATATGAAGGTACTCTTATTCCTTTTTGAGCGCTCGTTCTCCACGAGTGCTATTATATCGTTCTGCCCAAATGTTTAAAATTTTCGAATTTTGAGCCGAAAATGGTCTAAAACAATAGGGTCAGACTGTTTGATGACGAATTCGTGGTCAAATTCAATTTTGTCCTTGGAGTTGTCCGTCCGGCCGGTCGTTAGCACAATAACTTTCGAAGGGATTGTCCTAGAGACTTGAAATTTTTAGGGTGAGTTCGGTTTCCAAACAAAAAAATAGAAAATTCATTTGGATTATTGAAAAGAATGAAAAGAAGAATCTTTATATTTCCTTAAAAGGTTAACCTATTCAAGTGAAATTTTGTGAATCAAGACTGATTTACTGAATGTTCGTGCAATCATCCGAACTATAGAATTTAATTTTTTTGAATATTTATTTTTTAGATATTTCATTTTTTGAATAATTTTCAGAAAATAATTTCGATGAGAATGCTTAGATTCTGCATTTATATATTTGGTATCAATCTCAAATCCCATATAAAATATGAGGTAATAGTCTTAATGCTCCACCAAAGAACAAGCGCTCAAAAGCTCCTGCTCAGGGTCTTTTTAAATTTTCCACGCGGAACACTCTTTTGACACAATGCCATGGCATTCACTGAACCAAAGTTTAGTTCATGGAATGACCTCGATATTTACAGAATGGCGAATGCGCCCAATTGACTAAAATTTTTCTACATTTCAAAATTTGTCGTTATCACGTTTCAAAATATAATTCCTTATCAAATTATATCACTCGTGAAAGCAGTTTCGCTCCTTTTTTTCTTACTACTCAGTAAATGAGGGTGAAACAATGAGTACAAGATCATGAAAATGAAGGGGAGGGCAACTGAATTTTCACCTGAAGGAAGGCATCTATCCTAAGTATGCTGATGAGTCATAATGATAAAGGGGTTACAAGGAAGATTGGAAGAACCTCACTAAATACTTCAAAAACTTCGCTAAAACGTGAAAATTCGTTGTGAAATTGAATCAAAATATAGCACTCATTTCGGTCCTTCAAACTTAACTGTTTTTTTGAAAAGCAGTTTAATTTTCTTGCCTTTTGAAAATTCTCCATTTATAGGTACTATGTCAGGCCCCTTCTAAAAAATAAGAAAGTTTGTTATTCTTTCATCAGGGATGCCAGTTTAAGTTGACGTCAATTTATATGACGTACGTATATTTTAGTAAAATTAGAAGAGCGAAAGATCCGGGTGTAAATTCTTGGGATCACTCGTTTGACGAACGTATACGTTCGTGGTATTTTGGGCCTAGATTTTTGAAAATTGTAATAATTATATCCGATATTCTCGACAATATCGTCAACTACTCGATCCGACGAGAGTGTATACGTTCCTCAGAGTAAGAAGTGAGTTTACTTCTTACTCTGAGATACGTTCATTTTGAACGGATATATTATTTCAATTCCCAAAAATCTATGCTGAAAATATCACGAACGTATACGTTCGTCGCAGTCGAGTGATCTCTAGAATTGACACCCGGTAACATTCGTAATTACTCATATTTTGTGGATGGATTACCTATCTAATTAATTTTTTATATAACATTCCAATGACTCTTTCATCCATAGTTCGTTTGGTTTTTTAGATCGGTGAGGCTGTATTGCCAAACGAAAATAAGTTGGAAGAAAAGAAAAATATGTTAAATAAATACAGTATATTTCATAGCACATTGTATTTCATTTGATAAGAAATACACATAGAATTTAGTCATACAAACTTTGAATCAATCAAATTGTCACCGAAATATAGACTTTTGACCTTTTGGTGATATTCCTGGTAATTCACGGATGTTATAAATATGTTCTTGAATTAATTTATTTTTTTTCTTCCATTTATTGGAAAATGCATTCAATGTGACTCATAGAAAAAAACTATAGAAATAATACATAAGCTCCAGAAGTATGTGTATACCTTACTGATCAGCTGAATATTAAATCTCTATGATTATAAAACGGTGCGATTCCATCACACAGTTGAGGTTTTCAGGTTTTCTAGACCACCCTAGACCAGAATTCCAAACGTACAGACATTTGATAAAAATTTCGGCACTCTTTTTCTCAAAGAACAGGAACATAAAAAGTGACTCATATGGTGAAAGTTGAAAAAAAAACCTCCTGTATATTCAAATTAGCAGAATTATTTGGCGCACAGTTTTCCTTCGTCAATTCTCAACCAGTTATATTCCTTTCGAATCAGAACGCAGGAAACGAAGAAAAGCATTCCGAAGACTCCATAACGATGAAAAATGCCCGTATCTCTCGACCATCAACCGTTTCTAATAACACAGAAACAGCATTATAATGTTATGCATGAAAAAATGCCTCGTTGACCAATTTGGCCTAAGCGGAACAGAATAATTGTACAGATTGCCATATATAAGAGACAATAACGACGACTGCAGCAGACGACGGAAGAGCCGAAAGAAGCGGTCCGAGTCCCACGATTTCCAAAACGGGCTATCCGGGTCAACGTATAGGCGAGGCGTGCGATGCTCTTGACACTGACAGAACTGCTGGAATGATACTTCCTGCTGCTGCGGATGGTCTGCCTAGAGGATGCTATGCTCGGAATTCGGCCAGGACGATCTTTGGTTTCCTTTCAGCTATCTATTGAATGCTGCTGAATGATGAAATGTTCTTTTCGTATGTGACCTAAAAAGAGTTGACATACAGACATGAAGAAAGCCACATTCTGAGAAATTTCGTATATCCAACTATTACTGCCTTCCAGTTTATAGCTAGAAACCTCAGAGTAAGAAATAAACATAGAGATGCTCCTACGCGTGGATAGCACTGCATTGTAATCACCCAAGCATTAGAGTGAGATGGAAAGCATTTCACTGCCGCACTGGGTTGAAGTAAACAATAAGTCAGATTTGCATTTCTCTGATTCCTGAATATAATACAACATTTTCGTAATTTTGCCTTAGCTATAATAACCGGAATAGCCTTAAGCAACAATAAACTTCCACCAAATCAGTAAAATATTTCATTTTATGAACGTCAAATCGAAATGAAAATGTAAACACATCGCATCAAGAAACTTAACACTAACAGACGATGTTGCCAAACTGACTGAATTGTCTGTGACAGACGCAAGCCGTTAGTATCAGAGTAGGGGAGCGGTAAACCAATTGTCCCAATACGGTATAAATATACGGCACGAGTTCGCAACGCCGGAGTATTGTTAGAGTGCATAAACAGATTCTACTTGGTTGCATAACAAAGGCGCGAAGGCATCTCTTGGTTTACCTTTTCTCTGAGCTTGACACCCTATAACTTCTTGCACTGTTGGAACTAGGGAAACGTTCCCCCCAAATGGCCCTCGACCACCTTAAATTTTGTTGTCATACTGAGGGTAAATAATTACAGGACGGGCCAAAATTTTATTTGACACAATTTCTGAATGGTGTTTTGATTGGGGCTACTCAATTTAGTCAATTTAGCATTGCTAAAAATTCCAGTACCTTTCGGTTTTTGAATATCTAAAAGTTCTCTGGAGCTATTAAAACGTGCCCAACTAGGGCACTTGAGGTCATTACGGATCTCACACCTCTACATCTAGTGATTGATAGGGTAGCCCATGAGACTATCCTCAGAATATCTAAGGAAGGTACAGGTAATGAGAGAATAAAGAATTAGAGAGTCTGGTTCTCTCTGAACAACTACATCTCATCTCCGAATCTCCCTAGTGATGTAATGATCAAGAAAGTAAGCACTGAGAAAAACTTCAGGACATTGCTAAGCAAAAGAGAGGAATGGAAACGGGAATACACCGACTATAACCTCAAAGAAAATACCGTAAAATGGTATACAGATGGTTCCAAATCCTCTACAGGAGCTGGCGCTGGGATATACGGGCCAATGCACTATCGCTAGGCTCCTGTATGAGCGTCTTTCAAGCGGAAATCTTAGCTATTGAAAGATGTCTAGATATAAATCTAGAAAGAAATTATCAGAAGTGCAATATAGCCATTCACTCAGATAGTCAAGCTGTTATTAAAGCACTGAACTCCTATGTCGTCGACTCAAAGATGATCTGGGAGTGCCGGAACAAGCTCAATGAGGTAGGCAAGAAAATTGAGGTCCTTTTAATCTGGGTTCCTGGCCACTCGGGAATCAAAGAAAACGAAGAGGCCAATACACTTGCCAAAGAGGGCGCACGAATGTCACTCATTGACCCAGAACCCTTCTGTGGTATAGGTAAATGTACCTATAAAAAGGAGTTTCTGGAGGAGGAGAAAGCCGAGAGGGAAAAACTCTGACGGAATCTCCCAGGGATGGATCATTCCACTGAGTTCATTCAGAACTTTGAGACAGCGGGATCCAAAAGATATCTGTATCTTGGTAAGAAGCAAATACACCTCCTCACTGGCTTTTTCACAGGACACTGTCGCCTCAGGAAGCATCTGTTGAGGATGGGATTATCCGACACATACGAGTGTAGAGTCTGTGGAGAGGAGGAAGAAACCCCCATTCACCTAATCACGGAATGCTTTGGCATTGCGAGCCGAAGGAGAGAATGCCTTGGTCGAGAAACCTGTAAGAGTGAGGAACAAGTCTTGTTGAAGCATTCACAGATATTAGATTTCATTAGATCTCTGGAACTCGAAGGCGAGCTGTGAAGGGTGTGACCAGAACAGCTCTGTAAGGGGGCCCAATAGACCTTGAGGTCGCATTCGACTGTAAATCCTTTTTAAATTAAACTAAACTAAGTTATTTCCCCCCTCCAAAAGTCGGGCCTGGATTCGCTCCTGCACCAGCATGTTGTTATGCATCAGTTTAAATTGAATTGAACGATCTCTCCGTACTGCCTATATTTACGACACCCAAATCGAATTCGTTTGTTATCAACTGGTTAATTACCATAAATTTAGGGGGACTGTAAAATAAATCGAATCTGGTCGGTGCACGAGCGCCCGATCTAGATGGCGCTGAAGTCCCACGCGACACCTTCAAATGTTTATGGTGTCTGGAAATTCTGAAGATGTCACGCTGATAAGAGAAGCTATTTCGGAAGGTACATCATTATCGGTTAAACAGGCGTCTATTTCAGAATTCGACCTGATTTTAATAGGTGAGATTCTTGCACAATATGATTTGACGGCTTTACATAACAGAAAGCAAGTTTTTTTCTATTATGAATGGTGTGAATCTCGAATGATGTATCTCAGGTTTGTATACTTTTTGTGTGTTGATTCAGTTTGACTAGATGAAATATTCTGATTAGGTAGTTGAAATCAAGGATATTGAGTATGATTTTTTATTTCGACTTGAAAGTTCGAAATCGAAAAGTTTGGATTTTTTCATGCAGAAAAGTTATTTCCCTAACAAGTGCGGAAGATGATACTTTCGTGCACGCGACTGCAGTTGCGTTGCGGTCTATGACCGCAAAAAGATTCAAAATGTACATTGAAAATATATATTTTATTTCAACATACAAAACATTCCATGAAAACTCTTTATTCATCATTAATATTAATGCTGAAAACACAATTTGTTGCATTCTGCAAATGTGTCAGAATAGCCAGTCCAGAGTAGTTTTTAACTGGCTGTTAAAAGTAATAGACTACAGGCCCGTGTTAAAAATTATGGGTCATTTGAACCACCAGGTGACCTATCTAGAACGATATAAGAGCATATAATAATAAGATTCAGCAATATGCCGTCACTTGTAAGCTGTCCAACTGAGTGCAGGTGAGCGTTCAAAAGTACAGGTAGAGTGGGTACAGTTTGGTCATATATTTTTGTACGGCATTCTCAAACACCGATAGATCCTTGAAAAATAATATGAAAACGCGCAGTGCCGTAAAAAAATGTGGAGCCACAGAGTCGAAATTTTTTTTTATTTTTTGACAATTACCAGGGTAAATTTGGTCATTTGATTTTGTACGGCATCTATGTCATACTATTTCAATACTACTTCTAATCCATTATTCCGCAACGCCGTACAAAAATCATGCGACAAGGGGAAAAAATCGAGGGTTGCAATCCCCTCTTTTTCCGTGGTCCAGAGGGTGACTTGACACAACATGAAATAAACTTATTTTGAAAGTATTTTATGCATAGATAATATTTTTTCATATGCCGTACATTTTAGTTGGTCCAAAGGGGAAAAATAAAAAATAAAAAATCCATATATAACGAAATGTAAGGTGAAATTTTTTTATACGGCATTTAGATAGTTTATTTGTACTAACTTTCATGGTGTTTTCGTGCTTATAGGTTCCTAATTAGAAACTTTGTTAAATATGGGTTTGTATACCATCGATTTATACCAAAATATAGACATGTTGTCACTAATAATTCCAACGTACAACTTATTTTTGAGAAGTACTCATGACACTGAAGTTAGCATACACCTGTAAAATTTAAGAAGTTTAAAGAATTTGTACTTACAGTTATTTTAATTATGTCGATGTGCATTTTTTCTCAATTTCTAAAAAATAATTTTTTCAATTAAAAAAAACATGAAAATTGGTACATGTCTGCTAATTTCAGTATCATAAGTACTCGCACATTTTCGGAGCAACGTTCTGTTACGACCAGAAGGGTGAAATTGCTAGTGCTAGGTTGGAAACACGAACACTCAGACATACGTAGGTAGCTGAGATTTATGTGCAGCCATTGTCATTATTTTGAGAAATGATTGAAATGAATGTTTTGATTGAAAATAGTGAAAGTGATTAATGATTTTAGGCAAAATAAAGTGTTGTGATAAGATTCATCGTTTATGTTTCAGCAGGGATCTAATAAGATAAGAAGCATTTTGTTTCCAGCAGGTATTTTTTTCTTTGTTTTCAGTATCAACTTTTTTTGTAATATAGAGAAACTTGTCTCTGCAATATACAGGGTATCCCAAAAATACCACGCGAAAGTGACACTGGAGATAGATTGGCATTAGGTCTATCAGATAGCATCAACATGACCTCAGTAAAAGTCCGCTGGTTTTTGAGATATCACCACTTTTGTGAATTTTTCAAAAAAATTATTGTTTTTTTTATTGACTTCATTACAATGAAACAAATTAATTATAATATATGTATGTATCAATAATGTTTGATGTATATACAGGGTTGGGATAAAGTATGGCACCAAACACATATCTATTGAACGAAAAGGACAATATTATTGAGATTTTTACCCTAAACCCAGTATGTGAGCATTCGCAATCCCAAGATCTATCAACATCTGCATAGATATACAGGAGGTCCCATATAAATTAAAAAAGTTTTTGATCGAAAAGAAAAATATTTTTTAGATTTTTACACTAAACCCAGTATGTGCGCATTCGAAATTCCAAGCTCTTTCAAAATCTGTAAAAATATAGGGTGTCCCATTTAAATTAAAGAAGTTGGTGGCATTTCCGGTTAAACCGGAAGTATCTCGTTAATGAAAATATGCTCATCAGATGCATTGTGGTCCATTACACTCAGCTGCCAAATTTCAAAAATATCGCCCGTTTCGTTTTAAAGATATTAGTTTGGTGCCAAACTTTATCCCAACCTTGTATTGAACCAAAAAGTATACAAAACTGTTGATTCTGGGATTGACAGTTTCAATTCTTGTACATAATATACACACTGTTTCAGTTCAGTTAGACGTCATAGTGATTTCATCATATTATCAATTGTTCTCTTCAAGAATATATTAAAGCCGTACTGTATCAGCCTGAAAGATATGGCCTGCATAAAAATGTACGGCATATTTTTTTCCTAATTTATCAATGTTATTACAATTAAAAACAAGGAATAAAATGTAGAAAACTGCTATATTTCATTAATCTATGACATTTAAACTTTTACAATAATTTGCAAAATTTCAGTTTTTGTATTTCTCTTTGAATTTTTTTAGAACGGTTTTTTTTGAACGGGAATACTATATAACAATTGTATTCTACAATATAATGTTAAAAAAAATTTCCCCTACAGAATCAAATGACTTTAAAGCTTTTTAAATCAAGGATGCGAAAAAAATTAAGATAACCTATTGATGTACATTCGAATGAACAATCAGTTTTTGACGGCATTATTTTCAATAGTACTTTTGAGTGCTAGATAATATTTTGGAACCGAAGCCGTACTTTTTCAAATCACCCTCTGGACCACGGAAAAAGAGGGGATTGCAACCCTCGATTTTTTCCCCTTGTCGCATGATTTTTGTACGGCGTTGCGGAATAATGGATTAGAAGCAGTATTGAAATAGTATGACATAGATGCCGTACAAAATCAAATGACCAAATTTACCCTGGTAATTGTCAAAAAATAAAAAAAAATTTCGACTCTGTGGCTCCACATTTTTTTACGGCACTGCGCGTTTTCATATTATTTTTCAAGGATCTATCGGTGTTTGAGAATGCCGTACAAAAATATATGACAGAACTGTACCCACTCTACCTGTACTTTTGAACGCTCACCTGCACTCAGTTGGACAGCTTACAAGTGACGGCATATTGCTGAATCTTATTATTATATGCTCTTATATCGTTCTAGATAGGTCACCTGGTGGTTCAAATGACCCATAATTTTTTCAACACGGCCTGTAGTCTATAACACTTGTAAAAGATGACTCATAAAGATGACAGAGACGGCATCGGTTGCAAGTTGCTAGTACATAATATGAATTTTATTCGAGATAGTTTTCTTCTGTACTACGGAGTCCTCCAAATAACTCTTAGCAACAGCAGTTGACTTAAGGTTGACGCTCACTTGGACGAGACGAGACTAAGCGACGCGTTAGTTCGCCTGGGACCGCGGACTTGGACGAAGCGATGCGACGATCAGCCATCGGAAGAAATTCCTCCTATTTTTGGGCCGCAATAAATTTTTATTACCCATGCTGCATGCTGACTACCCGAATGAACAAGGGTAGAGCTATTGTTCGAATCGTGTTTTTGGTCATAATCTTGTTTTAATAGCTTCGTCGTCCCACCTTCATATAGGAATGAAAAAAAAAATATGTGACGTGGAAAAATTCGACATTTTATCTCTGTTGGCAAGTTACAAAATATAACTTTTCTTCTCGAAATTACTTTTTTCCCCGGGAAAAAAGTGAGTGTATATATGTATCCGGAAAAAAAGTACTCACTTTTCTGCCGGATTAATTTCGTGAAAAGTTATATTTCTTTCCATCGTCATTTTTCTAGTCACAGAAAAAAATTATGTATTATACAAGATGAAAAAGTACTAGATTTTAGATCGAGGTTATGTTGTCTTCCAACGAGAAGCGGAGGGTGACAAAAACCGAGAGTTATTTTCTCTAAAACTATATATAAAATCATTGATACGAAACGTTTAATTTCTCTTTAACCGATCAAAAAAATTAAGTATTAATCTAATTCCTTCATTCTGGTGATTTCAGGAAAAAATACTTTTCCTACGACAATATCGAAAAATTTCCAGTAATAAGTTCTGGGAAGTTGCATTTTTTATTACCTTGCTGCATACCGCTTACCTGTATAAGCTTCAAATCAGACTAATTATATTCAATTTATTCTGAATATACTTTTGCCGGGGCGGTAAAATCTCTGGCGCTGTCCCTGGTTATTTTTGGGTATGGTCAGCCACAAGGCCGTAGCTAGAAAAAAATTTCGGGGGGTCCACCGAATGACAGAATGACAATTTTTCTAGTCCTGTACTTCAGAAAAATTTCGGGTCCAATGGGGTCCGGATCTCCCCCTCGCTACGGCTTTGGTCAGCCATGAAACATTTGTAAGAATCGTGTTTTGGTCATGATCATGTTTTAATTGGGAATTTTCCAATGAAATCCTCGTAGTTCTTCATCCAGGAATACAATTAAATATAAATAATTGATACGAAATGCTTATTTTCTCTTTAACCGATTAAAAAAAACAAAGCAAGTAGTAATCGAAAGTTCAATGTTTGCATATCATATATCCCTCAAAGGAATTATTCCACAGTTTTCCAATTCTATCAGATATTTTAATTTCTTCGGAAGAAGGGTTCCTCAATATTTTTGTTTATTTACATAATAAAAATACCTATCCTTCAGACGATTTGAATTCACATTCTCAATCGAGAAAATTCTAACCAACACTCTCATGAGCCATTTAAAACAAACTCATTTCACACAAATTCAAAAATAACTGTGTATTTCCCCATTGACAAAATTCGGGTACAAAATTGGAAATACAGCGCGCCGAACTTCCCGGCCGTCGGATACCTACTTGCCGCCTCGAGAAATTTCCCTCACATGCCCCAAAGATCTTCCTGGCGACCAACGACTCGCCGCCTCGCTGATCCTCGCTTCGCATCTCCTAGGTGCGTGTCTACCCATTTATTTCGATGCAAAAGATCCCAGCGGAAAACGACGCGTTCCTTCCGACCGCTTCGCTTCGTCCAAGTGCGCGTCTAATCTGCCTCGCACCTAACGATTCTGATCTTCGCTTCGCGCCTCCCAAGTGAGCGTCTACCCATTTGATTCAGTGCAAATCGTGCCTGCGGAAAACAACTCTTCGCTTAGTCTCGTCTCGTCTCGTCCAAGTGAGCGTCAACCTTTACAGCCTCCAAGACGTTTTATGTTGGTTATCCCTTCGCCTGAATCTGCTAAAAACGTTGCTGAGGATCGTCTAAAACTGTCACATGTGTAACGTTCTGTGGTAGGTATGCCTAACTGGGTAGCGATCTCTTATTCTCCCGCACTTGTGTTTGCATAGAAAGCGGCAAAATGAAAATAATCCAAAGCCTACTGCGCTGTTAGGTACAAAAAAGAGTTATCGAAACCCAAATAATAGAGGCCTAACTTTAATAAAGGATCCTGTAATAAAAGATCCCTTAACGTTGGTCTGACATTTTAGTTATCGGAACTACTTATTTCCTGTCAACTTTATTGAGGCATTTCCTTCATTTTGACACTTGTGACAATTCATGTGTTGCCTAAGATGCTTTATTGAAATATCCGGAAAATATTTTTTTTGGACCAAAAGACAAATTTCTGGGAACCTGATAGTCCAACAAAATTATTATCGAGCATGTTACTTACAATATGCAAAATTTCAATAACTAATTTCATATGAACTGTCAGCCGTTAGTTCGTTGCCATGGTAATAATTAACTGTATTTTTCAAAATCATACTTCCCGGTTGAGTTCTAGTATGTACTTTCCAGACTAGACCAGGAAATGCAAATTTTTCGAAGAAAAAGGGCGGTTCCTTATTGAAGAAATTGTCCACATCTCACTTCTTCCTATATTTCATACGATAACATCCAAATAATATTACTACTCATAAGTTAATTGGAGACGTTCATTTTCGATCTCCTATTAATTTTGTTCGCAAAATTCCCACAATATACGATATCAAATACCCTACTGACTCTCCACTACTAACGAATTTTAAATTGATAGTAATAGTAATAGTAATGGTAATAGTAAGTTTATTCAACATCAGAATTTTACATGTTATGTCAACTATTCAAATAACATATTTGAACCCAAAAATTCCTCAATGCTGTAGAAGGTACCATTAATCAAAAAGTCCTTGATGGTTTGATCAAATTTTTTCATTGGCAGGGTTTTTATTCTTAATGGGAGGGCGTTGTAGAATTTTACCCCCCAGTAGTCAAAGAATTGTTGTGTCCTGGCTAAGCGATGTAATGGTGTTATTAACTCATCTTTTCTTCTTGTGTTATACTCATGCTGATCCCGATTTAAATTCATTGAATTCTTGTGCTGGTGTACGTGCTTTAAACATTGCCTGATAAAGATTGAAGTTACCGTAAGTATTCCTTCCTCTTTGAATGAACTTCTGCAACTCTCTCTCCTACTAAGCCCTCTCAATGCTCTTATAGCCTTTTTTGCAATATAAAGACCTCTCTTGATGACTGGCCCCACAAAAGTATTCCATATGTGAGATGACTATGTACGCAAGCATAATATGCAGTCTTGGCTGTTTGGTGCGTGGCTATTTGCCTCATTTTCCTGATAAGAAATACTGATTTTGAGATTTTCTTACATATCTCTTCTACATGTGCTGTCCATGTCAGTTTACTATGAAGAGTGATACCTAAAAACTTAATATGCTTAACCTCTGCATTATGATGGAAACTTATTTCTTCCGTTATTATTCGTATTTAATTTGAGTTGATTTGCAGTAAACCATTCTTCAATATATTTTTCGGTATTTTCTTCCTTGTTTTGCATATCTTGTACACTTCTACTCTTCATCAACACTGATGTGTCGTCACAGTAAAGGCAAGCATGGACCCAATCGGGAACATCTAAATCATTTATATAAATTATAAACAAAATAGGTCCCAAAATGGATCCCTGAGGCACGCCAAGTTTAACAGCTGCCTCACCGGATGAAGCACCTCCAAATGCCACATGTTGTTTTCTGTTTCTTAAGTATGACCTCAGAAGATCGTTTACCACATCTCTGAAACCATAGAAGTTTAGTTTGTCCAATAAAATTTCATGAGACACTGAGTCAAAGGCTTTGCTTAGATCGAAATTGAGCATTTTGACAAATTCTCCCTCATCGAGGGCTTCTGATCAGTGAAATAAAAAAAGTAGTCACTGACCTGGGTTCATACCTGGTACCTGACATAAAATAAGCCAAAAGGATGAGAGAACTGTCAAAATGAGGGATCTTTTATTTTAATACGGTCGTCCTTCATTTATGTTGAGTAAGGAAGGCCTGTATTTCATTTCTTTGATACTCTTGAGCAGATGTCAAAATAGAGGAAACTTTATTCGAGTTGTGCCTCTATTTGCGTTTCGATAACTCTCCAATCATTCAAAGGACATTTTGAACCCCAATATAGCATACTAAGAACGAACCTCAACCGAACCGAATCACAAGGTCCCTATATCGCCCCAGAATTCTCACAACAAAATCCTAATGCACGTCTGATTCACTGAAACCCGCTATGTATCCCGGAAATTGGCTGCATGAATCTCTCGACCGCCGTCCATAAAAAACGAACTGCTCCCTAGGACCTTTCCACCTCCATCGGACTCCCCACACTTCAGAAATCCCCTATCGTACCTAATTTGAAATGCGACGAGGTCGATCCACGAACGTCACCGAAAGACTCCATCCAGTTAATAAAATACCCGGTCGAACCATAAAACCAAGATGGCCAGACTGGCGTGTTACTTGCTAGCAAGCCCCCTACGTTTCAGTGGCGTAGCTTAAGGGGACTAGGCATGAATTAGCAGACAATCCTTGATTTCTTCGAGATCAAGTGAAATACTTCGTTTTAGAAAGTCAAAAAAAAGTTTGACCTTAAGTACAGGGACGGGCCAAAGCAATTTGCCAACTGTGCATTAATGGCTTGGAGAACCGATGGTGGAAGGGGGTGATATTTTGGTTTGCGATTCAATATTTTTTTATAATTTGAAATTCTGTGGTGATACTATTTTAATTTTGTATTACCAGATCAACACACTCTCCGTCTTCAGGATTTTGAAAAAATATTATGGTTCTTTCGATACGGAAAAAGTGGAAAGACTCTTGACTCGTATATGATGATTACAACAGAAATCTATTAGAAGATATTAACTAATATAGAAAATCAACGTAGTTTTTAAGTTATTAGAAGTTTAGATATGTGTTCTGCAAACAATTTTTTATCAAAAATCGTAAAATGATTTCAGTTTCATGAAATTAAGCAGACAGGAGCATCTCATGAATTCGCATTTCAATTCTGAATTTTATATCGACAGGATAAGCGTTATCGAGATAAGAAAAAATTCCAGTGCGAATACTAAACTACTGAACTAGTGATCTGGGGCCTATTGCACCAAATACTTTGCAACTTTTCACTTTTCACTCGCACTTTGCATTCTGACAAATTCAAAAGTAAAAACTAGTTATGTTGCACAACATTTCTCCCAACATTTAATTCTGCTGCAGTTTTTTTCACTATGCACTTGACTTTTCACCTTGTATTTTTCAATTATGTATGCGTTTGGTGCAACTTAATTCATTTGAAAAGTGAAAAGTGCAAAGTGAAAAGTTGCAAAGTATTTGGTGAAATAGGCCCCTGGCCTTCTATTTCCTTTCCTAAGGTTAGGTGTGATTAATTCTAAACCAGCAATACTAGCCAGAATTGTTATATTTTCATTTTGATGCTTCGATTCTGGGGAAATGTGTGAGGCGACGCTGACTTAGTTCATAATAAGTTTGACATTGATCGGATTCCATGAACGGTTAAAATTACAGACATTGGGGTAAAACAACCGCACCGCTGTTCCCTAGAAACAAGCGCTAAAATACTGCCCGATATTTTCGAACTTTTTTCGAAGTCAAATTCATTCATAATTTATGACATTTTTTGGAATATGTACTCTATTTTAATTGAAATTTCTACAACTGTCTTGAAATTTTGCCAACTGTTCGAAATTTCATCAACTGCTTCGAGAATTTACCAACTTGATCAATATTTGGCAGACCAACTACGTTGACATTTGTCCAACTGCTTCAAAATTTCATTCACCATTGTTTTGAAATTTTTCCATCTGGTCTGGAATTTTCCGAACTGCTTCGAAAAACTACCAACTTCTTTGCAAAATTGCCAACTTTGATCAACCGGCCTCTGTATCAACTCCATGACCTTTCAACATATCAAGAATGGTCATAAATGCCACAGAATGGGCCCATAAAAAATGTTGTTTCAGAGAAAATTACCTCGAAATATGGATTAAATCTAATTGTGTTCAAATTGAGTTAATTCCAGACCTCAGCGTCGACAATTGTACCAAACTCCATTGTACAGTTTTTGGGCTACATGTGTTTTCTGACAAGAAACTACAACGTAAGAATGCATAATATGGAAATGAGTTAACTCATCTTCTTTAAACCACATAAATCTTCTTTATTTTTATTTGATATAAAGTTAATGTTTTCTAGAAATTTATTTCTTATTCAACGTTAGTTTCCATACTCAATTTTCGGGTTGCTCCTGCTTAGCTAGCTACGCTACTGTTCATCCCCAAAGATTGATGCAACTATCAGGACCATAATCCTGGTAACTCTTCGGAAAATGTATCCCGACTAGATGCATATTCAAAGTGAGGCCCGTCTGTGATTGTTTCGGAATGGAGAACGAGTTGAAGGAGCTCCGTAATTTATGATTTTTATATGTAGATTCGTCGTTTCGATTCAGAGGATCGCACAGACGGCGGAAACTCTGAAGTGTTATCAATTTCTGTCAGATCCTCATTTATAATCGAACGACGAATTCTAAAAATTCCACAGCTCGAGCCCCGCTTGTATCTTGATCTGGCAGTGCGCCAGGTTTGGTTCGTTAAGTTTTTTCCGTTGAATTGTTACCAAATTGTCGATGGCGGAGAATATTTGAACAGGGTCGAAACAAGATGAGTTTTGATAACAAATATGTGAAGTGCAGGTTCGTTGGCTTCATCACTAAAAAAAAACAGTGGAAATACCCTATAACGAAATCGCTAAATCCGCAAAAAATTTCTCGTTATACAGAAATTTCGTTATGCAGAAGTTTTATTTATAGTGTCAAGTATATAAACAAGCAATTCGGTTTTTTTGTTGTGAATTCATATACCATCTCAAAAATGTGTTCATTTCTAAGGGCTTATATGCATTTTATGTAGGAACCTATACAATACATAGCTATTCACGATTTTTTGGGCAAATAAATCGTAAATTTTGTCTGAGTGGTACAATTGAAAAAAAAAATTATTCTCATAAAAACTTCGCATTTTCTCAAAGATTCAAACATATTTTCCGGAACCTCTTCAATGTACCGGAAAGCGAGACGACACGTTTTAAAGGCCTGAAGTAGGTACCTGTTCACGATTTGGTTTTTCGGCTGGTTGCCTCTCTAAATAAACGCTGTCGGTATCATCACTGCTATCGTTGTGATCTCGAAAACCGTATTTGACACCGTCTAGCATGTCCTTTTCAGTTGGAAGTTCATTTATTACAATATTAACATCGACATTAACGAAATCATTTGAAGTAACCGTCATTATCACTATTTCCAGCTGAATCCAACGTTTCGAAAGGATATATCCGTCCGCCGTAAAGGTTTAGTTTATGGTCGGGATTTATTACCTACGTCCGGCATAATTATGAAAAAATCCCAACCTTATCCTTTTTTTACCAATACACTTTCAAAGAGTGATGTTTTTTTTCTTGGAATATTTCGTGATAGAGAGAATTTACTTCGTTTTAGACTGTTTTCAACATGGAATTTGGATTCATGGTACAATGTTTTGAACGAAATTCGTTATACAGAGAAATTCGTTATACAGATGTTCGTTAATATCCAAGTTTCACTTTATTAAGAATTACTTACAATGAAGGCAGTCTGATACGATAATGGATGAATATCTTCGCTACTTCTTCCAAGGTTTCTGCTATGAGGGAGGTTGATCGTAAGATTCTTCAGAGATGGCGTTTCATTTCGGTATTAATCAAATAATACCCGGAGGATGTGCCAGATCTTAGTATAGATCTTAGAATGCCTTGTATGATTCAAAACTTCTAATTACTGATGTGCGTCGATAGGACGTAATAGCTATCTATCGATGATCTGTTTGATATCACCTCCTTGTATTTACCCCGAGGACCCGATTAGCTCTGAAGTTTAATTGTTGATTTTAATCGATTATTATTATCCGTTTTCATGTTTATATTTTCATGGCAATGTAAACCTTTTATCTCCTTATGAGTGAGGTGCTTGTATGATTGAATTCCTTTTGAGAATAAGCTGAAATTGCATATGAAAAAACACAACAACAAACACGGAAAAACTGATAGCAAGTAATGAGAAATTAATTAAAATCAATTTAAAATCCCATTTTCACCTTAAAAATCATAAAAAGAAAAAAAACAACTCCAATCGAGTTTTAATGATTGTTAGCCTATCCATCTTCCAAGACTGATTACAACAAAACAGTCCAATCAAGTTTTGAATGTTAGCCAATAGCTTAAAAAACACCTTTTTGTATTTCTTAATCGAAAATGGATGTTTGAGTATATCCTCATGAAAACTGATGTTTCACTTTTCAAGCTTTTTTGTTTAACTTGCAGAAACCTCAAGAAGCTGAATAATTTTTTTCTATTGAAGCAAAATTCAGGACGACCACTTAAAAAAAATAAAAACTGCAAAAGACTCCCTGCATAAAAAGATATGAATTTTTCAAACCTAGCTGGCAAAAAACATTTAAAAAACACTCAAAAAATCATTAAGTCGAGAACTACAAAAAATCGCATAATATACATGGGGAATTTATGGATAGCCACAGGTCTGGGACATCTAAAAAAAAATATTGACGTCAATATCCTGGACACCCTGTGACCCTATATTATATATTATGTGTATTATACTCTGAGAAAATGCTCATTTCGATATTTTTTCATTCGAAACTTCGTTGGAAATATAGCCCTCTACACTTGAAAATTAAATACTTTTTGATTCCTTCATTATAGACCATTTTCAAACAAAAAACAGGAATTTTCTCAGTATAAGAACTTGAACCCCTAGTAGTATTGTTATAGAGAAATAACAAATCAAACAACCTAGTGGATATGATATGTAGTTGCAGAAGAAAGTGAATTAAGCAAAATTCCACTTCCAAGCAAAAACCTCCGATACAAATTGGCGAATGCGCAACAGAGTTTCCTCAATAATTTTCAACCAATTTTTAAAAATCGAAAAATAACACCACCTTCAATCGAAAGTATTCCAACCGTATAAGAGGGTGGAGTTCACCGAATGATATGTATTATCATAAGCCGACGTAAGGAGAAATATCAGACCTCCAGAAGGGTTTTTCCCCATGGAAACCCTCTGGCGGAAAATCGAAAATATAAAAGCCAATCATCCGTCGAATCCCAAGTACAAACATATTTTATATCCCAGACAGTCTGAATTGCATCTCCATCTGGGGACCCTATTTGAATTCCTATTCGGTGCCGGAGCTGGCAAAGCGTACCACTTTGGAAAAGTTTTGGACGTTGCTTAGGGGTCCCCTTAGGTCGACTTGGATTGTTTCCCAGATCGAGATTTATCCCGTTTGTGTCTGAGAAGTTGAAATAATGAAAGGCTGTTTTTCAGCGATTTTTTTACTGCTTCGGGTCGTTATATAATGGATTTCCTGGGAGTCAAAATTACTTCGGAATCGTTCGTTTGGAGCGGCTAGTAGAAGTTTTGTAACTTTTTGTTTTGATGGAAATAATTGTCTGTGTTTGAGTTTTCAGACTTTCTGTTTGTATTTTGTTGGTGCTTGGAAACAATTCTAAATGAATATTATCTTCTTCGATTTTATGTAATCAGATAAATTCAAGGAATCAAATAGATTCACGTAAATAATGTTGTTGTAAAGATACTAATGGTATCTTTTGTTAGACGTAAGATCATGCTGTTGTTGCACTAAGATGATCCATCTATGGAATCTGGGTAATTTTCAAATTAGAAAAATTTCATCTCAAAAGAATATGTTAAAAACTTTCTATTGGTAATAATCAAAAAAGATTAGGTCGACTTGGATTCTTTCCCAGATCGAGATTTATCCCGTTTCCCGTTTGTGTCTGAGAAGTTGAAATAATAAAAGGCTGTTTTTCAGCGATTTTTTCACTGCTTCGGGTCGTTATATAATGGATTTCCAGGGAGTCAAAATTACTTCGGACTTCGACGGAATCGTTAGTTTGGAGCGGCTAGTAGAAGTTTTGTAACTTTTTGTTTGGATGGATAATTGTCTGTGTTTGAGTTTTTGGACTTTTTGTTTCTATTTTATTTGTGCTTGGATACAATTCTAAATGAATATATTCTTCTTCGACTTTAATGTAATTAGATGAATTCAAAGAATCAAATAGATTCACGAAAACATGATGTTGTTATAAGGATGCTAACGATATTCTTTTATTAGAGGTAAGATCATGTTTTTGGTGCACTAAGATGATCCATCTATTGAATCTGGGTACGGTAAGACTCAGTTTATCATCAGTTTTTGAATTGGCGGTTACATTTCGAGTAGAAAAATTTCATCTCAAAAGAATATGTTAAAAACTTTCTATTGGTAATAATCAAGAAAGGTCTATCTTATGCAGATACAGCTTTTTCGAAGCCGATACAAGCTTTCGGTCTATTATTTCGAAATGTTCGGAATAAAAATAAAAGTCATTGAAGGAGCAAAGTTAACGATAATTTTGGTACCGCATTCAGTCTGATAATAGCTGTTCGTCTATTAATGAGAAATTTTCGAAAAATAAATTCAAGTCGTTGAAGAAGCAGAACGCTGACTTTGGTATCGAATTCAATATAACCATTTTTTTTTCGATAATCCATACCACTTAGGATGTCGCTTAGGGTCCCCTTAGGTCGACTTGTATTGTTTCCTAGATCAGGTTTATCCTGTTGCTGTCTCAGAAGTTGAAGTAGTGAAATGCCGTTTTTGAGCAATTTTTTCACTGCTTCGGGTCGTTATACATACTCGTATAATTTATTTCCTGGTAGTCGAAATAACCTAGTTTGGAGCGGCTAGTGGAAGTCGCAACTTTTGAAACTTTTTGTTTGGGTGGAAATAATTGTCTGTGTTTGAGTTTTCGGACTTTCCGTTTGTATTTTGTTTCTGCTGGGAAACAATTCTAAATGATTATATTTTCTTCGATTTTAATCGATGAATCAGATAAATTCAAGGAATCAACTTTATTCACTTAAACATGTTACTTTTTTTGTTAGAGGTAAGAGCATCTAGTTGTTCGACTAAGATGATCCATCTATTGAATCTGGGTATGGTGAGACTTTTAGTTCATTACGAAAGTTCAAATTGGTGGACCGAATTCGAGAAGCAGATTTTAATCTAAAAAAATATGTCAAAAACTTCTATTGGCAATAATCAGGGAAGGTCAATCTTATGCAGATACAGCTTTTCAAAGCTATTAATGATATTTTTGTTTTTTTTTTGCGAAATGTGTGAAATAAAAATTCAAATCGCGTCAAAGAAGCATGGTCAACAATGATTTTGGTACCGCATTCAGTATAACCATTTTTTTCTTTCTTTAATCCGTACCACTTTGGAAAAGATTTGGACGTTGCTTAGGGGTCCCCTTAGGTCGACTTGAATTGTTTCTCAGATCGAGATTTATTCCGTTTGTATCTGAGAAGTTGAAATAATGAAAGGCTGTTTTTCAGCGATTTTTTCGTTGCTTCGGGTAGTTATACACTACTGGAAAAAATTAAAGGATCAAAAAAAAATTCGGCAATTTTCAACATGCCGTAACTTTGAGAGGAATGGTCGTACAGGGAATTTAAAAAAAAGAAATTGTAGCTCCAAGTGTCTAGTTTTTGGATTAGAACTTCAAAAACTTCAAAAAATAAGTTCCAGTGGTTTTCGAGTAATGATAAAAAAATCAGCAACAAAAAATTCTCAAAATTTTAACACTTTTTTTCTTGTCTACGAGCGTGGAAATTTTTTTTTGCATAATCGTTACAATGATGGGATACTTTGTTATTCAGTTTTAATTTATTTTTTTATTGACCCCAATACGTCCACTTCTTGCCGAGATATCGGTCTTCAAATGGAAAAGGATCCATTTGTCTTTGATTATCGATTTCTCAGCAACCAATGATCGCACAGAAAATTGAAGGAGGGTTTTCAAGACCTTAAATGAACTCCCATTAATGAACAACCATTGCTTATTCATAGAAATTTTTTTCTTCATGTCGCATCAATATAAAAATTTAACAAAAAAGGGGCTTTTGGTGGTTTTTTGGAAAATCTAACGCTGGATCGAAAATGTTCAGGAAACCAACAATATTAAGTGTGACTTTCACAGTTCAATATGTTGATAAAAACCTTACGAAGAGCCAACTCAATCCATCGAGCCGTTTTTTTGTTTGACTCGATTGAATTTTTGAAAAAAATAAGGATCACGTTTTTTTGCTGATATTGAGGTCAAAAAAAATAAACTAAAGCTGAATTAACAAAGTATCCCACCATTATAACGATTATGCAAAAATAAAATTTCCACGCTCGTAGACAAGAAAAAAAATGTGTTAAGATTTTGAGAATTTTTTTGTTGCTGATTTTTCTATCATTACTCGGAACCACTGACACTTAAAATTTTCGAAGTTCTAATCCAAAACTGGGCACTTGCAGCTATAATTCCTTTCTTTAAATTCCTTGTACGACCATTCCTCTCAAAGTTACGGCATGTTGAAAATTGCCGAAAAATTTGGAATCTTTTTTGATCCTTTAATTTTTTTCAGTAGTGTATAATGGATTTTCTGAGAGTCAAAATTACTTCAGACTACGACGGAATCGTTAGTTTGGAGCGGCTAGTGGAAGTCGGAACTTTTGTAAACTTTTGTTCGGATGGAAATAGTTGTCTGTGTTTGAGTTTTCGGACTTGTTTGTATTTTGTTTCCGCGAGGAAACAATTCCAAATGAATATATTCTTTTCGATTTTAATAGACTGAATGAGATAAATTTATGGAATCAACTAGACTCATTAACAAACACTAATGGTATTAAAATACTAATGATTTTTTTTTCAGGTAAGAGAATGTTTATGGTACTATGATGATCTATATTCCGAATCTGAGTACGGTAAGACTTTTGACATTTCACCTGATTTCGATTTGGCCAGATCAAAGAAGAGCTGGTTCATTACCTCCAATTTGAATAGAATAATTTTATTTGAGGAAAATCAACAATATACGATTAGAAGGATAGTGAAGAAAATTATCAAGAAATGGGTTAGTTAATTTTAAGGTTAGGAATTTGAGTAGGAATAGTATAGTATTGTTGAAAGTATTTCTTTATATTGAATTCAATTCAGTTAAAAATTCTTTATTATTTCCAACAAAACGAAGTTCGTCATATTGAATAGTTATTCATTAATAGAATCCTGAGAAATCTTAATAAAATTATAATATCTTCAAAATTGGCCGAGGTAATTGTTGGATTGTGTGATTTGGCGCCCTAATTGAAAATTAAAAATAAATTATAATTACACGTACCATATCAGTATATCTTGGTATATGATAAAGGTTATCGTCAAAAAATGAATGAAATTGCCTCAGTGGGAAACTCAATTCCTAAAAAGCAAACGCCATAACTAACTCCTAATATACTCCAAAATGTCATACTTCAATCATCTATAATGCTCTCATTTAGCAATCCTATACGACACAACTCGACACTGTACAACCAGATGCATTCAACTAGACAAATAAGCGTCATGTAAGTCATACTCCCGATGAAATACGAGCAACATTATGCGTCCAGATTGCCTGGCATTGTCTCCGATATGAATTTTCTCGCCGCTACGTCGTGCATGCATTAAAGGCACTTTACTGCGATGGGTGTATTTAGGGTGCGTCCATTGTTTGATCGTCTTTTTTTCCAGGCGACATGTGTACATGGTTTATGACATGTCGTGTAATATTTATATTATCATTCTGTCCGATGCATGTTAATGCGTGCCACATCTAAAATGTTGTACTGGATAATAATGATGGACGCTTTCTGATTGTTCTGAGAAAGTGTTGTAGGTGTTGGGTTTGATGCCAAGGGTGGGTGTTTGTTTTGTTTTTACGATGGTTCGTTAACCTGGTAGGAGGATGATTTTAGGATTTGATTGAGAAAGAAAGCGAATTAGGTGAATTAATTAATCTACTCCTATTGAATTTTCCATTCACTATTCAACTGCTTTTGAGTTATGTAAAGAGTTTCTCAATAAGAGGTGTTATTTTGAATAGCCCGCCGTTTGAAGCTCTCATTTTTTGATATTTGACAAGTAGATACTACGCCATTAATAAAAATGGAACGATATACGCTTCAAGAACGTATTGTAATTTTCAAAATTCACTATGAAAATGGTGAAATTTTGGCAGAGACAGTTCGTAACATTTTTGGATCGTCGGGAAGCACCTTGTCGGACCGCAATAAAGAAATTGGTGAAAAAATTCGAGCTGTTGAGACAAGTTAGTGATGTGAAGAATAAAACCCGTACACGTCGCTCAAGAACAGCCGAGAATATTGCTGCTGTAGCCGAGAGTGTTGAGCGCTATCGAGAGATGATTAATGATTTTTTTATGGCCGAAATTGGATAGTGTTGATCTAGACAACGATTTCATTGAAGACGGCGGTACGTGCCACACAAGCAACGAATCCATTGATCTTTTGCGGAAAAAGTTTCCGGCCGGACCGTGTTATCTCTCGAAAAGGTGATCACAATTGGCCACCGAGATCTCGTGATTTAACACCTTGTCACTTCTTCCTTTGGGGCCACGTGAAAGAGAAGGTCTACGCCAATAGCCCAACGTCGAATCAAGGCCTCAAAGATGGAATTCGTGAGGCTTTCGAGGACATAGGGCAGCCACTTTGCGATTTGGTTGTGAAAAATGTCATTAAAAGGATATGGTTCTGTAAGCGTAGTGGCGGTGGTCATTTGACTGATGTTATTTTCCACTAATCACGGCATAGCTTCTTCTTCATAATTAAATAAACATCTTTTATATCGAAATATGGCATTTTTCTTTGAATATCAAAATAACACCACTTATTGGAAAACACGTTATGAACAAAAACCATGAGTTCAAAAAACTCACGCCTATAAGTCACCATGTCTCTGGATATTGGATATACAATCTAAGAAAAACTATTATGAATTTATTCGGAATGGAAGAAGTCCAATTCGCGTTCGAGGAAATACATATATCGTAATAGAGGAGTACCACAAGAGTGGCCAACTGCTTGAAATAAACCGAAAATCATTCTACCCATTTCTTTGCAATTAATCAACTTTCGTTAGAAAGTTTAAAACCTAAGCATATCCTGAAAATATTAGAGGTCATGAAGGCCACTGATGTTTTGATTTATTTTTATGCTTATGTTTTCAACTTAGACTATATCCCCTTAGTCTAAGGTTTTCAACGATATTGTCAAAGGACAAACTTCAGATTAAAACCTGCTAAACATTACCCTTCCAAGAATGATTTCGCCACTGAATAAGAATAAATACTTGAAATCTGCACAAGCCTTCGTGATATTTTCAGTATATATTTATTAAGATAAAAATATTTTTTATGTAATTCAAGCAGTTGGCGACTCTCATGGTACTTCTCTATTCGAAGTTTCCAAATGAAGTTAAAGTGTTCAAATAAGAAAAAATGAATTCAGATAAAGATGCAGACATAAGACATACTGTCGCCATACTGAATTTATTGCCGTGAAGGCGCAAAAGGAATATAAATGCGTAGATAAAAAGTTTCAGGATTGGAATAGGGGTACAAAAAACAAGTCATCGCTCTTTTGGCATAGTTCAGTTGAATAAGTACTGAATATCATACTTTCCATGCACTTACTTCATGCTAAGAAGCATTCTGAATATATGTATTGAAAGTAATATAGAAAATCATTCAAAATTGAAAAAAAATCTGATGATAGGGCTAGTAGATTTCATCATTTAGGCTACGTCCGCATAGGCAGGAGGCTTGCTTAGCGTCTAGAGCCTAGCGAGTCATTTTTCTAGTAGCTCAGTAAAACGAACGTTTTGAAATGTACGCAATGTGCCGCACTACTCGCATGGTCCTAGCTGGTCGCTTGGCGACTATCCAAGTAAACATCTAGGCGCTAAGCAAGCCTTCTGCCTATGCGGACGCAGCCTTTGTCAATTACATAATTAATTTTAGGCTGCCTTGAGATGCAGCAAAATTGCACTCAATGCAAATCACAGATTCAAAACAGTGATCTATTATCATGCCCCATGCACCAAATACTATAAGGAATTGTCGGACAATTCTCTGTTATTGGAATTGTTTACACTTTAGTTGAGAAATATTTGAATCTTCGATATCATATTATCCTTAGAATTTCAAAATTATCAGTCACAATGTATTGGCACTAATACATTTGAAGCAGTCGGCAAAGACATCGGAACATTCTTGAAATCACCAGTAATTTATAATGTTTTCGTCTCCCGTCAGCAACTTGATAAGTAAATGCATGAGGGAATATGACAGCACTGAAACGCCATTACGAAATATGTTGTGTCATCAACACACAATGCAGATCATCATATTGTGAGTTGCTGAATTATAAATGTCCAAGTTTATTTGGAAATACGCGCATATGTAATTAACTTTTTTGTGTGTGACAAGAACAATCGTCTTGAGAAACTGATGAAATATACATTCATCAAGTTTCGCCGCTTTTCCGCATTTTGTTGAATATCAATCGTAAATTTGTTTAAATAACGATTAGTGATATTTTCGCTGGTTCATCTCGCAATTTTTTGGAACCAATCATTTGAAAGTGCATTAACTGTTAGAGACAGTGGTTTAGAATAAGTTGACTTCGATTGAAGTCGGAAAGAACAGTTTTCCAGTATATGGAAAGTGACCTGTTTACTTTGAGGGATCCCTCCAGGCCTGCCAGTTCAAGGAAGCCCCCAGCATCCATAGTCAGTAGTAAGACATTTTACATTCAGTTTCTTACTGTTCTGAAATCTGTAATTGTGTCTGCTTTCGCAACATCAACGTAAAATACAGTCCACACTAGCTCCGCGTATTAAATACGGTAAAACGCCAACAAAATAGTTGTACTAATTAAGCTGAGATATCGAATTTTATATCTGCCCTTTTGTACTGAGATAGGTATTTAAAAGTTACCAGGAAATCAGTCACAAATTGATCAAATTTCGAAATTCAGATAACAATTCTCGCCGCTTCTGAGCCAGAGCAGCATAAGGGCAGGTGTGTTAGCAGACAATGTAGGCCGAAGATGCACAGGCAAGATTGCCGAGTAGCTCGCGAGCAGTAAAACACAAGGCCAGACACCAAGACAACAACACCAACTCTTGTGATTGTTGACAGTTATGCGAATGTAGTCTTAGGTAAATCAAGATGAGTTCTCTGGAAACGATTGTAATTTGACTCACCCGTCTAAGGTAGCACACTTCATGTCATAGTCGCTATCCTTGTTTCGGGAATATGATGTTTCTTTTCACCCGCAACTGTTTCTTATACGAAGCACCCTTTACAGCACTGCTCTGATAAGACTTTTTCTTCAGGTTCATATTAGAATCTTCTTCTTTTCTCGAAATTAACACTCATCGTTTTTTGCTCCACCCAATCTCACGACTTGCTTTCCCAAACAACGATCTATCCTAAGGAAACCTTCGAGTTCAATCAGGTACTCCCAGAAAAAATAGGTAAATTGAAATTCCTTTTTGAGTCCTACCGATAATAAAATAAATAACTCGTTTATTCACTGTATGCACTGTTCGATATGCAAACCTCCACATAAACAGAAATTCAAGTTGTCTTTCCAGTCAAAACCATTCTCCACCGGCAGATCTGATACAGGTATCTGTATTGTCTGATTTGCGACAACCAGGTTCGTTTATCTTACCAAAGTAACTCCACAACCTTCGCTGCCTCACGTATCCACCGATTCATCGCCGTATCTATTTCACGTCAGCACAACTTCTCGGTGCTTCTGATAAGCCAGAGCAGCATAAGGGCAGGTGTGTTAGCAGACAATGTAGGCCGAAGATGGACGGGCAAGATTGCCGGAGTAGCTCGCGAGCAGTAAACCCACTACAAATTTCTGACAGAAAATTATCGCAGTAGTTGTTACTTGTTAGGGAACAATGGACTAAGAGCTCTGAAGTTCGACGGCTTCGTAGAAGGCGGCGATTTGATGTATTTAGTTAGGATCGTAGTTAGGTCCTACGAAAAAGGCAGCGCCGTTCTTTTTGTATGGAGGTGTGTGGTCATAAATTTTTGTCTATGATGGTTTGGATAGGGTTCTGTGGGTGGATATGTTTCAAATGGCTTTCTTCAGGAAAATGCATTGTGTCTAACTCAATCACCCGGGATATGGACGATAAGGATAGATTCAAGAATCAAATACTCTAAACACATAATGAATATTCAATAATTATTATTTTTTGTTGTCGGAATACTCTCGACTTTACCTTGTATTAATGTCGCTACACTGACTGTATTTCTATTTCTGCTTTTACGTATCTTCTTTATCAGATAACTCTCCAGAAATTATGAAAATGGTTTCGAATTTATTCATTCTTTTCCCTCCGATATAAACGTTTTATGTGGCATTGGATGTGACTCATATAATATAAAAAACGATTCAAATAACAATTTTGAAATTTCTCAGGAAATGTAGCATTTTCGAAACAAAAAAACTCAATTTTTTTAAGAACACCCTATGTGGAAGTCCAAAGGGTTGAATTTGTGCACCTAATTTTATCGACGCTCTCTCACATACATACAGATTTGGAAATTAACATCTGAAACATACGATATACAATGCATCGGACAGAGAATTCTTCCGTCTAGTTGCACAGACTGCTGTAACAGAATGAATTCCGTTGACTTATTGCAATAACCTAGTCTTATTTAATTTGTCAGGCTGCCCGTAATACTCGATTCAATTATTTACTGTTGCCTTCCATACTAAATGAATTATGCTCCTCCCAACGATAAGAGAGAGACAAGACTAGAATATTGCAATAAGACAACGGAATTTAGTGTTACAGCACGTGATTGTCTATTCATCTGTGCAACTGGACGGAAGAATTCTCTGTCTGATGCATTGTATATCGTATTTTTCAGATGTGAATTTCCAAACCTGTATAATGTCGAACAGTTCCTGGGTCACCCTTGGCAACTTCCCAACCCGGGCACTATTTGCGTTGGTTACCCAAGGCGAAACACTCGGTCATAAGCATAGACATATAAAAGGATGAACAGGGCGTCACGTGACTTTCGCACTAAGTTTCGTGCTCCCAACATAAGAGAGAGATACTGTGAAGGATGGAGTAATATTAGTGTGGTGCATAGACTAAACTAAACTAATATTACTCCATCCTTCACAGTATCTCTGAAGGACTGTTGAGGATGGAGTAATATTAGTGTGGTGCATAGACTAAACTAAACTAATATTACTCCATCCTTCACAGTATCTCTCTCTCATAATCTTGGAAAACTGACAGAACATAAAAATATCTAATGCGACCAATGTTTTTATTATATGTTCTGTGCTTCGCACTAATATTATTCTATCCTTGTCTGAAGTCAATATTCTCTTCACACGTCCTGTCCATTCCTTTATAAGTCTATGGTCATAAGGTGTTCCAGAGATTCTTCGTCTTTCTTATAGAATATGAACTCATCGATTTCTGCTAGCCCTTCAGGTTCACATGGAGCCTCATGAGACGCCCGTGTTCTGTCAGGAACCCCTCTAGCAGAGCTGTGTCGAAGCCTTGTGCTCGGTGCTCGTGAAAGCACTCGAATCATTTTTATGCTCGTAAACACTGTGCTCGAGAGCACTAGATTGAACCAGTGCTTAATGCTTGGTGCTTTGCTAATTTTCTGAAAGATATAGTGCTTAGTAATTCGAAAAAGTGCTCCTAAGCACTGCAGGGTTCCCGAGCACTTTCAGGAATTACCAAGCACTAAGCTCTTCATGGATTTGTCGGAACTTGAGAATGACGGACTGTGATAGGAATAGATAAAGAACTAAAATATTATTTTTTTTCGGTCTACCTCTATGGATATGTTAGTTGTTAAATTTTTCCTCCATTATAACTCTGGGTTAAAAAAAAGATCACTCTATATTATGGACTGGAAGAAGTCTTTATGTTCTCATTATTTGACAAAGAGAACAAATTGTTAAGTTGTTATGGCGAATTTTTTTTGTTAAATTTTATGGAGCAATGTGACCTTTTTTGGATAAACGATACAGGTTTTCAAGTTATTCATTGGCGAATATCCAAGTTACAGTCTGTTCACTGAATGAATGCCATAAAGTTTTTTTGTTCTAGCTTCGCCATAAAAAACATTTCCATCTAATTTGTTAGCAATACGTCATTGTCTCTCCATAATTTTTCTAATTTTATTATCTGTTTCGAGAACACATGCTATTCTACCAAATTTCTTTGATATGACGTCATGGTAACCTTATGTATGTGTGTAACTAAGGAATTTCAGATTGAAAATAATTTTAAACGACAATGTTGGACTTGCTGAGAAGAAACTATTGTCAATTTGAAGTATGCTTCGTTCAAAACACCATAACACTCGAAAGAAAAAATCAACACATCAAAATGAAAACTTCTAACTGAGAGACATTTCGATGGAAAATACAAAGTTTCATATTGAAAAGTGCTTAGTGTTCTTTGCTCGTGTAAACGAATTACTTTCCAAAAGTGCATTTGTAATTGCGACCATTTCTCAAAAAATAAGGGCTTAGTGCTCGAGATTCCGGAGCACTTATCAATAGGGCTTTGTGCTTTGTGCTTGAAGCACTTTTCTTCAGTGCTCGGCACAGCTCTTCCCGCTAGTTTTCTTTTTCTGAACTCTAGCAGGACCCTTGATTTCTCAGTATTAAAATGTCCGAGAAATTCTTTGGTGTACCCAGCCAGAGTAAATTCCTTCCAAGTTACTCCTTCTTCGAGAATTTTTTTCGTCACAAAAAAGTTTTGGTCCTATGATTACCAGATTTCCCGATGTTCCGGAATCCATACCAAGGAGAGTCTGTCAATTTGGGGTATCTCCAAAACATAAATTCTGAACGCATCAATTGTTCCTTCAGGTGTCGAAAAACATTGACTTTCCAATTCATTTTTCATGTACCTACCTAGTACCTACTGGAATAAAAAGAATCATTCTGTGCCAAGTCAGGACGACTCATTATATCGACGTTATGGATGCCTGAAAATGCAGTCTGCGGATCGTTTTCCTCATTTCTTGAAGGAGAATTGGCCGACAAAAGGTTGTGTACCACTCAATTGACCGTTCCGTGTTGTTCTTTTGCTACGGTTGCGACATGACAATTCTTCCGAGAAAGGTGACCAGGCGACCATATGCTTGGAATTGCTTCATTCTCGATCAACTTTAAGTAGATTTAGCTAATTTCCCATATAGTGGACAATATTTCAGTTGCCAGCTCATATGCGTGAATCTATGATTCGTCTTCTGTCACACAGACGTGTTTCGAGTCACTAGGTATTTTCGAGCATTTCTTTTAGCCAGTGGCTTGTTTGGACGATTGACAAATGGTGTTCATCGATTTGCTGATGATGAGTTAATCTACGTCGTTCAAAAATGTCAAACTTTACGAAAACGCCAATCAGTTGCAACATCGCAATACTAATACGAAACATAAAATCCTTCGTGAAATGGAAAACCCTCCACATCTAAACAATAGACAGCACGAGAACAAACAATGAACACTTTAACTTCGTTTCACGATAATGAATGAAAAAAATCTCGTTACCGTAGCTGGAGTTTCAAACGCCATCAATTCCGAAAAATGTGTACGTTCCTGAAAATATCCAATCAGACTGAAATCCCGGATAGCCGTTCGCATGTGCAGGTCGCGTTTCTCATTTGTCCGATCAACTCGGTCCCATCTGAAGTCCAAACGTACCGGGCGGACATTAATACAGTGTGTAGTACATGGCGAAGCCGATTCTATCGCCGATTTCCCGTTTCGCGTGGAATATCCGTCGGCATTTTCTATTTACGTGACCATGTTCCAGCCGTGATGAATAATTATTACAATGGCTTTTACGACTATCGTTCTCAGAACTGAAAAGCCATCGGCTTACTGCCGGTTTGGTTTGGTTGTTTTTCTATCGCCGATGCGGACGTTCTATTTGCAGTTTAACCGATCTGCAGCTGCGAAAATTGCGACTAATTCAACGCTCCGATTCAATATTTCCGCTTTGTTCTTATAGACTGCTTGATGACGAAAAAATTCCAGAACTGAATATTGTAATACTGTCCTCTTTAGAGGAATAATCTCGTCAAGGGTGCTCGGAATACTGTTGAATGTTTTACTACCAATTGTTCGAAAGTCAATCTTGAGAAAAAAGATAAGAATGTAATCATTACTACAAAATGACGCAATATAGTAAAAAAAATTCCTTTCGTGCTATAGTGTCATGAATTGTTGGTAACTTGGCATGAACACAGCATGTTCATGGGTTATGTAAGAAACTCTTCACTGCAAATAAGACAGATAAAAAAATCTTCCTTTAGAAAGTGAGGCATTAGGAACCTATCAAACCCCTTTTTGCATTGATGAATGATCTTCGGCATTATTCTATGAAGCTCAGCCACGGAAGCTGATAGGGTTTTCTGAACCTAAAAAGTACCATTCCGTTTATGACGAGATGACTAGTTGCAAGCCGTTTCTCAAAAAAATATCACATCCTCACTGTCCCATGCTGCTAAGATCTCTAATGTATCCTCTACAGTCTACACGACATCCATGGCACAAACATACCTTTATGAGACATTCTCCTGCATATAGCCACTACAAAAGATCTTTGGATAAGTTTGTGACTCCAGGGGCCTATTGCACCAAAATACTTTGCAACTTTTCACTTCGCACTTTGCATTCTGACACATTTCAAAAGTGAAAATTAGTTATGTTGCACAACATTTATCCCAATATTTAATGTCTGCGGAGTAATTTTCACTATGCATTTGACTTTTCACAATGTATTTTTCATTTATGAATGCGTTTCGTGCAACTTAATTCATTTGAAAAGTGAAAAGTGAAAAGTTGCAAAGTGTTTGGTGCAATAGGCCCCTGGTCATAGTTTCAAAATAATGCAGAACACTCACATTTTCAATGTATAATAAACAACCTGAGCTAATGAAATCAATTAGTTTTGTGACATTCAAGAGAATCATCAAGTTTATACTGACCGAAAATTCTTTCTATGGACGAGTTCGCGTTATATGTGCAATCATTTTATGATCTTATTCGTATTTATGTATGTATACTATTTTAGAGAAAACTATTAGATTTATTGTATTCCATTTTTAACTGACACAACTTGTAGACATGAAAAGGGAAATAATTGAGTATAAATATGAATCCACTTATTTTTGCGCGCTTGTACCAAGGGAGCGACGCATACGCACCCAAAGTACTAATCTTGATAAATCAAACCACATTGGCATAACTGCCAAGAATCACAAGATTTCGTGTCTTGGTATTTATGCCTAGCCTTATGACCGACCATGAACACGATAACTTCCGAAAGTAACAACCTTTCAAACTTGAAATTTCCAAGAAAGTATCGAGATTTGAAGAGGAAAATCAAACGAGTTGTCCTCAGGAATCAATTTTTCTTTTTCTCATATTTACAATGGTGCTTCCTGCAAAAGTTTCTAACTGAATCCTGAAAATTTCAAGTCTTTATGGCTCTTTCCATCTGAAAGTTAGATTGTTTACGCATAGACCACCAGACTATTGGTTCTTTTCTGTTTACGTGACCATGTTCCAACCGTGATGAATAATTATTACAATGGCTTTCACGACTATCGTTCGGACGTTCTCAGAACTGAAAAGCCATCGGCTTACTGCCGGTTGTACTTTTCTATCGCCGATGCGGACGTTCTATTTGCAGTTTAACCGTTTTGCAGCTGCTAAAATCGCGACTAATTCAATATTTCCGCTTTGTTTCTTAGGCTTGCTCCACCAAACCCCCATCTTCTTATTTTTGCGCGTTGTTTCTTGGGAGACAGCGTTATATTGGGACCACAATGGAAAGTGCATAAGCATGTACTTGTGATGCAACCACAGCTTGTTCTGCGACAACCCGTTCTGGCTCAAATGATAGTTGAAAATTAGGTATTTTCTATGACTCAATAAATGAAAATAAATTAAATTCCGTGGTTCCGATAACGCGAACGTCTTGAAATTTTGCATGAACATTCAGTATATCAGTCTCGATTCACAAAACAAAATTAACTCGAATCAGATATCTTGTTATGGAAATATAAAGATTCTTCTTTTCAATATTCCAATTCAATTTTCTATGGTTCTGTTCACACTATGGCCACCAAATTTTGCATGAAGCTTCTTATGAGCATCATTTCATTTCGATGGGTTTCGTTTTGTCTGAGATATTGTGGAACAAAAACTTTGAATGGCCATATTCTATGTTTCATAAAACATGGCCATTCAAATTTTCTGTTCCTCAATATCCCAGATAAAACTAAACCAATCGAAATGAAATGGTGCGGCCAAATGCAACATGCTCATAATAAGCCTTATGCAAAATCGTGTGACGATAGTGTGAAGAGAACCATAGAAAATTGAATTGGAATATTGAAAAGAAGAATCTTTATATTTCCATAACAAGATATCCGATTCGAGTTAATTTTTTTTTTGAATTGAGACTGATATACTGAATGTTCATGCAAAATTTCAAGACGTTCGCGTTATCGGAACCACGGAATTTAATTTATTTTCATTTATTGAGTCATAGAAAATACCTAATTTTCAACTATCATTTGAGCCAGAACGGGTTGTCGCAAAACAAGCTGTGGTGATACAATTTGTAGGAAATTTCATGTACTTTCATTTTGTATGGAAAGGTTTTTCACGAAAAGGTGATAGTTTCCGAGTTATAAGCAGAAAATCGCCAAAGAATGAGATTTTTTCTCTTTTTTTGTATTTTTTTCAATGTTCCCTCACGAAATTTTGTTAGCAAACCTCAGATTCGGATTCAGCACCCCAAAAAACATAAGAAACCGAAAAAATCAAAACTACCCCAAAACTTTCCTGCTAGGGGTTCTTTTGAGCTCAAATTGACTGGACTAGTAGGCCGACCTTCATTTAAGATGTCCTTTTTGTCTTCGTCTTTCCAACGATGAAACGGAGTTTCTATTAAACTGCAAACAATGTCATTAATGGGGTTCATTTTTAATATTGAAGCCGAAGCACTTAAAGTAAACAACGGTCAGACGTTCTCACTGGAGCGACACAGTTAGAGGCGACGCGCGGACAGTAAAACACCGACGAACGTAACAAGTGCAGACTGCAGAGGGTTACTGGAGCTCTTCACTACAGCGAGAAAACGTAATAGAAAGCCCCGGTGACGTCACCCGTTACCATAGCAACGCAGTCTGCTTGAGCGATCGAGGTGCAAGTTCCGTGACAAACCTCTTCACTCGATGCGGCAAGCGACAAGATATTTATAATGAGTTTCGTGATTCGATAATAATCTCGATAATAAACGTCTCCTAAGTTCTGACATGGAGCTAATGAAACGATTAAATTATCGTATAAATAGTGAATAATAATTATCATCCTCAATGAACATTTTAGGTGACCCTGACCCCTAGGAATTTTTAGGTGAAGAGCCACTTCACTCCCTTCACCTGAAAAGCCGCCACTGATTTGCATACATTTCAACAATTTCCAGAACATACAAACGATAAAGAACAACTTCCAAACTTGACATTTACTTGGCAGGTTTAAGATTTGAAGTAGTAAATGAAACTAGTAATCATTAGGATTCACTTGGTTGTTTTTTCTACTTGTACAATAGTGTGATAATTTCTGATTGATTTCTACTGCAAATTGGTATGGTTCACAAAGTGAAATGATTAGACTGTCGCCTGAATGTCGAATATCGGTCGATTTGTGATGAAATTCCTGGTTAACCACTAGCTGTATCGGGTGTCCCGAATTCGTTGTCTAGTGAGGGGATCTCAGAAACCCTTGGAGCTAGAAGGAAATGAATGGCACATTTTCGGGCTCGATTTTTGAGAGATTTAATTTGGTGAAAACCGCAACCTTGTTAGTTCAACCCTTTTCGAGATATTAGCGAAAATTGGAAAATGGCGTGAAATGAAAAGATCTCATAACTTCTTCATTACTGGCGCTATGAACATGAAACGAAAACATTATACAGGCACTTCTTTTCGTAGAATTCATCGATGTAATCAAATTTTTTTTATTGCGTTTTTTTTCGAAGTTATAATACAAACTTGTGTTTTTTTAATGTGAACCTTAAGCATTTGAAAAACAGATGGAACCGTCTTTTTTTTCCCTTTTCACAAATATATAACTTAATACATAAATTTCTATTTAACTGTAAAAAACATCAAAAGTTTTATTTTCACACGAAAAATCAAATGGTTGTCTAAACATGATAATCTGTGAACATCAAATGATTAATAGATAAGAACAGATAACAAATTTTTCATAAATATTGTGCGGAGTGAAGTCCATTTTGGTCAATGCAAAGCTCACACCTTCTTCTGAAATTGCGGATAGCATTTTGGACGTGTATCCTTGATACACTTCTTAGTGCATTTTCTGTATTAATCATCAATATTTCTACAGTTTCATTTTTAAATTTATAAATTTTGTCCTTTAAATGTGACCACAAGAAAAAATCCAGTGGAGTTAAATCCGGTGACCTTGGTGGCCACCGTACTGGACCAGATAAATTTTGGCTCCAATTGGTTCGGAACTTCTGGTCCAGTACGGTGGCCACCAAGGTCTCCGGATTTAACACCACTGGATTTTTTCCTGTGGTCACATTTAAAGGACAAAATTTATAAATTTGAAAATGAAACTGTAGAAATATTGATGATCAATACAGAGAAGGCACTAAGAAGTGTATCCAGGATACACGTCCAAAATGCTATCCGCAATGTCAGAAGAAGGTGTGAGCTTTGCATTGACCAAAATGGACTTCACTTCGCACAATATTTATGAAACATTTGTTATCTGTTCTTATCTATTAATCATTTGATGTTCACAGATTATCATATTTAGACAACCATTTGATTTTTCGTGTGAAAATAAAACTTTTGATGTTTTTTACAGTTTAATAAGAAATTTATATATTAAGTTATTTATTTTTGAAAAGGGAAAAAAAAGACGGTTCCATCTGTTATTCAAATGCTTATGGTTCACATTTAAAAAAACACAAGTTTGTATTATAACTTCGAAAAAAACGCAATAAAAAAAATTTGATTACATCAATGAATTCTACGAAAAGAAGTGCCTGTATAATGTTTTCGTTTCATGTTCATAGCGCCAGTAATAAAGAAGTTATGAGAACTTTTCATTTCAAGCCATTTTCCAATTTTCGCTAATATCTCGAAAACGGTTGAACTTACAAGGTTACGGTTTTCACCAAATTAAATCTCTCAAAAATCGAGCCCGAAAATGTGCCATTCATTTCCTTCTAGCTCCAAGGGTTTCTGAGATCCCCTAACTAGACAACGAATTCGGGACACCCGATACAGAGATTTTGAATATGTTTTTGAGTTTATTTATTGTTTACCGTTTGTAATTCACCGATCAAGAAAGTTTGAAAAAATAACTTGGAACTTCTCAAACAAATGTAGCATTTAGGAAAAGATGAAACTTGAATGAATCCTGAAAATTTTAACTCGCTAAGCTCATTTTGTTGGAAAGTTTGCAAACAGACAGCTAGCCAGTCGAACATTTGTATTTAGTGACCATGTCCCATCCGTGATGAATAATTATTACGATGGCTTTAAGACTATCGTTCGACGTTCTCAGAACTCAAAAGTCATCGGCTTACTATCGGTTTCGTTCGATTGTTTTTCTATCACCGATGCGGACGTTCTATTTTCAGTTCAACTGTTCTGTAGCTGCAAATATCGCGACTAATTCAATATTTCCGCTTGGTTCCTTACACCCTTGTTTCCTACATAATGCGTGCTGGCGAATATACCTGTCCCATCTTCTTCGCTTGTTCCTAGGGAGACTGATCTTGACCTCAGACTGCATTTGAATAACTGTCAACAATCACAAGACTTGGTGTTTTAATGTTCACTCCTATCCTTAAAACCGATCGTAAACTCGATAACTTGAAATTTTCTAGGCAGGTTTAAGATTTGAACATGAACATTCTATTCATGAGTAGAACCTGTAGTCCTCAGGATTCAAATAGTCGAATTGTCATGTGAAAGTTTCTGATGGCTGCTCTCGATTACTACCTCTCACAAGAAACCTTATACAGATGTGGAAGAAACGGATGGAAAACACAGGAGTTCCAGTGTTAAATTCAAGCAGGCTCGGAGTCAAGTGGAACAGTGGAACAATCGAAACCTCAGAGCGATGCGATATTGAATAAGCGGCTGGTATGTTGGAATGGCATTCCGAAAGCTTTGATAAGGGTAAGATCGGAGCATTGGTTACAGCAAACGTTGGTATTTCGGTGGTAGTCGCAAGACGCGACGTTGCCTGTGTCGTTGCCGACCGTTGCTGTAACCAATGCTCCGATCTTACCCTTATCAGAGTTTTCAGAATGCCATTCCAACAGACCAGCCGCTTATTCAATATCGCATCGCTCTGAGGTTTCGATTCTTCCACTGTTCCACTGGAGTCCGAGCCTGCTTGAATTAACACTGGAACTACTGTGTTTCCATCCGTTTCTTCCACATCTGTATATTCATGAATTCGAAATGAATAGAAATTGAAAATATCTCAGATTTCAACTTCCAAAGTTGAAATTCTCAAGGATGGTTCAAGATTTTGTGAGGGAAGTTGAATTTTTAACTATGAACGCTTAAACTTTTTTAACGACTGGACTTCTTCAATTATTTTTTTTCCTTGTTACGTTTTGTTTTCACTTGAATGGTTAATATAGAAATAATTCAGAAGATGAGAAGTTTTAACCCCTTCCAGTGAAAGCAGTTCAAGCTCAAATTTGGTTCGGGCGTACAGAAAACGTTTAATTTTTCCAATATACAACAAACTCAACGTTCCTTAAATTTTCAAATCAAAGAACATAACACTTGCTGCCATAACATCAGAAGGAAGAAAACTGAAACATAGATAATTGGATGGTGCAGCTTCTACGTCAATTACAAAAAAATCTCATCAGTCTGTTGATCTACAAACAGCTGAGACAATAATAGGATCCAGCTCAAAAAAATCAATTGAATAATAGACGTCATAATACTGAGCATAATAATGGCTTATTCCAACACAACTTTTGTTGACCTAACAACATTTTGGCCACTCTAGGTATAGAAAACAAGAATCGAAAAAGCAACTATATAACAATGTACGAATTGCTACACAGGGTTGGGATTAAGTTTGGCACCAATTTAATATCTTTAAAACGAAACGGGCGATATTTTTGAGATTTGGTAGCTGAGTGTAATGGACCACAATGCATCTGGTGAGCATATTTTCATTGATGAGATACTTCCGGTTTAACCGGAAATGACCAATTTTTTTTTATTTAATTGGGACACCCTGTATATTTCTGCAGATTATGAAAGTGCACCTTGTTTCGGATCAGTCCATATCGGGTTCCATGTAAAAAATCTCTGTAAAAAGAAGAAATTCAGTCTTTTTGTACATTTGAGAAAAAATCCATTCAAATAAATAAATCGTTGTTATTTGTATCAATAGTGGGAAATAAAACGAAATACTTTGTTGTAGATAGCTCTTTCTGCTTTTCATGACGTATTTTTTATGAAAATCTATAAAAAGAAGAAATACAGGGCTCTTACTAGTAGAAAAAAATTATTAAAAATAATTAAAAAAAAATCATTTTAAATGTTCGAAGTGCTTGCCATTCACCTCCTGACAATATGCCAGTCTATTAACAAATTATTGAGTAACTTTTCTCTAGAATTCTCTATGTATTAATGCACATTCATCAAGAATCCGTTGTCTCAATTCCTGCTAGCATGCTGGTCGATTAACATAAACACGTGATTTTAGATAACCCCAAAGAAAAAGTCTAATGGGCTGAGATCTGGAGAACGATCAGGCCACTCTATGCGTCCTCTACGTCCAATCCATCTATTTGGAAAAGTAGCATCTAGAAAATTCCGAACCCGTCTATCATAGTGAGGAGATGCTCCATCTTGTTGGAACCAAACGTTCGGTGGTAACTGCCCGTTCTGTTGGAGTGCAGGAATGATTTGATTATTAATGCCCGTACTCATAGTCGATGCTCCGTCAGATCTCATCTCATACTCAAGAGCGTTCTCGGCGGAGACGAGCTCGCATGCTTAGCGACGATCGTATCTCATAAACAAACGGAGAATTCGAACATCGTCGGTGTTCGGGAAATATAATGCTCAAAGAGAAAAGTGGACTGTATTTTTAATAAATTTTCAATTGTTGCAAAATGAGAAAGAGCGGGTATCAGAGACCTACCTTTTTGTAGGGCCGACGTGATGTATTGTTGCGTAGTCTGTTGCACCTTCGGCAGCACTTCAGGGTAGTTTTCACCACAATAGCGTCGAAAAAAGTCCAAGCGAGAGATAAATCTTTGAAAATAGCGTTAGGTGCGTAATTCATCACTCATTAAAGGTACGACGGCAGCGATCGATTTCTTTGTTCGTTCTTTATTCTTATGCCCATATGTTGACTTATCTTCTTATTGCGTCCCCTTTCGTACAATCGGAAAAGGGGAACATAGGTGACCCCTGATACCACTAACGCGGGTATTATTTGAAAACTTTAAACTAAAATATGCAGTTTCCCAAACATTCTGCCCCGAGAAAATGCAGTAAGCATTTTACAAAAATAAAATAGCAATTATCATGAAAAAATCCCACGATCAAATAAAAAAAACTGTAAGCATTATCGCATGCGCACTAAAATCAATATCTATGAAATTTAAAATTGAGACAAAAACCAACAAATAATGAAAATTGAATAATCTTCAGAGAACTTTACTCAATAGGTAGAGGGCAGAGTTTTACTAGTGGTCGTTTCAAAAAACCTGAAACTGTTTTAACTGTCACTACCCTGACAATTTTGTCATCACCAGGGTGAAAGGTGACAATTCTAGCTGGACTCCATTTCCCAGGGGGTAGATTCTCATCTTTAATTAATACAAGAGAACCTATTTTGGGCGGGGAAGTGAAGTTGAGCCACTTGTTACGCTGCTGTAAGGTGTGAAGATATTCACGACGCCATCGGCGCCAAAAATCTTGGTGTAGACGCTGCAATAATTGCCATCGTGACAACCGATTAATAGAAATATGTTCAAAATCAGGGGTAGGAACTACAGAAGGTGGTTCCAGTGTGAGAAAATGTCCCGGTGTCAAAACATCAACTGATTCGATATCTGATGAGAGGGGAGTCAACGGACGTGAGTTTAAGCATGACTCGACAAGTGTCAATAAAGTGTTCAGCTCTTCATAAGTTAAAATTTGATCACCTATAACTTTAGTTAGGTGGAGCTTAACTGATTTAATACCTGCTTCTGCCAATCCATTAAAGTGGGGGCTAGAAGGAGGAGAGAAAGAAAATTTAATATTTTCGTGTTCGGCGGCGCTTTTCATAAGGTTTAGTTGTTTGCTTGCACCTACAAAATTGGTAGCATTATCGCAAAATATTGTTGAAACCCGTCCTCTTCTGGCGATAAATCGCTGTAGAGCAGCCAAAAACATTTCCGTAGATAGATCACTAGCCAACTCTACATGAATTGCCTTGGTGGCAAAACAGACAAACACGCAAATATACGCTTTACACCACTGACTTGACTCCACGATGACGCGTTAAAGTTATGAAATAGGGACCTCCAAAGTCCACAGCAGAATTGAGAAAGGCTTTGGCCTGGTGATGCGACTTCCCGGCAATGAAGCCATTGGAGGTTGAAAGGGCTTAGGTCGAATCTTCCAACAACGAACACATTTAGAAATTATAGAGTTATGGCTCGTTTACTTGAAAGAATCCAAAATTTTTGTGACAATAAATATTGAGTGGTTCGAGGTCCAGCGTGCAAATATTTTCTATGAAAATGATCAATAATTAAATTGGTGAAGTGACTTTGACGAGGTAACAAGATTGGAAACTTAGCGTCGTGCGGCAAATGAGCTTTTTCAATTCGACCTCCAACCCTAAAAATACCTTCTGAATCAAGAAAGGCATAGAGTTTTCGAAGTGGTAAAGAAATTTTTTTATTCTCATATTCACGTGAGAAATGTTTTTGTTGAATATATCGAACTAACAGCAACATCGCATTATTTAATTCTGAATTTGAAAGACAAGCTGCTGAAGTCCTATTCGAGCGATTTCTTACATTCGAGATGAATTTTAATACATAGGCAGTGACTCTCAGCAAAGTGTCAAATGAAGAAATCGACTTATCAATATTTCAAAAAACATTGGTTATCTGAAGCTAATGTTAGAAAAGTTGAAGTTCGCTGTTCTTCTACCGGGTATGAGAAAGATGAATGCGGATGAACATCGATATTTCACGTTCCTTCAATAAAGCGGGACCCTCAAACCAAATTTTATTAGATAATAGTTTTTAGATGGCAGAAGGCCTCTTGATGCTAAGTCAGCCGGATTATTTTCTGAATTAATGTAAAACAAAGAACTTTGTGATGAGTGCGTTTGAATGAATGAAACACGGTTGGCGACAATGTTTTCCAACGACTAGGCTCCCCATTAGCCAGTGGAGTACAATTTGCGAATCAGACCACGATACTATCTTTTTTATCGATATACTTTGGTTAAAAGTTCACAACAAATCGCATAAGTTTTGTTAGCAAGACAGCACCACATAATTCAAGGCGAGGTATTGTAATTTTCTTCAGAGGGGCGATTTTAGATTTTGCACATAAGAAATGTGTCGAAATTTTTGCTTCATTGAAGCACGCAAGTAAACTACACACGCATATCCTTTTTCACTAGCGTCAAAAAGCCGTGAATCTCATATGAACAATCAGGGGGAACTACAAGACGTTGAGTTCAAGTTCAGAAAGCAATGGTAATCTCTAGCTTGTATTGTTGCCATATACGAACAATATCATCTGTGGGAGTCTCATCCCAACCAAGTTTAGAAATCCATAATTTCTGTATCAAATTCTTGAAAAGAAAGACAGTAGGAGCGACGAATCCAAGAGGGTCATAAACTCTGGCCAATTGAGAGAGCATTACCCTTTTGGAACATAAAGAACCTTTGACAGGTTTGCAGGAAAAACTGAAAGCGTCATTCTTAGGATTCCAATTCAATCCTAAAACTTTAAATAGGGATAAATTTTCATCCTTCTGAAATGCAAGAGGGTGCATTGACAAAAATGATTCCGGTAAATCATCAAGAAGTTCTGAAGTATTGCTACAAATTTTCTCAACTGAAACCTGCCTTTTCTAATAGCGAATTTTGGAGATATGAATTTTTCCATGTTAAGGGGGGCGTTTTAACCCCCTGGATCCCTTTGCTAGTGAATGAAATTTTCAGGGAATAATGGTATTAATACTTTCAACCTACGTACCAAATCTTATTATGCGCCGGCGAGTATTTTCGGAGATATGAATTTTTCTATGTTAAGGGGGGCGTTTTAACCCCCTGGATCCCTTTGCAAGTGGATGAAATTTTCAGGGAATAATGATATTAATATTGTTAACGTACGTTCCAAATATTTTTATGCGCCGGCGAATATTTTCGGAGATAGGAATTTTTCTATGTTAAGGGGGGCGTTTTAACTCCCTGGATCTCTTTGCAAGTGAATGAAATCTTCAGGGAATAATGTTATTAATACTTCACCTACGTACCAAATCTTATTATGCGCGGCGAGTATTTTCGGAGATATGAATTTTTCCATGTTAAGGGGGGCGTTTTAACCCCCTGGATCCCTTTGCAAGTGAATGACATTTTCAGGAAATAATGATATTAATATTGTGAACGTACGTGCCAAATCTTATTATGCGCCGGCGAATATTTTCGGAGATATGAATTTTTCCATGTTAAGGGGGGCGTTTTAACCCCCTGGATCCCTTGCAAGTGAATGAAATTTTCAGGGAATAATGTTATTAATACTTTCAACCTACGTACCAAATCTTATTATGCGCCGGCGAATATTTTCGGAGATATGAATTTTTCAGTGTTTTGGGGGGCGTTTTAACCCCCTGGATCCCTTTGCAAGTGAATGAAATTTTCAGGGAATAATGATATTAATATTGTGAACGTACGTGCCAAATCTTATTATGCGCCGGCGAATATTTTCGGAGATATGAATTTTTCAATGTTTTGGGGGCGTTTTAACCCCCTGGATCCCTTTGCAAGTGGATGAAATTTTCAGGGAATAATGATATTAATATTGTGAACGTATGTACCAAATCTTATTATGCGCCGGCGAATATTTTCGGAGATATGTATTTTTCAATGTTTTGGGGGGCGTTTTAACCCCCTGGATCCCTTTGCAAGTGAATGAAATTTTCAGGGAATAATGATATTAATATTGTTAACCTACGTGCCAAATCTTATTATGCGCCGGCGAATATTTTCGGAGATATGAATTTTTCCATGTTAAGGGGGGCGTTTTAACCCCCTGGATCCCTTTGCAAGTGAATGAAATTTTCAGGGAATAATGTTATTAATACTTTTAACCTACGGACCAAATCTTATTATGCGCCGGCTAATATTTTCGGAGATATGAATTTTTCAGTGTTTTGGGGGGCGTTTTAACCCCCTGGATCCCTTTGCAAGTGAATGAAATTTTCAGGGAATAATGATATCAATATTGTGAACGTACGTACCAAATCTTATTATGCGCCGGCGAATATTTTCGGAGATATGAATTTTTCAATGTTTTGGGGGGCGTTTTAACCCCCTGGATCCCTTTGCAAGTGGATGAAATTTTCAGGGAATAATGATATTAATATTGTTACCTACGTGCCAAATCTTATTATGCGCCGGCGATATTTTCGGAGATATGAATTTTTCCATGTTAAGGGGGGCGTTTTAACCCCCTGGATCCCTTTGCAAGTGAATGAAATTTTCAGGGAATAATGTTATTAATACTTTTAACCTACGTACCAAATCTTATTATGCGCCGGCGAATATTTTCGGAGATATGAATTTTTCAGTGTTTTGGGGGCGTTTTAACCCCCGGGATCCCTTTGCAAGTGAATGAAATTTTCAGGGAATAATGATATTAATATTGTGAACGTACGTACCAATCTTATTATGCGCCGGCGAATATTTTCGGAGATATGAATTTTTCAATGTTTTGGGGGGCGTTTTAACCCCCTGGATCCCTTTGCAAGTGGATGAATTTTCAGGGAATAATGATATTAATATTGTTAACCTACGTGCCAAATCTTATTATGCGCCGGCGAATATTTTCGGAGATATGATTTTTTCCATGTTAAGGGGGGGTTTTAACCCCCTGGATCCCTTTGCAAGTGAATGAAATTTTCAGGGAATAATGATATTAATATTGTTAACCTACGTACCGAATCTTATCATGCGCCGGCGAATATTTTCGGAGATATGAATTTTTCAATGTTTTGGGGGGTTTTAACCCCCTGGATCCCTTTGCAAGTGGATGAAATTTTCAGGGAATAATGATATTAATATTGTTAACCTACGTACCAAATCTTATTATGCGCCGGCGGATATTTTCGGAGATATGAATTTTTCAGTGTTTTGGGGGGCGTTTTAACCCCCTGGATCCCTTTGCAAGTGGATGAAATTTTCAGGAAATAATGTTATTAATACTTTTAACCTACGTACCAAATCTTATTATGCGCCGGCGGATATTTTCGGAGATATGAATTTTTCAATGTTTTGGGGGGCGTTTTAACCCCCTGGATCCCTTTGCAAGTGGATGAAATTTTCAGGGAATAATGTTATTATACTTTTAACCTACGTACCAAATCTTATTATGCGCCGGCGAATATTTTCGGAGATATGAATTTTTCTATGTTAAGGGGGGCGTTTTAACCCCCTGGATCCCTTTGCAAGTGGATGAAATTTTCAGGGAATAATGATATTAATATTGTTAACCTTCGTGCCAAATCTTATTATGCGCCGGCGAATATTTTCGGAGATATGAATTTTTCTATGTTAAGGGGGGCTTTTTAACCCCCTGGATCCCTTTGCAAGTGGATGAAATTTCCAGGGAATAATGATATTAATATTGTTAACCTACGTGCCAAATCTTATTATGCGCCGGCGAATATTTTCGCAGATATGGATTTTTGAATGTTTTGCTTCTCGAAATAGCGAATCTGTCGTAATTCATTCTGATAACCAACCGTCGACACCTTCATAACCTCTTTTTATTGGTCTATAAATCAAGCCGAGACTCACATATTCATTATTTATCTGAATCTGCCTCATTTCAGCATTAAATATACTTCCGCACCGCGCGCCACTGGGGAGCGCGTTCGGGCGTTTCCGTCAACGGTCTGCTAGAAATGGTCTGCCAGTTCACTCCGGTGAAGTTGAGTGATTCCTCTAAATCAATGGCAATATTTTGCATCATCGCTTCGTTCGTTACGTCCCGTGGTCTTCCAGATCTTGGCAAATCCTTGACCATTCCAGATGCATTAAAACGTTGTAAAGTTCTAGTAACTGTTGATCGTAATATTGGATTTTTTCAGAATGAAAATCATTAAAAATATGACACACTTCTTCATGAGTTAGTTCTAACACGATCACCATAACCAATCATCATTAATATTTCAATACGATCTTTTTTACTCAAATTGACCATTTTCAAACGTATTCACGATTTATTTTCACAGAATAAACTTCAAAAAACGTGGAGACAGTTACCTACTACAAAATATTTCGTTTTATCTATTACCATGCGTATCCATATGGATACGAACAACATCAATTTATTTATCTGAACGACATTTTCCTCAATTGGACAAAAAACTGTATTTCTTCTTTTTACAGATAATTTTTACTTGAACCTGGTATGGACAGATCCGAAACAAAGTGCTTTTTCAGAATATGCAGAAATATACAGGGTGTCCCATTTAATTAAAAAAATGGTCATTACCGGTTAAACCGGAAGTATTTCATCAATGAAATATGCTCACCAGATGCATTGTGGTTTCAGACATTAGTACGACCGAAGTAACATGGCCGATTTTATTAAATTGTGAATACTACTTTATCTTGATATCAGATCTGCGAATCCGTTCATTAAAATGGCCGAAAACCACCACGAAGAGCCCAATCACCATCAATTCAGCTTTGGAGACGTCTTGCACTGCTGCACTTAATCTTGCACAGGTGCGTGTGCATGTATAAATCCCATAAATTCGCAATTTTAATGCACTAGTGCAACATTTTAAACGTTTTAGAGCCCGTAAAACATACTCTTTAGTATCCGAATTGTAGGAATTACAAGTCACGTATGAAATAACTTCTTGGCGAAAACTAATTTATCCTCGGTCGTCCAGAGTTCTTTGATTGCTTGCACAATGGATGTGAGACGTGTCCCCAATAATCAGAAGTCGCCGTAGAAATTTAATGAGAATTTCTCCTTTACATATAAGATGAGGAGGAAGTGGTTGTAAGACGTTTTCTGAGAAGCTTTCCTTGCTTTTGTCGGGATATTATGAATTATTGGCGTATAAATGTATTTGATGAAAAATATAATACTTACTTCGTTTTAAGTCATTTTAATAATTAGATCAGCTGTAGCTGGTAACTATTGAAATTTTCACGATTGTTCTTTTTCGCATATTATCAGTGTTGTGAATGAAAATAATCCATAAACTCCGTTCACGAAAGGTTGACCGTCGGTTGGCCAAGGAAATTTGACATATTCCACTGTGTATATTAAAATTTAAGGTTATGTTCCTTATTTTCTTGTCAGATTGATACGCAATGTTGTCAATATTGCATAGAATTCTCTGATAACTCGCAAGCTCGTCGGACGAGACCGAGTACATACTGCCAACTTCAGATATATGAAGAAACGCCTACTATGTGCTCAACCTTTCGTGAACGGACTATAGGTATAGGAAACAGTTTTGACTACGAAGATATTTCAGTGCAAATAACGATACTCATATAAATATGAAAATTAGTTATCGACCGTAATTGTTATTAAATTGAAAGTTTATTAGGATTATATTATATTATATTAGATTATATTATACTCATATAAATATTCAATTCAGATTTCGTGAGTTGAAGATAATTACGTAACTGAATTTTTTCACTCTTTTTCGAATTTTAATAATTATGGAATAATAAGACATTTGTATTATTTCATAAGAAAAATTTTGATACATTTCCAGTAAACTTTTGGTTCAATCTTGAACGTTCAGCTTCCGAATTACATTTGATATACCAACAATTCGAAATAGTTATCGAAAAATCCTTTTTCCGTCGACCTCAAAATGAAAGGTGCGTGTTACGTATACGAAATTGATCAATAATGACCCATTTTATTACACAGTTTCTACTACTTGAATGTGCAGTTGTCATGTGCAACCGAACATAAAGTATTCAGGAGCAATACGAGTAATGTAACAACTCTACTGAAACTACTAACGGGTGTTTTTTTAAGAGGTTGCCGATTTTTTTTTGAAAAAAACACATATAAAATTATGAAATGACCAAATTTTTTTTCATTTGATAGATTTAAACACAATTTGTGGCATATGGCCACCACGACTATTTTTCACAAATGTCATTCTGGAGGTCCAATGTTCGACCACTTTTTCAAGCATTTGAGGGCGTATGTCAGCAATGACACGTTGAATATTGGTTTCCAAAGCGTCAATCGATTGAGGTTTATCCAAATAAACCAATGACTTCACGTATCCCCATAAAAAGTAATCGAGTGGCGTCAAATCGCACGAACGCGGAGGCCAATTCACCGGACCATTTCTCGAAATAATGTTGTCGTTGAAAGTTTCTTTCAATAAGTCGATTGTTTCACGTGCTGTATGGCAAGTGGCACCATCTTGTTGAAACCACATTTCATCCATATCCATATCTTCAAGATTTGGCAACAAAAAACTCATTGATCATGGTTCTGTATCGATTTCCATTCACGGTAACGCGTCTAAGAAATGAATATCGTTGACTCAGAAATTAGGTTAATTAGGACAAGGTTAGGCTTGGTCCGGTATTAAAATCACCTGTAAAAATGCTACATTAGTCTATATTATTGTAAATTATTCTTTCATTTCATTACTCGATAAATACCGATGGGAATTATGATAAAAAAAAATTAAATAGTGAACACACTTTATTTCCTTCATACTATAAATAGATTCGTAATAATAATAGTCGTCATATTCGTGTCTGTTTTTCATATTGATACAAAAATTCTTCATTTACAACTGGACGTCGCTTATTATCTCATAAATTTATGATTTGCTTTCATACGACAGATAAATTGCTCATGGTCAATGCAACGGTGGATAATATTCGACATTCTTCACAAGTTATTGATGAATCATTTCAAACCCCTATAAACATAATCATCATCTATGAAATGGAAAGAACATACCAAAATGTTCTTTGAAATATGTTTACCCATTTTCAGTTAGAGTTGCTTTTTGCCGGTCGGTTCGCACTTGATTGATTGAAGAGAGAGCTCTAAAATTTTCTACCCGAACATGATAGGTACCATCAGCTGCTAGAAGAGCATGAAAATGGACAGTGAGATCTCTTTGCCCAAGAAGAGCACTAAGAAACTGAAAAACGAAGTGACAAAGTATTTTTAGCACAGTTTTAAAAAATGTAGAATATAAAATAACAATGGAGAATCAGACAAACTTCAAATAACCGTTATTCATTTTTCGCATTACAGAAATTACCACTAGCGCGAGTACCGGTTAGGAACATTTGCTAATACTCCCACCAAAGTTGTGAAAATGGCTGAAATGTTAGGGTTCTTGACTGGGAATTTCATAAAAATGCCCCAGATCCTATGGAAGGAAGAGAACGCTTATGTAAAACTGCGATCTAGTTTTCGTATATGTTTCCTGAAAGCCATGCATGTATATAAAAATGCGACAATCCATAAATTCGAAGAATATTTTCCTTTTTATATTTCCAGGCCATGGATTCAATTCGCCAAAAACAAATTAATCTTGTCGAGTTTCGTTATTTTCCACGTTCGATCTCTGGAACCATTCCAACTCGTGACCATAAAGATCATCTTCAGCGGATATCCATTATACAGCACCGAGGGCACAAAGAAAACCCATAAATTGAAACCTGTTCTTCAATGAGAGATCGAATTGGAAATACGAAAATAATGTACGTTTATCTGTAAGCCGGATTATCATACATTACAGGTAGAATGCGGTTTTTCAACTGGTTGTTCACATTGTCACTGAAATAAAGGGCTTTCCAATAAGAGATGTTATTTTGATAGTCAAAGAAAAATTTCATTTTTCAATATAGATCAACGGTTTGTTTATTTCATTATAAAAAAGAAGCTAGTGGAAAATAACATCAGGTACAGGACCATATCCTCTTAATGAAATTTTTTAATAAACAAATCGTAAAGTGGCTGCCCTATATCCTCACGAATTCCATCTTTGAGGTCTTGAATCGACGATGGGCTATTGGAGTAGACCTTCTCTTTCACGTGGCCCTAAAGGAAGAAGTCGCAAGTGTTAAATCACAAGATTTGGGTGACCAATTGGGATCACCTCTTCGAGAGATAACACGGTCCGGAAACTTTTCCAGCAAACGATCAATGTTGCTTATGTGGCACGTAGCGCCGTCTGGTTCCAGATCAATACTATCCGATTTCGAACATAAAAAATCATTAATCATCTCCCGATAGCGCAATCCATCCACCGTAACTGTTGCTCCAGCCTCATTTTCGGAAAAGTAAGGTCCAATGACTCCGCCGGACCATAAACCGCACCAAACAGTAACACGTTAAGGATAGACAGGCTTTTCAAAAATAACTTTTGGGCTTTCCGAGCCCCAAATGCGACCATTTTGCCTGTTGACGAAGCCTTCGAGGTGAAAATGGGCCTCAACACTCAAGATGATTTTTCGATGGAATTCTAGCTCATTCTCATGCATTTCAACGACCGAATCAGCAAAGACACGACGTTGTTGATGATCGGCCGGCTTGAGTTGTTGTGCAAATCGAACTTTATAAGCCTTAAGACCCAAATCTTTATGCAAAATACGGTGTAATGGCGTTTGTGGAATGCCTAATTCCAAATAACGACGAGGAATGGACAAACTTAGGTTTTCTTCAACACTTTCAGCTACAGCAGCAATAGGATGTTCTTGAGCGATGTGCATGAGTTTTGTTCTTCACGTCACTATATTTTGTCCCAACAGCTCGAATTTTTCCACCAATTTCTTCATTGCGGTCCAACAAGGTGCTTTACGACGACCCAAAAATGTTCGATTTTTACGAACCGTCTTTGCCAAATTTTTACCATTTTTAATGTGAATTTTAATAATTTCAATGCGTTCCTGAAGCGTGTATCGTTCCATTTTCATTAATGGTGTAGTTTCTACTTGTCAAATGTCAATAATGACAGCTTCAAGCGTGACATCTACCGAAATAGCGAGCTATTCAAAATAACACCTCTTATTGGAAAAACCTTCACAAATCGCTTTACTTCGGCTTGGATGGGTTGTTGCATTAATTTATTAATTCAACTTTTACTTCAAACAAACAAAAAAAGATAATAAGGTTGGCGGTATTATGAGTTTCTCGAAAAAAATTAAACCTACCCTGATATTCAAGCTAGATGTATCGTTTTTCCAATATGAATGAAAGCGCAAAAGCTTTCGACTTCATATCAATAGTAGAACAAAAATCTTAAATTCGAAAAAGAAGATAGAAAATAAAAACAAGAAATGTTACCTTATAAATCAATAAAGTTGAATCTTCATCTTCAGTGGATATCCATTATACAGCACCGAGGGCACAAAGAAAACCCATAAATTGAAAGCTGTTCTTCAATACGAGATCGGATTGGGTATACGAAAATAATGTAATAGGCAATGTACATTACCGTTAAAATGCGGTTTTAAAATTGGTTATTTGCTGGAACCTACCAATAGAAGAAAAAAACTCAAATTCGAAAAAGAAGATAGAAAATGAAAACATTCAACACTGCACCGAGGTTCGAACCCGCGACCTCCAGCATGGCAGTAAAACCTTCTAACAAAAGTTGCATTTTGTCACTAATAGTTTCTGTTTTCATTTGCGTTGATTTCAACAGGAAAGTTGACCTTATAAATCGATCAAACGGAATCTTCATCTTCAGTGGATATCCATTATAAAGCAAAGAGGACACAAAGAAAACCCATAAATTGAAACCTGTTCTTCAATCGGAGATCGAATCGGGAATACGAAAATAATGTACGCTTATCTGTAAGCCGGATTATCATACATTAGCGGTAGAATGCGGTTTTTCAATTGGTTGTTTGCATTGTCACTGAAATACAAATCGCTTCACAGCGGCCTGGATGAGTTGCTGAATGACGTTTTCTCGTCGAATAAAAATAAAAGTGCGAGATGAAGAGTTGACAGCAAAGCTTTTCATATGGAGTTTATTTTCGAATACAGTTGCACTATATTGATTTATCACATCTTGGCTAAGGAAACGTGTATGGAGTAACTCAATGAGCATTTCAAGTGATTTTCAGAAAAACTCATTTTAGAAGTGTCGGATCCTCAGAAACTCATAGCGATTACCCGTTTTCTGTTTCGTAGTCAGCCGAAATAATATTGCGAACTCTATCTATAAGAATTGGCGGTTGCGTGTGACGTAGGCGCGTTAGCGTTCATTGGTTGAATGTTGAATCATAGATTACATAAATGCTGACTGGTAACTCGGGAACTTGAAAAAACTGTTGAGGAACAGAAAGTGAGTAGACGATTTGGGCGTTTTTTTGAAATTTTTCAGAAAATCTTCCTAGCTGAAATATTTTTCTCCAGAAAAATTATTGATAATATTAGGCCGTCATGTGAACAAAGTGAAATAACATCATTTATCCTACTGAATGCTTCCAACCAACAGTAAAAAAAAATCATGCAATTCCTATGAAAATCCATTGTACCGATTCTTCTTTTCATAATCAAAATTATGAGACGGAGAATGGCGGACACAATCTTGTCACTAAAATTGATTCGACAATTATTCAGAAAAGACACAGCACAGAAAGATTCCATGAATAGAATTCACGTAAATCGAAAACAAACTTGTCGATACAAGAAAACTGGCTGAAGAGGGGTTGCCCATGGGCATTGGGACAAATATGTCCCACCTGGGCAGTTTAACTCCACCTAACAAGCGATAATGGAATAGAATCAAATTAGTAGTAAGGATCTGCTGTAAGACGTCCTACACATCTGTTAACACGATAGCACCTACATATTCCTCGTAGTTTTCGCAAAAGAAAAGGTGGGACATAATTGATAGTCCCAATGCCATATAAAGGGATAATCACTTGAAATTTTGACTGAATTATTGTATTGGTATATAATTAACAGTTCTTTCAATGCTATCACATGGAAAAACCCTATTTTTCAACATACTGTAAATATTCATTATGTTTGAAATGGTTGAATATTTCATTTTGGAAAAGGCGTTAGTTATAAGTCGCTGTTGACTCGAAATGAGTATAAGCTAAGGCGAAAAAAAGGTCGTGATGCTATCAAATGTTTTCAACATAGAAATACTTTTTACCATTCTATTCGGCATATTGATTTAACGTGAACGTGAACGTTTTAAGGTTTTTCTAATTTATAAATTTTTTGTTAATTCTGACAGTATGGTGGATTTGAGACGGTTTAAAATTGAAAAAAAAAATCCATTTCAAATGAACATAAAGGATGCCAATGGGCTTTCGAATGGCACAATAAAATACCAACAACTTTCCTGAAGAAAATTGACAGCGCAGCCTATTTCTTTTCGCCGATTATAACGCTCATCTAAGTCAACATTTTCATGTACAAAACTCTCTTCAGAGAATAATGATACATAATACATTAGGCTGTTTTCGATAGAATTGGGTTCACCAATAAGTGAGAATCGCCCTTACAGAGATTGAGTTTGAAGTGAATTATGTGCGAATTGAAGTAGCTTTCGCACATTTTTTCAGTTTAAGAAATCAGAAATTCAAATTATAATATCCTAAGAACTATTGGTTGCATTCCATTCATTTTGGAATTCAACTTCTCTTGTCGAATTTTAAATATACCTCGAAATTTTCGATATCGCTGGATATCAAATTTGATTTGAATTGTCATTTTACGAACATGAAATTTTTACTTCCGATCTTGTTTTGTCAATATTGTGCTCATTTGTTTTCAGTTTTATAATCTCGATTCATTATGTTTATGTTTTGACAATGGTTATCATTTCTGTAATTTCAGTCGTGTTGAAGCCGACTATATTTTTTCTCATTCATTAAATTTTTAACAACTTTTTTAGCACGCCCATATTTTCAAGAATTTCAATAATTCTCATTTGAGGTTTATGTTCTGATACATGGTAAATTTTCAATATTTTCCTATAGTGACTTCTAGTTGCTCTTAATGAGGTGTTGAAGAAACACGGATCTGTGTTGATTGGCTTTTGAGTTAGGTACTATAACTCTAAGAATTCTATGCTCTTTATGTTTGGGTCTCTACAAACTGAAGTTTTTAGTTTTTCACAATTTTCAATATGGATCAATTTGATTCTGAAAAATATCGTTTATGATATATAATGTCGAGTCCGATGAATGTATAATTATGAAACGTAAAATTTTACGTTGCACATTGCTGAAGTTTTGGACTTCTACACTATTTATTTCATACAAAGCAGACATAATCAGGTATGTGGAAAATAATTTCAGAACACTATCCAACAACTCTACAATTTCATCTACTAAACTATCTCAAGAATTGAATTTTTCATCCATATATCACTATGATTACTGTTCCGTAAATGACGATCTCTTAGGTGGTATCCATATAGCTATATCTTCCTGCATCCATTCAATTTGCCATCATAATACAGTGCATGTGTTCTTCAATAATGAGAAACGTATTTTTTGCATTCATTTAACTCTACTTGAACCATTAAGTATCAGATAACCTATCGTCATTCAATCATAAAAATAGTTGTACTAGCACAAGCATATTCAGAAGGTTGATTACGCTAACGGTTAACAAAGATTGATTATTATGAGTTTAGAGGTGATCGTCAGGCATCTTCTATACTGCTACTACATCAATGTTCTGTCTTGAGATTGATAGTGGATATTCTGAAGAAACAGATGTGATTCCTTGAATTATTGTCTATAATTTCATTTCGAAATCATTTCATAAGGATTCCAGATGACTTTTTATTCTGTTATGAAAAGATTTATTATACGAGATGGCAAATTATTGTTATTATTGGATGTTATTTATTGCTATTGTTATTTAATACAATCTACTATGGAAATTATTCGGAGCTCTGATTGTGCAATAATCATATGATATTCACGTGGTAAGTTCTTAGCTGACGAATCTGCTGAAGGTTTTGGCTCAACTCTATTACTGATGAACTACATTCGATCTGAATGATTAGTTGTAACAAGTGCTGAAACCAATTAGGCCAAGCAATAGAGATCTTCCTTGACAAGAATACTACCTGGAAGCCACCTGTGCCATTCCGAGCAGGACAGTCCGTAGTTTATTCCCACCATGTTTAAACACGAAAATGCCATTTTTTTATTTGTTATTAACAAAAAACAAAAATACGCGTTATTTTCAGTTTTTTCGTTGCAGAATGGAAACTATTGATGCAGTGATAACGTTGCAGTGGGATGAATTGTAAAGAATTACATTGTGAAGAGAATGATCCGATCGAAGAATTAAAACTGGAGAAAAGCGGAAAAAACCGGAAAATTGCGTTTTTTTCTTTCAACTCATAACTCTGCCATTTTGCAATATAAGAACTGAAACTTCACACGATAGTAGCTATTGACGTGCAATTCATGTGTGCCAAAATTGAATTCGGTCGTATAAATAGTTACATAATTCCCATTTGAATTTCTTTTGACATATTCGCGGAGAGCTGGATGCGTTTGAGATCGTCCGATTAAAAATAAAAAAAATTGATTTGGAAAGAAGACGTGATCAGTAAACAAACGTCTATTCTGATTTTTCAAAAAAACGCGTTAAGTGTGTTAAAAACTAGTGAGAACATGAGGGAAAACGACCGACCAGCGAGAGTGGTCGAGGGGTGAGGGAATGAGCGAATCGAGGGAAACGCCGCGGAAGCCAACGGTCGCCGAGTTTAAGAATTGTTGCGCGGACAGCGCACCAAATTTTGTACACCTATACGTTTCCCCTCGATTCGCTTATTTCCTCTCCACTCGACGCTCTCGCTCGGTCGGCCGTTGTCCCTCATGTTCTCACTAGTTTTTAACACACTTAAACGCGTTTTATTGAAAAATCAGAATAGACGTTTTGTTACTGATCACGTCTTCTTTCCAAATCAATTTTTTTAATTTCAATCGGACGACCTCAAACGCATCCAGCACTCCGCGAAAATATGTCCAAAAAAAATTCAAATGGGAATTATGTGAAAAATATTTATCCGACCGAATCCAATTTTGGCACACATGAATTGCACGTCAATAGCTACTATCGTGTGAAGTTTCAGTTCTTAATATTGCAAAATGGCAGAGTTATGAGTTAAAAGAAAAAACACGCAATTTTCGGTTTTTTCCGCTTTTCTCCAGTTTTAATCATTCGATCGGATCGTTTGACCATCATTCTCTTCACAATGTAATTATCTACAATTCATCCCATTGCAACGTTATCACTACATCAATAGTTCCCATTCTGCAACGAAAAAACTAAAAAGAACGCGTATTTTTGTTTTTTTTTGTCAATAACAAATAAAAAAATGGCATTTTCGTGTTTAAAACATGGTGGGAATAAACTACGGACTGTCCTGCCGGAATGGCACAGGTGGCTTCCAGGTAGTATTTTGTCAAAAAACTAATCATTGTAGCTCTGTTGCTTGGCGTAAATGGTCTGTTGAAAACAACGAACAGAAGTCATTAAAATTGGGCAAACATAAAAACTCATATATAAATATCGGTAATGGATACCGGTTCAAATAATTTGTCAACTGCTAACAATAATATGAAGGCATATCTGAGTATATAATAGGTATCTTAAAATAGTTTGAAAGCAGAAACATTTCGCTGTTTATATTCATGATAACATGGCAGAATCGATCCAATGGTTTCTGAGTTACAGTTAGAGGAAATGAAACCCTTAATCCTCAATACTTTTTTTCTTGGAAAAGTGAATATGCTTAACAATTTTTTGCGCGTTCGTTCTACTTGAACGAGTGCTATATCGTTCTGCCAAAATTTCTGTAATTTTCGAATCCGTTACAGTGATAACTTTTGAAGAGATGGTAATAAAGACTTGGAATCTACAGGGTGAGTTCGATTCCCGAATGCCTAGGTGAAGTTCGTTAACCAGCCAAATCGTACAGGGTGTTCCATCAAATATGGCCATTCAAAAGTTGTGTTCCTCAATAATTCAGACAAAACGAAATCAATCGAAATGAAATATTGCGACCACATGCAAGATGCTCATGGTAAGCCTCATGCAAAATTTCGTGGTTCACAAAACCGTCTATAAAAAAAAATCATTTTGTAAATGGAGATTGATATAGGTACTGAATGTTCGTGCAAAATTTTGTGGCAAGTGTTTAACGGATCCATTGGAAATTCATTTGGAATCTTTATATTTCCATGATAGGGTATCCGATTGGAAAGAAATTCATATTGTGAATAAAGACTGATATACTAAATGTTCAGGCAAGATTTCAAAAGGATAGCATCATCAGAACCGTAGAATTTATTTTTTTCAAATTATTTATTTTTTCACATATTTCATTTTCTGAATATTTTCTAGAATAAATTTCCGATTGTACTGAGTTTCTGCATTCATATATTTGGTATCAATCTCAAGTCCCATATGAAATTTCGAAGTAATAGTCTTATTGCTCCACCAATGAACGAGCGCTCAAAAGTTTCTGCTCAGGGCACATCACTCAATCTACAATCGAATATCCTTACATTTGATGTATTTCAATCCAAATTCTATTGGAAGATAGGGAGATTACATATTCGAAAAGCAAGGGGAGAGCTGCTTTCGAAATTACAGATTAGTGGATTTCCATTTATAGTAATTAGTAAAAGTATAAAGGTCTGATTGCCAGTATTCTCCAATCATAAATTGGAAATTATTTCCTTGTTTTTCAATCAAAAATCAATAATTTTTTAGCCAGATCGCTGAATAGGTAATCAAATTACCTTTCATTTGATGTATCATGATCCATAATAGCCCAGGGGATGAGAAATATCAAAATCAACAAAGCATATAGTCCGTTCACGAAAGGTTGAGCCGTCGGTTGGCCATGATAATTTGACATATTCCACTGTGTAGGTTATGATGTTCATTTTCTTGTCAGATTGATACGCAATGTTGTCAATATTGCATAGAGTTGTCTGATAACTCGCAAGCTCGTCGGACGAGGCCGGATACATTCGGAAACATTGAATTCATTTTACGTTATGACAGCAAATACTGCCAACTTCAGATAAATAAAGAAACGCCTACTATGTGCTCAACCTTTCGTGAACGGAGTATAGGATAAAATACTTTTGAAACTGAAAATTACCGTGTTCTAGGATTTTCCTCAATATTTCTTCGTTTTGGAATTACTGATCTGTTACGTTATTTTTTTGTCACACTGTATTTTAGAGACTTCAGAGTCACTGTAGAAATAGTCCCCGATCAACGTTTTCTCAGTCAACTGATCGTTGCTCTTCATTTTGAGTTCGAGAAGAAAGTGATCAGAAGATTTGATTAGTAAAATGAATATAATAAATAAATAAATATGTATTTCCGTCATTGTTTTCAAGGAATCCGAAAGATCAGGTTACCAGAACATTCCGCATCGTTTCCAACAGAAGGTGGAACAACAAATGAACTCATGATTGTGGGTGGCAAATTGTGTTTGTAATAAATCTTCACATCCTTTATTGCCTTGATAAATTCACTGAATTGCTCGATTAAAACAATGCCAGTGTTATGCGTAGTGGTAATTGATAACAAAGAGAGAAAATAATTGATTCATATTTTTTGTGGCAGTAATTCAGATAAGAAACTCATTCGAACATATCGATAAAATGGAAATATATGTGTCATAAAATCATTACTCTAGACTTATAATGCATGAGTGACGAATGCGATTCGGATTGCACATTTAATCTTTAATAACAATATGGATATGAGGTTCATTTCAGGAGCTATAATATTACATTACACACAGGGTCTTTCACGAGGAACCTCACCCATATTTATACGGGAAACTACTGAACGTATTTTCATGAAATTCAGCACTTATAAGTATTTCGTGATGCTGATGAAATCTAAAATATTTTCAAGGCATGAGCACCTCCGGTTTTTCCGGAAATGACGTCAACTTCCGTTTTTCAAATTAGAACACCATTTTTTTATTGCAGAAATATTCCTTAGAAAATTTCAAGTTATTTTGATGTAACGTTTTTCAGTTTTGGTTGGAAAATTCTCTCTGAGCGGGAAAATTCGAAAAAAAAATTCGAAAATAGAGCTCCGCTGAAACAAGAATAACTTCGAGGTTTTTGGATGGAAAATTTTCATTTTTGGGATTTTCAAGATGTAAGATTGATGTATGAACTTTAAAATCGAAATCGCGATTCATGATACAGGGGGTTAAAAAATCGCTTTCAAAGTTAGGGATGACAAAATCGTGAAAAATCAATTTTTTCAAATTAGAACCCCATTTTTTTATGGCAGATATTGAATCTACGTTAAAAAATAATGTGAGTGTATGCATCACACCTTGCCCTGAAGTGGACATTTTCTTAGTTATTCACAAAAAACTGTTTTTCGTCTTGAATTGTCAGCTATTTCTTTCCCTTTACGCCATAAAGATGAAATTTTCAGGAACTGTTACTTAAAATATGTTTTAGATTTTACTACCCTAATATGCAAGAGAAAAAAGTTACAGGTTTTCCTAAATAGATGGCAAATTTTGATTCGAATTTGTATCGAAAACCTCTTTATTTCAACAATCGGCCATCGGTTTTCTCCCAGTGATAAATAATAATTCCTTATGAACCATATGCAAAAACTTACCATGTTTTACATTTTTTTTAATGATAGATATCATTAATTACATCTGCCAAATTAATGATATCCATCATTAACAAAAAAGAATGTAAAACATGGTAAGTTTTTGCGTATGGTTCATAAAGAATTATTTATTTATCACTGAAGAGAAAACCGATGGCCGATTAGTTGAAATAAAGAGGTTTTCGATACAAATTCGAATCAAAATTCGCCATCTATTTAGGAACAACCTGTAACTTGTTTCTCTTGCATATTAGGGTAGTAAAATCTAAAACATAGTTTAATAAACAGTTCCTGAAAATTTTATCTTTTTGGCGTGAAGGGAATAGAAATAGCTGAAAATTCAAGACGAAAATAGTTATTTATGTACCAAGTGCGTTATATGGATCCTAACGCCCGGAGGGAAACATTCGGCCCGGGGCCTTTGGCCCGAGGGATGAATGTTGCCCGTTGGGCGTTAGGATCTAATAACGCTCGTGGTGCATACAAGATTTTATTTTCAGGAATATATCATTTACTTAATTACAATAAAATTTGATTGCTCCTATGTTTTTTTTCATTTACTTTCAGTAGTAACCATGGCATTTGGTAATATTTTGAAGTCGTTATTGCTGTCATCATTTTATTAAGTGAATGTCATTACTGTTTTCGTTGTGAGCGGGCGTTATGATCCATAATGCCCGCTAAAATGCCCACGGGCATAATGAGTGTATTATAGCAACCGTTTCTAAGGTAAAATAAACATATAATGTACAAGTGAAAAATAAACAGTTTTTTGTGAATAACTCAGAAAATATCCACTTTAGGGCAAGGGTGTGATGCATACACTCACATTAATTTTTAACGTAGATTCGATATCTACCATAAAAAAATGGGGTCTAATTTGAAAAAATTGATTTTTCACGATTTTGTCATCCCTAACTTTGAAAGCGATTTTTTAACCCCCTGTATCATGAATCGCGATTTCGATTTTTGAAGTTTATACATCAATCTTAGATCTTGAAAAATCCCAAAAATGAAATTTTCCATCCAAAAACCTCGAAGTTATTCTTGTTTCAGCGGAGCTCTATTTTCGATTTTTTTTTCGAATTTTCCCGCTCAGAGAGAATTTTCCAAACAAAACAGAAAAATGTTACATCAAAATAACTTGAAATTTTCTAAGGAATCTATTTCTATAAAAAAATGGTGTTCTAATTTGAAAAACGGAAGTTGACGTCATTTCCGGGAAAACCGGAGGTGCTCATTCCTTGAAAATATTTTGATTTCTCAGCATCGTGAAATACTTTTAAATGCTGAATTTCATGAACATACGTTCAGTAGTTTCCCGTATAAATATGGGTGAGGTTCCTCGTGAAAGATCCTGTATAGTGCCACCGTTTTACACGCTCAACTTTCGAATGTTGAGCCGAGAGTAGATATTGCGTGAATGCTCGTGCGTTGCGACTTGGACAGCCATCCTATGGAAACCAGACAAGATCTAAGTCAATTGGTAGTTTTCGAACTGTCGGAATAATTCTATTTTCTAAAAGCTCCACATATTTTACAGCTTTTAGGTAACCGTCCATTAAAAATGGCCCAATGACGTAATTACTCGCCAGTATTCAAGTCCAAACATTTAAGTTTTTTTGGATACTGGGTGCACACATGAATACTCTGACGTTAATTCTTTTTAGACCATCATATTACTACTGATGGATTATGTTTTTTATTCAAGGAAAACGATAACTCATAAATAAATAAGACATGGCTCAAAAATAAACTATTTTCATTTTCTTTTTTCATCATCGTTTCACAGAGTTACATTCGTTTGATATGGTCTTCTGGAAAAACCTCCTGAGTTGTTTTAACCTTATACAATCGATAACCATTTCTTTTCAAAATATTCCGACAGTTCTATCACTCATATCGACTTGTTCGGCAATTCGATTACTTGAACAAGGTTCACTGGTTTCAACAGCAGCACACACATCTACCTCTCTATTCAGACGATTTTCATTTATGGTTTTGGTAAGTGTATCAATTCTGCGATGACTACATTGTTGTAAACATCCACAGCTCTCGAAAAGCAACAATGAACGAATTTATTATCTCCTGAATTGATTGACCACCAAAACCATTTTATTATTCGAATTTTTTCTTGTAAACTAAACATAATTAATTTTCAGACCGACATGATATAACGCAAATCACGTTTGGATTGCGACTGATTCTTCAGAGCACGCAGGTCGGCCAGATTATTATTTGATATGGCATCGCACTCATTTTTTGACTCTTCCACTGTTCCATTGGAACCAGAGCGACTTGGCGATTTGTACGCTGAATCCTATGTTTCCGAGTGAATTTTCCAAACCTGTATATGAAATAGCAAACAATGTCATGTTCCTCTTGCTTGATGATCTTCTTATATTATTCCTTTGCCGAGTCTAGATCAATGTGAGATCAATCAGAACGAAACGATTCTTCGAGAAGCATTCACACTCTGACCTCACGTATGTTGCACACGTTTCCCCAGCACGCCTGCCCCATCATCAGGAATAAGTAAAATTAAATCAGGGGGAACTTCGGGCCGAAAGATCTGTTGTCGGGGGCCTCGACTCCACGCCGTTTCCGAAGGTAATTTGGGAAGGTCATTTCGGTAATGACCCTGGAGCAGGCCACTCTTCGATGTTAATTAACCAGGCCTGCTAGTGAAACTCGGCGAGCCATTTTGCGAGCGAAATTAAAGCAACCCCTTCCGAAGGCGCCCTTAGGGGCTGAATGGGAGTGCTGGGAGTAGGAGGGGGTAAAATTTGATCCCAAATGGGGCGAGTGCGTTATTCATCGTGCGGATTTCGGATCGGAATTTATCATGTGATCCGGTTGGAAGTAGTTGGGAAAAACGGTTCATTAATTCTTGTTGTTTTTGGTTCATATAGAGCTGGATTGGAGAAAGTTATTTGGAATTGGGGTTCATGAATGGTTGTTTTATGAACGGTAGTTTTAATCCGACTGGGTTGTTTTGGTTAGTAATGTTGCTTGGCGAGTTGAGTTATATGTATATTCGGAAAGCTCTGAAATTAGGGTGTTTGTTACCATGTACATGAAAATTGTTTGCTGATAAAATCTCGAAATAAGTTCCGATTTTGGGTATCCAGCTTTCACGCCTATGTTCTCCCACTTATTCACGATAGAAATAGTGTGAGACTGAGTGGTAACCCGTTTGAGTACTGATTTGAATAATGTATCTACAGAAACAGTATATTCTTTCAATTTATGTAGGTATATGCTGATTGGCCTTGAAGCAATGGTCTTGATCACATTGAAAAATCGTTTTGTCCATGGGTGACATTATTTGTGAGTAAAGATACTTCGTCAAAAGTCTTGGCACCCTAGGTTTCTCAAGAAATAAACCATCTATGTTCTGGAATTGAGATTTGTTATTTTAATTGCAATTGCTTTTCATAAAAAATCTTCTTTTGCTACTTTTCGCTTCATGCCGTTTCCGAAGGTAATTTGGAAAGGTCATTTCGGTAATGACCCTGTAGCAGGCCACTCTTCGATGTTAATTAACCAGGCCTGTTAGTGAAACTCGGCGAGCCATTTTGCGAGCGAAATCAAAGCAACCCCTTCCGAAGGCGCCCTTAGGGGCTGAATGGGAGTGCTGGGAGTAGAAGGGGAAAATTGATCTCAAATGGGGCGATTGCGTTATTCATCGTGCGGATTTCGGATCGGAATTTATCATGTGATCCGGTTTGAAGTAGTTGGGAAAAACGGTTCATTAATTCTTGTTGTTTTTGTTTCATATAGAGCTAGATTGGATAAAGTTATTTGGAATTGGGGTTCATGAATGGTTGTTTTATGAACGGTAGGTTTAATCCGACTGGGTTGTTTTGGTCAGTAATGTTGCTTGGCGAATTGAATGGGTTATATTTTCGGAATGCTCTGAATTTAGAGTGTTTGTTACCATGTACGTGAAAACCATTTTCTAATCAAATCTCGAAATTTGTTACGATTTTGGGTATCCACCTTTCACGCCTATGTTCTCTCAGGCATTCACGATAGAAAAAGAGTAAGACTGAGTGGAAACCCGTTTGAGAACTGATTTCGATTATGCCATGTATCTACAGAAACAGTATATTCGTTCAATTTATGTACCTATATGCTGAGTTGCCTTGAAGCAATCGTGTTGATCACATTGAAAACTCCTACGTGGCAAGTTTCGTTATCATCTTCTGTCCATGAGGGTATTATTTTGTGAGTATAGATACTTCGTCAAAAGTGATGGCACCCTAGGTTTCCCAAGAAATAAACCATCTATGTTCTGGAAATGAGATTACTAATTTCAACTGCAATTGCTTTCCATAGAAAATCTTCGTTTGTTACTCTTTGCTTCATGTAGTTTCCGAAAGTGATTAAGAAAGGTCATTTCGGTAATGACCCTGTAGCAGGCCACTCTTCGATGTTAATTAACCAGGCCTGCTAGTGAAACTCGGCGAGCCATTTTGCGAGCGAAATTAAAGCAACCCCTTCCGAAGGCGCCCTTAGGGGCTGAATGGGAGTGCTGGGAGTAGGAGGGGGTAAAATTTGATCCCAAATGGGGCGAGTGCGTTATTCAGCGTGCGGATTTCGGATCTAGCCCAGTCAAATTAGATGAAAAAGGGGGCCAACCTCGGAATGAAAGATAATAAGCTGAAAATTGGTATGAACCTTTGTTTTGTCATTCTAAATGTTGTCTCAAAAGTCACAAATGCTATCGTGCCGGCGTCTTAAGATATTGAAGGTCAAAGGTCATAAAAATCGGTTTTTTGCGAATATCTGCCTTCCTATTGCTTTAATGAGATTTGTAGTTATTACGAAAGTTGTAGACTATAAAATTGTCTACAACTTTTGTTTGAACTTTTTTTTCATACGACCAACCGTTTTTGGGGTAGAGCGTGAAGAGTGCGCAGCGTAGTCATATATGACCTAATGCAAGGTCAAGCGTGAGTTACGGTTAGCAGTTCGTTGTAAAGTCAATTATTACCTAACCATTATAAATATTAAACAATGCCCACTAATTATGTACTAATTATTAATTAGCTATTTAAAAAAGGAAAAGAACTGTTACTAGAGCATTGGAGAAAATTTCCAATTTGGATGTACTGGTGGAAGTATTTCAACAAGAAAATTGCCCGGAACAAACATATTTGAAAATGGAGTGCGCATCTTGTTGGCGTTATATAATGCTCCAAAATCTGAGGACAACATTGGCCATTTTCGCTACACGCAATTCATCAAATTAACGAAACTAAATAAACCTGTACAATTGTCAACACTTCCACCAACAAGTGTAGCAGCTCGTCAATATTCAATCGTGTTTACTACCAGATTCAAACGTGTTAAGGACATAGAACCTCAAGAATGGGGCTGGATGCTCGAAAATGAAATCCTGGAGCCCATAAGAACGTTACTACCTCCAGCACCAGCCGAACTACTAAACGTAATATTTTGCAATTGCAAAAATGGTTGTGGTTCCCGCTGTGGATGCAGAAAGTCAGGGCTACTATGTTCTTCAGCTTGTGGCCAGTGCAACGGACAAGCTTGCCTCAACGCTTCACTAAATCCAAGTAATCCCGATTCCCGATAAAGAAAGCACATATGAGCCTGAAATTCTGGAAGGTTTGGAGATGAATATGACCGATGATGAGGATGATTATAATGAACTAAACTTTTTGGAGCGACAACAAGGAGAAGACGACAAAGAAGAAGAAGATAATTAGCTTTCTTTTACAATTTTATTATAATTAAAATCAATATGCCATATTAAATGATAAATAAAGATATATGTGAAATATATTCTCTTACTTTTTAATATAAAATATAATTGAAATATATAATCCAGAATTAATAATATATTATAGTAAAATAATAATTATACAATATGAATAATTCAATTACTTATTTAAATTAATATAAATAATTAACAAATAGAACATAAATAATGGGCATTGTTTAATAAATATAATTGTTAAGTGAATAATTGACTTCATACAACGACCTGCTAACCGTAACTCACCCTTGACCGTGCATTAGGTCACATATGACTGTACGCTGCGCATTCTTTGCGCTCTACCTCAAAAACGGTTGGTCGTATGAAAAAAAAGTTCAAAAAAAAGTTGTAGACAATTTTATAGTCTACAACTTTTATAATAACTGCAAATCTCATTTAAGCAATAGGAAGGCAGATATTCGCAAAAAACCGATTTATATGACCTTTGACCTTCAATATCTTAAGACGCCGGCACGATAGCATTTGTGACTTTTGAGACAACATTTAGAATGACAAAACAAAGGTTCATACCAATTTTCAGCTTATTATCTTTCATTCCGAGGTGAAATCCTTATTTGACTGGGCTAATCGGATTTATCATGTGATCCGGTTTGAAGTAGTTGGGAAAAACGGTTCATTAATTGTTGTTGTTTTTGGTTCATATAGAGCTGGATTGGAGAAAGTTATTTGGAATTGGGGTTCATGAATGGTTGTTTTATGAACGGAAGGTTCAATCCAACTGGGTTGTTTTGGTCAGTAATGTTGCTTGGCGAATTGAATGGGTTATATGTATGTTCGGAATGCTCTGAAATTAGGGTGTTTGTTACCATGCACATGAAAATGGTTTTCTAATAAAATCTCGAGACAAGTTACGATTTTGGGTATCCAGCGCTCACGCCTATGTTTTCCCACCTATTCACGATAGAAATAGGGTGAGACTGAGTGAGAACCTGTTTGAGTACTGATTCGAATTATGTATCTACAGAAACAGTATATTCGTTCAATTTATGTTTATGCTGAGTTTCCTTGAAGCAATCGTGTTGATGGCATCGAAAACTCGTACGTTGCAAGTTCCGTATCATCTTTTGTCCATAGGATGGTAATCTTTTGTGAGTATAGATACTTCGTCAAAAGTCTTGGCACCCTAGGTTTCTCAAGAAATAAACCATCTATGTTCTGGAATTGAGATTACTAATTTCAACTGCAATTGCTTTTAATAGAAAATCTCCGTTTGTTACTCTTTGCTTCATGTAGTTTCCGAAAGTGATTAAAAAAGGTCATTTCGGTAATGACCCTGTAGCAGGCCACTCTTCGATGTTAATTAACCAGGTCTGTTAGTGAAACTCGGCGAGCCATTTTGCGAGCGAAATTAAAGTAACCCCTTCCGAAGGCGCCCTTAGGGGCCGAATGGGAATGCTGGGAGTAAGAGGGGGTAAAACTTGATCCCAAATGGGGCGAGTGCGTTATTCATTGTGCGGATTTCGGACCGGAATTTATCATGTGATCCGGTTGGAAGTAGTTGGGAAAAACGGTTCATTAATTCCTGTTGTTTTTGGCTCATTAGCTGAATTGGAGAAAGTTATTTTGAATTGGGGTTATGAATGGCCGTTTTATGAACGGAAGGTTCAATTCGCCTGTAATATATGTTTTTGGTGCTCTGAAATTAGAGTGTTTATTACCACGTGTGTATATATATAAAGCGTTTTTCAATCAAACCTCGAGATTAGTTACGATTTTGGGTATCCAAATTTCACGCCTGTGATCTCTGACCTATTCACTATAGAAATAGGGTGAGTGGTATTGATTTCGAATCTTGCCGTATATCTACAGAAACAGTATATTCGTTTAATTTATGTATATGCTGAGTTGCTTTGGAGCAATCTTCTTATATTCGCGTTGAAAACTCATACTTTGTAAGTTCCTTTATCTTCTTCTGCCCATGGATGGAATTATTTTGTGAGTATACATAGTTCGTCAAGTCTTCCCGCCCTAGGTTTCTCGAGAAATAAACAATCTTTGTTCTAGAAATGAGCTGACCAATTTCAGGCTCGCCAGTGAAACTCGGCAAGCCATTTTGCTAGCGAAATTAAAGCAACCCCTTCCGAAGGCGGCCTTGGGAGCTGAATCGGGGTGCTGGTGGAAAGGGGGGTTGAAATTTGCTCCCAAATAGGGCAAGTGCGTTATTCAATCGGTTGGAAGTAGTTGGGAAAAATGGTTTAGTGATTCTTGTTGTTTCTGGTCACATGAAAAAAAATCAGAATTAGGGTTTATGAATGGTAGTTTTAGAAACGGAAGATTCAATTCAACTGGGTTGTTTTGGTCAGTAATGTTGCATGGCGAACTGAATGGAATATACGTACGGAATGGAATGGAATTAGATTATTTGCCAGTTCTTCAATAGCAGCTTGACTATAAGAATGCATCACTATTCACACCTTTGATAGTTGCTTTCCAGGTTACTTTCTATACGTCTTTCAATTGCAAGTACTTTTGCCTAGAAAACACTCACAAAGAAAGTGAATAGTAGATAATCTATGTCATCACAAAGTAGTGAAACTGATGAAATGGGCTATAACTATCAGAAACCATAATATTTCGAAAATAAATTGCAATGAAATTAGCGCCCGGATTCTAATAATGGAATATTTATTTCAATACTTTCATCTTGATCCTGTGATATTATTTGAAATTCTCAAGCTCTTATAGAAACATTCATCAAATGTGTACCAAAGACTCACTCTATGCATATTCCTTCATTCCCTTCAACACATTTGTATTGTCATTTCAGCAATATGATAAAGCGTGCAAAGTCTCCTGGCTTCACATTTTATCTGCATTCTCCATCTTCAGATATAAATCATGACTCCGTTAATCTGAGATGCTAACCAACACCAAAAGAGACATTGTTGATTTCTTGCATACGACACGACATCCGTCTCCAGAGAGCTTGACCACGAACAATAATACCATTTGTGGTACCTCCATTTAAAAGTGATTTTTTAAAACTGCTTGAGAAATTTTGAAAACTGTTGTAGACGGTTTGAAATGGTTAAAAACAATGATGAAATTGAAGACTAACCAACTCCAAAATTTCGTAACCGTAATGTCTGAAACAAAGGCAAAATATTGAAGAACCTTTTAGCATTTTCAAACAAATCGGTTGAAAATGTCCGACTGTTTATATTTCTGATCACTTAGGTTTGGCAATTCCTCATGAACAGCTTATGGTGGAAAGACATTTTAGCAAAGATAAATCTGTTTGCGAAATATGTCGAAAACTTTACGGTCTACATAATCGAGAAGAGAATATTGCTGCTGTAGCACGAATCGTTGAAGAAGATGCCATGAAATTATCAACTTGCTTCTAATGCCTCAATTACACTCAGCCCTCCTCACTGCCACTCGCGTTGTCGGCAATAATTCCCGAAAATTTCGAAGGCAGTGTGAATTTACACTCAGCTGCAGCATTGCTCTCGTGACCACGGTTCGGCAATGACGTACGAAGAAATTGCAGCCTCAGCGGTCTCGTTGATTTGTATGAATATGTGGGTGTCTTGAAAACATGTAGAGAAAAAAGAGTTAGTCCCTCAGTATCAATTTACCCTTTTTCTATCAATTCAAACAAAAATAGTTCTAAATACAACTATTATATTATTCCCATTTGCGACTACATTTACATTTATTCGATGTTTCGTATACAGGAATGGGATGAAAAGTTTTCTGAATGAAATGACTGAAAGGATTTTTGATTTCTCTTGAACAACATTCAACCGATGATAAAAAAAAAGATACGAGATTGAGAATGGCAATTCCCCCAAAATTTAGATTGGCGATAACTCTGCGATTCTTGGCAACAGGGGATAGTTATAGAAGTTTATACTATCTATTCAAAGTTTCAGAATCAATTATCTCAATAATTGTCCCTGAAGTGTGCAGAGCTATTAACATTGTTCCCAGTGATCTTATCCAGGCAACAAATACAGATAAAAAACGTAAATATAATTCTCACTTTAACAATTAAAATTGAATAAAAAAACCGGAAAATATATTATCAAGAGCGATTCATAGTTTTTTTATTTTCATTACTCCATTCCATCGTGGACATTTTTTCGATAATAATAAAAACAATATTTTCGTTAAAATTATTAAATTTCGTGAGAGCGCAGGGCTATCTTTTGTCAGCGCAGCCACAGCAACCTAGCTAAATGTAATCACTCACTGCGCCCGTATTGCCAGTCCCTTTGACTTCCGTCCGAAAAACCGCCAATTCGGGGAGCATGAGGCAGCACGAGGATTTGCGGCATGCAGCAGGGAAGTAAAGTTATTACATTCAGCCGCTGCCCACTTCCCTGCTCAATTCCCTGCTACATGCCGTGGAAGTGAGCTGAGTGTAATCGGGGTGTAATGATAAGTGATTCATATCAATATTTTTGTTTTCTCATTATTATTTATAGTTCACAAGCTCTAACAGAAACACCCATCATAATATTAAGTGTACTATCGAGATCGACTCATTCTATGAATTCGCGCATTCAAGAAGAAAACAAATTTTCCTTCAAGTCCTCTCTAAGGTTTCAGCTCATTTAAATTGTAATTTCAGCAATATAATAAACAGATAAACCATGCAAAGTCACCTGGCTTCATATTTTATCTGCATTACTACCAAGAAATACCTCAATACCCACAACCAGCTTCTCAATAGGTTCTCCATCTTTAGATATAAATCATGACTCCGTTAATCTGAGATGCATACCGACACCAAAAGAGACATTGTTGATTTCTTGCATACGACACGACATCCGTCTCCATAGAGCCCGATCACGAACAATAAGACCATTTGTGGTGCCTCCACTTACAAGTGTTCTTCTAAAGCTCTCACAGTCTACGATGAAGTCGATTCGGCTGACAAAATGACCAACAATGAGGCAACACTCACAAAGAAAGTGAATAGTAGATAATCTATGTCATCACAAAGTAGTGAAACTTTGGACTGATGAAATGGGCTATAACTATCAGAAACCATAATATTTCTAAAATAAATTGCAATGAAATTATCGCCCGGATTTTAATAATGGAATATTTATTTCAATACTTTCATCTTGATCTTGTGATATTATTTGAAATTCTCAAGCTCTTATAGAATCATTCATCAAATGTGTACCAAAGACTCACTCTATGCATATTCCTTCATTCCCTTCAACACATTTGTATTGTCATTTCAGCAATATGATAAAGCGTGCAAGGTCTCCTGGCTTCACATTTTATCTGCATTCTCCATCTTAAGATATAAATCATGACTCCGTTAATCTGAGATGCATACCGACACCAAAAGAAACATTGTTGATTTCTTTCATACGACACGACGTCCGTCTGCTTAGAGCTCGATCATGAACAAAATAGGACAATTTGTGGTGCACTTACAAGTGTTCTTTTAAAGCTGCATGAGAAATTTCGGAGATTGTTGTAGACGGTTTGAAATGGTTAAAAACAATGATGAAATTGAAGACTAGCCAACTCCAAAATTGCGTAACCGTTATGTGTAAAAAAATGGCAAAATATTGAACCTTTTAGCACTTTCAAACAAATCGGTTGTAAATGTCAGACTGTGTTTATATTTCTGATCACTTAGGTATGGCAATTCCTCATGAACAGCTTATGGTGGAAATACATTTTGGCAAAGATAAATCTTTTTGCGAAGCATTCCGAAAACTTTACGGTCTACATAAGGCATTTGCGTGTCGAAAAAAATATTGCTGCTGTAGCACGAATCGTTGAAGAAGATGCCATGAAATTATCTACTTGCTTCTAATGATAAGTGATTCATATCAATATTTTAGTCTTTCACTATTATTAGAAGTTCACAAGCTCTTATAGAAACACCCATCATATTTAGTGTACTATCGACATTCTATGGATTCGCGCATTCAAAAAGAAAACAAATATTCCTTTCTAAGGTTTCAACTCATTTGAATTGAATTTCAGCAATATGATAAACAGATAAACCATGCAAAGTCTCCTGGCTTCATATTTCATTTGCAGTACTACCAAGAAATACCTCAATACCCACAACCAGCTTCTCAATAGGTTCTCCATCTTTAGATATAAATCATGACTCCGTTAATCTGAGATGCATACCGACACCAAAAGAGACATTGTTGATTTCTTGCATACGACACGACATCCGTCTCCATAGAGCCCGATCACGAACAATAAGACCATTTGTGGTGCCTCCACTTACAAGTGTTCTTCTAAAGCTCTCACAGTCTACGATGAAGTCGATTCGGCTGACAAAATGACCAACAATGAGGCAACACGAACAATCGTGTCGCATTTGTTGGCTTGTCGGTACATTCCCGGAGTACTTGCTCGGACTTAACGAGGACCTCTGCTTGTTTCCGACAGCCAGGACTAAAATGGCATGTGAAATCACGCCGTGGTTGGATATCCTTCTTTGAGTAAAGGAGAGCCTACACGTGATCACAAGATGTTTAGTCTATCCAAGAACGACTGACATCACAGGCGGCTGTGACAAATCGAATTGAGTTATTTTGGATTTGAGGAATTCAGGTTGGTGTTTGGAATAATACTGACAGAAAATATAGGGTAAAAGCTATAGTGAATTCGGTTCCTAATTTTACTGCAACACTATGGTTATTATTACCGACCTGTAGTTGGATGTTCATTTTTTGGTATTACCTTCAAATTTTCAATAACTATCGATTGAATATTCGAGAAGATACCAATTTCCTCGAAGTTACATATTTGATAGTCATTGACATAACTTTGATGGTGATTGACATCCAGTATAATAGTCATTGACATAATTGCATCTCACTCTTGCATCAATTTTGGGTATGATATAATCCTTCTTTCTCTCACTCATACATCTTCATTATATTTCTGAATGAGACTTTCATACTAAAAATAATAGAGAAATAAGAAATTTGAGACAATTTTATTCCACATAAACAACAAAGTAAGAAATAGCATTAGTGATCTTCACATATACAGGTGTTTCATCATAAACTGGACAAACATATATTTTCGTGTAGAGGACATCGGGAGAATCATTTTTGCCTTATACAATATTTTATCGTTTTCGAAGCATAAGCGAGATACAGGGTGTCCAACGTCATTTTTGAGCAAGATTCTTATGAGTGTGGTCAGTTATGTATAACACTTGGTGTAACGGTTTTTGGTCAAATCTCAGTATTTTTGGGTCCTCTATTCAGAAAAGTTGACGAACTCCGAAAAAAAATTACAAAATGGCGGAAAAACCTGCAAGTTCCAAATTTTTTTTGCGGTTGTCAAATTGACTTTTGTTTTCTGAATGGACACAATTTTCTAACACTTTCTGTGAAAAATTTTTTTCAAAATCGAACACAAATTTTTTTTACATGTCCACAGCGATGAAGAAATTTCACTCGAAATGGATGAAATTTTGTACAATTGTACCTCTTTAATTATTAATCACGAATATGAAAACAGAATCGTAAAATATCGAACGGTTTAGTTACTACAGTCATTCAAATGTTTCGTTCGGACCTCTGAAATATTGAAAATAAAATTGTTTTGGGTTCTAGAATCAAAATAATTGAATTATGGCATGTTTAAACATTCTAGATGAATTTATAAGAAAAAAATCAGTGAAACTTAGTTGGGAATCGAAACGACGTAGGTATTAAATAGGGAAATGGCACTGTTCTAAGGATAATAATATTCGTTGCAGGCAACGGTAGTTCGTAGTTCATAGAGTTTGACTGCTGGCTAAATTATATTCACTGAAATTAAAATACTAGTCCAACTCTATGAACTACGAACTACTGTTGCCTGGCAACGAATATTAATATCCTTAGAACAGTGCCATTTCCCTATTTAATACCTACGTCGTTTCGAGTCCCAACTAAGTTTCACTGATTTTTTTCTTATGAATTCATCTAGAATGTTTAACATGCCATTATATTTAATTATTTTGATTCTAGAACCAAAAACCGTACACCACGTGGTATACATAACTGACCACACTCATAAGAATCTTGCTCAAAATGACGTTTGGCACCCTGTATCTCGCTTATGCTTCGAAACGGAATATATTGTATAAGGCAAAAATGATTCTTCGGATGTCCTCTACACGAAAATATATGTTTGTCCAGTTTATGATGAAACACCCTGTATACAGATGTAATAAACTGTTAGTGCTATCTAGAATTTTATCATCTTTCTCCACATATTTCACAATGATTTATTTTCATTTGGGTCAAGTTCAATTTCCTCAGGTTATCATTCTGAAAACGCCATCATTCGATATTTGGCGCGAGATCTTGCAGTAGTGTCAATAAGTGTATATGTTAGAGTTTCTTTAGGTACTGCTCATAATTACGTATATTTTTCGATTTTGTTATGTTTCATAGTCGTTATAAGTTTTTTTCTGTTTGAAAGGTTCCATTGGATATTCAATTGATGTAAGTAAACCTTTCAATATATTAAGGTTAAAACTTAATATATGAATTGAAGGGTTTATTTACATCAATTAAATATTCCTCAGAACCTCCCAAACAGAAAAAACTTCTAACGAATATGAAACAGAACAAAATCGAAAAATATAAACAATGATGGTGTTTTCAGAATGATTACCCGAGGAAATTGAACTTGACCCAAATGAAAATAAATCATTGTGAAATACGTGGAGACAGATGAAAAAATTCTGGATAGCAACAATAGTTTATTTCATCGGTTTGGAATTCACATCTGAAACTACGATATATAATGCATAGAGAATTCTTCCGTCCAGTTGCACAGATGAATAGTCGAGACAATCAGGTGCTGTAACACACTGAATTCCGTTGTCTTATTGCAGTATTCTAATCTTGTCTCTCGCTTATCGTTGGGAGTAGCATAATTCATTTAGTATGTTAGGCAACAGTAAATACTTGAATTGAGTATTTTAGGCAGCCTGACAAATAAATTAATTCTATACGTGTACTGCAGGTTCCTTCCTACAATACTGCGATAAGAGAGAGACAAGGCTAGGTTATTGCAATAAGTCAACGGAATTCATTCAGTTACAGCACGTGAATATCTCGACTATTCATCTGTGCAACTAGACGGAAGAATTCTTTGTCTGATGCATTGTATATCGTATGTTTCAGATGTGAATTTCCAAATCTGTATGTACACAGTGTCAATCACTATCGGGGTGTCAACAGCTGAACCTCTCACCCTATTCCAATTTTGACAATTTGGTTTGTTTGTTTATGTTTGGTTTGTATGGAACATAGACATTGATAAATTTTGAACACTCATATCAAAGATTATATAGTATAAAGATCGGAAACGACACGACTACAAATGTATGAGCGCCATCTCTGGTCAAATGTGAACTAATGTCACTATAGAAGGGTTGAAACTCTGGTTTCGAAATCAATATACATGGAAATGTCATTGATATAAAAAAGTGTCAATCAATTCGTTTGCACAAATATTATTTCACTTCGATTAGTGTCGTCTCGAAAAAAAGTGGAAAAAAGATGAGTTTGTACCCTTCAGTAATGTAGATTACGAACGAATAGTGAACTGATCAACTAGTGTTTTATGGATGTATGCAGGTAAAGCTATATCTTGGCTTGATGAACGTCAAACATCTGTTGCTATTTCCACGATAGAGGCAGAAATAGTGGCTGATAGTGAAGCTGCATGGAAAAGGAAATGGTTAAGTGACTATTCAGGAAAAGTTTTTCGTCAATTCAAATAGTGATGGTGGACAACGAAGCTGCAATTGAACTGAGCCAAAACTGGAATTCCACCACAGACGCACTAAGTATATTCATATTCAATCCATGTATAAATCTTACAATAATATCCTCATATTTCTGTAATATCTTCTATAAAGGCATAATAAAAATATTACACATAAAATACTGAATTTTATTGGAAATTATGAATTTAAAATATAAAATGAAACATCCTGAAGGGAATACGAATTTCGCATCAATTCTTATTACAGTTTTCTTTATTAATTTATAATCAAAACTAGCTGACCCGTGCCCACTCCGTTGGGCATAATGTTAATAATCCTTTTTTAGTACAGAGTGTTATGTTTTGATTTCTAACTGTCAAAAAGGAGGTTTATACACAGGTATATTTGTATTTGCATGCTAATACAAAATTGGAAAGTAACGCTTGTCCTAAAAAAACATTTGAGGGATTTGCGATAACGAATTCCAGGGGGACCAAGTCGCGGGTAAAGTTAGTTTGTAATGGTAATTTTACTTGTTCAAAACTTCTCTGTAAACAATATTGGATATAATGTTATCATTTGGTAGCAAAATACAGGGTCTTTATAAATGATTGTTAACAGCGCAGTTGGCTTTGGATAGCAGAATACCAATCTCTAACCAATCAGAGCATAACATGATCACAGAATTCTGTGGTTTGCATAATCCAAAGCCAACTGCGCTGTTACACATCATTTATAGAGACCCTGTATATTGTCTGTCAGGAGTTCTAACCCGAGATAGCCAACATGTAACTGCCAATGGGAAAAAACACGGATTTCTCAGGTCAAGGCCCACCAGAGAGAAAATGTGTCACCTTGGGACTTGTTAATAGTGAGGGCAAAGAGATCTTCACTGGAGGAAGCTGTAGCCTTTTAAAACGGTATGGGTAAATCAGTGGGAATCGTGGGTATCCGCAGAATATAGGCCAGTTGTCCCACTGCTGGCCCTGATAATGGTCGTCACGATTATACTGTCCCGTAACTGTTTTGTAAGCAGCATTTTCTCATTACACATGCTGGGGGGGCTCAAGTTTCTTAATAGCATGATAGGAATGCCAACTTTCGTGAGGAAGTAAGCTAGAAGGGTTCAAAGAATTTAAAAATGTTTTGGGATAGACTTATAGTGATTGACCTGACCGGGCATTTTCTCTGAAATGAATTTATTTGTTTCATTCACTGTATCGTTTCTGGGTGACAATATTGCCCTAGAACAAAGCAAATGATAATCTCCAATAAATTTTCAAGACCGGATATATTGCATCAGTAAGATGTTCCAACCTGTGCAATATGTATCCTAATGTCCCGTCAAGTTTTTACGTCATTGCTGTTGGTGTTAGAAGAGACAATTTATTCTTCGCTAAGATTGAGTAGTTTACGCGGAAAGTCGTCATCGTCGTTGTCGCTCAAATGTTCGTAAATTGGGAGATGCAACCGAACTCCGTAAGTGAGATGATTTTAAGCATGCTCTGATGATATCGGCGCGTGTTTCTTTTGTTACTACAGGCAGTGTTTGCAGAAAATCGCCCGCAAAAACAAAAGTAACACCACCCATTACAGCATCAGAGTTTCTGAGGTATTTGATAGTACATTTGTCCCATATAATTAAAGATGTTTTTCGTAAAAGTTTCCCGAGTGGCCCATTTTTACGTATGGAACAAACTGACTGTTACTCTAGTTAGACTGTCAGAGGTAGCTTAAAGGTGGATTGTGCTGTTTTTCCCATCATTTAACAGAGTAGCGGCAATCCCCGAAGAGGCAACAGCTAGTCCATTTCTCCCGGATTGTCTCACTTTTGCCTATACCAAATTTGCAAGAAACGATTTGCCAGTGCCTCCAGAGGCGTCAAGAAAAGTTAAACGTCTGTTATTAAGCACACAGTGAATTTTGTGCATCAAAAGCTCGTTTCTGGCCTTTAACTAATTTCGGTACATTTTCATTAATAAAAAACTGACAACTCATTGGTATCCTACGAACGTATCAGTAGTATGCCCGTTTCATTCTTATGTGGCCGAAGCCGAATATCGAAAGTGTGCTAATTCTGTTTCGAAGAATTCAATTCCGATGACGTCCGCTGCGCCTGCGTAAGGATACGCGACGCGACTGAGCTGCCGTCACGCGATCAGATGTAAAAGGCCACGCCCCCTTCTCCCGAAGCGAGCACTAACGCAAACCGAATTAAACCGAAGCCCTGGCGCGTCTTCCGCTGATTTGGCTGGCTTTCATACGATTTTTACCCGATTCACTTGCAAAACCGACTACCACGTGAAAGCCTTCTTATTTTTTGTGTTTTATATAGCCTATGGCACTCTTGAATAATGTGGCTTTCTATTGGTGAAAGAATTTTTAAAATCGGTTCAGTAAATCCCGAGATTAGCCCTTTTCATTTAACAAACAAACTTTACCTCTTTATAATATTAGTATAGATTACAGATTTTTATATAAAAATTGATCTTCAGTGCCATCTCCATTCGTGAAGCTCTGTTCCGAAGTATATCCTTTTTTGTCAGTACGATCAAATCAGGAACAAAGAATCTGCAACAGTTAGTAACGGTAACATCGAAGAAAAACCCAACAATAGTCATTGATGCAATTCTTTGTGGAACTGTCACGAAGTTACCGCATGATATGTTGAGAATGCGTTGGTAAGACCGAAGATTTCTACCCCGGTGATCTTGGCTCCCGGCCGGCCAGCAACACGCGCGCGGACTAGGTGCTGGCGCTAAACCTCCACGGTCGACAGCGTATCCCTACCGGTCGCGCTACAGCAAGCGTTGTTGAATTATTTGAAATAAGGAATGGGTGTTCGAAGAATATAGGAAAAAGAATGAAAATATCGTGAGAATATTAGTCGTATTATTATTACTCGAGTTTATTCGTATCAGTATGAAATGAAAAGCTATGTTACTTCTGAAACACCGAATGTTTTAATTTTTTTCTGTAGTTGGCGGCCAAGAACATTTATATGTGAAGTGAAGTGGATGCATTTTTGAATACATATTCAGATAATATTGTGTTGTTGATCTCCAAACGTGTTTTTATTATTTTTGTTATGACGAAACAAGTTGACTGAAGAATTTGGTGTGTCAAATGAATGGGTTGACTGAAGGCCAGAACCACGTTCCAATTTGAGGAGTTGTGTCGAATAGATATCCTGATGGAAAATCTATTTAAAGTTAATTTTTGGTTCGATTCCTAGAACCTAAACTGCACTAGCATATGCAGCAATTGCTCAGGCGAAGCATGTGATAACATGGACAATAATAACATCTTAGACGACGAGCTAGAGGAGGAGGATAATGTGCTGGAGGATGAGTGAAGTTAATAAAGACATTGAACATTCCAAATTGAAAGATATTTGTGCTTAAGAAGTGAATTTATGTTGCAATGTTCGTAGAAAGTTCAGGGTGGGTTTCTCCGTACCACAGGTTTATATGGCCTAGGCCTGTGGAGCCTCTTTTTCCTTAAAAAAGAGTGCTCCTTGATGAGGTGGTCGTTCCTTCAAGCGCTTATCACTAACATACCACCGGCCACTGAAATAGCAACATTCTTTTACGAAGCTTATTTTTTTTTAAATTATCAAAATTACGAAAAAGTTAACATTTACACCGTCTGTAACTCTTGAACCGTACTTTAGAGTGATTATGAAAAGGACCATTCTTATTTAAAATTTAACGTAAAACATTTAGTATATAACAATAATTAGGATAAACCGCTTAGTTTTTGAAATATTCACAAAAACTAAAAAAACTAGTGATTTTTCAAATTCCACCCCCCTCGCCCCCAAACCCGACGCTCAAAATGGTGTAACTTTTTACCATAGAATAAGGGGACTATGTAGAGCAATTTGGTGTTGGAGGAAAACTTTTACTTTGGATGTTGAGGTTTAGGTCTAATTACACAGTACTACACGATATTTTCATTCTTTTTCCTATATTCTTCGACCACCCATTCCTTATTTCAAATAATTCACCAACGCTTTTTGTAGCGCGACCGGGTAGGGATACGCTGTCGACCGTGGAGGTTTAGCGCCCAGCACCTAGTACGCGCGCGTGTTGCTGACTGGGCGGGAGCCAAGATCACCGGGTAAGATTTCTTGTATCTGCCAGTCCATATCGGGTGGAAATTCAATATTAGTGATTGTTCTATTCGTGCAAAGCTCATCACATTACTTGTTATCGCTTGTTGTATAGGATCAACTAAACTTATTCAACTCTGTATGACAGAATTTGGTTCTTAGAGGAAAGCAATTGGTATCTATTTTGGAGGAGATCTATCGTTTTGTGGAGGCTTTAAAATTTTTAGGATAGGAAACCCCATTTAGACTAACGTCTTGACATTTTAAATTTTTCATCATTTTCTCAATTCCTCCGAAACCACATATCTAATCAATTCGAAATTTGATATTTGTAAAAAGAATCTTGACTTGTCAAATGGCACAAGATTTCGTGAGAATCGAGCCATTAGATAATTAATAGACTTGATGTAGATCATGGAGATAGGATAATATAGAGTTGCCATCATTTAAATGAACGTGGTATCAGATCCGCCATATTACTACCACCTCAATGTCAATTAGACAATCGTTGAATTTTCTGGAGTAATTGTGATTCTTGTGCCTTTTTCTAGTTAAATTGTGATTTTTTCTGCTTAATAATATACAGTGAAATGGAATCGTGTGCTGTAAGGCTTCTTCAAGCAGAAAAGAGACGAATAAGAAAAAAATTAGGAGAAAAACATATCACAGGTATATCTGTTCACGAAAGTTTGAGCCGTCGGTTGGCCATGACAATTTGGCATATTCCACTGTGTTTATTGAAATTTTAGGTTATTTTGTTTATTTTCTTGTTAGATTGATACGCAATGTTGTCAATATTACATAGATTTTTCTGTAACTCGGAAACTCGTCGGACGAGGCCGGGTACATTCGGCAACGTTGACTTTATTTTACGTTATGACAGCAAATACTGCCAACTTCAGATGAATAAACAAACGCCTACTATGCGCTCAATGGACTAGGGCTGAGTACTGAACAGATCCGCATTCGAAATTGCGCAAGGCTGTCGTGGTAATCTGGTGCCGTATTCTCGACAGGTGATAGTCCAAAACGTATACGAACTTCATTGCGCGGTGTGCATTTTGCAGGTAAAACAGGACTCGCGCAATGAAGTTCGTATACGTTTTCGAATATCACTTGTCGAGAATACGGCACCTGAATCTTTTTTATGTGTTATTATGACCTGAAGAAAAATTGTTTATTTTATTTTCAATTGACTCTATTTGAACAGGTTTCCTAAAGACCCAACACGTCGTATTTGTGGGTGTAATTTGTGAACAGAAAAAACTGGCAAATTAATTCAACCCTGAACTTTCGTCATATACTGATATTAAAATAATAGTGGTATTATTACTCAATTGTATGTCATATCGTCTCCTATCTATTATATCTCCATGATGTAGATCGTCAAATTTCTGATCACTTTCCCTCCAAACGAAACGAGTTATAAGGGCCATGAAAAATTTGCTGTAGAATTGAGTTGAGATTTCCTTATATCCTCAAGCTGTTGTTAACAGCGAACAGTCTTGAACTGTGTCTCATTATTTATATTATTATATTATATTATTTTCATAATTAGGGAAATCATAAATCCGAACACTATCAATAGCAATTTTTCTGTGTTTCTGAAACATGATTTTTTCGAAAATTTCAGATATTCAGATGCCCAAATTTCAATTTTTTGAAGTTGTATAAGAAATATTCTGAAAATAATACTTGAATGAAATTAAGAGATCTTTTGTTTCAAGGAAGGATTCACAATCTTGATGAGTTTCTACACATTCATGTATTGTATTCTTCATTTATTATATTTGATTTTATCCTGAGGTTTCGTTTCTGGCATTTCGCAAAGTAAAATTTTTTCAGATGTTCTATTCGATAGAACTTTTTATCACCATTGAATATCTCATGAAAAAATAGAAGATAAGAAGATTTTTTTTCAATATAAAATAGAATGAATTATAGTTATCATAAATGAACAATAAAACTCACTTATAATAATGGAGTTTTGGTTTGAATGGCATAAGCTAGACAAAATTCACAAATCAAGCTCGAATAAAATTTTATTCTTTTTTTCAGGTAAGCCTATCCGATGAAAACATCATCTATAAGATAATGGTACTAATCAACAGAAGTTGCGTGAGTATATTGAATAATTGATTCTTCGAGGAACGCAATCAGGAAAAATACAGTAAATAAATTTTTCCGCCAGAGTTTCTAATTTAATAAATTTGATATGTGTTTATTAGAATCCGACGGTAATCGATACTTAAATGTCAACAAATATAAAAAAGATTAACCTCATGAAAAAAAATGGAAAAATCTCAACCAAACTATCCAACCGGCTCTTAAATAATATAGTGGAACGGAATGTATATGTACACATACCGATAAGTATTTAAGATATCAACTATTCTACTAAAGAACTGAAAAGACAAAGCTTTGTTCGAACAATACTGATCACATTTACATAAAAATTAAATATTCGAATCACTAAGGAGGTTTCAAACAAATTTAATTGTTAGAATATGTATCCGTTACAAATCCGTTAATTATTAATTATTTCTAACTTCCCTTCTATCTGGACCTTTTTGTTCTACGAAATTCCACCTGCTTTGTTAATGAGTGATTGATGCTGCTCATCTGTTACTCGAATTGTTTTGGTCTTCAGGATAACGACCTTTCAGAATAAATAATGATCGCCGCTGACTGAATGATGTTTTAACCGTCAAATTAGTCGATTTCAATCTGAAGATAAGTTAGCCTCATCTGAAACAAAAATGAGTTCGGCCATAAAACTGAACAGCAGTGATTGACGGTATTTATATATTTACAGATTTTTCACACTGATTCAGCTAGTGATTGATGGTATTCTCATGTGGAAGCTTGTTTCAGGTAATCTGTCTGGATACAGAAACCTAGATGTGAAATAGCTTCATCTAGTCGTGACATTCGAATTACTTTGTTCGATGTTCATGTTGTTTCTCTTCAAACTTGAGGATTTTTGGAAAGTCTCACGTATGCATAAAATGATTTAGAATCATCGCTGAAAATTTTGAATTTTCAAGTGAATCCTTTCAGGCATAATGGTGTTATATTTATATAATAATTGAAAATTAATTAAGGAAGAAGCAGAAAGCAGAAAGTTTTTTTTATGAGAGTGAGTAAAAGCTTCTGACTTGTTCAATGTTGAGATCAATAGAAATTGAGTTATTCGGGGATTCTTAGAACATGATGATGATCACAGATATTTTAAATTATTTCAACTGTAGTCGAAAATATCAGTTTTCTTCAATGTGTGACTATGTGAGTGTATTTCTGGTTGGATTTTCTGGAATAATATTTTTCTTGTGATGTGTACCTATGCCGTTGATGCTAATTAGAACTCAAGATTAAAAAAATACTTTTGCTTCCACTGCTTACAAAGATGTACCATTCCCAAATGGAAAAAACCTCGAACATTTTCTGGAGTAGATAGATTCCGATTTTTTAATGCTTGATTGTGAATCCTCAGAAATTTCAGTTCTAGAGCTGTCTTCGTTCAAAAGAATGCATTTCACGTTTCTCTATTCGTTGCATGTTTATGAAATTTTGCGAAAGTTATCATTTCTTCACTGAGGCTCTTATCCTACAATTTTGACTGCATTGGATTTACAGTTAGATATTAAAAAACAAAATGAAACGATTATAATTCGGAAACTTTTCGATCGATTTGGTGCATGAATGAAATTAGCCGGGTCGTTTTAACAACTCACCTACCTTCAAAGTTTTAATCAAGTTCCTTGGAGTTGTTGTGTTTACAGTCGGGAGAGGATAATGATCTGAGCTCGAAATTGGAAATTTATAGACATAAGGGAAAACTAGGGCACTCTGTTCCTCTATTGTATATTCTGCATTTATCGACAGAAGTTGTCAATAATACGTAAAAATTTTAACAGGCATACCTTCTTCACTAAAAACCTGTATCAACTGGTTTATGAGCCTATTCTGTAAGGCGATGTAGAGGATGTAGAGCTTTAACCTTGAAATTTTACACCGATGTAGTGAAATTGCAATTCTGTGAGTGCAACATCGCTGTAAGTTCGGCTACATCGCATGTAAATTTTACAGCGGCAAATTTGAGGGTGTAACGGCTTACATAGCTGTTAATTCGTGTGTTTTGAGGTTAGGTGGACAATGTTTTCGGCCTTTTGACATATGCGATTGCTGTATGAAGGAGTATGTGGAGAAAATTTGTAATATTGATGAACGGACAGTTCCAGCCAACGATATTAAATAGGGGAATATGTAGGTCTAGGACTTTCAGCAAGAAATCATTATCTTACTAAACAACATTTGATTTCAAAACTGCATTATACAGGATGTTGGGAAAACGAAGTTTCAAATTTTTGCAAGCTCTATATAAATGAAAAACTTCATATAAAACTGGATACGTAAATGAGAGGTTTGGAAATAATCATAAGCGGTTTTTCAATTCAACTAAATACGATATTCTATTTATTTTATTTTTCTGATGTCTTATTAACTGAACCTTCAGTAATTGTTTTTTAGAAGATTCGGTGGAAAAAATCACAGCTGGTATCAAACATTTCTTTTTCATGTATTATCGTTCATATATCCAAAACGACTTATTTGCATTTATCTATTTATTAAAATTTTTACTTATTTTTGGATCTTGAATAAGTTCCCAAAATATTGAAATGTTATTCAATATTGATATTATCAAATAATGATAAAAAACTTGTCATTGCTAAATGACTATTCGATTTTCAAATTCATATTTCGCTCCTCTGAATAAAGAATGAAAAAGTTTAGGTTATAAAATATAACACAGAATAGCTAAAATTCTTGCTAGAATCTCGATTTCTGTGTTCGCCGTGCTACGCGATGTAACATTCACGGTATCTTTTACAGTCTTGCTTACAGAATACCAATTTCAATACCGATGTAACTTGCCTACTTACATCGCGATGTATCCTTACATCGATGTAAAGTTACATCGGTGTATGCTGTACATATTTATAGAATAGGATCATTAGTGTTTAAGTTATGAATCAAATGCTATCGTATATTGGTCTCATCAGTTAACATTAGCGGTGTCATTTTACCATTTCATGTGGGCTTATAGACTTTTGGAACCATATTCACATATAATTGTAATGATTCATGTTGTGACAAAGCCAATACTAGAAGATATGATGTTTTTCTTCAACGAAAAAATTAATTTCTCATAATTCAGAATTTATGTACCATTGCTTGGCGTATGTCATTTGAATCCTGAAAATTTAATTACTCAATGATGAAAAGCTTGGGAGCATTTGCTGTCTTCCACTGAAACTACACTTCTTCATTCAAAAGTATAATACGTTTGAGACTGAAATGTTAATATTATATTTTATTAGATTCTGTGTCACCTTACGATGCCTCCTACCGAACCAACTAACTAGAATTCAATCCGAAAATTCAGTTGTCGTTGAGAAATTAGGAGTGCTGAAGGTTCCTAAGCATTTAATATTTATTAATCCGGCACTTCGTATAAATTCATGGTATGTAAATGAAGCAATACATCTTACTACCTCAACGCTCTCTGCGTTGTATTAGATAATAATACCGAGATGCGTGCCACCCGCTGAAAATAAAAGCTGGCTTAAATGAGTTTTTTTCACTTGAAATTTAAATTTGTCGCATTGTTGACTAACGATATCTTTTCGAAGGTTTTTTTTCCTTAATATTTTTTCCACATTCATTCCATAAGTTGGAAATGAAATTTATGGCGCCAGAAAATTTGTTTATGCAGTTCTAGGTACATATAATTGTAATCGAAAGTGAGTCTTTCTTCTGGTATAATTTGTAGTGTTAGGAGTCGTGGAATTGAAAACACATTATTTTGCGCAAAACTTGATTCTGCCGATCAAATCAGTGGTTGTATTGAAGTCGATGGTTTATGTCAAAAATCAGTTGAAAGGACCCCGCACAATTAGTATGGGAATTGGCTCCCGGTGGATTTGGCTGAAAATTTGATATGATGTTCTACTAATCCTTCTGATGAAATGTCTCCACAGTCACGAAGCTGAAAAATGCATACTTCTAGGAATTTTTAGCGATTTTCTGTATCCATTACACAGAAATGTTTGAAAATATTTCGTGATTATTGAAAGCAGATTCTGTCAATTCGAAATATTTTCGAACATTTCTGTGTGAACGGTAATACATAAGTCATAATGGATACAAAAAATCGCTAAAAACTCCTAGAGAAGTATGCATTTTTCAGCTTCGTGACTGTAGAGACATTTGATCAGAAGGATTAGTAGAACATCATATCAAATTTTCAGCCAAATCCACCGGGAGCCAATTCCCATACTAATTGTGCGGGGTCCTTTGTAGTACGCAATTTATTCCGTAAAGTACCCCGGTGATGTTAGCTCCCGGCCAACCAGCTCCAAGCGCGCCTATTCCACCACGGTCGATGAGGTCGCCCGGCGTCGGCTGATTTTTTTACGGTTAATTCTGAGGAATGCTACATCGGAAGTGGTCAAATTCATACCGCAAGCAAAGAATTGAACAATTCAAATATATTTAAACTTCCTTTTATTCAATTTCTATCACATTAGGGGAAAAATCGGTATCTACTCGTACGAAACAATTTATTGAAGTTTCATTAGTTTGAGATATCCGGCCAAGAATTCTGATGAATGGAATGGACTAGGCTTCATTCAACGTACTTTGGAGTAAATTTTCAATCATTTCTACCCCAGCTCCAAAGATCGAACTTGGGGTTTTCAAGTTTTACGGTTAGCACGATCGAATAATATTTTTTTTGTATTTCGAATGTCCGGCCAAAAAGTCCGGTGGATGATATAGTTAGGACATATATAAACTATTTCCAGAAAAAATGTTGTTCGTTTCTGAGAACCCCATACCCCCAGCTCCAAGGATAAAAGCCGGCCCGACACTCTCTCGTCTAGAACTAGATATGACAACATTTCATTTTTTTGTGCTAGTTTCGGGAACCCGGCCAAAAATTGTGTTAAAAGGTTTTCATCGTGTATGATATGAGTTATATTGGAGAAAAAATTCGTTAGATTCTGAGAACCTGAAACCCTATATGTGAGGATCGTTCTCAACACTGTTTAGTTTCACTGTTGACTCGATGGCAAAAATCCATATTTTCTTCTATTTGGGATGTCCGGCCAAAAAATCTGAAAAGTGGATTCGATAGAGCATTATACAGATATTACGTCTGACATAATTTTCATTCGATTCCTTGCACCACACACCCCCAGCTCCAAGGATCGAACTTGGGGTTTTCAAGTTTTACTGTTAACACGATCGAATAATATTTTTTTTGTATTTCAAATGTCCGGCCAAAAAGTCTAGTAGATGATATCGTTAGGACATTATATGAGCTATCACGAAAAAAAGTTTCGTTCGTTTCTGAGAACCCCATACCCCCAGCTCCAAGGATAAAAGCCGACGCTCTCTCGTCTCGGACTCGATATGACTATATTTTCTTTGTTTCTGTTGTTTGTTTCGGAAACCCGGCCAAAAATTCCGTTGAATGGTTTTCATCGTGTATGACATGAGTTATATTGAAGAAAAATTTCGTTAGATTCTGAGAACCCTGCAACCCTAAATGTGGGGATCGTTCTCAACACTGTTTAGTTTCGCTGTTGACTCGATGGCAAAAATCCATTTTTTCTTCTATTTGGGATGACCGGCCAAAAATTCTGAAGAGTTTATTCGATAGAGAATTAGACAAATTACGTCTGACATAATCTTCAATGGATTCCTTGCACCACACACCCCCAGCTCCAAGGATCGAACTTGGGGTTTTCAAGTTTTACTGTTAACACGATCGAATAATATTTTTTTTGTATTTCGAATGTCCGGCCGAAAAGTCTAGTAGATGATATCGTTAGGACATTATATGAGCTATCAGGAAAAAGAGTTTTGTTCGTTTCTGAAAACCCCATACCCTCAGCTCCAAGGATAAAAGCCGACGCTGTCTCGTCTCGGACTCGATATGACAAGATTTCAGTTTTGAAAGGAGCAAAAACAGGGCAAAAACGCAGATACCTCACTTGCTAGGGCGGGACAAGAAAATATTTTTTTTTCAAAAAATCTTTCAATGTATAAATGGACAAAAATAAACAGATGGTTGTGCAAAAAGAGACTTTCGAATGACCACATGTCGGCAAGATCCGTTTGTGGTTAAACGTCACCCAGCAGGGCACTTTGAACTGTCTATATCTCGGTAACGAAAGATCGGAAACTGATTTCAGTTTTTGCAGAGGAAAAAAGAAGGAGAGAAAAACGAAGATACATCACTTGCTAGGGCGAATTTCACCTTGGGAGCTGAAGGTGCACTGTGTTATCGAATTCAACAGTAAAACTTGAAAACCCGAAGTTCGATCCTTGGAGCTGGGATTGTGTGGTGCAAGAAATCGAATGAAAATTATGTCAGGACGTAATTTGTATAATGTTCTATCGGATTCAGTTTTCAGAATTTTTGGCGGACCCATCCCAAATAGAAGAAAAAAATGATTTTGCCATCGAGTCAACAGCGAAACTCACATCTAGGGTTGCAGGGTTCTCAGAATCTAACGAATTTTTCTCCAATATAACTCATATCATACACGATGAGAACCATTCAACACAATTTTTGGCCGGGTTCCCGAAACAAGCAAAAAAAGAAATGTTGTCATATCGAGTCGAGACGAGAGAGCGTCGGCTTTTATCCGGAGCTGGGGGTATGGGGTTCTCAGAAACGAACGAAACTTTTTTTCGTGATAGCTCATATAATGTCCTAACGATATCATCAACTAGACTTTTGGGGCGGACATTTGAAATACAAAAAAAATATATATTCGATCGTGTGTTAACAGTAAAACTTGAAAACCCCAAGTTCGATCCTTGGAGCTGGGGGTGTGTGGTGGCAAGGAATCGAATGAAAATTATGTCAGACGTAATCTGTATAATGCTCTATCGAATCCACTTTTCAGAATTTTTGGCCGGACATCCCAAATAGAAGAAAAAATGGATTTTGCCATCGAGTCAACAGTGAAACTAAACAGTGTTGAGAACGATCCTCACATATAGGGTTGCAGGGTTCTCAGAATCTAACGAATTTTTTCTCCAATATAACTCATATCATATACGATGAAAACCTTTTAACACAATTTTTGGCCGGGTTCCCGAAACTAGCACAAAAAAGAAATGTTGTCATATCTAGTTCGAGACGAGAGAGCGTCAGCTTTTATCCTTGGAGCTGGGGGTATGGGGTTCTCAGAAACGAACGAAACTTTTTTTCGTGATAGCTCATATAATGTCCTAACGATATCATCAACTAGACTTTTTGGCCGGACATTCGAAATAAAAAAAAATATTATTCGATCGTGTTAACAGTAAAACTTGAAAACCCCAAGTTCGATCCTTGGAGCTGGGGGTGTGTGGTGCAAGGAATCGAATGAAAATTATGTCAGACGTAATTTGTGTAATGCTCTATCGAATCCACTTTTCAGAATTTTTGGCCGGACATCCCAAATAGAAGAAAAAATGGATTTTTGCCATCGAGTCAACAGTGAAACTAAACAGTGTGAGAACGATCCTCACATATAGGGTTGCAGGGTTCTCAGAATCTAACGAAATTTTTCTCCATATAAACTCATATCATATACGATGAAAACCATTTAACGGAATAGTTGGCCGGGCTCCCGAAACAAGCACAAAAAAAAAGAAATGTTGTCATATCTAGTTCGAGACGAGAGAGTGTTGTCTTTTATCATTGGAGCTAGGGGTATGGGGTTCTCAGAAACGAACAACATTTTGTCTGGAAATAGTTTTTAATGTCCTCACTATATCATCCACCGGACTTCTTGGCTGGACATTCGAAATACAAAAAAAAAATTTATCCCATATTGTTAACAGTAAAACTTGAACATCTCATGTTCGATCCTTGGAGCTGGGGGTGTGTGGTGCAAGGAATCGAATGAAAATTATGTCAGACGTAATTTGTATAATGCTCCATCGAATCCACTTTTCAGAATTTTTGGCCGGACATCCCAAATAGAAAAAAAAATGGATTTTTGCCATCGAGTCAACAGCGCGAAACTAAACAGTGTTGAAACGATCCTCACATCTAGGGTTGCAGGGTTCTCAGAATCTAACGAATTTTTTCTCCAATATTCTCATATCATACACGATGAAAACCATTTAACACAATTTTTGGCCGGGTTTCCGAAACAAGCACAAAAAAAAAGAAATGTTGTCATATCTAGTTCGAGACGAGAGAGCGTCGGCTTTTATCCTTGGAGCTGGGGGTATGGGGTTCTCAGAAACGAACGAAACTTTTTTGTGATAGCTTATATAATGTCCTAACGATATCATCTACTAGACTTTTTGGCCGGACATTCGAAATAAAAAAAAATATTATTCGATCGTGTTAACAGTAAAACTTGAAAACCCCAAGTTCGATCCTTGGAGCTGGGGTTGTGTGGAGCAAGGAATCGATTGAAAATTATGTCAGACGTAATTTGTATAATGCTCTATCGAATCCACTTTTCAGAATTCTTGGCCGGACATCCCAAATAGAAGAAAAAATGGATTTTTGCCATCGAGTCAACAGCGCAACTAAACAGTGTTGAGAACGATCCTCACATATAGGGTTGCAGGATTCTCAGAATCTAACGAAATTTTTCTCCAATATAACTCATATCATATACGATGAAAAACATTTAACGGAATTTTTGGCCGGGTTCCCGAAACAAGCACAAAAAAAAAGAATGTTGTCATATCTAGTTCGAGACGAGAGAGTGTGTTTTATCCTTGGAGCTGGGGGTATGGGGTTTTCAGAAACGAACAACATTTTTCTAGAAATAGTTTATTTAATGTCCTAACTATATCATCCACCGGACTTTTTGGCCGGACATTCGAAATACAAAAAAAAATATATTCGATCGTGCTAACCGTAAAACTTGAAAACCCCAAGTTCGATCTTTGGAGCTGGGGTAGAAATGATTGAAAATTACTCCAAAGTACGTTGAATGAAGCCTAGTCCATTCCATTCATCAGAATTCTTGGCCGGATTATCTCAAACTAATGAAACTTCAATAAATTGTTTCGTACGAGTAAATACCGATTTTTCCCCTAATGTGATAGAAATTGAATAAAAGGAAGTTTAAATATATTTGAATTGTTCAATTCTTTGCTTGCGGTATGAATTTGATCACTTCCGATGTAGCATCCTCAGAATTAACCGTAAAACAAATCAGCTGACGCCGGGCGACCTCATCGACCGTGGTGGAATAGGCGCGCTTGGAGCTGGTTGGCCGGGAGCTAACATCACCGGGGTCCTAAAGTACCACCAATGAGATATTTGTGCATAACCATACTATATTGAATTTTTCCCAGGAAAATTTGAAGTCTTGTTTGCTCCAACATATTATTGCCATGATATGGCATCAACGATTTCTGGGGCCGATTCACATAACCCACAGACCTTATACAAGGTGTTTCATTGCGAAACGGAAATACTTCACAGGTGCATAAGTAGCACTAAGGCGGTTCTGGAGATATCCCATTTATTGGGTCTTACTATCTGAGATACAGGGTGTTTTATGAATTTTCCGCGTTTTTTCTGAGGCTATTGCTCAGTTGCAGGAACGTCCATTAAAATTTAAAGGTCCATTAAACCTTAATCCTCCATTAGTTCTTGTAATAATGGAGGATAAGAGTTTAATGGAGCTTTAAATTTTAATGGACGTTCCTGCAACTGACACTATATCAAAAAACCCAACCGGTAATTTTCCTTATTGAGAGTCCAAACGTATCATGCAATAACCGCCTAAAAAAATTCAGGTCCGGGTTAACAAAAAATTATGAATCGTTTGGATCCTCGAAACAACACCCTGTTCATCGGAATTTTGAAAATGTTCGATATGGCCTCAGAAAGAAAGGGGCAAAATTCATAAAACGCCCTGTATCTCGGCTACGAATATAGTAAGACCAAATAAATGGGGTATCTCCAGAACCACCTTGGTGACACCTATGCACCTGTGAAGTATATCCGTTTCCCAATGAAACACCCTGTATGTGTTATCTCACAATGCAATAACCTGTGAGACGACCAGTAAGCCGTCTTAACTCGTTTGTTGATAACGATAGTGCTTGTTCAGCCTTCTCTGCAAGTAACTGCCTTGTTTGTGTTCGACATGGAGTATAAATTCTTTTTTCCTACTTCTGGACATCTACCAAAATCGGTGTTAGAGATAACGAACTTTCGAAACGGCGAAAGGAGTAGTTTCTTTTTTTGCAAGGGTATTAGGTTTCTCATATGTCTCAACATCCTAATGAACAGGTACTCAAGCCGAAACTAGCTTTAGCCTTTCGCCAGTGTCGTGAGAATTTTTTCACAGCTCTAATGTTCATTGACTGACAATCAAGGGCCATCAGTAGCTTTAATGCCATCTGACTGTCAGAGGTTATGCAAATTCTGGATACTTCTGTAATACTCACACACAAGTTTAGTCTCGTCAGTGGAAGTCCGTCCAAAAATTACGGAAATCTGTTACTAAATTTGTCACCTCTGCACTTAACTACGTCAACTGGCAATTGGCAAGCCAGTGGAAATAAAAATGAGAGGCTCATGACTACTGGACGAACTTCTTTCTCACAGTATCTTGATAATGCCTTCCGATCGAATGCCCAAAGACAAACCAACAGCACAACTTTCAAGTAATAGTGCATGGCAGCAACAATTGGAACCAGCTTGGTGGAGGTTTATTGAAAACCGACCTTTGCTTGTTTACAGATGGATTCAGAAATACAAACGGTACTGATGCGAAAGTCTATGGGAGGAAACTCAGTGTAAATTTTGCATTGAGTCTTTGTCTATATCCAACCCTAATTCAGGCAGAGTTATTTGCCATTGAAACTGCCACGCATCCGCCAATCGAACGGAAACTTTCCAGCTGTCAAATCTTTTTTTGTGATAGTCAAGCTGTCATGAATTCTCTGGAATAAAACTGTTGTAGGTACATCGGAAACAGTCAGAAACTCTCGAAAGGCTCTGAACACGAACAGACTCGGACGACGGAGTGAACAATAGAATCACATTCGAACACACTTTCTTTGGAGGCCTAGTACCATTCCTGGGAATTCCGCATGATTTTGATCAGCATGTTATAACGAACATTGAAGGATAAATCAGGGTTCTTCTTGCTTACTCATTCAGATTGAAACACTCTAAATAAAAGCATTATAACAAAGCGGGTACAAGAAGCTAGCAGACCTTCAGTCTATTTCATGAGAGTATGAAGTGAAGGAAACCTCTTAGCCCTTCCTATCGTTACGACCTCTATGTCCTGAACGCGGCAGAGTAGGTATCTATCTCTCATTTGCTAGTCCAATCAATGGCTAGCACATTCCGGTCGCGTGCGAATAGGATCGCAAACTAACGAATTTTCTATGGAAAAGGAGGGGCTAAAGTTTTACTCACTTCATACTAGATAGAAGATCGAAATACGGCCACTGCAGGTTGAAAACGAACACAATCGGCGTGGTAAAGAATGATGATTGTAGACTATGTCTCGGGAGTATCGAGCCAGCTATGCATGTCCTCTCAGTGTGCCCAGCAGTGGATTGCATCAGATTTGAACTCTACAGACAGGACACCATCGCTTTGAATGAACTGGAAGACTTATCCACAAATAAGATAATCAGCTTCATCCAGAGGCTGAATCTGTTCGGGAAAATATAAATCTAGGGTTGTGCCACAATAATTTGCTCGAACTCGATGATATGGCGGGTGCGGGTAGTGACCCATACAAAAAGTAAAATAATAATAAAGTAAAAATAAGAACCAAAATTTTAACGCATTTTTTAAAAATTATTTACTTATGTCATAACAGTATTTATAAAATTATTTTTAGACCTACAGCCAAGAAGAATCAATTTTCCTCATCAGAATTCCACACCAATCACTCTTGACCGACCGACCGAGCATTCGACAGCCGTAATTCAGTAATTGCATCATAACTTTTACTCTCAGAAACACAATTAGAGAAGCGGAATGGACATGAATCGGCTCATTAGAACTGTTGGAAGGAGATAATGTTACAGAAAGTGTCGGCCAAACAATGTGGGACACTTCAATTATGATTTAATGCCTGTCCAGAGCTCCTTAACAACAATACGACGAGACAGTAATTATATCAATTCGGCTGATTTTCAGGTTAGGCCTTCGCGAACGCGCCCAGACGGTCGGTCTGAAGTCACGGCTCGTCGACTACGTGGTTTCCTATTGTTGCGGACAGAATGCAGTTTCGAGTTTCAGAGGCGTAGTTGGTTGGGTTGGACACAACGGGTGACGATGAAAACAATTGCTGCTTGTACTTCGAATTTAATTTTTGAACGTAACCTTAAAGTATTGATATATAATTTGGGATATTTCCATTATATTTACTTTTCAACGTTTCGACCAGCATTCGACAGCCGTCGTCAGGAAAACACTTCATTTACGACTATGGTATAATGCACCCATTAAAAGTCTTTATGCTCGGCCATAATAATACTAATTAATCACTAATGAATAATGAGTTATTATTCACTACTGAAAGATGCTCCATAAATATGGCTTAATATTGAATTTTTGAATTGAAATTTCTTTAGTATTCTTAAGTACTCCAATTAACAAATATGGGTTATACTTTGTCAATCGAGGGCCAAACCTACTTCTATTACAATAACAAGTTCTCCAAAAATTGTCGTGTGTCAAGTTGACATTTCGCACACTTGTAATCAAGGGTCACGGTCGCTAAATGTTAAAATCTTCAAGAAATATATTCAGTAGTCGTGGATAAAGTAAGTAGGTATGCTACTCGCTTATGATGGCCGTTGTTCGTTCGGTGATTTATAGTGATAATTTTCTGCTTTTCATCTTTAAGTTACGATACTGTAGTGTACGATTGATCTGTAACAAGCCGACTTACAGATTCATAAATAATGCAATAGGGATGTTGACTATTTTTTGGAATTCATTTCATTTTGTAGATATAAACCCTATACAGACACGAAAATATTACGTTTTCTTAAAAATATAGTATTTGCCAATAAAAAATACGTTGAAGAAAAGAGAATTAATTTTCCCGCGGAAACGGCACGTTATGATGATTACGTCAATAGTCGGGTAGACATCATAGACTAACTAAATTTTGAGTTTGTCAGTTTGTCTATGGTAAACATACTATGACTTCTGTCAAAGCGAACTGATTTTGCCTGATTTCTTGTGGAAAAGTTAAATTTAAGCCTTCAAAATGACTATGTCGGTCTATAAAACCTGAATGAGGTGTTTCTTTTATTTGTAATAATAAATATGAGTTAAAAGTTTGCTACTTACAGAGACAATTCTACGTTTTTGAGCTCCACTGCACAAAAATCTTTGTTTTCAGCAAAGAAACTTGCGAGTATCAGGGAATCAATCTTCGTTAAGTTACTACTATTACCCTTGATGAATCCTATCTCCATTATAAAGAAAATTGTAGATTATCGTTCTTGTAACGAATAATCGAACTATTCTGTTCTCTTTCAGCTTTCCACTTCTTGAGTTCGAAACATAGATATGATATCTATCATAGAAATTATAACTCCAATGGAAGCGGCGAAAGAGAGAGACTTGTGATGCCATAAGAAAGATAGAGCTAGTGGTGGCAAGATTAATTAGATTAATTCATTTTTGAGAATAATTTGTTTTTTTGCTATACATACTAATATATAATATATACTAAAACAAATTATTCTCAAAAAATGAAATTAATCCAATTATTCTTGCCACCACTAGCTCTATCTTTCTTTTTGCATCACGTGTCTCCCTCTATCGCCGTTATAATTTCTATGATTGGCTCTCAAATGGGATTTGCGGGCTTTTTGCCACCTCTAGCTCTATCTCTCTCTTGGCATCACATTCTCCGAAAGTATTGAATGACAGGCCTCATCATGTAAAGTTAGTATATCTATGTATTCTATATATATTTACTATGGTTCAAGTCACAAACCGTGGATTTCACAAAGCTTGATTGGGCAATCAAATCGTTCGTTTGAAGTAAGTCGATGGTTTATGTCAAAAATGAACTGAAAATTGCAGAGAAATGATGACATTTCAATAATCAAGGTGATTGGAGTTTTGTGGAACCCGGCCTATGAATGTATTTTGTTGATATGAGCACCGAACATTCGAATTTGCAATGACAATACGGCATAGTGACGTCAATTACCTTACCTGATTGGCGTTCGCAGTCACGGTGATAGTTGATAAAAATAACATAATTTGAGTCAGCTTTATTTAATTCAACGAGAATAATAAGATCACTAAAATGGTTTTTTAGGATTGCAAAAATTTCCTTCTATGAGGAAAACCTCAATTTATATGAATTCGTAACATGAGTCAACATCCCTATTCTGGAATGGTTTCTGAAACTTTCTTATCTACAGTGTCACTTTTGAACTACTCATCGAAAAACATAACCTTCAATCGTAATATTTGATCATGAAACTTTATGTATTATGAGTAACTAGTCTTGATTTGAATTTGAAAATACATTTATCTGAATGTAGTTTGCGTTTGTTTCTTTCATCTAATAATTGAAAAAAGGAAAGAAAAAAAATTCTTGTTTGAAACTGCTGTATTAAGTTCATAGTACATTCGGCATTTCTTCAATCTGAAATTTTTCTAGGCATCCGGCATTTCGAATGGATTCATTTGATCACGCAATCTCTTCCTTCCAAATCTCATAAAGTTTCTACTGAAAAATAAAGATTTTCAGGTCATGTATATCATTGAACAATGTTTCACCTGTTATGATTTTCTTCCGATTACAGTCCAATGAACAAAGCCATATTATTTTATTCATCATGAATTTCTTTTATTAAAATGTTGGTGTTCGTCCTAAAATAAACAAAACCATTCAACGTAACCTCACAATTTGTCATTCTATATCACCAGTCGAGTAGTCGTAAATATTTAACGATTTCTGTAAGCTACAGATCCTTTAAAGAGGTCCAGAATTGCAATGTCCCTGTAAGCTTATGAAAAGTTACAGATTGGCTTACCAGATGAAAGCAGAATACCACCATTAGTTTAGGCCACTCGCTACGCTCGTAGCCTCTCCCCCTCGTGAATAATAGGTATCAGTATACACTCGTTGCATAATTTTTTTATTCAGAAATGGTACATTCTGTCAAGTGAAAAATTAGGTTTTCAATGGTTCTTGATCAGTAACTTTCATTTAATTCGCAATAAAACATATCAGAAAAAAAAGATTAATTTCGAGATTATATTCATAATTTTTGTAGAAGTTGCACCAGGAATGAAATTTTGAATGAGTTCTGTTGATAACAACCGAATCAATTCCTATTATAAACTTATAGAAATGCATGCTTGTCCAAATTGGGACAACAAATTGAAAAAAGCAGATTCAAATTTAGATACCCTGGGAACTAGATGTCTCTTTCTAATCATTCATAAATTCAACTCATACCTGTTCAAATCAAAAGATATCGTGTTCACCGTAGGCCATTAGGACGAGCTCAGTCATTATTGCAATAATCAAAGTTATGACCCAGATTCTTGGAGCGCTCCTTATTTCCATTTTGGGAAATCATAACTCGAATATGATTATAGTTAATACTATAATCAATAAAAGAATTCTATAAATCACTGACATGAAGCTTCTGCGGGCATGTTCATATTGGAGAAACGATTTTTCAAATCAGAACCTTGGAAGTCTCATTTGTTTCATCCTATAAAGTCATTAATTCAGTTTTTCGTCGATCTCAAAATAAAAGATAATGTTAATGTGTACAAAATTGATCATTAATTACCCATTTCAATGCCCAATTTCTGCTTATTATAATGTGCTATCCTCATGTCAACCGTTCGCAAAGTATTCAGAAGCACTACGAGAAATGTCGAAACTCTACTGGAACATAGATACATAGAAATTTTGTTATGTCAAATGTGAGTCTTATGCAATATAGAATGTATTTCAAACAAGAATTCAAACACAATTCATATTGAGGTCGTCGGAAAAATGTTGTAATCAACTCGGTTATTAATCGAGCGATTAATGGTCTCGAACTATTAACAAAATAATAAAATATCTTGACCATTAGTCCCTTACTTTAATAACCTAGTTGATTAAATAACCATTCCTGTTCGAACCTTAACCTACCTTTAAAATTTCAAGTTGTGAAGATGAGCTTATCGTATACACGTAACAGCTTTTTGAGCGCTCGTTCTACTTAAACAGTGTTATATCGTTTTGCCAAAATTTCTGTAATTTTGAGACGAAAATGGTCTCAAATGACTACTTGATGAGGTGGTCAAATTCAATTCTGTCCGTTAGCACGATACTTCGAAGGGATCGTCCTAAAGACTTGAAATTTTCAGGGTCAGAGTCCGGTTACCAAATGCCGCGGTTGGTTAACCAGTCACATCGTACATTAAATATGGCCATTAAAAATTTTTGTTCTTCAATATCTCAGACAAAAAGAAACCAATCGAAATGATTTTGCGGCCACATGCTATGGAATATTGAAAAGAAGAATCTCTTCATCTCCATAACAAGATATCTGATTAGAGTGGAATTGATTTCGTGAATGAAGATTGATATAATGAATGTTCATTCAAAATTTCAGAGGATCGCATTATCATAGAATTAATTTTTTCTAATTTATGAATAATTCGAGTTTGTCGAATTGATCGGGCTGAATTTTGCAGTAAAATGTTCAATGCCGATTCGAAACAGTACTCAAAAATTTGTGGAAGTTGCTCTAATACAACCATTGAAAATTCTATCGTTATATCAAAAAAAAAAGTTTGATATTGCCATGAAATACCCTTGGATTGAAATGAAATCCAGTTCGAGGATGTGAATTGGCAAAGTGCATAATAATTCAAATTCAAAGGTTTACATTCATATATTCAGTATTAATCTCAAATTCTCTACAAAATTTTGAGGTGATCGCTGTATTTCTTTACCAATGAACGAGCGCTAAAAAGGTTCCTGCTCAGGACTTTCCACAATTTTTTTCAATTTCATTCTTACAAGACAGAGTATTAATGAGCTAGTACTCAATTGTCTGCTCACAAAAATATTCATTTCTACGGCACTGAGTCCTTGCGACCAGAAATAATGCACTTTGGAGTTGATTGTGGAGTTTCCTGCCAATTGTGCAACTAAAAGTGCATTGCCTTGTTTATGGGGCAATATTGCGATTCTCGGCTGCTGAAAGGGATGAAAGCGCCTTTATTAACTCTCTCCGTGAATGCTTTCGTTTAATGAACTCATTATTGTACTTCAGCGGAGTTTAAATGCTGCTATTTATGTAGTCGTGGTATTGTAGTAACCTGGGTGATATTCGTTATTAAAGTGAATAAATTGTATCATGATACTCCACTTTGTTGCCTGAAACTAATACTGACATTGTACATTACGTTAAACAACAATCTTACGCCTTTCCACTAATTCTGGTTAGAGTTTTGGTACTACAGAAGTTCTCATATGTATTTTAGATGTTCGAATTTTGTTGAGTCAATTTTCTCAGCATTGATTAGGGATTAGATCTGGAGGTGAAAATCATAATATCTTTTTTCAGGGGCCTATTGCACCAAATACTTTGCACTTTTCAAATGAATTACGTTGCACGAAACGCATTCATAATTGAAAAGTTCAAAGTGAAATGCACTCCGCAGAAACTAAATATTGGGAGAAATGTTGTGCAACATAATTAATTTTCACTTCGCAAATTTATCATAATGCAAAGTGAAAAGTTGATAAGTATTTTGGTGCAATAGGCCCTGGTCTATACTATTTTAGTATAGTTGACCTGAACAATTCGATAGCCTGAGATAATAAAACCTGACAAATTTGAAGTGAACACGTGAAACGGTCCAGGAATTATAGCCATCCAAATATTCTGACAGAATCGAATAAATTTAGCCCATGTTTAATTGTTGTTTTACGTACTCCCCAATGTATATTGTGCTCAAAGTCACTTGGGAAACTCGGAAATATATACATACAATGTGAAGTCTATCCAAATTCCAAAGTCACTTGAAAAGGTTACCAGGGGCGTACCTGTAAATGCCTTACTATCATTGCAAACTACGATAAATTATTATCGAAAAAATGTCCACGATGGAATGGAGTAATGAAAATAAAAAAACTATGAATCGCTCTTGATAATATATTTTCCGGTTTTTTTATTCAATTTTAATGTTAAAGTGAGAATTATATTTACGTTTTCAATCTGTATTTGTTGCCTGGATAAGATCACTGGGAACCATGTTAATAGCTCTGCGCACCTCAGGACAATTATTGAGATAATTGATTCTGAAACTTTGAATAGATAGTATAAACTCCTATAACTATCCCCTGTTGCCAAGAATCGCAGAGTTATCGCCCATCTAAATTTTGGGGAATTGCCATTCTCAATCTCGTATCTTCTTTTTTTATCATCGGTTGAATTTTGTTCAAGAGAAATCAAAAATCATTTCAGTCATTTCATTCAGAAAACTTTCCATCCCATTCCTGTATACGAAACATCGAATAATAGTAATATGTAGTACTTAGAAACTATTTTTGTTGAATTGATAGAAAAAGAGTAAATTGATATTGAGGGACTAATTCTTTTTTCTCACATGTTTTCAAGACACCCACATATTCATACAAATCAACGAGACAAAGCGCTGAGGCTGCATTTTCTTCGTCCGTCATTGCCGAACCGTGGTCACGAGAGCAATGCTGCGGCTGAGTGTAAATGCACACTGCCTTCGAAACAGCTGCAGAAGCAGAAGTATTTCGGAAATTATTGCCGACAACGCGAGTGGTAGTGAGGAGGGCTGAGTGTAATTGAGGCATATAATAACATAGGATACGCTACCGAATACACTTCCTAGTCAGATAAACAATATTTAACAATCAATTCTTCAGGGTACCGAAGCGACTCAAGAATGAGTGGTATGAAATGAATACCAAATCTCTCGAAAACTTTCTTGAAATTCGAAAACAACTTGTACATTGCATATTTTTTCGAGTTCTCATATCATTGAAGTTTGCTATGATAGCATGGTATTTTTGCGTAAGCTCATGGAAGGTTGTTTAAGTGACTTTGGATTAACTATAACAACTATGCACCATCAAACGATGTACAGGACGACCAGAATTAGTCATCACTGAACTACAACTTTTTAACGATATGAGATAGAGAAAAATCAAAGCCACATTGCTTTCTTTTTTTTGAGAAACCTATCAACCTCATTGCTCAATCGTCTTTTGTTTTCTAGCAGCCTGTTTGTGTTATAAACTTAAAACAAAAAATGATACAGACACTTTTTTATAGGAATCCAAAGGATTAATATGATATTTTCGGAGGGCTTTCCTTCTGATTCATAATTATATATAAACATCTGTTTTCCTTATGGAAATAATAATTCATCTTTACTAACACATTATCATCGTTTTCTTCTAGTTACAAAAATTTATAACATGTTATATATCCCCCTTAGATCAATGGCGACGCTAAAGAGTGGGGAAGGGTTGTCCAGAGTTTTCAGTGGGGGTTGTCATGAATAAATTGGTACAATTTTGTTGAGCATAGGCCATAAGAACAGAGAGGGCCTGGGCCAAACCTTGACTCTTAAACGTCACCACATATATAAGGGTGATATATGAAATGTTATATCTTTTTGAAACGAGAAAAAAACGGTGATTATTCTCAAGTGGAAATAAATGATTGTTTTCATAGGAAAAGCCACTGGATTCCTATCGAAAAAGTGTCTTTTTAATGTTTCAAGTTTATAACACAAACATAAACGGAGATAATGATCACAGTTGACATTATACCCAGGTGTCAAGTTTGGTTTATAACTCGAAAACAAAAGACGATCGAGCAATGCGGTCGACAGCATAATGCGTTTCTCGAGAAAAAGATGTCATTTCATTTTTGGCCACTCTGTATAGTTTCTCGTGGACTACCCTGTATAGATGCCCAGAGGTATCCTTCTTCATTGCCAATTCATAGTTTCGTCCGGTTCAAACGGGAAAATCGCAAATAACTAATTCCCAGCGTTCCAACCGCACCGACGGTTATTTCCCGATAATTTCAATAAATTTGAATGTCAAATCAGGCAGGAGTATGCGAAATCTCATGCACAGACCACGATCTGCAGAAAGTTCATTCCGGTCGGTACCCAGTCAGCGAGATGAGGAATTATTTCCGACAACTTTGTCAGCTCAGTTTGAAACTGAAATTGGTGTTTGTGAAACCACGGAAATCCATCTTACCGAATCCTATCGGTTGATCACTTCGAGCAATCGAATAATAATTTGATTTAATTTTGCTTGGAAGCACGGGGTGGTTTCTTAGAATGATTCTCAGAGTGAGAAGTGAACATTTTACTTCTTACTCTGAGAAATTATCTATGTATTTGGTAAGACGTTCACAACATATTTGCTATTGCTGAAAATAGTAAAGGGTCTCAAGGCTCATAAAGTTCAGGTAACACAAAAACTCAAGCCGGCCGATCATCAACAATGTCGTGTTTTTGCTGATTGGGTCTTTGAAATGCATGAAAATGATCCGGAATTCCATCGAAAAATCATCTTGAGTGATGAGACCCAGTTCCACCTCGGTGGCTTAGTCAACAAGCAAAATTGTCGCATCTGAGGCTCAGAAAACTGAAGAGTTATTGTTGAAAAGCCTCTCTATACTCAACGTGTAACTCTTTGGTGCGGTTTATGGTGGAGCAACAGTAACGGTGAATGGATTGCGCTATCGAGAGATGATTAATAATTTTTATGGCCGCAATTAGATATTATTGATCTGGACAACGTTTACTTCAATAAGACGGCGGTACTTGCCGCACAAGTAACGAAACCATTGATCTTTTGCGGGGAAAGCTTTCGGACTGTGTAATCTCTCGAAGAGGTGATCACAATTGGCCACCGGGATCTTGTGATTTAACACTTTGCGACTTCTTCCTTTGGGGCCACTTGAAAGAGAAGGTCTACGATAATAGCCCAGCGTCGATTCAAGACCTCAAAGATGGAAATCGTGAGGCTATCGAGGACATAAGGCAGTCACTTTGCGATTTGGTTATGGAAAATTTTATTGAAAGGGTATGGTCCTGTTAACGAAAAAACCATCTGATCATTTATATTGAAAAATGGCATTTCGATTATATCAAAATAACACCTCTTATTGGAAAGCCCTTTATAAGAATTAAATTTATTTTTTGTTTTGTTACATTTTCAACAACTTCGCCAACGCCCCTAATAAGGCTCGTTATCACACATTCAGCGAATATTTTTTCATTTATGTGAATAGGTCATAGTAGTTTCACGGTTTACTCAAAACTGCAAAACCACTTCTTAAAAACACCGAAAATCACTACCCTTGTTCATGCAATAAAGAATTAACTTCTTCCGTCGACCTCAATATAAAAGGTGGATTTAACGCATACGAAATTGAACAATAACGACCCATGTTAATTTGCAATGTATGCCATTTCAATGTCCAAATGTCATGGGCAACCGAACACAAAGAATTCAGAAGCAATACGAGAAATATTAAAGCTCTTCTGGAACATAGAAACATAAAAATTTATATTATGTCAAATCTATGTCTTGTGCCAAATGAGAATGTATTTCATTTGAGAATTTATTTATTAGTATCTAGTTATTGAAAGTTTGAAAAGCATATCCTGAAAATATTAGATGTCACGAAGATCGGTGAAGATTTCAACTTTCATCTGCGTGAGCTAATTACACTGCGCAAAAAAGTTAACGCACAATCTGAAAATCTCAATTTTAATGAAAGTTAACTCTACATTGACTTTATAACTTATTTTTTATGTGTCTCGGGAAGATTTTGAACGAACAAGACACATTAAATTGAAGAAACATTCAGGATTTCACCGAATCTTATGTGAAAAAAGAGAAATAAACAATTTTTAAAATACTGGAATGCTGATAAGTGATTAATACTTGGTATTTCCATCCCTTGCGTTAATTACAGCTCGGCAACGAGGGTTCATTCTCAAAATGAGTGATCTTAAATTGTTCTGATCTAATCCTTCCCAGATTTCTCTGAGTTGGATTCCTAAGTCATTAGGAGTAGCTGGATGATTTTCTGAACTTCTCAGCCTTTTATTGAGGTTGTCCCAAACCTGCTCAATCGGATTGAGATCTGGACTTCTTGCTGGCCATTCCATTTGAGAGACTTCAACTTCTTCAAGGTACTCCGATGCGCTCACGAGGGGTCTGGCATTATCGTCCATAAAAATGAAATTTCCACCAATGTATGGGGCAAGTGGCACTACATGCTCTTCAAGAATGTTCCTTATATACCTATCAGCATTCATTGCTCCATTATCAACGACACTAGGTCTGAGCGAGCAGTCAAAGATATTCCCCACCGCATACCATAATCGATCCTCCCCCGAAACCAGTAGTATTCAGAAAATTGCACTGAGCATATCTTTCATGTGGACGTATGTATACAAGGGAACGTCGATCACAATGGTAGAGGCAGAATCTATACTCATCTGTGAAGAGAACTCTTTCCCAATCAGCCTCCACCAAGGATATGATCTCTCGCAAAATCCAAACGCGCCCTTCGATGAGCTGGGGTGGTAGAGCTGGACCTCTTGCCGCGACACGAGGCCTTTAATCATATTCTCTGAGTGCTAATTTGCACCCATGAGTTTGCTCAAGCTGTTTTTGAAGGAGGCGAGTTGCAAACCGTTGTCTCAACGAAGAAACTCTCAAGTAACGTTCTTGAATGGCAGTTGTTACCTGTGGTCTACCTGTCCTGGTCTTCGGACATTCATACCTGTCGCCCTGAATCGCTGCAACATTATGGACACACTTGTATGGGAAACTCCAAACCTATCTGCAATTCTTGTGTATGTCCATCCTTCTTCTCGCAGAACTACCGCTTGGACACATTCCTCTTGTGTCAAATTGCGTGTCTCGCGTTGCATAGCGATCGAGTGTAGAAAATCAAACGAAAAAAAAAAACTATTCATCACTAGAATTGATCGAGAACAACTGATTTCAGAATGAAGCAAATACATTCAAAATTTGATAATCTCATCTTTTTTGATTCCTGCTGGGAAAAAAAACATCTGTATTGAAGAAAAACGTTGTAAGTGGATAACATATGCATGCATAGTTCTGATAAAAATAATTATCATTGAGAACACCTTCAGTTGTAGAATAAATTTGAGATTTCCATAATGTCCGTTAATTTTTTGCGCGGTGTAGTATATACCTACTAATATTTATGCTGCATGCTATAGTATGCTTTCAGTATAATGATTCAAGCTAGTCATATAATCATTTATTGGTAATTCGAATTTTCAAACATGAAAAACACCACAGTAATGGTATGATCTCAAATTAATTTAAGCTTGTAACATCGAACCTACACGTATTGATTCCATTATTGACTTGCTAACCTTACTTGACACTGAGACAGCAAAATCAGAATAATAATAATAGAAAACATCGGAAAGGAAGTACGAAAACTTAAACCCAAACATTCAATGACGATGTTAATGGATACGATAAGAAAAAACATCAGTAACACGTGTCTTTCAGAGCAGACATAACCATAAATAAATTATTCATTTATTCCACAGAGGAGTTTTTGCGATGGCTATTCACGAGCCTAAATATTGAACGAAATATATAACCGGCTGCAATAATTCATTCATCTATAAATTTTACATGATCCTATGACACGAATTCATTATTTTGTCGAATAAAATTTATTATTCAAGGTTAAGTACTATCTCCGATTTAGTCGGCAGATTTTGATTGATGCGACAGGAATAATTTGGATTGCCAGAGGGGCAGATAAATTTGTAACAAAAAAAATCGATCAAAATTAAAGTGCAGTTAAAGGCAAAAAAGATTGGTAAAACATCTTTTCTTTAAATTCATTCTTAATATGTAATACATATATAATAGCTCTAGATGCAGATTCGTTAAACATACCATTCTTGTTCCTCTGAAAAAATAGGGTGAAACTCTATTTTCGGGAAATGAACTGAAAACAGATTATTTGACCTGAGATGGGAACCATACTTATTCACCTCATAAAAATTAGTAATATATTCATTACATAATTTATATGATTTGATATGATTATCGATAAAGCTTTTTCTTGATGAAGAATAATTCTAATGAAAACATTTGAGAGAAGCCCTGAGCAGGTGCTATTGAGCACTCGTTCATTGGTAGACTAATGAAGCTATTATTAAAAAATTCTTCTCTTCAATATTCAAATTGAATTTTTATAGTTCTGTTGACACTATGGATACAAAATTCTTGCATCTTACATGTGACATCAAAATTTCATTTCTATTGATTTCGTTTTATCTGAGATACTGAAATATATTTCCATTTCCGCATTCGACAGAAGCTGATGCGTGAAATGTTCAATTCTTGGGAACGATAACGAGTTGATTTTGATGGATACTCACACTCACAGCCACAGCTTCGAAGTTTCGAGTGTTCTCACGTGTTGGTGCATCAACAGTGAAACCATTTTCAGGAACTAAGCATCAGCAGAAGCAGCAATAAACTTTCGTATACAGGGTATTGTCGGGGCCCTTCTTTGCTACCAAAGTTTGTACATTTTCGTGTTGGCTTATGCGTAAATCGATGTCATTCAGCACTGAATTTGGTGATAGAATTGAATGGCAAGTATTGTCAGATTCGAAATAACTGATGGTGATTCAAATTTTCACCGAAAGATGGCTCACCCTTCAGTTTTTGAGCGCTCGCTCTCCTTAAACGAGTAGTACATCATTTCGCCCAAATGTCTGTAATTTTCGAATTTTGAGCAGAAAATGGTCTCAAACGATAGAGTTCTTCTCCCTGATGACGAATTCGTGGTCCAATTCGATTTTGTCTGAGGGGCCGACCGTTCGGCCGTTAGCATAATAACTTTCGAGGGATTGTCCTAGAGAAATTTTCAGGGTAAGTTCGGTTCTCAAATGGCTAGGTTAAGTTTGTTAACCAGCCAAATCGTACAGGATGTTCCATAAAATATGGCCATTAAAAATTTTTGTTTCTCAATATCTTAGATAAAACGAAACCCATCGAAATGAAATGTTGCGGCCATATGCAAGATAGTTGATAGTAAGTTGATAGTTTACAGAGGGGTTACAGTCCACTGCGACCTTAAGGTCTATTGTGCCCCCTTACAGAGCTGTTCTGGCCAAAAACCTTCACAGCTCGCCTTCCAGTTCCAGAGATCTAATGAAATCTAGTAACTGTGAAGACTTCAACGAGGCTAGTTCCTCACTCTTACAAGTTTCTTGTCCAAGGCATTTCCTCCTCAGGCTCGTAATGCCAAGGCATTCCGTGTCAAGGTGAATGGGGGTTTCTTCCTCCTCCCCACAGAACCTTCACTCGTCAGTGTCCGACAATCCCATCCTCAACAGATGCTTCCTAAGGCGACAATGTCCTGTAAGAAAGCCAGTGAGGAGGTGCAATTGCTTCTTACCAAGATCCAGATATCTTTTGGATCCCGCTGTCTCGAAGTTCCGAAGGAACTCAGTGGAATGATCCATTCCTGGGAGATTCCGCCAGAGCTTTTCCCTCTCGGCTTTCTCCTTCTCCAGAAACTCCTTCTTATAGGTACATTTAGATATACCACAGAAGGGTTCTGGGCCAGATTAAAAAGACCTTATTTTTCTTGCCTACCTCGTTGAGTTTGTTCCGGCACTCCCAGATCATCTTAGAATCGATGACGTAGGAGCTCAGTGCTTTAATAGCAGCTTGACTATCTGAGTGACTTCTGATAGTTTCTTTCTAGATTTATATCTAGACATCTTTCAATAGCTAAGATTTCCGCTTGAAAGACGCTCATATAGGAGCCCAGCGACAGTGCACACTTGGTGCTTGGCCCGTATATCCCGGCGCCTGCTCCTGTAGAGGTTTTGGAACCATCTGTTTACCATTTTACGGTATTTTCTTTGAGATTATAGTCGGTGTATTCCCGTTTCCAATCATCTCTTTTACTTAGCAATGTCATGAAGTTTTTCTCAGTGATTACTTTCTTAATCATTGCATCACTAGGGAGATTCGCAGATGAGATGTAGTTATTCAGAGAGAACCAGACTCTTTGATTCTTTATTCTCTCATTACCTGCACCTTCCTTAGATATTCTGAGAATAGCCTCATGGGCTACCTATCAACCACTAGATGTAGAGGTGTGAGGTCCGTAATGACCTCTAGTGCCCTAGTTGGACACGTTCTCATAGCTCCAGTGATACACACACAGGCAAGCCTCTGTACTTTATCGAGCCTTTTCCTCGTACTCACCTGACTTGCCTTGGCAAACCAGGCTACTGCCCCATATGTGATTATAGGTCTCACAATCATGACGTACATCCATCGCAGTATTTTTGGGTTACAACCCCAATTTTTGCCGCATAGATGTCTGCACGCCATTAGAGCCCTTTTAGCTCTGACAGTAGCAGTATCAACATGCTCATTCCACTGAAGTTTACTATCCAGTGTTATTCCTAGGTATTTAACTTCTGACTTCCACTCCAAGATATTTCCGTTTAAATATAACGTTTTCATGTCGGGAAGTTTTCTTTTCCGAGTGAACGGAATTACTACAGTCTTGTTTGGGTTGATGTTCAGCCCCACAGACAAGCACCACTGCTCAATAATTCTAAGGCCTTTCTGCAGTAAGTCGCAAAGAGTGCCTTCGAATTTGCCTCTAATCATTAGGACTATGTCATCAGCATAGCCTACACATTCGAAGCCAAGCTCCGTTAGCCTATGTAGTAGTTCGTCCACCACTAGGCTCCATAGAAGGGGAGATAATACTCCACCCTGAGGTGTCCCACGAGTAGCCTTGACAGAGACAGATTTACCACCGATCGATGTTTCAGCTATTCTCGTCGATAACACCTCATACATCCATTTGATAATGGTTTTGTTCACTCCTCGCCTTTTAAGTGCATCTTTGACGGACACGTGCGTTGTGTTGTCAAAAGCCCCAGATATATCTAGGAAAGCACACATGGCGATTTCTTTATTGTTCAGAGTTCTCTGGATGGCTTCGGTCAGCTGATACAGGGCGGTCTCCGTTGACCGTCCCGCCCTGTAAGCGTGCTGACACTTATGAAGTGGTGTACTCTCCAGATTCTCTGTTCTTATGTAGTTATCTACTACTTTTTCCATCGTCTTAAGTAAAAACGATGTTAGACAAATTGGTCTAAAGGATCGAGGATCCGTCCCGTCCTTTTTTCCTACTTTTGGTATGAAGGTTACTTTTGCCCTTCTCCATTTTCTAGGTATTTGCCTCGAAAATGGATGCAAGATGCTCATAATGCGCTTCATGCACAGAACCATAGAAAATTGAATTGGAATATTGAAAAGAAGAAACTTCATATTTCCATAAAAAATATCCGATTCGGGTGAAACTTATTTTATAAATAAAGATTGATACACTGAATGTTCATACAGAATTTTGTGGCCAAAGTAGTAACAGATCCATAGAAAATTCAATTGTAATATTGAAAAGAAGAACATTCATATTTCCATAACAAGATATCTGATTTAAGTGAAATTTCTTGCGAATGGAGACTGTTATACTGAATTTTCATGCAAAATTTTGTGGCCATAGTGTCAACAGAACCATAGAAAATTCAATTGGGGTATTGAGAAGAAGGTTCTACATATTTCCATAACAGAATAACCGATTCAAGTGATTTTTTTTCTTGAATCAAAACTGAAAACTGATATTCACAATGTTAATGCAAAATTTTGAGAGGATCGCATCTTCAGAACCATAGAATTTAATTTTTTGTAATTATAATAATAATTATTATAATTCTGAATGTGCTGAGATTCTGCATTGATATATTTGATATCAATCTTGAGTCCCATATACAATTTCAAGTTACTATTCTTATTGCTCCACCAAAAAACAGGCACTGAGAAACTCTGCTCAGGACTTTTCTTAATTTTTTGCCCTTTCGTTCTCCGCATATATTTCCAAATTTTCCTTACATTCACGACAATCTAGCCCGTTTGCAAATTCGGACGCGGGGGCAATATGAAATGCTGTGATGAAATGTTGATGGTCCGTACCCCAATAGGGGTCGCAATACCACACGCAATTACTCTATTTTGTGACGTGATTTCCCCTGGGTCGACCCTAATTTGCTCGCAACACGGTGGTGGAAGTGATGCTTTCCGCCCCAGTGAACTTTCTGCCGTGACTACGTGAATATTTTTCGCCCAGGATCCGATGGCTTCCGGCTTTTTTCTATCGAAGAAAAATGATCCGGAGATGGTACCATTAACTTGGTGAAATGCTCTGATTGATGTTTTTGTTTTATGGTCGTCACAAGATGTGCGCCTAAATAATTTGGCAGCACGAGTTGGATTTTAACCTCCCTTGCTACATTCTGACCCTTCTGTTATCTGATAACTAATCAGAAACATTATAGGGTAGAAGTAAACTCCTACGTAGTGGTGGTAATTACTTTAAGGTGCGATACGACAAGTGATCATTGACTCCACTCACTGGCGCAGCTAGGGGGGGGGGCTTTGGGGCTGCAGCCCCCCCCAAAGATTAATTTCTTCCCTTCTTCTTTATTTTTTTGCAACTTTCGTATTTGTTGTATCATCAAGAATTGTTCAGTTCAGCCCCCCCCATAACAAAATCCTGGCTGCGCCACTGACTCCACTTATTCAACTTTGGGGAGAAATACTACGTTAGCGTGAAATATTCTATAGGTGATGTCTGAAGAGCATGATCAACATTGAGGGTTGAGATTCCATTGTACTCTATGGGGTGAGCGGACGAGCAATTGGCCTCGACAGGTGCCCCAGATATCTACAGTATGTGTACATTTAATATGTACATATGTTTTGCACTGCCCATCACTCTTCTCGTGCTAGCTGTAGTACAATAAATCCTTAATATGTAGTTTGATATTTGAAGTCAATTTTCAGGATCATTAATCGTACTATGTGTACGAATTGTTCTTATGGAATTTTCATTCGTAATGACAGTGAATTTTGAACAGAATAACGCTAGAAATATCTTCAGTAGCCATTTCTTCAGATATTCTTCCACGAGTTCGAAATTCGAAAACACAATATTACGAGTTTCTAAATGAACTAGTATAGAAATAAACCTTATTAACGAATACTATGCATTATTACTCTACACTGCATTTTCACTGGAAATTAATGTAATATTACCATAAACATCGTATAGGTATTTTTGCATTGAAAATATTGGTTGACAGAAAAATTTTTGGATCACGGAATTGACCGATAATAAATGAATTCCTGACTGTAGAGACTTCCCAGTACCAAGAAATAAAGACAAATAACCATGAAGCCTCTATGAAACTGAGATATTCTCGTACAAGTTTAATTGACAGAATCAGAGATGGTAACTTTAAATTTGACAATTCGAATAAAAAACCATGGGGGTCGTAATTCAAAGAATGTCCATAATTCCTTTGGTTTTCATATTTTTTTCACACTCGATTACAAGATATTTTGTCGACGTTAATGCAAGAAAGTCAGAGTTTTGTTGTTGTTTACAGCTGGTCTAACAGCAGGGTGAACCCACGATCAATTGAAAAAAGAAATTTTCAGGAGTAGTGAAATATTTGAATGAGCTGAATTGGTGAATGAGTGGAGTTTCTACTTTTCGGTATAAATAAATGCGCATAACTACTTTCTCGCATTGTTGTTGTCTCCTACAGTATAATTTTCGCACACTTTTGCGACGAGTAAATATTTGTTGAAACTGTGAACTAGAATACTTGAAATGGAATCATTTATCTGCTTTCTCATATTATTAGTTCATCTTTTATCTCAACTATGTCAACATCATCGAAATTTCAGAAATACTCAACTTGATATTTTTCAAAAATTATTATCAACAGCACTCACGGATCTGATTTTCCACAGCAACTAGGGCTACTGAGTTAATTAATTTGTCAAAACGAATAAATATATTATGCGAGCTCAAAAACGTTTTAAACTTAAATAAATTTTTTTATTTATAATACGGTTGCAGGAAAAGAAGGACAACTTTCTGCTCTGGGGCTCGATTCTTGAACTTCGTAGAGATGACAACTCTCGTTCGACTGTTCCTATACGAGATGTCATCTCACTTCTCTCACGCATAATTCGAATAATTTCAGTCACACTCCACACTAGACACAGAATAGTTGCTCCCTTTGTCTAAGGTTGCTCCATTTTGTGATTCTCTCCTATGGAAATAGTCATCTCTCTTACCAGTTAGTAGTAGAGAACTCGTTCTCGGTCGGGAGAGAATTCGAGAATACAGATTCTCTCGGTCACTGAGAGAGAAATGCAATTCTCGCATGAGAGATTTTTCAAGAATCGGGCCCCTGGATTAGCCCAGTCAAATAAGGATTTCACCTCGGAATGAAAGATAATAAGCTGAAAATTGGTATGAACCTTTGTTTTGTCATTCTAAATGTTGTCTCAAAAGTCACAAATGCTATCGTGCCGGCGTCTTAAGATATCGAAGGTCAAAGGTCATAAAAATCGGTTTTTTGCGAATATCTGCCTTCCTATTGCTTAAATGAGATTTGCAGTTATTATGAAAGTTGTAGACTATAAAATTGTCTACAACTTTTGTTTGAACTTTTTTTTCATACGACCAACCGTTTTTGAGGTAGAGCGCGAAGAGTGCGCAGCGTACAGTCATATATGACCTAATGCACGGTCAAGCGTGAGTTACGGTTAGCAGGTCGTTGTATGAAGTCAATTATTCACTTAACAATTATAATTATTAAACAATGCCCATTATTTATGTTCTATTTGTTAATTATTTATATTAAATTAAAATAAGTAATTTAATTATTCATATAGTATAATTATTATAATTATTATTTTACTATAGTATATTATTAATTCTGGATTATATATTTCAATTTTATTTTATATTAAAAAGTAAGGGATATATTTCACACATATCTTTATTTATCATTTAATATGGCATATTGATTTTAATTATAATAAAATTGTAAAAGAAAGCTAATTATCTTCTTCTTCGTCGTCTTCTCCTTGTTGTCGCTCCAAAGTTCAGTTCATTGTCATCATCCTCATCATCGGTCATATTCATCTCCAACCTTCCAGAATTTCAGGCTCATATGTGCTTTCTTCATCGGGAATCGGGATTACTTGGATTTGTGAAGCGTTGAGGCAAGCTTGTCCGTTGCCCTGACTTTCTGCATCCACAGCGGGAACCACAACCATTTTTGCAATTGCAAAATATTACGTTTAGTAGTTCAGCTGGTGCTGGAGGTAGTAACGTTCTTATGGGCTCCAGGATTTCATTTTCGAGCATCCAGCCCCATTCTTGAGGTTCTATGTCCTTCCCTAAACACGTTTGAATCTGGTAGTAGACACGATTGAATATTGACGAGCTGCTACACTTGTTGGTGGAAGTGTTGACAATTATACAGGTTTATTTAGTTTCGTTAATTTGATGAATTGCGGAAATGGTCAATGTTGTCCTCAGATTTTGGAGCATTATATAATGCCAGCAAGATGCGCACTCCATTTTCCAATAATGTTTGTTCCGGGCAATTTTCTTGTTGAAATACTTCCACCAGTTCATCCAAATTGGAAATTTTCTCCAATGCTCTAGTAACAGTTTTTATCCTTTTTAAATAGCTAATTAATAATTAGTACATAATTAGTGGGCATTGTTTAATATTTATAATGGTTAGGTAATAATTGACTTTATACAACGAACTGCTAACCGTAACTCACGCTTGACCTTGCATTAGGTCATATATGACTACGCTGCGCACTCTTCGCGCTCTACCCCAAAAATGGTTGGTCGTATGAAAAAAAGTTCAAACAAAAGTTGTAGACAATTTTATAGTCTACAACTTTCATAATAACTACAAATCTCATTAAAGCAATAGGAAGGCAGATATTCGCAAAAAAACGATTTTATGACCTTTGACCTTCAATATCTTAAGACGCCGGCACGATAGCATTTGTGACTTTTGAGACAACATTTAGAATGACAAAACAAAGGTTCATACCAATTTTCAGCTTATTATCTTTCATTCCGAGGTTGGCCCCCTTTTTCATCTAATTTGACTGGGCTAGATAGACAAATAACTACTTTTATACAAAAATCTCAAATAACAGTTAATTATTGAAATTTTTCCTTTCTTGGTAGACAAAACACTATTTCGAGCTCCTCCTGATACTGAATCTAGATTCATGTATTCATAGGTACAATCTTAATAGACCGTAAGGTGGCAGTGTATAGAGAAGTCTGCAAATGAACCTTCTCAAGAAGTCAATTCGTTTCATTTCATAGCCATAGGTAATTGTGCAATTGTTGTTCAACTCATATGGGGTCATCTATCCTCTCTAATTTTCTTTTTATAATTGTTACATAATTGAAACAAATAGGATAATTAAATTAAAGCAATAACTGTTCCTCTTGGTTTAACTCGGCATTTATTCAACAACCATTCAGTTTATTTTCTCGCAAAATTAATCACAAAATAAATTAGCGTAGAAATATCATCCAGCGCGAAATACCGTCGTGTGAATAACAGAGTGAAGAATGGTGAGGCATTTACCAGTTTTTCTCAGCAGTCAGCTCTAATGAATAGAAATGACACTGCTCTATGCCATATTCGGAAGCTAGAATGATACGGTAAATTCATTTTTTTCCATTTGAAAATTAAAATGGAATGTCGGGTAATGGCATAGCAAATTGAGATAGTTTTGTGTTAAGTTCTCGACACTTCATTCCAGGACAGTTACCATCTCTCTAATTGAACGAATTTATCTTTCATCTGGAGAGAGGTTCTCTCTTAATTATATATTAGCATCAGGAAATGGGAATTCGTATTTTAGCAGAAATTGAGTTCAGACTCTTATTGTTTTCTCAATACTAAAAATTGTGTAAACTGGTGACCTGACAGCAGAAATATTTCGGACGAAGTAATAATGTAAATATAGGTATTTGAAATAGATGAATTATGATATTATTTCAGAAAAAATTTTGCTCGTTAATTAGGAAGCTGGAAAAAATGTTTCTATTTGGAATTTAGAAACGCTAGAACTAATATGAAGATCTCGAAATTTGAACTGATCATCATTGAAAAGGGAAGGAAGTAAAGAATAAATTTACATATTCTGAAGCTAGAATGATACGGTTATTTCATTTATTATTCATATATTATTCATTAATCACAAGTGAATAAGCAGTTATTATTTAATTGCTAAAAAATATTTCATGGATTTAATTCAAGAATGATATTCTTTAAATTGATATTTCTTCAGTATTATTAAGTAATACATCTTACAAATATGGGTATACCTTGTCAATAGAGGATCTAATCTACTTTTATGACATCAATAAAATCAATTTTTATTACAAAATATACGATCCAAAAAGGACCCCGCACATTTTGTATGGGAATTGGTTCCCGGTGGATTTGGCTGAAAATTTGATATGATGTTCTACTAATCCTTCTGATCAAATGTCTAAACAGTCACGAAGCTGAAAAATGCATACTTCTAGGAGTTTTTAGCGATTTTTTGTATCCATTATGGCTTACGTATTATGGGAATTGGCTGTAAATTTGATATGATGTTCTACTAATCCTTCTGATCAAATGTCTCCACAGTCACGAAGCTGAAAAATGCATACTTCTAGGAGTTTTTAGCGATTTTTTGTATTCAGTATGGCTTACGTATTACCGTTCACACAGAAATGTTTGAAAATATTTCGAATTGTCATAATCTGCTTTCAATAATCACGAAATATTCTCAAACATTTCTGTGTGAACGGTAATACGTAAGCCATACTGAATACAAAAAATCGCTAAAAACTCCTAGAAGTATGCATTTTTCAGCTTCGTGACTGTGTAGACATTTGATCAGAAGGATTAGTAGAACATCACATCAAATTTTCAGCTAAATCCACCGGGAGCCAATTCTCATACAAAATGTGCGGGGTTCTTTCTGTCAAATTAACTTTTTCCAGACTTTCATATGCCTCTCAAAAGTAGGTGAACTTGGTACATATTAGACGAAAATAAGAATTTCTCAAGCTGAAATCTTGTGGATATGAAAAGTACCTACTTCAATTGTTCGAAAGAACCAATAAGTGTGTGAAGGGAATGGCTCTCATATTGAGCATTTGTCTATTTGAATTTTTTATGAATCATATGTGCTACTGTTCTTTTTTTGTGTTTGTATTGTAATTTGATTGTTTCTTATAATATTGATAGATCAATTAATGAAAAGGAATTTCAAGATATAAAGGAATGTTTAAATTGCGTCAGGATTATTTAAGCATCTCAAATTCAGTGTTTTTTTCTATCAGGAATAGTATGTTTTTTCAATTAAATATGAATAAATTGTAAAATTCGACTCTCAACATATAAAAACTATAAAAAATTTGTACCATTCAAACTGAAAACAGTGATTTTTGCAGATTTCGATTTTCCATTAAAATTTTTTTATCTCATACACCGAGTGATATTTTCACCCGACACGGAAATTAAAATTTTTGAATTTGGACCTGCAATTCTTGAAAATTTTTTCTTGTCGATGTGAATATGTATAGTAACAAGCTTGCCAAATATCAGCGCAAAATTTTCCATATTGACGAAGATATGGGAGTTTATAGTTTTATCACTTTTACAAAAAACACCCTGTATCTCTGAAACTAATAGCCTTATGGGACATTTCAACCCAAAATTCTCATTCAGTTTGAGGTCCTCTATTTCCAGTTAGCCGTTGTCCCTTACGTCACCAGTCATTCTGTATAAATATATTCTATATTTCAGTATTTTTGTACGATTGGATTAATTCGAAATCATACAGAAAAGTCCTCAAGAATATATCTCTTGTGTTTACCATTCCTCCGTCGAACAATGGAGAAATTCATCATACGCTTGTCTTCTTCCTGTATTCCGATCATCTCACTGCGCTCGATCCCAAGAATTCCATCCATGCTCCCCTTCCTGGAAGGCTCCAAGAATTTTCCAATAAACAACAAATGCTTCCTGCAAGATCAGAGATCTTAACACGTCTGCCACCAAGCGGACAGGATTCCACCCTGTGACGGATTAATTTCTACATGAAAAATTCGCCCCGGAAACGACGTGAGACATCGGGGGTGAGAACTTCCCTTTCATCTGTCGATGTCTTCTGACAAAAGGGGGTTCCCGACTAGTCGACATAGGTCGAGGCATCGAACCGAAGTGAAAACAGAGGGATTATCGGCGTAGGGATGGGTAATAGATTGCACAACTTTTGTGTTTTGATGTTTTCATGTCATGTGCAAGCCAGTGAGGGATGATTCACATTATTTTTTGTTTTTTTGTGAGGTTCATGACGTTGAATTCTTGGGCGTTAATTTTATTTCACGTAGCTCACAACAGTGATATAGTTATTATTTATGAATGAGCGACTACTCACCCTATAGGCGTTTTTGGATACTTACTTCGCGTTCGTTTACCTAACCCAAACATCCAACCCGTGTTCGGAAAGTACGGTGCTATTAACTCGATCACTGACTCAGGTTGATCTATCGTAACCCTACACCAGAGCAGGGTCTCACCGCATGCGCACAGCAGTTCAATTTTGTATTTGAAGAAGGTGGGAATAAGTCTTCTACTCTTTTCTCAGTAATTTCATATATTCTATTCCTAAACATAATGGAAAGAGAAGATAATTTGGCTCAGTGTGAAATGTGTGGTTCCATGAGCCGAGAAAATAATGTGAAACAACTTTTTCATAACTTTGTATGCAGATCCTTCTGCGTTAAAGCCTTTTTTACTTCATGCCAGGGTACACCAGAAATTATAAGAATAATTTCACAGAAGCCAATAAATCCAAGCAAAGCTAGAGAGAATCAGTAAATAAATTGGAACTGAAAAAATAATTTCTGCACTCTTTAATATTGGTACTCAAAAATGGCATTAATTATGGAAGGGCACTCCAGAAGTTATAAGAAATATTTTACGAATGCCAATGAATGCAAGCAAAGCTAGAGACAATCCGAAAATAAACTGGGACTGAAAAAATGAATCCATAAAATATTTGGTTATGTTATTGATACGACTGTCACTTCCAATCCTAAACCTGATGTGTTCGTAAACTTGATCGAGTTAGTAACCCTGAGTAAGTTGCCGAAAACGCCTTATCATTGACTGTACGGGCAATTGTGGCACACACGCAGATCGATATTTCCCCGATCAGATCCAGCCACTGAATGAAGCTTATTTATTATCTTACTTGGGTAACCTAAACCCAAGTTGGGTTTTAGGTATAAGTTTTTCAAGACGTTTTTCGCGATGGGGGCGTGTCCGAAGACTGCGAATCTGACGCGATCTACTGCTGAGCATTCTGGGATGAAGTGACAGGCTGTCTCGAAATCCGCAAGACATGTTTTACACTCATCATTCTCGACTAGGCCGATTTTGTGCCAATGCGCTTTCCTCCTGCAGGGGGACCAGTCGTAATACCGACAAGGGCTATGATCATTGTTCATCAAGACCTTGCACTAGATCTGACATCTTCTGGTTCGAGGTTTTCGTAATGAACGCTCTCGAGTGTTTGGAACCTAGATGATTCAGCCAGAATTACTCAAATTTATTATTCATTCTGTCTGTTATCATCTGTTTGCTGATATCATGTAAGATTCCCTAGAAGATTCCGCGTCCACGAGAGGACGTGTTGTGCCAATATGCGCCAACCGGTCTGTCTCATAGACTAACTAAACGGAGAATAGATGAGACACTAGTAGAACAAGCTTCAACGCCATCTTTTTTTGTACAACATTACTAATTCGTGAAAAAATCTCAATTGAAAAAGGAATCTGTATCGTAAAGCTGCCTCAAAAAGAATTCTGTAGTGCACCTTTTGAATAGGTAGGTATACCTATATACAAGAGGCAAAAAGTTTTTTGAAATTCAATTTCCAAAAGGAAATCAGAAATGGATTCGTGCAAGTTATTGATGAGTGAGGAAATTTATTTTCATGAAAATAATACCTGCAACAAACTTTCATCTGATTTTCTTTTGGAATCGAGAAATGAGGATCAATAATCAAATTCTGGATAGAATAAAAATTTATTAACTGAAATAGGTATCACCAATTGAAAATACAGATTTATTTCATAAATATCTAATCAATAAACTAATAATTGCATTGAAAACATTCTCAAAAACTAAAACTAATGAATTCAATAATACAAAATATGAGTATTTACCGACTAAACTTATTCAATACATGAAAAACTTTTTTGAAAACTACGAGTATCTTAATTCTTATAGTTAACAGAATATACATGTAAATTTTATAATTACCTTCTTGCATCTCGATTTTCACATCCAATAACACAGCATGTCTTCACTCTTGCAGGCATATCGAAATTTATTATATTTCAAAAAGAACGTGTCAAACCACTCCTTGTGTCAGTTGACAATTCAAAGGTTTTTTGATAATAATGATTTTACATACTTACTATTTTCTCGATAGGATTTCCATGAATGCAACGACATCTAACTATCAAATTGAAAATAATTTTTTCGTGTATTAGTCTCCTGCTCCGACAGATGTCACGGAATATACGAGTGGCTCATCTATTTTATTAGTTTGTCTATGGTCTGTCTCTTCGTTACCGAAGTAGCCTGTGTGACTATGCCCGTACTCATAGATCGATCTCAATCTCATACTCAAGCCGTTCTCGGCCGAGACGGGCTCAGATATTATCGCATGCTCAGCAACACTCGTATCTCATAAACAAGTGTTATAATTTGCAAAGGGATATGAGATCCTATGTTAGAAAGGAGGTGCAGCTAGAAAAACTAGAATTAATCGTAGCAATCAGGGGCGTATCCAGAGAGCGAGTCTGGGGGGGGTTGTGGTAAGTTTTAGCGAGTGACCCTGACTGATCTTGAGTGAAAAGCGGGGGGGTAATTACCCCCAGTCCCCCCCCCGTGAATACGCCCATGGAAGCAATGGTACATACCAAGTAATTGTTGAAAATTTCAAGCCACCCTTCTTATCATATTTCAATTTATTGTTCAGATTTTTCCACTCATTTCTAGTATCATGTTACAAATATCAATATTATCTATGTTTATTTCTTATAGGAAGAGAAAAGATTCAATATTTGAGTAGAGAATAACATTTGTCGATAAAATCAAAATGGGCTGATGGATAAACTTCGTGTTTGTTGTCCAAGGTTTCTGTATTACCGACACAGAATACTGTGTTATCGAGGTAGTTAGTCGCAAGAATTGGTTCGAGGTGGCGCTGGTGAGATTTAATTCTCACTAGTTGACTGCCAAAAGTCATTACCTTTCCTAGAATACCTTGGGTCATTCAACGTTCGCTGCACTGATGACGGCCCATAAGTCAGAAACAGCTGTGTACAGATTATCTGGGTGACATTACCTCTATGGAGATCCTTTGGATGACATGCATGAATAGTTCAGGAGTCTGAGTTTGAAAATCGTTGATTTTCAATTTGATCGACGAATGCTATTCTCTACTCAAATATTCTCATTCAAATACATATATGAATTTTTCTTTCCTTCTCAAATTTGAACTCACCTAGGAGATTTCAGGCATCTAAATAAAGTTATTCCTTTCGATATTTTCATCATCATAGGCTGACCAAGAAAGTTAAATTCATAAATCAACTCTCATCAACAATATATCGATGACGCACAGAATAAGATTCAACAGGAAATCTTAATCTTATAAAATCTCTGCATCACAGAGGGTTCTCTCACCAAAAAACCTTATTTATTTCTTCATTATACAATCCCTAAGCCACCCCCAAAAATATCCATTACACTACGACAGTGTTAATAAATTCACTACATGAAGAATCCGCCCCCACCTCGATAATTTGTCATAATCGTGTATTCAAAATCCCATTTCCAACCGAACGATGCTAGATTGTTATCGGAAGATTAATAATAGCCTCCTGGAGGGTTCCCGTGTCCGTTTTTTATTCCGTGAATGTCAGGAATTGTTAGAAATTAAATGGACATCGACCAGTGCTCGACAGGCCGGTCCAAAATTCCTTGTTTATGTTATCCATTTCATACCTACCCACTGCGCCTCTTAACACTTTCGACTGGTCAAGTCGATTCTTGGGTTCTTCGTGGTCCAGTAATCTTTCTCGGAATGCGATTCTTCGGATGAGGTTTTCAGATATATTTCGATGTATAATGGATCTGGAGATTCTACCAAATGAGTTCTTAAGATACTAATGGAGCGATAAGGAATGATTGCATGGCATTTTGTGGTGATATATCAATGCAAGAATGATGAAAATTTTGGCTGAAGGTTGAAATCGAGATCGACTTTCTTCATTTCAAGGGGTGTAAAGTAGTAATGACGTCGTTAATCAGGAGGCCTTACATAGTTAATTTCGAACTATACAAAATTCAGAGTAGGTATGTTACCGATATCGATTGAAATATATTCTGGGCGGATTCTGCATTTTTCAAAAGCTTTATAGGTTTTCACTCCCAGTCTCTGAATCAGAAATAATTAAAAATTTTCCAATAAAGATGAAGTGCTCCTGCGAGAATATTTGCACCAATTGGTCAGAAACAAATTGGTCTTGAAAAAATTGTTGCCTAACCGTAAAACTGAAAAAGGAAATAAATGAAAAGGATAATGTAACGTTTCGGTGTCTATATCAGACACCTTCTTCAGACAAACTTGTAAAATCTTTAGAATTGTGTGTTTTTTCATTTGCAATCTGATTGACATTGAAAGTTGTCAATATATAGAAATGTTGATTTATTTAATTTTGAAATTTCCTGACGTCATTTCTTTCTTCAATAAATCAATCCAAATACGATCTATTCCAACAGAACAATTGGCCAAATTATCTACTTCATCTAACAAGATACATGTGGATTCCTTAATTTTCCTTTTATAATTATCAGGTTCCGTCATTAGGATCTTTGTGTTGTTCCAGTTCATCATATCATCTCCGCTATTTGAACATACATGATCAGCGATTTGTGATCTTGTAATGTCTGTATTTTTGAGGTTGTTCTCATGAATGTTACCGTTTTTATTTCACTAGCATAGTAGGATATGTCAAAATTTTGTATATTACTTCTAATCTAGGCGCTCATTACTTAAGTAGATATTTCTTCATCGAATTCCTAGAGCTTGTAAACACTGTTGTCCGATACTATATCGGAAAGAGCGGAAAAACACAGTTAATGAGTATCATAAGGATCATGAGCAGGTACTTAGATATTGTAAAGCGAATCTTTCAGATATACCTACATTAAAAATTGGAGGACCACTGCATAACGGTAGTCTTTTTTCGAGAAAGTACTTTTTCTATCAATCGCAATCCTCTATCTTTAACTACTTTGTTTTCGCGTTATAAGTGAAAATTGACATTTGGTCAATTTCTACCGTAGCCATTATGTCCGCTTTTGTTAGTGCTAGGAGCAATAAAAACACAATGGAGACTCTTTTTAACCGCTATCCATTAGTGTACTCGAATGTTTTCTAAGGGGTTCCTTTAGTATGCTATAATTCATAGTTTGGTTTTTTTCTTATGGAAACAACATATTATCATGACAGAGAAGCATCTTTTTTTCTGGTCCAAAAATAAATATTATGCCGTATATGGCAAGCGGCGAATATGATTATTCAAACCTTTTTTCTCACTCAATTGAAATCGTGTTGTTTCCCAAGAATTTTTCAATTAGACATAATAGTCTATCCAAGAATTAATGACATCCCAGGCCGTCGAAATTAAGTTAGTACTAATAGCTTATCAGTAATTTTTGATTTGGGGATTTAGGTTGGTGTTAGATATAACACCAAGGAAAAATACTCAAATTTTAATAATGTGTTCTGTTTGATTATGTTCATCTTGGATCAAATATAATAATTTGGTCAATTTTTAACACTCATAAAAAGGTTCTGAGTATTTATTCTCTTAAACCACTGATCGTATTCCAAAACAACGGTACAAGTTGAGGAGTTTTCTGTATCAATTCAAGAAGCATACATACAAAATTAGTAGGAACTCAAAGACAGGAGTAAATACCGTGTAGTCATCTGATATACTAGCAAATGGTATTCGTCTTGAAATATACAGGGTGTTTCATGGGAAAGGGAAATACTTCACAGGTGCATAGGTGGCACCAAGACGGTTCTAGAGATACCCCATTATTGGGTCTCACTGTCTTCATAGCCGAGATACAGGGTGTTTTATGAATTTTGCCCGTTATTATTTGAGGCCGTACCAACGAACACCCGGTATTTTTTTTCATATTTGGCAAATATATTCCTAATTGAGAGCCCAAACATATCATGCAATAACCGCCTCGAAAATCCAGGTCCGTGTTAACAAAAAATTATGAATCGTTTGAATCCTCGAAACAACACCCTGTACAGGGTATCCCATTTTGGGCACTTTTACGGGATATCTCCGTTATTTTTAACGTTAGCGGGATGCGGTTTTCGCGACAGTGTGCTACTTTTTTGTGAAACTAAAGATGGCGCAATCAGTTTTTGCATAGCTGTCTTAGTTTTTGCTATACAGGGCGGAAATGAAAAGTATCACTTTTTAATAACCTCCCGTATCTCAGTTGTGCTTAAACTTGGAGAAATGGTTGAAACGCATTCCTATAGATTTTTTTCCGTAGAATCCAGTGGCGTAGTCAGTTTTTCAATTAAACTTTCGGTTTTTGAGTTATTGAGCAAACATATGTTTTTTAAATTGGACACCCTGTATATTATTTTTTATTCTTATTGAGCACTATCTCAGCTTTTCAAAAACATATTATTTTATGCATTTATTTTCAAAACCAAGCTCAGAATTCAAGATTTTGTAATTCAATTGTGAATAACTAAGTAGTAGGCTCTATGACTGTTTATTAAAAACAAAAAAAATGTCAAAGCTTTGTCGGTTGGTTAAAAAGTTCACAGTTCTCTCAGTTTTTATTATTTATTATATCATATTAATGATTCAGTTTTAAAGTTTTTCTCATTACGGCTGCTTACGAAAATTACGAGAAATATGACATGCTTGTTTGTGATCTAGATATTATGTTAACATTATTTTCGATTTCTCATGAAATCTTGACATTTATTTTTTGTTTTTAATAAACAGTCATAGCCTACTACTTGGTTATTGACATTTAATTACAAAATCTTGAATTCTGAGCTTGGTTTTGAAAATAAATGCATAAAATAATATGTTTTGAAAAGCTGAGATTGTGCTTGATAAGAATAAAAAATAATATACAGGGTGTCCAATTTAAAAACGTATGTTTGCTCAATAACTCAAAAACGGAAAGTTTAATTGAAAAACTGACTACGCCACTGAATTCTACGGAAAAAAAACTATAGGAATGCGTTTCAACCATTTCTCCAAGTTTAAGCACAACTGAGATACGGGAGGTGATTAAAAAGTGATACTTTCCATTTCCGCCCTCTAGAGCAAAAACTAAGAGAGCTATGCAAAAACTGATTGCACCATCTTTAGTTTCACAAAAAAGTAGCACACTGTCGCGAAAACCGCATCCCGCTAACGTTAAAAATAACGGAGATATCCCGTAAAAGTGCCCAAAATGGGATACCCTGTACATCGGAATTTTGAAAATCTGTTTTAATATTCGAAAACACCACTAAAAACTAAACTGAGACTTATACTTCAAATTTTCGCGCAGAAATTTTATTGCACAATTTTCAAGGTAAAAGTGAAGTTTTTAGGAATTTGGATACCCGAAAGTGTTTGAAGTGACTTTAACAATGAATTATCAACAATATTGAATACATAATTATTTCAACATTACTTTGTAATTCATTCTCACATTGGTTTTCCTTTTATAGCCGTATACTTGAAAATCCAGATCCGGGTTAACGAAAATTATGAATGGTTTGAATCTCGAAACAACACCCTGTACATCGGAATTTTGAAAATCTGTTTTAATATTCGAAAACACCACTAAAAACTGAACTGAGACGTACACTTCAAATTTTCGCGCAGATAGTTTCAATGCACAAATTTTCAACGTAAAAGAGAAGTTTTTAAGAACTAAGATACCTGAAAGTGGTTTGAAGTGACTTTTACAATGAATTATCAATAATATTGAATCCATAATTATTTCAACATTACTTTGTTATACATTTCCACATTAGTTATCATTTATTGAGAAGTGAGTTGCATCATAACGTATAATAATTATGGATTTCAATATTTTGATAATTCATTGTTAAAAGTCACTTCAAACCACTTTCAGGTATCCAAGTTCTAAAAACTTCACTTTTACGTTGAAAATTTGTGCATTGAAACTATCTGCGCGAAAATTTGAAGTGTACGTCTCTGTTCAGTTTTTAGTGGTATTTTCGAATTTTAAAACAGATTTTCAAAATTCTGATGTACAGGGTGTTGTTTCAAAGATTCAAACGATTAATAATTTTCGTTAACCCGGACCTGGATTTTAAAGTATACAGCTATAAAAAAGAAAACCAATATGAAAATGAATTGCGGAGTAATGTTGAAATAATTATGGATTCAATATTGTTGATAATTTATTGTTAAAGTCACTTCAAACCACTTTCGGGTACCAAGTTCCTAAAAACTTCACTTTTACCTTGAAAATTTGTGTAGTAAAACTTCTGCGCGAAAATTTGAAGGACACGTCTCAGTTTAGTTTTTAGTGGTGTTTTCGAATATTAAAACAGATTTTCAAAATTCCGATGTACAGGGTGTTGTTTCAAGTATTCAAACGATTCATAATTTTTTGTTAACCCGGACCTGGATTTTCGAGGCGGTTATTGCATGATATGTTTGGGCTCTCAATTAGGAACATATTTGCGAAATATGAAGAAAATATACCGGGTGGTTCGTTTGGTACGGCCTCAGGAAGAAACGGGCAAAATTCATAAAAACACCCTGTATCTCAGCTATGAAGACAGTGAGACCCAATAAATGGGGTATCTCTAGAACCGTCTTGGTGCCACCTATGCACCTGTGAAGTATTTCCCTTTCCCAATGAAACACCCTGTATAATACTTTGTGAAAGTTTTCTTATTTAATGTGAAAAAAATTGAATTTCGTGAAAGGAACAGTTTTTTTCTGTGACGGGAAGAAAATTTGACATTTTATATCTCTTGAAAGGTCACAAAATATTACTTTTTACGGAGTTACTCTTTTCCCTGTCAAAAAAGTGAGTGTCTATGTATACGGTAAAAAAGTACTCACTTTTTTCTCCGGGAAAAAAGTAATTTCTTGAAAAGTAAAATTTCTTTAACTTTTAAATAGTCGTTCTTCCTGTCACAGAAAAAATAGTGTATTAAACACGGAAAAAATATTAGATTTTATCTCTCGATTTTTTGTCTCCCTTCGCTTCACATCGGGAGACAACATAAACTCGAGCTGAAATCTAGTACTTTTTTCCCTTGCATAATAATTAACTATTTTTTCCGGAAAAAAGTGAGTGTATCCGGGGAAAAAGTACTCACTTTTTTTCCCGGGGAAAAAAATAATTTCGTAAAAAATTATTTTACTTTGTCTATTGAATCGTCGTTTTTCCTGTCACGGAAAAAAGTAGTGTATTACACAGAAAAAATATTAGATTTTAAATCTCGGTTTTTGCCTCCCGACGTAAAGCTCAATTCTAGTACTTTTTTTCCTTGTACATATAATGAATAACTATTAATCATGCATTCGTAAAATGGACAGTTTCCATAAAAAAATGCTGACTGATTTGACCTCTCATATATTGAGGTACAGTAAAATCGTCATGTCAAGATTGTGCGTGTACTAAATAGATCCTTTGAGTTCTTGTCTCATAAAAAGGCATGTTCCAACTCACGAAATAACCGTTCAATGATCGTTCATGGACCGTCAGGATTCTGCGCAATGTATAAAAATGTGTTCATTTTATTCATTGCGCTGAATCCTGACGATTCATTGATGGTCACTGAACAGTTATTTCGTGAATTGGAACAAACCTTATGTATCACGGTTATTTCATTGACTTGGTTACTCTCTCTACAGAATCAATGAGGTTTCTCTATTTCTCACCAGTTAAGCTAATACATCAAAGATGATAATGTTATTTCCAAATCTAGATATTTCATCATGTTCAGAAAAATTTCATCCATTTGAAGGATATAGGTATTGCTGTTGATATTATTATCAGATAATCTCTTCTTGAAACCAGAAATGCTGCGACTCGACTTTCAGGGCCTAAGTACTTCATTGTCGATAATCAACAGTTCAGCAAGGAATCTCTTCGAAAAAACCCGAGTATACCATTGTATTCCTGAATGCGCAACACATTCTCCTCCATTTAATTGTGTTGAAAAGTTGTGGTTCAGGATCTACCACTTTTTCTCACTCTGTATAAATGTTGAATTTATCCTTAATTCTTGATATTTATGTATGTGAGGTATCAACTTTGTATATTTATTACCTACTCACTAAAATTCACAGCTGACCTTGTATACCTAAATCTACGACGTAAGAGTGTTGCGTGTTCACAAAAACGCTGGTGTATAGAAAAAGGTCTATTACCCGCAACCAATCGTCCTTCATCCGACAGAACACAGAGTTAAATGAACCGAACGGAACGTCATCTTTTGGTATAATGTGTAGCCGAGAATCACATAATTCAGTTTTGCCATTTATATTCAAGACCGTGTCCCTCGTATATCGCTCATAGAAGAGAATATACATTTTGTCGGCCCTGACGTCGGCTGGAACATAAATTTCAATCAGCGCGTATCGCATTCAGATTTCATGAGCGCCGTTTGATTCGACTCTATTTAGATGTATGAGGATAATTCGTTTGTGGGAATTTTCCTAATCAATACGACCGGAAATACAGCTATTATGTCCAATCATATTTCGAATATCGTGCAGGTTACCGACGTACACAAATAAGGTATTGGAAAGGTTAGAAATTAATCCATGCATTAATGTATCAGATTGTTTTACTTCAGGGATGGGATTTCCTTCGAATTAAGGTCGATTCACACATTTCTGGGACGTGACGAACCGAAGAGTGACATTCGGTGAAAAAATTATTTCGGAAAATACAAGTGTCTATTTGAAGCAGAGGGAAAGACGGCGCCGTATTCAAACATGTCCGATGCAATGATATTCCGGTGCTCACGGCTGTCATGAGAATATTCAATTTTGACAAATGTCATATGGAGTGTATCCAGTATCTTCTTTTCTTTTCTTCTACCTCGTCCACTAGCAACATCTTCAGACCAGCAAGCCCAAAGAGCAGACCCAGCGATTTCGGAAAAACAGTGACACGGACGACAACGTACGTTGCTGTGTGGATGGTCAAAAATTCAAAACGGATTACACTGAAGAGAGTGCAGCTCTGACAGCAATGTTGCAACCACGTCACGTGTGGATCGACCTTAAAACATGTGTCTATTTGAAGTAAAGGGAAAAGTATTCAAACTTGTCCGATGCAATGATATTCCGGTGATAACGGTGCACTGCCGTCATGAAAATAATTCAATTTTCACAAACGTCATATGGGATGTATCCAGTGTCATCTTTTCTTTCCTTCTTTCTCGTCCAGAAGCAAGATCTTCAGAGCAGAAAATCATTTCACAAGACAATAATATTTACGTCGTTACCAGATCCAACAGGAAAACACTGACACGGACGGCACGGTACGTTGCTGTGTGCACACTGAAAGAAAATTCTCAGTTATAGTTATAAAATATTTGTTACTGCCAAATTTGGTGAAAATTATTCAATAAGATTCACAACAAAAATGGCTCATTTATTAAAACTTTTAGTAACATTTTTTAATATTCACTAAAAACAAACGATTTTGTTCTACTGAATTCAAACAAAATAATTTTATTATAAATAAGTTATTTATGACAGAGATTGAAATATATTTATCAATAAATTTGGTTTCCAATCAATATTATTTGGTCATTATCAGTAAATGTAGAATTATCTGTTATATATATTCTTTTGAAATATATATAACAGATAATTCTACATTTACTGATAATGACCAAATAATATTGATCTGTTAATAAGTCTTTGTTAATATGTTTATTATATATACATTCGGGTTAAAAACATCCTAAAGACGTTGTCCGATGCCCAATTGCCAATGCCTTCTATTGTTGCAGTCTTCATCATTTAGTCCTTTTTCACTCATTGATTTTCTAATTCCATCAATCCATGTCGTTCTTGGTCTTCCTCTTTTTCTGTTTTCTGGAGGTATCTATCTCATTACTTTCTTTGGTAATCTATTCTCTGCCATTCTTTGCACATGTCCATACCATACCAGCTGTTTCCTATCTATATATTCTGTGACTGTCTCTTTTATTTCCATATTTTCCCTTATTATCGAATTCGGTATCCTCTTCTCGAAGTTCTGGATGCTCGTCGTATTGCATCCATTTCTGTAGCTTCTATCCTCCTTTTCAGTTGTTCTTTCAATCGCCAAGTTTCAGATCCGTATACTTTTTATTAGTGTATCATATATTCGTATCTTTCTTTTCTTTCCTATCTCTGTGCTCCATAGAATACCATTTAGATTCTGCATTGAAAATCCTTGACATTATTTCATTTTTGTCGGCAAATGCTTCGTTTTTAATTCGAGAGCCCTTTTCAGCGCTCGTTCTACTTAAACGAGTGCTACATCGTTTTTCGCAAATGTCTGCAATTTTCGAATTTGGAGACGAAAAAAGTCTCAAACGATAGGGATCGACTCCCTAATGACGAATCCGTGGCCAAATTCGATTCTGTCCGTGGCGCCGTTCGACCGTAAACACGATAATTTTCGAAGGTATTGTCCTAGAGATTTTAATTTTTCAGGGTGAATTCGGTTCGCAAATGCCGAGGTGGAATTCATTAACCAGCCAAATCGTACAGGGTGTTCCACTAAATATAGCCATTCAAATTTTTTGTTCCTCAATATCTCAGAAACAAACCAACCAATCGAAATGAAAGTATTCGGCCACATTTCTCATAATAAGCCTCATGCGAAATTTTGTGGCCATAATGTTAACAGCCGTAGAAAATTCGATTGGATAATTGAAAAGGAAAATCTTTATATTTCCATAACAAGACATCCGATTCGGGTGAAATTTATTTTGTGAATGAATATTGAAATACTGAATGTTCATGCCAAATTTCATTATCAGAATCATTAAATTCAATTTTTCTCTGAATTTTGACCTTTTTCGAACAATTAGGAAATTGTCGATTCGATCGAGCTGAAATTTTGTAGTAAAATGTTCAATGCCAGTTAGAAGCAGTTTGCAAAAATTCGTGAGAGTTGCGTTAGTGAAACCATAGAAAAGTCCATCGATATATAAAAAAATTCGAATATTGCCATAGTATACCTTCCGATTGAAATTAAATCGAGTTTGAGGATGTGAGTTGGCGAAGTTAATGTCATGCAAATTTTCAGAAGGATTGTGGAATCTGAACCATAGAATTTTGATATATTTAGTTATCGACTTTTACATATATATTTCATATTTTTAATTCCCAGAATATAATTCCGTGCTTAGAATTTTCAATAATATAATTTGCATGAATGAAGCAATGATAATATGTGGGAAAGATTGGAAAGTACTATATTCGGAAATTTAGTTGACATAAATTCTTCAAATGGGATAAATTAACTTTTATAGTGTTCATGATAAAGCATCGTTCTTTTTTGAGAAACTCTACATGTACGAAGTGAATTCGTTGGTTAAAAATAATGTATCAATGTCCCCGCGTGGCCCAACTAAAATGGGGAACTTCTAATCGAATGTAAATAAACACTTAGATAACGATTATGTTCTACCAGGGAGTTGTCCAAATGTCGAAATAGGTCAAACGAAATAGATTAAATGGAGAATCTCCATTCGGTTAAATGATCCAATCATCGATTCTCAACATTTTCGTGATACTAATGACGAGAACTTGGAACTAATTGAATAGAAACTGAAGTGAAAAACTTTATCTGGATCAATTAATTCCCGTCAACCGAATAAAATATTCATTTTGTTTGATTTGTGGCAGATGAGGAGATTGTAAGTTAATTTTTGCTGATTACTGAAACATTTCCATTATTAATTTTTTTTTAATTTTCAAAAAAGATGATTGATAATTTCATTATTCAAATTCCAGAATATATTAATAACAACCCTTGAAGAAGTTTCAAAGAAAACTGAAGACAAGAATTTACCACCCTTTAATTACATCCCTTCTTGGATAACTAAATGAAGGCTCAAATTCCAAATTTTATAATCTGGAAATATTAAAAAAAATTGTGAGTGAACACGTGAATTTTTTTCGGAGTGCGACATATTTCAAGCAGATTTGTAAGCCAAAATATTCTCAATCTAAGGTGTAGGGGTTGTCGCCCTTTAATTCTTAATAGGCAATGAAGGGTGAGCTATACCTCTATTGTAAGACGATAGATATATCCATCTACATGAACACTACAGTTCACAAATTTGGTTTTTGCTCAAATAACTGATAACATGCTTATTTTCGCTTCTTATGCGGGCTCAATCGGTGTACATACAGGGTGTTCTGATTTGTTTCCGACAAACTGAAATGGCTGATAGATCACATCATTTTAAACAAAAAAGTTCCTGTGAACATGGGTCCGGAAATGCTCCGTTTCCGAGATACAGGGTGTTAAAGTTGAAAAAATAATTCGCGTTTTCTTCCATATGTTTTGACTGCTTCGAAATCCTTTCATAAAATTTCGTATACAGGCGTTTTTTGGGACGATAAATTCAAATTCGTGGTTCATTTAGGTTTATTTTTTAGAGGGCGCCACCGGCAACCATTTCAACCCATGTAAACCGTTGCAACTTCTCTGTGCTACCCTGTACAACATTTTGGACTTAAAAAATCGATTCCCTCATTCTTTTCAATCGAAAACGGGTACACTTCTTTGAAGTTGCTAGGAGAAAAATGCATTTAAAGCCAAAGGATTCCAAAACCTCTCCGAAAATTATTCCCATTCAAATATTTAATTTAAATTCATTTCGAACATTTCTAAGGCTAAATGCATGCGGATTTTCTATTGCCCTCTTACAAGTAGAAGTGGTAGGCTATGTAATTTTTTTTTTAAGTGTTCTGAATATTCTGTTTCCTGAAATATGTTGTTGGGAAAGATATAAAAGAAACGCGAATTATTTTTTCAACTTTAACACGCTGTATCTTGGAAACGAAGCATTTCCGGACCCATGTTCATATTAACTTTTTTGCTTAAAATGATGTAATCTATCACCCATTTCAGTTTGTCGGAAACAAATCAGAACACCCTGTATGTGGCCAAGTTTTTGTGTGTCACGGTTTTTTAGTGCAGTTTTTCAAACGTGGATCGTTCGGCAAGAGATAATTTACTAGAGAATTGTACAGTGAGTATGAATGCCTTGCAAATACTTGAAAGAGTCACCAAAAATTTGCAAAATATAGTACTATGTAGAACTTGTAGTCTTCCAATTGAGGTTTAGCTCAGCCTCAATTCTCTATGAAGAATTTATGAGCAATAGCCCCTACACCTGAGTTTGAGGAGATTTCGGCTCACAATTTTACTCGAAATATGTTTCCCTCCATTAAAAAATTGACCTATTCCGGCTTTTTCTTGAAAGCATCCTTGTCGGGGCATAATTGGCCTGGCAAGTTTTCAAATTTTCAACTCGTATAATTACTTCAAGGAATCAATAAAAATTTGCACACCATATTATTCAAGTGACAAGTGATCTTTCAATTGAAGTGAATCTCTCCCCTATTCCCTGTTAAGAAATGAGGGGTTATAGCCCCTAAACCTAAATTTCAGGAGATTTCGGCTTACAATTTTGCTCAAAATATATCCCCCTCCGGAAAAAGATTGACCTGTTCCGGCAGTTTCTCTGAAAACATCCTTGTCGCGACATAATTGGCCTGGCAAGTTTTTGAATTATCACTCTGTATGTACTTGGAATACTGTCATCTCAAATCTTTAGAAATATCTCGATGAAGCTCCTGACGTTCCTGAGAAAAGCAGTAGGGAAATTCTGAATTTTCGCCACATAAACGGACTCCCAAATCAAACTTCTGCTTCAAATAAAATCGAAGCCTATTAGCATAATGATCCATTGAGCATAAAAGCAACTGTTTGTATACAAAACACACCCTGCACAGGCCCAAACACTTAATTGCACAATTGTCAGTCATCAGCAGATGTTGGCTTCTTTTCATGTTCAACCATCGACAGGCGTCGTCCAATCTTTCCCCTAGCCTCCTGGATCTTTTAACCGCAGCCAGACGACAGCTCTTGAAGTCAGAGCCGATAAATACCTTACGTCCGTATCCTACGGATGTATTTTTCGACGATTTTATCCCTAGAAAGGTCGTTTGTTGGGCCTTTATGCTTAGACCCCACGTGCGGAGCTTGTCTAGCCTACTAATTCGCTAGAGGCCAAACCTCGTGTATACAATTCGATTGTTAATTAATGGATTTTATCCTTTTATCGTTGAAATGCTCTCGTGACAGGGTGCATTATCCTGACAATTCTTTTTTTCTAAGGGCATGGTGATAGACCCAAGTATAATCCTGAATGATGAATTGATGCATAAATTCCACTTTATTCTTTTGCAAACGTTCTGAATACGGCTAAAAAAGTCGTATTCGAAGGTGTTTTAGTTCTATTATTAGCACATGCAAGACCCAGATAGATTTCTTAAACTCGTACTTCATTCACAATGTTTCTCACAGTGCCTAATGAAATTCCTAGAAGTCTATTGAATCTTTGTCAATCACTCGACGATTTTTGTGAGAAATATGATATATCTATTTTTTTTTTCGAAAAAAATCGAAAAATCACGTTGCTAAGTAATATTTTGACAGAAAGCATGAGTGCTTGTGGGAACGAAAATCCGAGTCGAAGCACTACACGAATGGTTTTTGTTAACAAATATCACTTTGCCATATGTTTTTTCCTATTTTCCACAGGAAAAATAAGATGCCCGAACGGTATTTGACAAGACTATTTCATGAGTGACAGATTATTTTACATACATTTTTATAGGTATTAATTAGATAACAACTGTCAAGTTTTGCCGCGGGTAAACTCGAATGAACTGCCAAACAGTTTTTCATCTAGGAACCATTTGTTATTCAAAATAGTCCAATACAATATGCTATATTCTTGAATAGAGCAAAGCTTTTTGAATGATTGAATCAACTGCCCTTTTCGTATTTTACATTAGAGGGCATAGTCTAAATTATTTTTAAATAATATTCTTTCTCAACTATCTGTTTAATTTGACGATGATCAGATGAAAATAAAATAGAAATTTCCACAAAACGACAATATTTAATATAGTTTTAGAATTACTCCTTTCAACATTTTCAGATTTACTCTATGAATTTGAAAGTGTTAATTGACGAATTTAAGCAGGGTTTCACATAAACTTCAATCACCTCGATTTATGAAGTGTCACGTATAAATGTGTCATTTTTTGACATTTGACAAGAAAAAACTCCGGCATTAATGAAAATAGAAAGATACACGCTTCAAGAACGCATTGAAATCATCAAAATTCACTATAAAAATGGTGACATTTTGGCAGAGACGGTTTGTAAAACTCGAAAATTTTTGGGTCGTGAAGCACCTTGTCGGCAAATAAAATTGGTAGAAAAATTTGAGCTGTTGGGACAAGTTAGTGATGTGAAGAATGAAACCCGTGCAAGTCGCTCAAGAACAGCCGAAAATATTGCTGCTGTAGCAACAGTTACGGTGAATGTATTGCGCTATCGAGAGATGATTAATAATTTTTTATAGCCGAAATCGGATAGTATTGATCTGGACAACGTTTAGTTGATCTTTTGCGGGAAAATTTTCCGGACCGAGTTATTTCTCGAATAGGTGATTACAATTGGCCACCGAGATCTTGTGACTTAACACCTTGCGACTTCTTTCTTTTTGCCACGTGAAAGAGAAGATCTACGCCAATAGTCCAGAGTCGATTCAGAACCTCAAAGATGGAATTCTTGAGGCTATCGAGGACATAGGGCAGCCACTTAGCGAGATGGTTATGAAAAATTTCATTAAAAGGATATAGTCCTGTAAGCGTGGTCGTGGTGGTCATTTGCCTGATGTTATTTTACACTATTAACGGCATAGCTTCTTCTTTATAATGAAATAAACATTCGATAATTTATATTGAAAAATGGCATTTTTCTTTGATTATCAAAATAACACCTCTTATTGCAAAACCATTTGATATATTATGTCTCAAATGCTGTCTGATTACAGGCTTCTCTATTTCGATTACTGTTTTCGCACGTCTGAATCGACTGATTGGCGTCTATGGGGTCTGTGAAGTTAGCGAAAAGTTGGAAGCAACAGTTCTGAAACTATGTCCAATATTTAATGCCAAGCCAATTGGCAGATTGAATCCGTCAATTGACAGATTTCTATTTCATCGTAGTGGATTCTTTTATAGATGACAATATTTTATCGAAGTGGCACTAGAGCGCCGTCGTACAGTTGTAACGAACCCCTTCTCAATCCACTCAAATTCGCAGATAAATCCGACCGTGTGCGCCTACCCGTAACGTCAATTCCGCTCTCCGATTTGCCCGTCATTCTGATCTCCAGGTCCAAGCTCCCCGAGCTCTCGGGCCCGCTTCATTCGTCCGCCTTCAACAAGCGGCGTCGGTCTGCTCTGGAGTGCACGTGCAACGGCTACGTCGTCGAAGACCATCGACTTCTTCCGCGGTGTGCGTCTAAGTCCAGGGTCATTGTTTGTGCCCGAGTGTGTTTGTGTGTGATGTTCAATTACTTCAATTAGTGCTGTTCAAGTCTTGGATATCTGTTCGTGCTGGGGAATGATTGGTTTTCAGTGTATGGTGTACCATTATTTAGGATTATCTGTGTGTGGGCGTCGTTGAAATAGAGGAAGAAGGTGTTTGGATTACCTAGATGGTCTTTTTAGCAAAGCACGGTGAGTTGATTGATCGCCGCTTCTGTAGGAAAAGGAAACATACATGTTCAATTCAGGTCAATCACCGGCATAGATATACTAGAAATTAAGAATTAAGTTCAATAGAAATTGACTATATTTATGCCAATATATTGAACAGGTCATTGTGGTCGAGTACAAATTTCGGACCAAAGTAATAATCTGACAACGAAAGTTGAATACTTTTCTAAAAAATCGCTTTTCCTGGAATATACACCTGCTGCTTTTTATTCTGCATGCATGTACGCGTCCTCGCTCACATATTATTATAGTTCTCTAATTGATTGATTGGCCGACAAAATATCCTGATCCGACATCTCTAGAAGTTTCTTCTTAGTATTCGAAAGTATTCTACCAGTTCATCGAAAGAATATATTGTTAAACTGTGATGAAATATCACAGAATGGCAATAATATTGAACGAACGCTGCGTATGTCAGATCAACTATGAGCAGTTTAAACATTTAATCAATTGACATGTATCAAGAAGTTCAACCACCTAATGTTCTTGATCCATCATTTAGTGTAGGGAGGACATCAAACGAAAATGTCTTAGGATATTCACAAATAGAATTGAAAAAGTTTCAAACACCACAACTCTCTATTGGAGAATTCTTTTGTCTAGGCGTTCTTTCTGTTAAAAGCCTTTATATTCATTTTGTTGGGATGTTGATACACCCTCTCTGATATTTTTATCAGTACTTTATTGTAGAAACAGCAAATTAAAGTTGAACTGAGCATAAAAGTCTCCTTGCAATAGGTATCGAATAGGTATATCGACATACAGGGAGGGTATCTGTAAACAAATGCGAGGGACTTTGCGAGATGATTATAAAAAGCAAGGGTAGTAATTTTTTTCGAAATCTACATCCCTTCCAAGATACAGCCTTTGAAAAACGATGATTTGTGGACAGTTTTTAATTTTTTTTAGGAGTCCTAAAAACACTGAGTGATAAAACTATAGATAAAATGATACATTGAGTAGATTTTTTCTCCAGAATTGAATGGGACATCATAAGAGAATTTTATTTTTCGAAAATCTATCCCACGAAAACAATTTTTGAACTAAAATCATAGGAGGTTGTTATTTTCAACCCAATGAGATTTAAAAAAATTGTGTTAGTAACATCTACTTAGTGCTTCATATTATGTATAGTTTTATGACTATGTGTTTTTAGGAAGCCGTAAAAATTTAAACTGGTCAGCTGGTCATCGCCTTCCAAAAGCTGTATCTTGGAAGGGGGGTCAATCTCGGGGTCGATTTCGAAAAAACCGAGGAAAAACCGAGGAAAAATGTATATGAACTCCCCTGCTCATTTTCATTGAGGAATCTCCCAAGCCCCTCTCATTAGTTTACAGACATCCTGTATATGTAATTTTCAAAGTTAAGTTGAATTCACTGACGAAGAATCGTTCAAACCTTGATGCTTTCCATAATCATGACCACTTTTGAATGGAAATATTTGACTAGTTGAAGCCTCGGTTGAAGTTATTCAGGTAACGCTTCAAGCCCAAAGATCAAAGCATTATCCGAGGGGGTACTCACTCTATGAAAAATGTACAGCGATTTCGGAAATCATGATGATTTCGGATGATTCCGAGTGATTCGGATGATTGCGAGTGATTTCGGATGATTGCGAATGATTTCGGATGATTGCGAGTGATTTCGGATGATTGCGAATGATTTCGGATGATTGCGAATGATTTCGGATGATTGCGAGTGATTTTTTTCACTTCGAACGATTATACATTATAGCATCGAATGAAAAACCGTCAAACAGAGTTCAATTAATTCGAAAAGTATTGCTTCTTATAGAATTTTGAACAAGTAATAAATAGGCTTGTTAATAATAAACTTCTATTCCTTATTAATATAAATTTTCTGTAGAGAAATATAAGGATATTTCACGACCTCGAAGTTTCATTATAGAGATAAAGGTTGTTTTATCAATTTGGCCGATTGCTTTGATTGGCCATAACTTACGAAGCGAATATTTTAATGATTTTTGGTACGAACCCGTAAATACGCGACTTGACATTCTGCCATTTTGGAATCCAGGTCCGAATTGACAAAAATTTCATATGTTTCGCATCCCGAAATAAACACGCTGTATTTTCGAGATACGGTTTGATGTTTTGAAACAGCGCAAAAATCTGAAGTAAACTATGTACTTTTCATTCTCGCGCATGTTCTTTGTCTAATATCTTTTTAAATAATTCACTTCTCAGGTTTATGCATTTTGACAATAAAAAATAGGTGATTTTCTACTTTGTGTGTTCATAACTTACTAACTAACTGGAATATTTTAATGAAATTTGCTAATCATATTCAAGTATTTCTACACCAGCGGCCTGAGTTTCAATAACTGAAAAAATCCAGGTCCGGATAAACAAAAATAGGTAATGCATGAGAATACTCAGAAAACATCCTGTATATTTGGATTTTTGATATATATGTATTGAACTTTGATATTTGGGAATACCAGAAAAATCTGAAACCAATAGTATACTACTTTTTATTTTCCCGCGTATTTTTCATCAACTAACTTACGATTCGAATTAGAAATTTCAGACATTTGAATTTATGTATTTACAAATTTTCGCTAACCAACATGGAATCAAAGAATATATGCCATATTGTATGAATACTCATGGTCGAACTTTCATGACCCTAAATAAGTAGGGTGTAATATCCAGGACCGGATTGGCCAAATCTCAATATATTATTGGGTTCAAGAAACGTCTGGTATTTCTCAAATTTCAGAATGTTTCATAATATGAAAATCTACTCAAACAAGGTATTTATTCTTTTATATTTCTAAATCCGAGTCTGGACTTTCGAACTGACTTGAGGATAACAATCGATGCAGATAACGCACATTTTTTTTCATGTTTATAGTTGAAAACCTTCAATAGGTACATATACAGTGTGTTTGGTTATGACTTAGCGATAATTTAAGGTCATCAAATATACCTAATACTATCGACAAAAACACCCACTCGTAAGTTTACCCCCTTAGTTTTGGAGTAGCCCCCATTTTAAATTCACTTTTTTATTTTCGTTGACTCTTCCAAATAATATCGATTTCTTTGAACATAAAGGTCCTACAGATGTGAAAAAAATGTTTTTTGAAAGATGATACTACCACCTTTCATTGAAGTATAACAATATAAAAACATTCAATTTGAAAACGCCGAAAAAAAATTCTTTAAAAAAGTTCATAGTAAATATATGTACTGATTTTCTCACTAAATCCGCAAGAGTACAAGAATTCGCACATTGAAGTATAATTTTTTTTCAATATCAGCTTCAAAACAACCACATCATATCTGTAAGTTACATAATTTGAGAGTTGAGCTAATTTCACTCCAGAAATATAGAATTCGAGGTAAAACTGTAGGTATGTATGTACCATAACCTAAAAATATTCAACTACTGTAGAGCACGCGCAGATCGAATACGTTAGTGCGCACACTCTATTGATTGCGAGAAGGGCGATTTCGGTAATGATTGCGAGATTTCGGAGAAGATTTCGGGATTTCGACCATGATTTCGGGATTTCGGTGGATGATTTCGGGATTTCGGTGGATGATTTCGGGATTTCGGAGTGATTTCGGGATTTCGGATGATGATTTCGGGATTTCGGACTTCAAAAGTACATCGATTTCGGGAGTGAGTACCCCCTCGCATTATCATTCGTTGTCGAGGTATGTTCATTTGAATTTTGAATCCTACTTTTGAAACAAAATCGAATATTTGAAATCAAATCAATATAATTCAATGAAAAGCAAGAACATTTTTTTGCTATATTATTCCAATGATTGTTTGTTTTTTCAAAAAAAAAAAATAGGCTTGACGAACGAGTTGAAGAATGTAGGAATTCCAAAGTGTAGTCAAAATAAGTTCCTTTCTAATTCAAATTCATAATGAAGACTAATGGAAATAAAGCTTGGCACTCGGCTTGGCATGAGAATCCCGATGGGAATATATCAGAAAAATTTGAGAAAAGCCCGGAGCAGGAGCTTTTGAGTGCTCGTTCATTGGTGGAGCAATAAGACCATTACCTCGAAATTTTTTTTGGGACTTGGGATTGATACCGAATATATAATGCAGATCTCAGCACAATCGGAATTATATGCTGGAAATCATTCAGAAAATGAAATATGTGAAAAACTCGGTAAAAAATTATTTATGGAACAAAGTTTCTTATTTTCAATATTCCAATTAAATTTGCTATGGTTCTGTGTACACTATGGCCACAAATTGAGGCTTACTCTGAGCATCTCGAGCATCTGCATGTGGCTGCAACATTTCATTTTGCCTGAGATATTGAGGAATAAAAATTTTGAATGGACATATTTTATGGAACACCCTGTGTGATTTGGCTGGTTAACTTACTTAACCGAACAATTTGGGAGCCGAACTCACCCTGAAAATCTCAAGTCTCTAGGACATTTCCTTCGAATGTTATCGTGCTAACGGACGGCCGGACGGTCCCAAGGACAGAATTGTATTTGACCATTAATTCGTTATCAGGGAGTCGAACCTTATCATTTGAGACCATTTTCGGGTCGAAATTCCAAAATAACAGACATTTGGGTAAAACGATAGCACTCTTTTAAGTAGAACGAGCGTTCAAAAATCAGTGTTCACGACTGAAGTTCCCCCGAAAATTCTTCTTGTCTAGTTTATTATAAGGAAAAACATCGAGAAAACATACAACAATTAAGAAAACTAATTAATAATCAATTCCCATGGACGAATGAAGTCAGGTTCAGGTAAGGTCACGAGGGTCACAAGCATGAATTTACCGTTTACCTCTATTGTTTGAACTCACAGTGGTGAAATACCATCAATTCTGTCGAAAGCGAATTCCGTCATTCATATTTATGGAATAATTGATCGAAAATGCTTTCTATTCAGTTCATGGGATTGTATCCAACCATATCAGTAAATTTAATATCAATATTTTATGAGTCGCCCATATATTTTAACGGAAATGTTTTTTTATTGAAACATATATGGTATATCTACCAATATAGTCCGTGAATAGTTGATAATATTGATATTTTTATGAATAATTCAATTGATTTGAATTTGCTGTTGATAAAATGTTTGATGCTGCATGGTTCTCTGAAATTAAATTATTCTCAATTTAAAAGACAAACAAATAGGTATAGACTCAAGTTCAAATATAATATACAACACATGACAATAGAAAATTCAGTAAATCTATGATTCTCTCATATCAGACATAATTCCTAGTTTTTATCACAACGTAACAAAACGACAAAAGAAAGTCATGGGTGAAGTCGATCAGAGACGAGAAAAATATAGCCTCACTTATGTGTGGGAAGTAATATGATACTTTATAGTGGATAAATAATATATTATTCTCAGATTTTCCTTTTCACATTGATAATGCAGTGTACATACATGGTTCCTCGCATGGTTGCTTCATAATACTAATCCTCTGCACACAGTTTTCCATCGTTAGACAACAATTCTCTGAACAACCTGTCAGCCTACGACCAATCGAAATGAGCCTGAAGGTATGCCCTGAAGCTCCAATAAAATATTTAGGTCCAACGCTATTTCTCCAACCAGGCGCCAGACTTTTCAGGTCCACCGAGTAAAACAGTATTTCAACAGACCATAAACAACTTTACAGTCGAAGACAATATCTCCGATCAAAATACCGTTAGAAATTTGTCTAAAAGTGATTAATAGTGTCATTGAATGCAGCACACCTGTAGTGTTGTCTACTTAGTCAACCTCAGATAGGTCCATTATCACTTCAAGTGAAGGAAAAGATAACACATTGAATAGTGTAAACAGGAACTAGGTCGCTCTGCTGTGAGTGAATCAATAGTGAATTAAATAGATATGAAATCTTGTATGGAATCATGGGATCAAAAAAGAGAATATATTTCATAGAATATTTTCCGCTTACGAGTTGTTTGAAAGTTTTGAAGTTTTCAACTAACAATTATTAATTAAGTATGTGAGAAGTATTGAAATGTATAAATTGAGTTGATCTTACTTGATTTTAATGAACCCTTGCAAATACCGAGGCAAATACTATCGAATGTACCTTTTTAAATAGGTAGCTAATGAAACAAGGAAACAAACATGACGTTATTTCTACACCAAGTTCACGCTTTGCGAATGTTAGTTCAGCTCAATAATTCTCGACAACATCCCTGAAGAAACTTGAAACCATGCATTTCTGAAGATTGTATAAACTTTAAGTATATATTTTGTTCTTTGGAAAGATCAATCAATTCCCAGCTTGTCCAATATATAGTTCAAATTAAAAACTCATATAGGGTATCTTTCTTTACATGCGAATAATTGATGAATCGAAAAACATCTATAATCTCCCTTAGCTTCCAAAAGAGTTTCAAATGAAAACTCACAGTGTAGGGATTTTTACATACTGAAACTTTTATCAACTCGGTAACCATCCATTATGACGCTTAGGTGAAAGGATCTGTTACCATCAGTTATAACCGAAGTTATAACCCTCTCAGAATGGTCACGTCTATAACTCTCAAATATCCTGTATAGCACTCAAAACTCTTGAGATCAATTTTTGATTGAAATTACAGATATTTGGTTAATATGGTAGCGCTCTCGTTCTCGAAGAACAAGCCTTGCGATAGTCAATTTGAAAAATTAACCGATTCTCCTCGGCCCGAAAGGAATTTATGCAAATTTCCTTAATTCTTACGATTGGTCGGTCAGCAATAAATCGATCGAATAAAACGCTGAGGGTCATGCATTATTCAAATGTTTTCGTTGACGCCATGACAGAATCATGTTTCCGAAGAATTAAAAGTCTGATGCATTTACGTCGATTATGTAATCAGAGGTCAAATACTGACTCGTAACTTACCGATTAAAGTATCTTGGTCTTGATGTTATTAAACGCCTTCAAATGGGCTGTCTATAGACGGAAATAAACGTCTACGTAATTGAGAAGTCACCGTTCAAGTTTGTTGTTACGAGATTCTCGGGAGGTCGTTAGTTTGTTCGGTGAAATTGATATCTTTAACGATTTGATAACTTTTGATCGACTGAGTTGTTATGGAATAGAACTTCGGTTATTTTTCTGTTGCGTAGGTGGAGTAGTCATATTCAGCTCACGATTGTGATATAATACAGTTTTGTTTTACGCTTCGTTTCATGGTAAACATTGAATTTCAGTGAAAATTGGCCCGGTTTTGATATCACAATATTTGTTCTGATTTTTATAAAATCCCATTCCAATATCGAAATTAATTCGCTCTGAAGTGATCTTACCTAACTAGCTATAAACCGAGGGGTATTTCACCCTGGAATTTTAGTGTACAAAGCTTGGAATTATTTGGAATTTTTGGAATTATATGGAATTATTGGAATTTTCGGGATTATTTGGAATTATGGGAATTATTCGGAATTATTTGGAATTATACGGAATTATTTGGAATTATTTGAGATAAAACGTTACTGGTACGCATGCGCCTTGATCCTAACCTAAAATTTTCATATTGTTCGCGCTTGTTGCGGTCAACGCAAGTTGTATATCCATCGCAAACCAAGTGCTTTATCTAATTATTTGTAGTGAAATTTTTATTTTACCACTGAAGCTATCCAGTGAGCTGAAAAATGTAAAGTGTTACTGTATACATTGGGAATAGCTTTGAAATATCTTTGAATAAGACTGTTGGGTTGTCAATTCTCGAGTTACTTTCATGTTTTTCTTTTGAACTGCTTTAACTCATTTTCAAGTGCTGCGCAAATGCCTGTAACTTTCGAATTTCGAGCCGAAATTGGTTTCAAACGATAAGGTTCGACTCATCGATTCACTGATGACGTATCCGTGGTCAAATTCAATTCTGTAAACACGATAACGCTCGAAAAGAATGTCGAAGGACTTGAATTTTTCAGTGGAGACGCTTCCTAAATGTGTTTCTGTTCGTTAACCAGCAAAATCGTACAAGGTGTTCCATGAAATATGGTCATTCGAATTTTTTTCCTCAATGTTTTGAACAGAACACAAGTGATCGAAATGAAATTCCGCGGCCTAATGCTAAATACTCATAAGATGCCTCATACGGAATTTTGTAACCATAGAAAATTTTATCGGAATATTGAAAAGAAAAATCCTCGGAAAAATCCTTTCGAATGAAATTCATTTTAAGGGTGAAGATTCTTATACTTAATGTTCATGTAGAATTTCAAGAAGATCGCATGATTAGACCCATAGAATTTAATTTTTTCCTTAATTCAAAAATATTGTGGAATCAGAAGCATTGAATTCAAATTTTTTCAGTCATTGATTATTCACATACATATTCAATATTTTGAACAACTTCCAGCATATGATTCCGATGAAGCTGTGATTTTTTTGAATTTTATGGAATTATTGGAATTTTCTGGAATTATTAGAATTTTCTGGAATTATTTGGAATTTTCGGGAATTATTTGGAATTATTGACCGATATGGAATTTCAGTGTACAAAATTTTTAGGGTGAAATACCCCTCGCTATAAACACTAGAGAAGATTTGAAATGTTTATGGCAGGTTTATTGCTTAGATATAAAGGTTCGAACATGGACAGGGGTCATTAGTACTCGAAACGAACACAAGTGAATTACTATTTCCCGAGCTATTTCCTTTATAGGAATTAGAAACACACAACTTTTTTTCATACAACTGAAGAAAACAATATCGAAAGTGTATTCCCCAGTATAAACAGAGGATACATACATGTCTACATAAGTACAGAGACATTCAAACAGGAACGAAATCTCAGGAAAAAAATTATTTCTCCCCTTGGTTTCAACGTATAGGGCCAGTTAAATTTGATTAATAATAATAATGATTCTTTCTTCAGAACTATAAAATTTTGATTCGCAAGATTTGAGGCTCGATTTGAGGTATTCTGCCTAAATTGAAACAAATTTTGTGCTTACCTCTGGTCTCGCCTCTGGTATCTGAATATCTTGAAATTGCACTACAGCAGCAAATTTCATCAAATAATTAATGTTTTATTCAAAAATCTCTTCGATATTCTGATGAGCTTGCTCTTTAACCTAGTCTCTTGACGCACCATGAGTGAGGTAGAGCTTATATTAGAGTAACCTCGGAGAAACATAAAGGCGAGCATAAAGGTTTCAGTCAAAAAGAATAAAAAACTAGCTCAACTTAGAGATACTGACGCTTGGCGCGTCAAACATGCTTCAAATGAAAATCTAAAAAATAAGATACAGCCTAAAAAAGATAAAATAACTTTTTTGACAACTGAATAAATCACAAGGATCAAAGTAATCGATGACAAACATTTTCAAAGAGTGAAATGTTGCTTGAGTTGAGAGTTAAGAGTCTACAGCGCGGTCCACAGTGTCTTCCTGACATCCGTTGGTAAATATCATTGTCAATGTAGATATTTTCTTAAAGTCAACCGCAACTTTTATAGTAGAGAAATGTGCACGAGACTGTCATGGTAGGATTTGATGACAACAGTATAGTTTAACTCCCTGCTTTGTTTCGAACAACAAGTTCTGAATGACCGGATTGAAATAAAAATCGACGAAATACTCGGAAGAAGATTATGTTTAATTCGAACCGGCTGGGTGTACTCGAATGACATTTGAAGGTCTGTGAGTTCAACAATCCGATTCTTTCACGTTCTCAACTTACACACGTCAACGATACAACCAAATAATATCCGATTCACAAAAGGGCCACTAGCAATTCGCTGTACAATTAATCATTTCGTGGTGAAACGTGACCAACTGGCAACCAATCGGATCGAATTTCGTCCACGCAAGCAACCAACTCGGGTAAATACGGCAAACATTGATGCCAATATTACCTATTCAGCTCTGTATCTGCCACATATTGTGGTTCATTCATAAACTTACTAAATAAACGAAATAACCAGAATAATTTCTCTTGGCACTCAGGGATTCTGATTGAAATAATTGATATTCTGCATTAAAGCAAATAAAAGGTTTTCCAATAAGAGGTGTTATTTTGATATTCGAAGAAAAATGCCATTTTTCAATATAAATGATCAGATGTTTATTTCATTATAAAGGCAAATGACCCCCACGACCACGCTTACAGGACCATATCCTTTTAATGAAATTTTCCATAACCAAATCGCAAACGGCAGCCCTATGACCTCGATAGCCTCACGAATTCCATCTTTGAGGTGTTGAATCGACGCTGGGTTATTGGCGTAGACCTTCTCTTCCACGTGTCCCCAAAGGAAGAAGTCGCAATGTGTTAAATCACAATATCTCGGTGGCTAATTATGACCACCCCTTCGAGAGATAACACGGTCCGGAAACTTTTCCCGCAAAATACCAATGGTTTCGTTGCTTGTGTAGCACGTAGCGGCGTCTTGTTGAAAGTAAACATTGTCCAGATCAATACTATCCAATTTCGGCCATAAAAAATCATTTATCCAAAGAACGACGCGGAATGAACAAACCTGGGTTCTCTTCAACACTTTCGGCTACAGCAGCAAAATTCTCGGTTGTTCTTGATCGAAGTGCACGAGTTTTAATCTTCACATCACTAACATGTTCCAACAGCTCAAAATTTTCCACCAATTTCTTTATTGCGGTCCGACAAGGTGCTTCACGAGGACCCAAAAATGTTCGAGTTTTACGAACCGTTTCTGCCAAATTTTCGCCATTTTTATAATGAATTTTAATAATTTCAATGCGTTCTTGAAACGTGTATCCTTCCATTTAATGGCGTAGCTTCTACTTGTCAAATGTCAAAAAATGACAGCTTCAAACGTGACATCTACCGAAATAGAGGGCTATTCAAAATAACACCTCATACTTTTCCACGGAAATACTCTACTCATTTCAGTAGAAGTAGAGTAACTGCGTTTGTAATTTGAAGGATAGGTCGAACTGAAGATTGGCCGAATCACAAAAAGGAGACTAGGAAGACGCACTATTTTTACTAAAACTGGGCAAGTGTCTATCCACATTATTAAAATCAACTAGTAAAGCAGTACATACTAGAGTGTACTATTCCATATTGCTATCCACTCTATTCTTCCATGCATTATATTCAGTACTCTACTGTCACTAGCTCATTATTTTCACATTATGCTAGTAGGACTAAAAGTAAGTACTTTACGACCGAACTCTACCATTTACTCTTACATTGTAAATCGGGCTTGAGGCTCAGTTTACTTTGATTTCAAATTACTAACAACGTGCATACTTACTTTACTGAAATATGTAGAGTATTTCCGTAAAAAAGTATGCAAGTGATCTCTACTATTTACTCTATTTATGTGAACTGGGCTTAAAAGGCATGAAAATCAAGTGTGGTTTTGAATATTTTGATATTTTCAATTTCGCTTTCAACAACTCTAGAAGGGTATCTTACCTCTGCTCGTTCATAAATTTAACTTTCCTGAAGTAAACCCCAAAACCTCTATCGAAGAATTTCAACTTTATGAATTACTAGCGACCCGCCCGGCTTCGCACGGTACGACATCACATTAGAAACCTCAAAAATAACAGTACATACTTCTCCACTATATAATGGATGTTATTATACCTATAAACCTTCATCTTGAATCACTCTATCTATTAAAAAAAACGCATCAAAATCCGTTGCGTAGTTTCATAAAGATTTGAATTGGCTATAAAATCAATTTTACATGATTGCTCCTAACATTGTCGACAAAATGCCAGTTTTTACTCGAAGTGGTATTTCTGATTAGCAAAATGAGTTGAACAACATTATAAACGAACCTCAGAACTAAAACTGAAAAAACAATCATAAAGCTTTAAATATAGCTCAACGAAAGACTGCTCCACGTCTCTTCATAGTAGAAAATTTGATAGAGTGGGTTTAGCCTCGGGTTTAGCATAAAAATTCGCTCGTCTGATGTAAACCGGCCTTTTTACTACACAACGAGGTTGTGTGTGTATTAATCCTTGACCTAGAAGCCTAGGAAAAATCACTGAGTTCATATATAGTCCGTTTAAGAATTATTGACATCGAAGCATGCCATGAAAGTCCAGTCGGGGCTTTATTTCTAGTTACTAAAAAGTCACTAAAAATTTCTGTGGGTTCATCAGAGTCAGAGAAGCGAAATAAATAAATATAACCTAGAAATATTTAATACATTTAATACAATATTTTTATTTTTCAAAGCAGGTTTTTGAGCTTGAGAATGTTCCTGATTCTGAAATACCATTAGGATTGTGTAAATCTCTATACCTACCAGAAGTATATAATTTCTGACACTGTATTGACAAATTTTCGTATTTACCATCAATTGCAGCTAAAGAGCGAGGAAACCAGAATAGTTATAGCCCCTAAGCTTATGAATATCATGAAAAATAAACAGTCATTTATTATTTCAGTCCAGTTCAATCAATGGGATTCAGGTTCTATTACTATATCGCTGCTTCAATAAATAAAACTATAAACTATCGAAGTACTCTAATGGGATGTCATTCATAATTCACCCATGAAGATTGAGACTCTATTGAGGATAATTAAGATAAATGTTCTTTTTCTCTGACAAACTTTCATAATTATAACTAAAAATGATTGTGTTCAACTCAAATTCAACTGAGGTAGCCAAACTGGTGAAACGAAACAGTAAGAACTTGTTGATATTCTGAAATGTGTGGCCTTTGAAGGTATAATCATGTGGAATAGGTTTCCTTCCAGTGCTAACTCTGGCTCTACCAACTTGCCTTCTACTTCTTTCTCCGAAATTCTAGGACAGTTCTAGGAGAAATCTGAAATTTTAAAACTCATTACTTAATCAGAAAACACATTGTACATGATCGTTTACCTGAAATACCAGCACAATACGTTTAATACTAGCAGAAATATCCGCCGAATCTCTAAAGAACTCGCAGTAACACCGATACACTGCCTGGCGTTCCCTTGCAGTAAGGTGAGAGGTATCTGGTTGTATTCCGGCCATTTTCAATTCAGTAATCAAACCAAAGTAGATTTAAGAGATATTTAAATCCACTTGCCGATTAAATCAAGAATCTTCACAAATAAATTCGAAATATCTTCAATAGGTTAACTCAAACTGGAAAAGTCAAAGTCAGTGATATTTTCAACACCAACCTAAAATCGGCAAATCGAAATTCACCGAACGGACCGATACCAACATATTTTCGATTTCCCACAGCCACCCGAGATGTCAATCATTCTTAAACGGACTATACATAAGTCTCATATTATTTCTTTCAAGATGAGTCTCGCGAAATATCTTCAACTTATCTATTGTTCTCTCAAGATTCCTCTCGATTCTCACAATAGTCTGGCAACATTGACTGCACACATGGGTGACTCAATAGACCAAACGGCCATGATAGCCCGAAAGGCCACACGCTGAATATCCGGCTTTTGCACTATCAAGGTCGCGATAGTGCTGGGTACTTTCAACTCAAGGCGAAAACCGTAATCGAGGAAATGTACGATCGAACACTAGCAATCGAACCGTTTTGCGGCTAAGTGCATTCGATTTTATTGGATTTTTCACGCAAGAACGCGACCGTGAAATTTGAACCGTACACTTTATGTGTATACTATACAGCCATAGTAATAAAGAAAATATATTCGTAATTTCGTAGGTATCTAGAAATCACTTTAATGCTGACAGTGAGCTTTGATTCAGTTCATTCCTGAACTTCTATTATATTATTATTTGTTGAGTACTATATTCTTCAATAATATCTATCTGAAAACTTTCTAATTCGTATTTTATAGCCATATCAGGAACGTTTGATGTTATAAGAGTTCAATTTGAAAATACTTCGAAGTTTGATACAATAAAAATCAACTCTCTTTGATTACCTCAGCTTTATCGACTGATATGATTGAATATGCGGAATTTCAAATGTCAGCTTGAAAATCTGAACAGTAATGTTTCCAATTTCAACACGTATTTCGCTGACATTTGAACTAAATAAGGTTTATTGGACTGTTTCAGCCGTTATCATAGAGTGGTGTTTTCCAAGTATTCGTACTAAGTTGCCATGTTTTGGCTTGTACCGGGGTTTTCACTATAATTTGACCCCCCCTTTAACTTTGTTACTAAAGGAGATACAAAAAAATGTTCAGTATAAAAGTTTCACGAAATCAACTGAGGTTTTTTTATATGAGTTCAGAAACTGAAATATATACAGGATGACCAACATATTGATGGCAACTTCATTTTTTCAAATGGAACACCTTGTATATTTTTTACCGGTGTGAAGTTAGCAGCCACTTTCTTCGGCTTGAGCGGCCGTTTCACCAGTGGCGTCGGGTGAAATATAATGTATCATAACTTTTGACTGGAAGGAAGTAGCGATCTGAAATTTCTAGAATATCTTTCTGAAATGATTTCCAATATTATACTATAAAATCAGATTTTTCACCCACCCGGAACTGTGAAAAAAAGCCCTGGAAAAAAAAGGAAAATTATGATCAATCAAAAATAACCGAAGAAAATGGCCTCTACCGATGAAACTCACAGTATACGTTTATTATGACCTAAGGAACAAGTGTTATCAATCTCATCTCCTTCGGAAGGGGCCGAGGGGTGAAAATCGACGCCGCCTCCATAGAACCTATTATTATTCTGAACACATCGAAGAAAATGACCTCTACCAATGAAACTCACAGGATACGTTCTTTGTCATTTGAGGAACAAGTGTTATAAATTTCATCCCCTTCGGGTGGGGCCGAGGGGTGGAAATCGACTCCGCCGCCTCCATATCTCACACTTATAGAAAAACACCGAAGAAAATGGCCTCTACCGATGAAACTCACAGGATACGTTCTTAATGATCTAATAAACACGTGCTATCAATGTCATCTCCTTCGGATGGGGCCGAGGGGTGGTAATCGACTCCGCCGCCTCCATGTCTCGCACTTATTATAGAAAAACACCGAAGAAAATGGCCTCTACCGATGAAACTCACAGGATACGTTTATTATGACCTAAGGAACAAGTGTTATCAATTTCATCTTCTTCGGATGGGGCTGAGGGGTGGAAATCGACTCCGCCGCCTCCACATCTCATACTTATAGAAAAACACCGAAGAAAATGGCCTCTACCGATGAAACTCACAGGATACGTTTATTATGACCTAAGGAACAAGTGTTATCAATTTCATCTTCTTCGGATGGGGCCGAGGGGTGGAAATCGACTCCGCCGCCTCCATATCTCACACTTATAGAAAAACACCGAAGAAAATGGCCTCTACCGATGAAACTCAAAGGATACGTTTATTATGACCTAAAGAACAAGTGTTATCAATTTCATCTTCTTCGGATGGGGCCGAGGGGTGAAAATCGACGCCGCCTCCATAGAACCTATTATTATTCTGAACACATCGAAGAAAATGACCTCTACCAATGAAACTCACAGAATACGTTCTTTGTCATTTAAGGAACAAGTGTTATAAATTTCATCTCCTTCCGATGGGGCCGAGGGGTGGAAATCGACTCCGCCGCCTCCATATCTCACACTTATGGAAAAACACCGAAGAAAATGGCCTCTACCGATGATACTCACAGGATACGTTTATTATGACCTAAGGAACAAGTGTTATCAATTTCATCTTCTTCGGATGGGGCCGAGGGGTGAAAATCGACGCCGCCTCCATAGAACCTATTATTATTCTGAACACATCGAAGAAAATGACCTCTACCAATGAAACTCACAGGATACGTTCTTTGTCATTTAAGGAACAAGTGTTATAAATTTCATCTCCTTCGGATAGGGCCGAGGGGTGGAAATCGACTCCGCCGCTTCCATATCACACACTTATAGAAAAACACCGAAGAAAATGGCCTCTACCGATGAAACTCACAGGATACGTTTATTATGACCTAAGGAACAAGTGTTATCAATTTCATCTTCTTTTTCGGTTGAAATTCTCTGAAAAGTATGTTTGAACTATCTGCAAATATTCATAGAAATCACCACAAAATTGGAGAGAAACGTTTTTTGTGAAAAAACCTCAACACGCTATTATTGAAAGAACTTACTTTATCGAATCTTGATTTCATGAATTTACGATAAAGATTACCTTTTTTTTGTATTTTGTATTGTATTATTATTTCATGTAACTCAACAAATAACTATTGCTTTAGTATCATTGTACGCACGTAATATATCATACATGATTGGAATTTTTTTGTTTTTTTAAACCCGTACATAACCATCTTTAGATCACACAAAACGAATTCCTGTGAGTTTCATTTGTAAAGGCCATTTTTTTCGACTTTTTTCTGAAATAAATGGGAGACATGAAGGCGGCGTCGATTTTCACCCCTCGGCCCCTTCCGAAGGAGATGAGATTGATAACACTTGTTCCTTAGATCATAATAAACGTATCCTGTGAGTTTCATCGGTAGAGGCCATTTTCTTCGGTGTTTTTCTATAAGTATGAGATGTGGAGGCGGCGGAGTCGATTTCCACCCCTCGGCCCCATCCGAAGAAGATGAGATTGATAACACTTGTTCCTTAGGTCATAATAAACGTATCCTGTGAGTTTCATCGGTAGAGGCCATTTTCTTCGGTGTTTTTCTATAATAAGTGCGAGATGGAGGCGGCGGAGTCGATTACCACCCTCGGCCCCATCCGAAGGAGATGACATTGATAGCACGTGTTTATTAGATTGTTAAGAACGTATCCTGTGAGTTTCATCGGTAGAGGCCATTTTCTTCGGTGTTTTTCTATAAGTGTGAGATATGGAGGCGGCGGAGTCGATTTCCACCCCTCGGCCCCACCCGAAGAGCATGAAATTTATAACACTTGTTCCTTAAATGACAAAGAACGTATCCTGTGAGTTTCATTGGTAGAGGTCATTTTCTTCGATGTGTTCAGAATAATAATAGGTTCTATGGAGGCGGCGTCGATTTTCACCCCTCGGCCCCTTCCGAAGGAGATGAGATTGATAACACTTGTTCCTTAGGTCATAATAAACGTATGCTGTGAGTTTTATCGGTAGAGGCCATTTTCTTCGGTTATTTTTGATTGATCATAATTTTCCTTTTTTTTTCCAGGGCTTTTTCTCACAGTTCCGGGTGGGTGAAAAATCTGATTTTCTAGTATAATATTGGAAATCATTTCAGAAAGATATTCTTGAAATTTCAGATCGCTACTTCATTCCAGTCAAAAGTTATGATACATTATATTTCACCCGACGCCACTGGTGAAACGGCCGCTCAATCCGAAGAAAGTGGCTGCTAACTTCACACCGGTATATTTTTTCATGTTTGGCTAGCTCTTTTTCCCCTGATTTCCAATGTAACATATGTTGGTCTATCTCTTTTATTCTGAGAACTACAGAGCTTCAAATTTTAAGAACCACCTGCCAAGATCTGGCAGAGTGCGTTTACTGAAAATGCTCATTTTTGGAGTTATGATAACGTCAATGGGAAGATATACAGGGTGAACAACATTGAATGCAACTATATTTTTTCAAATGGGACACCCTGTCCTGTATATTCTTCCTTTTTTTGATAGGCTATTTCCTCCTGATCTCGAATATAAATGCGTATGTGGATGTGTCTCTTCAATTTTCAGAGTTTCAAAGTTTTGAAATGATGACACCGAATGAAAAAATATGTGAAATACCTACGAAATTCTTTATATCCAAACAATCTACTTAAAAGTATTATTTTAGAATGAATACTTAACAATTACTTAACCAATGAAAAATGATAAACTATGGTAGTATGGTAAGAATAACATCAACTAAAGAAATTGTTCAACATGACCACCTTCATTCAATACACATAGTTCATATACTCGTTCATATAGTTGTCTCAAGTTGTTTAGACTATTTTTGATAGCATTATTCAAGGCTCTGATTGAAGTCAGAAATTAAAGCTTCAAAATTTGTTTTTAATCATTACAATATTATCATTACTCTTTGTGTGTTGACGGGATTAGTTCCGAATTTTGTGTTAAATATTGGTTGATTTTTATCATTGATATTATTCTCCGCTCCGATTGTCAAGTAATTTTTTTCCTTCAGGAACGGCTATAAAAACGTGTCCAACGGTGTTGAATTGGGACTATTTGGTGTCCACATAATGGGTGCGCCATTACCAATCCAAATTCAAATTGGTCACTCAAAAATTCACGAAATTTTAAAACGCTACGTCTGATGGTTATTGGAATTTGAAACTCTGTGGTGCTCAGAATAAGAAAGACAGACCAACATATGTTACATATTCGAAAGCAGGGGAAAAAGAGCTTACCAAATATTGAAAAATATACAGGGTGTTCCATTTGAAAAAATGAAGTTGCCATCAATATGTTGGACACCCTGTATATATTTCAGTTTCTGGACTCACATCAAAAAACCTCAGTTGATTTCGTGAAACTTTTATACAAAACATTTTTTGTATCTCCCTCAGTAACAAAGTTAAAGGGGGGGTCAAATTATAGTGAAAAACCCGGTACATATTTGGGGGGAATGTAGTGAATGAGGAGGATTACAACTGTTTTTGGCAGTTACCACTGGCCAAACAAAAAATTTACAAAGAATCGTTATCAAAAAATAAATTGGAGATCTCGCAGAAAACCGAACAAAGTGTAGAGAGCTAAAATGATGGTTCCTCTATATAAGAATAGATTGTAGGGCATATGTGAGTAGTGTGAAGAGGCTCGTGTTCTGATTTAGATTCAATTTAATTATTACCCCACTAATAACTAATTTTTCATATGCGTTGATTTGAACAGGAGTGTTGATTTTATAAATGATTAAAACAAAAACCATCAAGAATACCTATCATTTGAATGATAAATTTTCGAATTTGACTTAACGTCAAACGGCTTCTGACTCGTATGATGTTTGCAACAGAAAGTTATCCAGACATGTCAACTGCATATTATTAACGTCATAGAACATTGTCAGAGAAGAAAACGGAATAATATTGTTCGTATTATGCAAATATTGTTCTTCTCATAAATCATTTTTTTAATCGTGTGAAATTTGCAGTTTTTTGCGCATTTTCAATTCACATTCAGATACCGAATTTCAAATCGACCTGATGAGCGGTTTCAGAAATATTTCAGTGACAATAACTTCGAAACTTTCACCAATATAAAATTTCAAGTTTTTAGCTCTTTCCTTAAGAAGCTTATGAGGAATCAAGTCCAGATCAGCCAGAATTCTTTTTTTTTTCTACACATATGTGATTTTCATTCAATCAGAACGTGTATTTCTGACAGATCACCATTTTAGTGAAATTTTTTTCCTCGTGAGTACCCAACAGCGAATTATACTGGAAATTTTTCTGACCTTCAAAATGGCAGAATATTTTGCGATTATAACTTTCGAAAAAATATTTTTGCAACTGCTTAGCTGTAGAGTTCCAGAGAACTTTAATAACTCTATCCTAGTAGTCTTCGGAATTCTTTTTTAGTATGTCTTCAAGAATAAGCGCCAGTACTGCCGCAGGCATATCCGCTTTGTCGAAATCATACGCTTTTTCGACGCCAAAAGTTTATAAACTGCTTCCATACCCTTGCCTTCGATTTCCTAGTATCGCGGGTGTCAACTGTTTAATATTCTGGCGAAAATTTGGTTCACTTTCTTGACCGAAGCGAGACATTTTTCTACGTCGCGTCGTCATGTTTTTGACAAATTCTAAACAGAAATAATTTTTAGCTTAGAGATTCCCAGAGTTGCCATGGTAACTAAATAATTAAGTCGAAAAAACCTTCCATGTTTTGCAAGTACTCGATGAAGACGAAAATCAGTCGATGTTGTTGGAAATAAAAACATTTGGTGTGGAATTTTCTCACCGAGTACCACACGGTATCAAACTAAATCCGGAAATTTAACCTCTAGTGGTATTACTAGTGATAATCTTTCCATAATACGCATTCTGACGAAATTCTGCACTA